>CM053593.1:171148602-171200263 GCA_028646575.1 Pseudocheirus occidentalis | reverse complement strand
TCAGCTTCATGGAGGAGCCAAATCCAAAATCTGCCTTGACTCTATAAAATTATTCCTTATAAGCACTGGCTTTCTCCCAAGTCAACAGGGGAGTGTCTCAGCCAATAGCCTTCTTCCAAGTCAATAGGGGATTTCACATCTTTTCACCAATGGACAGAGTTCTATACTTAGTCCTAAGTTACTAGGTGCTACTTAGCCCTAAGTATCTGATCTACTTAGCCCTAAATATCCTATCCACTTAGCCCTAAATATCCAACAAATTGATTATCATTACAATATCATTCCTTCCCTAAGCCAAATTCAATGAGAGTAAGGTTGACCCTTTCCCTTTTGCCTTCCTGTTCTTGCCCTCCATTGTAACAGTTATTCCTTGCCTCTTCTATATGAGATGATTAATGCCATTCTGTCTCTCCCTGTCTCCTCTCCTTCTATTCCTCTTCTACCTCTCAATTTCACTTTTAAAATATCATCCCTTCCTATTCAATTGATACTGTGCCCTCTGTCTATGTACAAATATATACACACATTCACATCTATATTCATAAGCATATATACCCTCCTATATAGATATATGTATATGTGTATACATATATACATACATATACACACACCCACATATATATATATACACAATGTATGCATATATAAATACATTGATATTCCCTTCATCTATCCTCTATCCTGACAAAAGTTTCATAAGTTATAATGATCATATTTCCATGTTGGCATGTAAATAGTTCAACTTTGATAAGTTCCTTATGATTTCTTTTCCCTGTTTACATTCTCATGCTTCTTGTATTTGAATGTCAAATTTTCCATTCAGTTGTGGTTTTTTCAGCAAGAATGCTTGAAAGTCATCCACCTCATTGCATGACCATATTTTCCCCTGAAAGGTTATACTCAGTTTTGCTGGGAAGGTGACTCTTAGTTTTAATCCTAGCTCCTTTGATCTCCAGAATATCATATTCTAGTCCCTTTGATCCCTTCATGTACAAACTACTAGATCAGGGTTTATCCTGATTGTGTTTCCACAGTATTCAAATTGTTTCTTCTTGGCAGCTTTCAATATTTTCTCCTTTATCTGAAAACTTTAGAACCTGGCTATAACATTTCTAGGAGTTTTCTTTTGGGGATCTTTTTCAAAGGGTGATCAGCAAATTTTTTCAAGTTCTATTTTGTCCTCTGGTTCTAAAATATCAGGGCAATTTTCCTTGAGAATTTCTTGAAGGATGCTTTCTAGGTTCTTTTTCTGATCATGATTTTCAGGTAGTCCAATAATTTTTAAATTGTTTCTCCTATATCTATTTTCCAGGTCAGTGGTTCAAGGAGATATTTCACATTGCCTTATATATTTTTTCTTGTTTGCATATGTTTAATAGTATCTTGATTTCTCATAAAGTCATTAGCTTCTATTTGCTCCACTCTATTTCTGAAGGAATTATTCTCTTCAGTAATCTTTTTCCAAATGGCAAATCTGATTTTTTAAGGCATTCTTCTCCTCATTGGCTTTTGGGGGCTCTTTTGCCATTTGATTTAGTCCATTTTAAGGTGTTATTTTCTTCAGTCAGGTTGTTGACTCTCTTTTCATGATTTTCTTGCATCATTCTCAATTCTCTTCCCATTTTTTCTCCACTTTTCTTATTTGGTTTTCAAAATCCTTCTTAAGCTCCTCTATGGCCTATAACAAGCTTACATTTTACTTGGGAGCTTTTGGTGCAGGAGTTCTGACTGTGTTATCTTCCTCCTGTTCCATGCTTTGATCCTTTTTGTCTCCAAAAAAGGAATCTAAAGTTGGATTGCTGTTCTTACATTGCTTCCTTTGCCTGCTCATGTTGTCAGTCAATTACTTGACTTTTTAACTCTGTGGAACTCTGCTTCCAGAGGGGAGAGCTTTGTCGCAAATTTTTGGGGTTTTCACAGCTGCTAGAGCTTTTGGGAGTCTGTCTCTACAGCCCCCATCAGCTTGGACTCACTGTTCATGTATTTCAGGACAACCACCCAAGACCAAGCAGCTTAAGGCAAGAACAACTAGCCTCTGAATGATCACTTGGCCCCCTTGCAATCTGCAGGCTGAGATCTCTGAACCAGCCACATGGAGGTGGCTGCAGGGCTGCCACTTCTGCTGCTTTCTTGCCCTGGAAGTGGATGGCTGGACTGCTATTCTCCCCCAAATTTAGGCGAGTTCCACTGACCTTTCACTTTGTCCTTTTTTCTTATGGGTTGATAATTCTGGAAACTGCCACCACTGCCGGTGATTCACTCTCCTGAAAGCTCCAGCTGTGGCTTGTCCTGGATGCCCCAGGCCAAGCCATGGTTTCAGGCCAGGCTGGTTTCAGCTCCCAACGTTCTACAGTCAGCCCTTCCTGTGCCACCTGCCAGACTGCCTTCAGTGGGAGCTTTGTTTCTCTGTACTTTTGTGGGTTCTGGAGCTCTAAAATTTGTTTAGAGTCATGTTTCATAGGTATTTGAATTGATTATGGGAGCTACAGAGTTTTCCTGCTTCTATGCAGCCATCTTGGCTCTGCCCATCTCAACTGAATTACAACCTCTACCCATCATCCCCCACACTAGCCCATTATACACACATCCAGTGAAAACTTGCAGTCTAATGTTTCAAAGTCTTAACTTATGGGTCTCTGTCTAGTCTGCCTACAGCAGGCACTCAATCAAACCCCATCCCACAATCCCTCCCAACACGAATATATGCCATAGAAGTTACA
The DNA here is from genome assembly GCA_028646575.1 of Pseudocheirus occidentalis. Lineage (NCBI taxonomy): Eukaryota > Metazoa > Chordata > Mammalia > Diprotodontia > Pseudocheiridae > Pseudocheirus > Pseudocheirus occidentalis. The sequence goes on along the minus strand of CM053593.1, from coordinate 171,197,543 downwards.
ATACATTGGTTCTACCCAGCAACTTGAAGAAAATAAAGTGTGGCTTGGCTAAAACCTGGAGTAAAAGATGATAGAACAGAAGAAGCCAGAAGAAAAAGATTAGGGGTTTCTTTGCTTGACATAAAAGTAACTAATAACCAAAATGGGGTCAATCTTTTCTCTACAGTGTTTATTCGGAGTAGATATCCAGGTGGGATAATACATGGCCCTGACACAAGTCATCTAAAGATGCTGCTTTAACGATCTATGTATCAGCTGAATATAGTGAAAAAAGAAGCCAAAAAATAAGTAACTGGACATTAAAAAAAACTAAATTACAAAAAAGATCAGGGGGGAAATGGCATGTAAATCTAGTTACCAAGGAGATGAACCAACAAAGAGATTGATAACACAGTAGAAAAAAATACAATATATAATGGAGATTTTTTTTTCCCAAAGAATAGAGACTTGGAAAAAGAGAAAAACAGATTTGGAATTTAAAAACAGAAAAGTTAAACGTATTTCAGGAGATGATAAGAAAAAGATAACTTTAAAAGAATACATGAAACATATACAAGCTAAAATGGTAAACCTTAAAGAAGGCATAAACAGAGATAACTTAAAGATCTTTAATGTCCCAGATTCACAAGATAATTAAAAAGCAAACCTGAAGGTCAAAACATAAAGCCTAGAAAGGAATGAATATATGGTTGGTCTGGGCATCTTCATTAAAATGAAGGCTTTTGGAAGAAGTCAACCATTGAGAGAGACTCTCAATGGTTTGGTGGTACTGTCATAGGGAGAAGTAATTCAAGCATGGAAGGAATTTCTAATAGAAAAAGAAGCCTCTGTGGCATGGCAGAGAAAGCCTTTGAAGAATCAGGAGAGTAACCTTGAGAGGAATGAAGAGAAACAAGAAAGTTAAATACATATGACAATCCAGGAAAGACTAAGTAAAGAAATCAACTATTTAATATTTATAGAAAAAATTAAATTGAATTAAGAGGGAGAAGGGAGAACATCGAAGAATTATTACAGGGTAAATAGGATCAAGAGAGGTAAACATGGAAACTATGCTGTAGGTACCATGATCAATTATAGAAAAGCAGTTATTAAACACATATGTACTCAATAGAATAGAATCAAAAATTAATAGATGAAGTATGAACTAATTTTTTAAAATATATAATGTGTAAGGCAACAATCATCATACAAAGTTGTAATGTTCTTTTCTTAAAATGGTAAATTAAATAAATTTAAGAATGAAAGCTAACATTTATTTAAGACTTTAAGATGTACAGAGTATATTACATTTGATTTTCACAACTCTGCGAAGTAGTTGATATTATTATCACCATTTAAACAGATAAGGAAATAGAGTCTAAGAAGGGTTAAATGACTTGTTTAGAGTTACATAGCTAAGAAGTAGCTCATCTAGGATTTCAACTTAGGTCTTTTTCATTGTTTCACCTACTTCTTGATTTAAAATATAGAAGAGAACAGATATTTGAGAAAGCATATCTGATGTATATCATCCTTTTATTAGTGACATTAAAGAACATATCTCAGAATTACAATGCTGTTCTTACACAAATAGACCATTTGAAAGTGCATAGATAATTAATATGAAAGATGAAGCATTAAATACATTTGTTATTGAGAATAATATAATAACATAAGAATTGATACTGGGAGCATAACCAAAGGAAACAGAAATAAATGAGAACTTAATAAAAATTTTAACTTTGTGTGATAAAACAGTAATGATAAGTTAGTTATACTACTTAAATTTGGAGGTTCAGGTAATGTAATCACCTCAGGGGAAGTATAAATCTAAAAAACACTTAAAAATAGGATCTATGGTAAGTGATAGGCAGCCAAAGGGAGTCACTACTAGGTAGGTGAAGAGTAGTATTTGAGGAAAAGCAACTTGATCATGTGTCTACTTGCATGGGCATTCAAGAAAGTAAAGTATAAGAAGCCTGAAAGGAAGGAAAGGACTAGGTTGTGTCTGACGCATAGTAGGTACTAAATAAATACTTAACTCCCAGGCAAACTTTAAATGACAGACAGACCATTTCATATTTGATTTTGGAGTTCATCGACTAAAGGAGTGACATAGTCAGACCTGCTATTTAGGAAAATCACTTGGGCACCTTAGTGGAGAATGTATTGAAGTAGGGAGAGACTTGAGGTCAAAGCCTATTACAGTAGTCCAGATATGACCTGATAATATCCTACACCAATGTTATGGTTGCATGAACAGAGGGAAGGGATGCATACTAAAGATGTTGAGAAGGTATAATAGAATATTATTACATTGTAAGAAATTTTGAAGATTCAGAGAAATATGAGAAAACATGTGAATTTTTCTTAAAATAGTATGTAATGGGACCCAAGAGTCATAGATCTGGTGCTACATGAAACTCAGAAGTCACTTAGTCCAAACCCTTCATTTTACAAATGAGGACCTGAGGACATGAGGTTGATTGCCCAATACCACACAGATGGTAAACATCAGAAGTCAGATTAGAAATAAGATCCTCTAACTCCATACTTTTCCACTGTGAAAAGCAGAACCTCAGAAATCATATAAAAAGTTATAAACAGAGAACAGCAAAATGGAACTAAATACTGTAAAACTAGAAGTATCAAACGTGAAATCCTTTCATTCCTAAGATTTGTTTTAGAACCCCAAAATTTAAAGAAATATTTGAAGAAGTAAAACAAACATAAAGATGACTCATTAGGAAAATGTTCTCATTCCACTGCAGAATTTTAAAAAATCGACTTGATAATATTTGGTAATACAATTTGTATATGTATAGGCTCAAAAAGGTTGTTCTAGGTGCATTTGTACAGCAGATATTTTTAAGCTGGAGTCCATGAATTTTTAAAACACACACACACTTATACATATATAAATATATTTCAAGGTAATTGATATCTTTTGTAATGCTATTCATTTTATTTTATACATTTAAAAACCTTATTCTGAGAAGTTGTCAGGAGGTCAGTGTCACTGGAATGAATAATATAAATCAGGGAGTAAGATGGATGAAGACTGGAAAGATAGAAGAGAACTAGGCTATGAATGTCAGTAAAGTCAAGCACTAGCAGCTTTCCAGAGGACTGCTGCTGTGAATAGCTTTAAGGTTCTGATTACATAGTATAGTGAACTCTCCATTTATTCAGCAGCAAACTAAAGAAAAACATTCAAAGAAACCAAAGTACAATATTCACAGAAATATAACATAACAACTCATTACTAAAGTGGCCACATAGTTTTAAACAAAAGATATCATTCATAAAGTCCTTAACTCAATTATCCTTAAGGAGCAAATCGTTCTTAAGGGATAAAGTACAAAGGTCTCCTGCCCCTGCATCAGGACAGAACCAAAGCATTTATTCAAATATCCAAAAACTGAATCCCAAAACTAGAAAGCCAAATTCATTATAGTAACCATGAAGTTGGTACACATAACCAATGCAGCAAACACCAACATTCCCAAGCCTCCCTTCCATCATGGCCTTCAAAACAAAACAGGATCCCTTAAGCAAGAATGCCCCCTCTCTCACTCATGATAGCTGCTCAGCCTCCATGCTGCTTGCTCCCAACAGTTCTGGCTCTCTCTTAGCTTGTGCTCAGCTTTTTATTCTTGTCATTAGCTCCTCCCTGTTTCATCCCTTCCTGTTATATCAGCAAGTTCCTTCCACTGTGAGTTTCACAAGTTCTATTTCTTTTTGTTTTTGTTTTTTTTTTGTTTTGTTTTTCTTTTTGGAGGACAGGTTGGGGTTAAGCGACTTGCCCAAGGTCACACGGCTAGTTTTTTTTCTTGTTCAGTGTCTGAGGCCGGATTTGAACTCAGGTACTCCTGACTCCAGGGCCGGTGCTCTATTCACTGCACCACCTAGCCGCCCCACAAGTTCTATTTCTTAACAAAGTCTTGATAAAATCAAGAGCAAGGTTCAACTGAAACAAGATGCTAAATACTTGAATAACTGAAACAAGGAGCTAAATACTCCTTTGATTGCCATTACAATGCCAAAGACAGCATTTAATATGTTTCCTGGAGGCAATAGGCAGTCATTACAGTTTATTTTGTAGGCCAATGACATAGCTGCTCTTTAGTAAAAATCATTTTGGTGGCTGACTGGAGAATGAATTGGAGTAAGGAGAGGATTGAAACAAGTCTCCAACAGGATATTGCAAAAATCAAGGCATAATATGATAGGAGCCTGTACTAGAGTGATAGAAGTGACAAAGGAAAGAAGAGCATATTTAAGAGATATTGAACAGATGAATTCAGTAGGTTTGGGCAATACGTTGGATGCAGGAGTAAGAGATAGTGAGGAGTCCAGAATGAAATATAGCCTATAAACCTGAGGGACTGGGAGGATGGTATTGTCCTCTAAGAGGTTTAGGGGGAAAGACAACATGTTGACTTTAAGATGTGTACTTAACATTCAGATTAAGATTTCTAGGATAGGTAGATATTAGAATTGTCAGTATATAATTGGTAATGAAATCCATGGACTTGATGAGATCATCAAGTAAAGTAGTATAGAGGGAGAAGAGAAGAGGGCAAAAGAAAAAGAAGGGGAAGATAATAATGAGGGGAAAGAGGAGTGGTTGTGAAAATGGAAATTTCCTATGATGGAACGTAGTTAGTTGTTTTTTCTAGTAACATTGAAAAAAATAACTAGATCATTAAATTCAGCCATGATGCAAAACAACTTTATTGAATGACCATCATGCTATAGATAATTCTGATTTTATTGTTCACTAAGAAACAAATAAGGTTGCTGATTGAAAGGAGCTAACTCAAAGGGTTATAGGCATGTAATATCCAAACAAAAAATAATGTTCTGGTGCCTCAACTCTTGATGATGTGAAATAAATGTAATTTTTTAAAATTCCTACCTTCTTTAGTACTTCGAACAATGTCACATTGTCACTTTTGCTTCTTGTTTCCCCATTTAGAATGTGAGCTTGAGGACTGGGGTTGACTGAGTGTCTGTCTTTCACTGCATCTTCAGTACTTTATACAGTGCCTTATGCAAACAATAAATGAATGTTCGTTGACTAACTGATCTATGTATTTTGGATAACAAACCAAAAATTAAAGTGTAGATAATTCACTGAAGAAATTTGAGTAGGGTTCTCCATGCTGCCCTAAAAACAAAGCCTACTAAATACCTAAACAATTTTTGCCGCATATTATATGACTGGTATTTTTTTAAAGAACTCAGTGACATGGTTTTCATAAGATCCTGGTTATTTCTCCAGACAAGGAGAGGGGCACTGGGACCTAGTCATAGGCCTATGCTTTCCCACTTTAGGAGAATTGAAGGAGGAGAAGAGCAGAGAAACAAAAGGCTAGTGTTCCTAACTATAATGGGAGGTTAGATCAGAGCAGCACTGAAGGAAGTGAAATGGAGGAAAGGTAAGAATCCAGTTAATTGGGGAAATGTGGGCTGCTGATCAAGGTAAATTCAGACTAAGACATATGCTTTCCTTTCAGTTATCTTAGTAATTCAACCAAAGGCAAGGATTTTTTTTTCATTATGAGTTATTCAGAAAATTACCCAGAAATTGAGGCTATCCAGAGTTGCTCTTAAGGTCCCGTTACTCTCACATACACCCAACTATCTATTTTAGTATATAAGTAGAAATGGGTGACTATGATTAAAGCATATGGTATAAAAAGGTAATTGTCAAGGAGAGACTTATTTCTAGTTGGGAAAATTGTGTTTCTTGCTAGAAAATTTGTCTTGCCAGATTTCTAACCTGCCTACCTCTTAAAAGCAACCAGTTTTTGAACTTGCAAACTTTCTTCCTGCTTTCAAGATTATTCCTAAAAGTTATTTTGGATGAAAGGGGAGCAGTCTTTTATTTAGTTTTGATTTTTATTTACATGTAAAATAAATTATATTTGGATTCTTCACAAATGTGACCTCTGTCTACAAAAACAAAACAAACAAAACATCAGGAGCTTCTGAATTAGAATGAAAACTCCTTGAGGACAGAAACTGTTTCAGGATTTTGTTTCTGTATCTGAAATATGCAGCCTAGTGTCATTTTGCACATGTTGGAATGATTTGTTTTATAATTGGGTTTATCATTTCAAAGTTAGTGATTATTCAGTTTCCTCTTCAAAATATTATAACTTGAGGTTGAATTTCCCCAATTAGAAATGATATTTCACCAGACTTTCTCTTTTTAAAATACAACTGGATAGTGTCTTTAACAATTGATTCTTACATTTCATCATTTTATCATGAGAATATAGGAGATAGCATGCTAGACTTTGAATCTGGAAATTTGAACTCTAATCTGAGCTTTCCCATTGACTATGTGGCCTTGGGCAAACTGTTTAACATCCAGAGCTCAGTTTTCACATTTGAAATATGAGGATAATAATACTTATATTATCTACTACATAGGGTTAATGAAGGCATGAAAGAAAATAATGTATTTGAGGGAGTTTATAAACCTTAAGGTATTGATTTATTATTTATATTCATCAGAGGCAAAGAATACATTTTTTATTCTAATATACAATCTCGAAGAGTTATAACTCTTTCCAAAAAACCTCTATGGAAAACATTTGAATAAACAAAGGAATGAAGCATTTACTAATTCCCTCCTATGTGCAAAGATATAGATAGAGAAATAAGAGAAGGGAAATATTATTAATCATGCATGTGATGGGTATCTAGCAGTCAAACCACAATTTTCTAAGACAAATTTCAAACTACAAGTGAAAACTCCCAGGCAATAAAGGGACCAGTTTTCAAAGATTAACCCAAGAATTAGTCATTATTTGGGCTTGCTCATACCTTACTTCCTACTAAGAACATATGTCCCAACCTTTTGCCATTTTGGTGGCATATCCTTCACAGTCACTACTACTGATAGTGGTCCTTTGGAATCTAGACCACATTCTGGGTATGATGGCTACTCTGTACTGCACTGCCTGAAGGTCAGGTGTGCTAGATTTGACTTCTCCCTGAAGGTTCTCCAGAACCTTAAGGAGGTATTTAATGTCTGCCATTATTTGGTATTCTAGCAGTAGCATTCTCTAACTTCAGAAGATATCCAAGCACCCTGGTTCTATCTAGTCATTTAATATGCTAGCTTTTGCAAATCTGGTCGTGAATATCAACAATGGAGCAAGAAGAAACATGTAAACACACCCTCCCCAACACCTTTCTCCCAATATCCCCCATCTCAGTCTCTGGAGAGGTATGCGTTATGAAGTCAAAGTTTAACTCAGTTGTTATATAATTCTGTGAAATTCCAATTCCAAGCCTTCCACCCCCTCCCCATCTTATAACCCATCACCATGGCTTCTCAAGGCTTCCCTGTTGGGGCTGGCATCTAAATCTAGCCTGGAATAGTACCTCCCTTGTTGCTATGACTCAAGCTCCCAGGACTTAAGATGTAATTACCAGGGCTAGAATTGAAAAGGGCAAACAAAACAGACAAAAGCCCAATTCTGGTTCTTGAGGCTACAGGGTTCTTGTGTTGTGGGTGAACAGGACTTTTATCCCTTGGATACTGCCAAGAATAGAAAATCTGTCCCAATCAGGCAGCTTTACTTAATTTATTTTTTAAGTGAAAAAGCATTTATTAAGCAATTACTATGTGCCAATTGACCAATTGTGATTACAAATAGTCAAGCACAACAGACTATGCTCTCATGGAGTTCACACTCTAATTGAAAGAGACAACACATGTAAGAGGACTCAGGTGCAGAGTAAATAGAAAGGCCTAGAAGTTATAAGGGCTCAGTGATGGGTTAGATAAAAAGGCTCAGAGGTCTTTAGAATTCTATTCATTAGAAAGTTCTATGTTCCATTCATCAGTAATAGGATCATGAATTTTGAGCTAGAAGGAAGTTTGGGGAACATTGAGAACAGCTTCATATTTTATTTTATTTTTTAAAGCACAGCTTTTCATTTTTTTTCAGTTCAGAATGCTTTCTCTACCCTCCCACCTATCCCACCTATTGAGAAGGCAAGGAAAATAAAACCTCTTACAAATATGGAGAATAATGCAGAACAAGTTGCTTCATTAGTCATATTTTAAAATAGGAGCAAAAGAAAGAAAGAAAGAATGAAAGAAAGAAAGAAAGAAAGAAAGAAAGAAAGAAAGAAAGAAAGAAAGAAAAGAGGAAAAAGGAAAATAGAGGGGACAGGTAGGAGGGAGAAGAAAAGAAGGAATAAAGGAAGGAAGGAAGGTAGGAAGGAAGGAAAGAAGGAAAGAAAGACGGAAGGAAGGAAGGAAGGAAGGAAGGAAGGAAGGAAGGAAGGAAGGAAGGAAAGAAGGAAGGAAGGAAGGAAGGAAGGAAGGAAGGAAGGAAGGAAGGAAGGAAGGAAGGAAGGAAGGAAGGAAGGAAAGAAAAATAAGGTTCAATTTGTGCTTTGAATACATCAGTTTTTTTGATGCAGGAGTTCTGACTTCTCTGTCTTCCACTCCATGCCTTGATCTTTTTTGTCCCCCAAAATGGATTCTATTGTCTGTTTGTGCTTCCTGTTATTGCTCATATTGGCAGCCTATTACTTGACTTTTGAGGTCTTTGCCTCAGTTGTTATATAATTCTGTGAAATTCCAATTCCAAGTCTTCCACCCCCTCCCCATCTTATAACCCATCACCATGGCTTATCACAACTGAGAAGAGAATATATTCCTTTTTCTCCTCATTCAATTTTCTCCAGAGATCTATCGTATCTAGCCTTTCTAAAATTCTATTCACCTCCTTAACTTCTTTCTTGTTTATTTTGAGGTTAGATTTATTAAGTTCAGAGTGGGGGAGTTTGAGGTCCTCCACTAGCATAATTTGCTATCTCTTTTTTCCTTTAACTCCCTCAACTTCTCTAAGAATGTGGTTGCTATACCTCTTGGTGCATATATGTTTAGGAATGATATTGCTTCATTGTCAATGGTGCCTTTTAGCAGGATTTAGTTTCCTTCCTTATCTTTTTAAATTAGATCTATTTTTGTTTTTGCTTTGTCTGAGGTAAGAATGACTACTGCTTTTTTTAAAACTTTAGCTGAAGCATAGTATATTCTCCTCTAACCTTTTATTTTTACCCTGTTTTTAATGGGTTTCTCATAGACAGCATATAGTAGGTTTATGGCTTTTAATCCTTTCTGCTATCTGCCTCTGTTTTATGGAAGAGATCATCTCATTCACATTCACAGTTATGGTTACTATCTGTCTCCTTCCCTCCATCCTGTTCCCTCCCCTGATTATGCTTTTATTTTTTCCCTTCTCCCTTCCCATCCTTCCATGTTTTCCTTTGGACCCATACCTTTACAGTATGTCCTCCTTATCCCCCCCCCTCCGTTTTCCTACCCTTCCCCCTTTCTGCTTCTTCCCTCCCTTCTTACCACCCCCTTTTCATTTCCCCTTTCCCCTCCTACTGCCTGTAGGGCACAATAGATTTTTAAACTTAACAAAGTATGCTATTCCTTTTTTTTAAATCAAATTCAATGAGAGTAAATCTCAGACAATGCTCCTCTCCCTCCCTTCTTTCCCTCTACTGTGATAACTTTTGTGTCTCTTCAGGTTAGAATTCAGTAATTTACTGATTATGTTATTCCCTCCTTTAACCAAAACCAATGAAAGTAAAGCTCATCTCCCTCTCTTTTCCTCTACCCTAGTATATTTTTATGCCTCTTCATGTGGCATAATTTGCCCTTTTCTGCCTCCTCCTTTCCTCTTCTCCCATTACAATCTCTTTATATCCCCTTAATAAGGTATTTTTTTAATCATCATTATAGTTGCATGCCCAATTCATTGATCTCCTCTTTCCTCTATTTTATTGATCTATTTAAAGATATAAATTTTCCCTGTTTGGCTGCATCCCATCAGTTTTGGTGTGCTGTCTCTGTTGTCATTCTCTTTAATGAAATTATTCATGGTTTCTATGATTTGTTCTTTGACCTACTCATTCTTTAGTCCATGTTTCCATGGCCCGCTGTTGAATGTAGTTTTTATTGCATTTTGATTGGAAAAGAATGTACTTAATATTTCTGCTTTTCTGCATTTATGAGGTTTTTATGTCCTAATAAATGATCACTTTTTGTGTAGGTGTCATGGACTGCTGAGAAAAGCTATATTCCTTTCTATTCTCATTCAGTTTTCTATCATATCTAACTTTTTGAAGATTCTATAAAAGTCCTTAACTTATTTCTTGTTTTTTTTTTTGGTTAGATTTATATAGTTCTGAGAGCAGAAAGTTGAGGTCCTCAACTAGTATAATTTTACTGTCTATTTCCTCCTGTAATTCATTTAGCTTTTTGTTTAAGAATCTGAATTCTATACTATTTGCTACAAAAATGTTTAGTATTGATATCACTATGTTGTCTTTGGTATCTGTTATCAAAGTGTAGTTTCCCTGGTTATTTCTTTTAATTAGATCTACTTTTGCTTTTAATTTGTCTGAGATCATGATTGCTATCCCTGCTTTTTTTTTCACTTCAGATGAAGCATAATAGATTCCACTCCAGTCCCATACCTTTACCCTGAGTCTCTCTGCTTCAAGTGTCTTATAAGCAACACATTGCAGGATTTTGGTTTTTAATCCACTCTTCTATCCACTTCCATTTTATAGGTGAATTCATGACATTCACATTTACAGATATGCTTAGTAAATATGTGTTTCCTTCCATCCTACTTTTCTTTTCTTTCTCTCTACCACCTTCCTCAATCCTCCCTCCTTGCTATTAGTGAACATCACCACGACCACCTCAACTCCCATCTTTCTACTCAATTACTGCTTCCCTGTAGTGTCAGATAGCTTTCTGTACCCAACTTTTTTATGTACTTTTTTATCCCATTCTATCTCTCCCTTCCTCCTTTCTCAGTGAATCCCTTTTTCTCACTCCTTAATTTAATTTCTTTTGGATGTCATCCTACCGTAGTCAACTCAGGGTATGACACATACCCTTTGTCTATGTACACTTCTTCTAACTGCCCTAGCAATGATAAAATTATTTGGAGATATAAGTATCATCTTCCTATATAGGAATATAAACAGTTGAACAGTATTGAATCCCTTGTGATTTTTCTTTCTTGTTTACCTTTTTATGCTTCTCTTGAATCTTGCATTTAAAAGATAAATTTTCTGTTCAGTGCTATTCTTCATTATGAATGGTATAAAGTTCTATTTTTCATTAAATATCCATTTTCTCCTGAAGGAATATGTTCAGCTCTGTGATCTTAGCTCCCAATATTCTAAGCCCTCTGATTTTTTAATGTAGAAGCTGCTAAATCTTGTATTCTACTAACTTTCTCCAAGATATTTGAATTGTTTCTCTCTGGATGCTTGCAGCATTTGTTTCCTTGACCTGGAAGCTTTGGAATATGGTTACAATATTTTTGGGATTTTCCATTTTGGGATCTCTTTCAAGAGGTGAATAGTGGATTCTTTCAATTTCTATTTTACCCTCTGGGTTTAGATACTTGGGCGGTTTCTCTGATCATTTCTTGGAATATAAGATCGAGGTTCTTTTGTTTTTATTATGGCTTTCAGGTACTCACATAATTCTTAAATTATCTTTCTTCAATCCATTTTCCAAGTCAGTTTTTTTTTCCAGTGAGATATTTCACATTTTCTTTTTCTTTAAATTCTTTTGGTTTTGTTTTATTATTTGCTGGTGTTTCAGAGAATCATAAGCTTCTACTCACTCAATTCTAATTTTTAAGAAATTATTTTCTTCAGTGAGTTTTTGTGCATCTTTTAAAATCTCATTTGAACCATTCTTTTTTTTCAGCTCTCTTCAATGAATTTTTGTATCCCTTTTACCATCAGACAATTCAGTTTTAAAAGTGTTATTTTCTTCAGCGTTTTTGGTGCTTCCTTTACCAATCTGTTTATACATTTCCCCTGATGATTTTCTTGCATCACTCTCATTTCATTTTCCAATTTTTCCTCTACCTCTCTTATTGAATTTGTAAAATCCTTTTTGAGATTTTCCAAAGACGATTTTCCAAAGATCAAGACCAAGTCATAGTTTGTTTTTGTGGGGGTTTTGTTTTGTTTTGTTTGTGGAAGTTTGAATGTAGCTACTTTGATTCCATTGCCTTCTGAGTTTTATGTTTTGCTCTTTCTTGTCACCATGTTAGCTTTTTATGAATAGGTTCTTTTTTGTTTCTGTTTGCTCATTTTTCAACATATTTCTTCATTTTGAACTTTATGTTAAAGTTGGGCTGTGCTCCTGTCACAAGCTTCAGATTTTTTAATGCTGCAGTTTTCAGAGCTAGTTCTGTGAGGCCAGAAGTTTTAAGTTTTTCCAAACTGACATGGTCTAAGTAACAGTGTAGTCATTCCTTACTGGTCTGTGCTCTGGTCTGTGAATGACCACAAGCAATCTTTTACACCCTGGACCTATGACCAGGGTTCCTGCTTCCACTAGTGCTTTTTGTTCTGGGATTATAATCTGGAACTGAGTGTGGGCAATATAATAGAGTTCTGCTCCTAGTGCCAGGAAAGGGGACCCTGAAATGGACCAGTTGTACAGCCTTTTCATTTTCAGTGGGTAGAGAACTCCAAAAGTTGCTGCTCTGGCCATTGATTCAGTCATTCCCAAAGCCTGTTGCTAATTTGCCAGGTGTAGTATGCCCTGGCACATCCTATGCTGGACTGCACTTCATTCTCACCCTAGTGAGACAGACCTTTCCTGCCAACCTTCTAAGTTGTTTTGGGATAGAAAATTGTTTCACCTGGTTGTTTTGTTGATTCTGCCACTCCAGAATTTGTTTTGAGGTGTTATTTTAATGTTATTTGGAGGGGAATTTGAAAGAGATAAGGAGAGCAACAGCCTTTACTAAGTCATCTTGGTTCTGTTCATTTCTGTGTTTTAGGGAGTTGCATTCTTCAGTTAAATCTTACATCTCTTTTAACTATTTGGTTAATTCTATTTTTTTTCTTTTTGGAGGGGGGAAGGTAGGGCAATTGGAGTTAAGTGACTTGCCCAAGGTCACATGGCTAGTGTGTGTGTTAAGTGTCTGAGGCTGAATTTGAACTCAGGTCCTCCTGACTCAAGGGTTGGTGCTCTATTCACTGTGCCATCTAGCTGCCCCTAATAATTCTAATATCTAAGGAATTATTTTTTAGTGTCTCTTTTACAAAATTATTTCTCTTTTCATAACTTTCCTGCATAGCTCTCATTTATTTTCCTTTTATTTATTTGTTTTTGTGTCCAGTTCTTATTTCTTTTTATCTTCTCTCACTCATTCACTCTTTTTCTCTCACTCTTCTAATAAATATTTTGGAGCTTATGTCCACTATGCACTTTTCTTTAAGGATTTTCTCATAGGTGTTTTCAACTTATTGTCTTCTATGTTTATGTCTTGAGCTTCCCGGTAACCAGTTCTTTATGGTTGGGTTCTTTTTTCATTTGCCCATCCTGCTAGCCTACTTCTTGACTTTGGATTTCATGTTAGTGTTGGACTCTGTTCACTTTTAGAGGGGGTTGTGTGGCCTGAACTTCTCTTTTTATAATGTTCTGTTTTTATAACTCAGTCTGGGACCTTAAAATTTCTGGTGCTTCCAAAGTGGTATGATTTGGGGGAGAGGTTTGTTCAGTGACCTCCTGTCATAAACTTTGCAAGTTCTTGATCTGGGTTTGGGTCTGTTGGATTGTGCATATTTCATCTTCAATAGACTTCTACCAGCATTGCCATGTTGTATGTCTGCTGGGAAATTCTGTAGTTTCAGAGGAACTGAAATACTAAATTCTTCTTTATTCTTTGTTTTCTGCTCTGGTTATTCCACTACAGGTCTGTGTTCAGGACTAAAGGTTAGAACTGAGTCTCTCTTTTGCTCTTGGGTTCTGAGCCACAAAGGTAAATTTTTAGAACGTGTTCATTGCTCCATACACAGCTAGGGCCTCTCTTTCTCAAGACTGTGCCTCTTCACTGTGAAATGGAGACCCAGAATTAGGTAATGGGTAACAAAGCTATGGTTAGGACCCATTCCTGTTCCCATTACTCAATCCCTGGAGTCTCCTTCTACCCTAATGACTTTAGCCCAGCTATTCCATCTCAACCTCCTTATACTCAATCCTCTAGGTACTAGCATGTTCCTCATCACTGATGCTAATCTCTCCCTCAGTGATGTGCTAGACTTCTCTTCTAGCCAGATTTCATTGAAGTGTCCACAGACCTTTCTCTCTTCTCTCTCTCCTATGCTGCCACGAACTGGAAGACTGACTCACTGTAATTTTTCTTTTCTTTCCTGATCAGAATTCATTCTGGCTAATTTTCTAAGTTGTTGTGGAGGAAAAATGTTGGGTGAGTTGGGCAAAAATTCTCTTACTCCATCATCTTGACTCTACCTCTCCCACCTTGGCACTTTTAAAGTCTCATTTCCTTTTTGATAAGCAGTCAGTGAGAAAGACTGTTCCTACATGTGTGGAAGAGAAATAGAGGGACATTTTTCCATAGGTAGGTACCCACTGTCTCCTGCATGTGCACCTCCATTTTTGGTGATTTGATGATGCTCCAAAGCATCATAACACATACACAACATATAGAAAGCAAAGCTCCACATGGACATTAATCCCAACTACAATCATAAAAATGATTCTCCTTAGGAATACAGGAAGAATCTATGATTTTATCAGCATCAAGAACTACCTTCATCCTCACAGATCACAATTGTGGTACCAAGTCCCATGGAGTGGTCTGAGGTTCCTGAGAAGTAATGTGGTACAGGGGAAAAAGTGATGGATCTGAAGAAGGAAAGTCTCTGGGTTCAAATGCAGGTCTACCACTTATTAGTGTGACTTTGAGTAAGCCCATTTCTATCTCCACACCTTGCTTTCTTCTTCTCTAAAGGGATAGTTGTAGAGCAGATGATGTCTTAAAGTTCTTACAGGAACCAAATCTGTGATTGCCACACAGGAAATAGCAAGAGTAAGTGTTCAACTTCATTTTTCTCCTTGTCTTTAAACCCTATACTCTATTCATTGGGATTTCTAATACTACTAAGCTACTAGACTACATATGATAAAGTATTTATTAAGCAATTACTAGGCAGCAGGCCTTGTGCTGGCAATACAGGTACAAGCAAAAAGTGAAACATTCCTTGTTCCCAAGGAGCTTACATTCTAATGTAGGGAGGGTAGGGAGGTTACTGCAACAGAAGCAAGGAGGAAAATTTGTCGAGAGAGTTAGAAGCTAAATCAGGTTAGAAGTGAACATGTCTTGTATGATTGCTTTCTCACATGGAGGTTCTAGAAAGAAATTTGTCTATTCAAAAAGAAAGTTACACGTGTTGAGGCATTTCTAGTCTTTTAAAAAGGTAGCTTGGAAAGAGATAAAAAGTAGTCTGGTGAGTCAGAGTATGAGCCAAGTGAGAAATTACCAATGTTTATAGAATATTATAGAAGGTTTCTGAAGTGCCTTAAATATATCACTTCATCATATTATCGCAATACCCACTTGAATTATGTATATTAATTCCATTTATATTACATATTATAATATATTACGCATAGTATATGTTCCACGTATTTTATAGTAATATATATTCTGCACATTGTATCAATGAAGTATAACATAATACAATATATTATTCTATACTATATTGTATAGGGTATATAGTAGATAAGTTCTATATATTATATCATATAGATATTACTATATATAACATTACATTGCATATATAGTATATTACATTGTATATTATATCATATATTACATTTTATATATTATACGCAACAGGTGACCCAGTGAAGAGAGAGCTTGTCCTGAAGTCCAGAAGAACTGTCTTCCTGAATTCAAATCTGGCCTCACACACTTACTAACTGTGTGCCCCTTACTCTGTTTGCCTAAGTTCCTCATCTGTAAAATGGGCTAGGGAAGGAAATGGCAAAGTGCTCCAGTATTTTTACAAGAAAACCCCAAATGAGGTCACAGTCAGACGTGGTTAATAGAACTGAACAACAACAAAATATTTAATATCTCCACTTATATTGTTATCCCTCTTTTATTTCTCTCATCCCCACTTTGAGTATTCTACATTATTATCCCCATTTTGCAGATGAAAAAGTGGAGGTACAGAGAGCTTTAAAGCATTTGCCCATGGTCATACATCCAGCAGAGTCCTGAGCAAGCTTGAAAGCTGATCTCTCCTGACTTGTAATCCAATACTTTTTTCCTTTTCTGCTCATGGTGTTTTCTTTTCACAAGCCATGAAAATGTCCAACCCTTTCCCGGACTCATACATGCTGGTAGCAGTAAATACTGGTCTCAGCCACGTGGCCTATGATAACTAAACAGTCATTCAGAACCAAGCTAGTTCCACACCTAAACCCAAATACCAGGTTCATATTAGAGAGAGAAAAGAAAAAGTTTAGCTTCCCCTAAAAGCCCAGTGTGCCTAAATGTCAAACCAAGAGAAAAAAAAGAAAAGAAAAAATGTCTTGTTTAACCCCCAGTGGCCTGAAATTAAATGTTTCATGTTACTGGAAATTGATGGGTGTGATTTGCTATTATTTTCCATTTCCTGACAAATCTCAAGACAAATAAAATTCTGGTCCATGTGTTCTACCCCATTACCACCCTTCCTCAACCTTTAGATGTTTAGACTGTCTTCTATAAAAACATCTTAATTTTCAGGTATGTGTACTTCTTATTGGAAATGTCTGTTATGTGAGTATGGTTCCAAAATGGAACATTGTTGTCAATGCTTGTCAACTTAAGCAGACATTCCACAGTGGTAACAGGCTTTATTAAGTCTGGACACCTTTATCTTAAATGAACTCCAAGAACTGTCCTCTCTTGCAAAGAGAGTGATCCACAAATAAATATGAATTCGGTAAATAACTAAATCTGTGCTTCTGAGGTCAAGTAGCATCTAGGAAGAAATAGAAGGGGATTGAGAAATTATGTGAATTCTGAGATTTGTCATTCAAAGGACAAACTTTCCTTCTTGACCACTGGAATATTCCAGTCTTTGAGATAGACAGAGGACTGAGAGATAAAGGATTGAATGGAAGGAGCTAAGATTGCATAAGATGAGCTGCAGTTTGGAGAGGGGTGGGGAGTGATATCTTCAGCACCACCGAAGATTAAATGAGCTGAGCTAGAGAAAAGAAGCTGCAACACTGGGGCAGGGTGGGACAGAGAGACAGAGAGACAGAGACAGACAGACAAAGAGACAGACAGACAGACAGAGAGACAAAGACAGAGAGAAGGAAGGAGGAGGAGAAGGAGAAGATGAGGAAGGGGGGGAGGGACAGGGACAGGAACAGGGAGAGGGAGGAGAGACAGACAGAAAGACAGAGAAACATAGACATATACACAGAGAGATAAACATAGACATGGATTCACAGTGACAAAGAGATAGAGACAAAGTAACAGATAGAGGCAGAGAGAAATAGAGACACAGAGAGGCAGAGGGACAGAGAGAGAGACAAAAGTAAAAACAAAGAGTAAAAGACAGAGAGATAGGGAAGCAGAAACAGAGAAAGAGAGAAACAGAGACACAAAGAAAGGCAGAGCAAAAGATAGAATAACAGACAGAGGGAGAGACAGAGAGATAGAGGCACAGAGACAGAGTGATACACACACACACACACACACACACAACGCATAGAGCTAGACAGAGACAGAAACAGAGAACTTCACTGCAATAGAGAAAGGACAGTTCAAAGTGGGCTATTGGGTCCCTGTAGGCATTATGCAACAAAGAATTCGGAATGAGACTAGTTTTAGATGCCAGTTGCTCTTTCCTCTTCTAATTAAGTTTGCAAAAGTCTACTCTTTCCCAAATTTCCCATCCCTGAGCCTGACTGCTAACAGGTATTATGATATTCTTATTTTTCTTCTATTAGCTAATCTAAACATTTCCTGTATCATGATTTTGCTTTACATATAAGCAAACCAGGGACTGGTCTTAAAGACGGATCTTAAAAATAGGTTGTCATAGAGGAAATGTGGGAAGATGACAGGATAAGGTAGGAAACTACCTGGCTCTTCAAAATTCCTCTACAAATAACTTAAAATAATGTCTCAAAGTAAATTTTAAAGCAGAAGAAATAAATAAAAGTCAGGTTAAAGCAGTTGTCTAGCCTAAGACAATTTTGAAGAATGTTAAGAAAGATCAGACCTCCAGGTGTGAGTGGTCCAGTCTGATTAAAGTGCAGATACCTCCAGGCAGATACTGCCACTGAGTTAACAAAGAGCAAGGCCCTGGAGGCAGCTGTAGTTTTCAGCCTTAGCTTCAGTAGTTTTCAAACTCGTAGACCACATGGGGGTCCAGAAGCTGATCAGGAGAAGGTCTCAAGAGCAGGTCTCAAGAGCCCTCTGCTAGCACTGGATATGAGGCCCAGAAGTGCTGACCAGACAGGGTCCCAGGCTTTGACTGCAGGCAAGGAAGAGTGAGCACAAGCTAGTGAGTGTGGTCACAGAGGGGTGGGGCTGCTGGTTGCATTAACTGGCAGAAGAGCTAGGTAGAGGGGTGAGCTGGCACTTGCAGCTACCTGAAGATCTACAGGGAGCAAGAGCCTTTGCAGGGACAATGGCTCTGGGGGCCCTGGTCTCAACTCAGGGGTAGAGAAGAATATGTGAGGTCACTTACAGACAAATGTGTGAGCCAAAGGAACAGTGGCCATGCTTGGCCTTTGATTATAGAATATTTGAACGAACCAAGAGGTCAAAGGACCCAGATAGAGCTCAGAAAACAACATCAGGAAAAATGTGAAACCTGAGACATTATCCCCCATACCCTGGGAGCCTGACTCTAACATAAAATTAATAGTAAAAAAAAAACAAGTAAAAAAATGAGTAAAAGAAAAGAACCTAATTATGTCTACCACAGTGATAGAGAAGATTAGAGTTCCAATTCAGAAGAAGATGCAACAGCTTTCTGTAAAGCTTCAAAGAAAAGTATAAAATGGTTATAAGCCCCCAAAATAGCTCTTGGAACATCTTAAAAAAGAACTTTAAAAATCAAATAAGAGAGGCTAAAGAAAAATTAGGGTTAAAAATAAGAGTAATATAAGAAAATAAAGAAAATTATGAAAAGAAGCCAACCAATTGGAAAAGGAGATCCAAAAACTTACCAAAGAAAATAATTCCTGAAAAATTAGAATTTGGCAAGGGGAAGTGAATAACTTCCCTACATATCAAAAAATAATGAAACAAATTCAAAGAATGAAAAAAGAAGACAATGTCAAACATACCATTACAAAAAGAACCGGGGTGGCTAGGTGACACAGTGAATAGAGCACTAATCCTGGAGTCAGGAGGACTTGAGTTCAAATCTGGCCTCAGACACTTAACACTTTTAAGCTGTGTGACCTTGGGCAAGTCACTTAACCCCAAATTCCCTGCCTTCCCCCTCTGAAAATGCGAAAAAAAAAACAACTAGAAAAACACCTGATCTAGAACACAGATTGAGGAGAAATTATATAAGACTTATCAGAGTACCTTGAAAGTTATGATTTTTAAAAAGAGTCTAGACATTATACTTCAAGAAATTATTAAGGGAAATTGCCCTAAAATTTTTGAACTAGAGGGTAAAAAAGTCACTGAAAAAATCCACTGATCTCTGCCTGAAAGAGATCTCAAAATGATAACTCAGAGGAACATTATAGCTAAGTTTCAAATTTCCCAGTTTAAGGGGAAAATATTACAAGCAACTAGGAAGAAATAATTTTTAAAATGAGGAACTACACTCAGGATAACACAAGATTTACCTGTACATTACATTGTACTTGTACATTTTATTTCTACATAAAAGACCAAAGGGTGTGGGATATAACATTCTGGAAAGCAAAGGAGCTAGGATTACAACCGAGAATAACCTACCCAACAAAGGTGAGTATAATCATATGAGGAAAAAGTAGATAGTTAATGAGCTAAATGACTTTCAGGTATTCTTGAGGAAAAGAGTAGAACTGAACAGAAAATCCTTGACTTTTTGGTCATCATGTATTGTAAGCTTAATCAATGCCAGAAATAGGGGAATGAAGGAAGGTAGAACTTGAATGGAAATACACAAAGTCTAAATTAGAGAAAAGAGCCAACCAACTCCTCTAATGTTGCAAATTCTCCTAACCAGAGATTTACCCTGTTGTGAGTACATTAATAACTTTTCAACTGATTTTAACAACATATGAAAACAGAGAAAGGAGTATGTTGACCTAAGAGTCTGATTAAAGGATGGAGCTTTGAACTCCAAAACCTCTATTTAAAGAAGGGTCCCAGGGTAAGCATCTGACTGTGTCACTCTCCTCCCTTCTATTCTCTCTACCCATTCCCCCAACCACAGTCACCCAATAAACTCCAGTGCTTTCCTATTGCCTTCAGGATCAAATATAAAGTCCTCTGTATTTTTTTATTTTTATTTTTATTTTTGTTAACCACTCTTTATAACCTGGGCCCTTCCTACTTTTTTCTAATCTTCTTACACTATATCCTTCCATACATTTGTACAGTCTCTTCTCCTTGGCTCATTTTATTTTGCCTTATCATCTTCACCTTCTGGTTTCCCTGGCTTCCTTCAAGTTCTAGTTAAAATTCTAGTTTGTACAAAAGCCTTTCCTGACCCTCCTTAATTTTAGTGCCTTCCCTGTATTGATTATCGCCAATTCATATGGTATATAGCTTGTTCATATATAATTGCTTGCATTTTATCTCCCCTATTAAATGATTGAGTTCCTTGAGAGCAGGGACTGACTTTTTGCCTTTCTTTGCAGCTCCAGTTGTCGAGCACAATACCTGGCATATAGTAGGTACTTAATAAATGCTTGCTAAGTTGTCTTGCTTAGAGCTGCTATAAGGAAAGAGTTTCATAAATCATATTGTATTATATAAAAACAAGTCATTAATTTTATTATGGAAGGACATAAAATAAAAAGAGGTATGGATAGAATGAACATTTTTTTATAATACCTTAGTATACTTTAATGAAATGATACCCCTTAAAGCTGCAAGCAGTTAGTTTTGGAACAAATACAATTTTATTGAGGGGGTATTAAATATATTGAATACATTAACCCCAACAGACGTACCAGGCTTAAAATATGAATTTTATATTTTAATCGATTTAGAATTAATTGATTCAAAATTTCAATAAATTCTTGGAAATTAGATCCAGGCTATTAGGATACTTTGAAATTCATCTTTAGTCTTTTGAGGTTAGCATCATGAAGGACTTTGTAAAAAAAAAATAAAATTCCCCAGTATTACGGTTGCTTTCAAAATACTAGTGAAGATATACAATGCAAACTGTCCCCAGCTTAATATGTCTCATAACCTTATTTTTAGGTGTTCTGGGCCAGTCCAATAATTTGTGTGCAGGGATAAGAATGAAATGAGGTACTTGTGGAACATAAAGAGCAATAACATTTTTCATTGATAGCAAGACATTAAAAATACATGTAATGGGTGTTTAGCACATGCCAGATCATCTAAGATATAAAAACACATGTGGGAGAAGTTAGGAACCTACATTTGGGAGACAAGAGGACTGATACAGGTGCCTAAATTCTTCATTGGCCTGCCTCATGGTTGGGAGCAGCTTTTTCCACTGGCTACATAGCCAAAACTACCTTTATCTTTAAATGTGCAGGGACAGTAGAGGCACAGTTTCCATTTCTTTTGGTTCAAAAGATTAAAGGACTCTTTCACTCACAGAAGGGACACCATGCAGTAAGTTGGGGAAGAATCTAAAGGTCATCTTCTCTTTCTCTTTAGACCATGTGCCCAAGAGATGTGTTTGGATTTTTTGTCTGTTTCATTATCTTTTTCCATTCTAGGTGTTGAGTTCTAGGAGAAGAAACCTCAGATCAGGAGATTGAGTCATACGGACTTAAGAGTTCAGTATTCCAGCCTACATGCTGCAACCATTCCTGAGAAGCCATGGTCCCTACAAAGGGTAGGGGAGAGGTGGGGATTGAACTTAGAACTTGGCGAGGCCAACGATATATGAGTACTGAGCTAAATTGTTACCCTAATCTGCTCCCCCCACCTCCCTTGAGACAGAGGTGGTATAGGAGTGATTATTTCTTTCAGGTGTTGGGAGGAAAATGTTTGTTTTGGCTAGTAGTCTTTTGAAGTAAATATTCCTTTCTGATTATAGAATGGTTAAATGGAACTAGGGTAGTTGTAGCTGCTAACACTGAAAAAATACAGATGATGAGAACTGAAGTCAAAGGTTGAGATGAGAGATACCCCAATCCCTTAAGGGTACTTTCTGGAAAAACCCTAGGTGAGGGGTGAAATATAATATCCCTGAACTTCTAGCAAAGTGGGTCAGAGAAACACTGCTACCAATAAAATCCCTGCATCCTTTGCTCCTTTACATTTGATGTTGGAACTTTCCTGATTAGGTCTATGACAAATTTATACCAGATAATCTTGACTGATTTTTCATAGCAGAAAGGCAATCTTTCTCATCCTTTCTTGTTGATTCCCTATGTTACTCACCTCCGTGACAGTTCTAAGTGTTTTCTCTTCTCCACAGCCTCCTATGGCACTCTCTCCTCCCCTTCTCTCTCTCTCTCTCTCTCTCTCTCTCTCTCTCTCTCTCTCTCTCTCTCTCTCACTGTCTCTCTCTCTCTCACTGTCTCTCTCTTTCTCTCTCTGAGAACTTGCCTCACACTGAAACTATCCTTGAAAAGCTTCTTTTTTGTGTGCTCATGGAATGTGATATCACTCTGACACTGCACCCAACTATCTCTCCCTTAATTCTGCTCTCTGGTGAAGAGATAGACCTTCTGCTTGATCTTTTTTTTTTCTTTTTGGAAGGCAATTGGGGTTAAGTGACTTGCACAAGGTCACACGGCTAGTTTTTGTGTTAAGTGTCTGAGGTCGGATTTGAACTCAGGTCCTCCCGACTCCAGGGCCGGTGTTCTATTCACTGCACCACCTAGGCCCCCCCTTCTGTTTGATCTTAAAGGCCAATAATTCATATTCATGCTATGCAACCAATCCTTTTTTTTTTAATCAGGTCATTTTAACCTTTAAAATACCTCTCATGTGGCCCCTTTTCTCCATGAACACATTTAACATTTTAATTTAGTCCCTCATTGTCACTTGCCTATATGATTTCAATAGTGTTCTAATGTGTCTCCCTACCTTGTCTCTCCTTAGACAAGTACATCCTCCACTCAGTTTCCAAAGTGGTTAGTCTAAAACATATCTCTAACATTATCACTCCCCCTACTCAATTAATTCCAATATTTCTCTATTAATTTCAAATATATTTTAAATATATAATATTCATTTTAATACATTTTTAAAATATATATAGATGTCCAGATTTTAAAGTCATTCATAATCTGAACCCTTCCTACTTTTCTAGTCTGGTTTTATTTATTCTTCTACATGCGCTCTATGATTTAGCTAAATTGCTTTACTTGATGTTCAACACACAGGATATCCCCTACTCTCATGCCATGTAGTTGTGTTATTTATTTCCCTTCCCTAAAGTGTTCTTCTTCCTCACCTCTAACTCCTAGCTCCCCTGGTTTCTTTCAAGACTCAGTTAAAATCCTGCCTATTATAGGAGCACTTTTTTGGTAGGATGGGGAAAAGTCTCAGTATGTAACCTATACAAGAGAACTATAGGTAAAAGGTGAAGGAGGGAATTTCTCTTTCTTTTTTCATCCACATTGGCCTTCCAGGTTAGTATGGTAGCTAATATCTGAATAGGAGACACTGTCTCCAATAGGGGGTAGAGATACATATTCTAGAGCAAGAATTATTAATCTGGGTTCTATGAATTTTTTTCTTTAGCGTTTTGATACCCATATTTTGATATAATGTTTCTTTTGTAATCCTATGTATTCTTTTTATGCATTTTAAAACATTGTTCTGAGAAGCGATCCTTAAACCGCAATAGGCTGCCAAAGGGGTCCATGATCTGAAAAGATTAAGAACTCCTTCTTTAGAAAAATATGGAAACAGTGAGACTGTCATCCAAATGAGAAAGCAGTTTTAGGGA
Organism: Pseudocheirus occidentalis; assembly: GCA_028646575.1. NCBI lineage: Eukaryota > Metazoa > Chordata > Mammalia > Diprotodontia > Pseudocheiridae > Pseudocheirus > Pseudocheirus occidentalis. The sequence continues at coordinate 171,173,588 of CM053593.1, read as the reverse complement.
TTGTGGACATTGACAATAAAGAAGAGAGTTGGTCTGTGGAGAGAAACTGTGAGTGAGAGCCTAGCTGAGCCAAATTCTCACCAAACATTTCGCAACTAAAGGGAATTGTGTAAAGACTGAATAGAGAAAGCAGAAACAGGCACTGTAGTATCAGGCACTGTGAGTTTCCATTGCCACAAATCTGTCATAAACATTTACCTATAATTTTTTCTCATTCTTTCCCATGAGTAATATATATTTATATGTGAGAAAGTATATGCCAGATTTATCATGCAAATATTTTATAACTTCTATTCTTGCTTTGCCATGTAAGCAAAAACCCTTTATTAAATTGAAGTCTCCTGTCTAGTTGTTATTGGGGTGTTATACTGGTGGGGGCTCATGAGCTTGAATATCATGTATTGTAAGAATTGGGTAACTCACAGGTGATGCTATAAATAATTTTCTTTGACTTGGAAGCCCTGAATTTTGGCTATGACAGTACTATAGAGGAGTTTTTCTGCCCCCCACTTCTAATGTTCCTGGTCTAAGGTTTAGCTCTAAATTCACTATTACTGAAGCTTAGTTGACTTGTGACCCTTTTGTTCAGAGCTCTGGTTTTTTACATCCTATTATGTGAGCTTATTATGGGATTCCCTTCCTAGTTTCCTTTTTAAGGGCCTGATGGAAACCACAAGGCCAAAGCCCACTATGATAAAGAATACATGAAAAAAAGAGAAGATACATAGGGATGTCAGCCACATTTCACAGAATTTCAGAGACAGAAGCGACTTCAGAGTCCATTTATTCCATTTCTTAAGTTACTTGAAGCTCCCTGATAAACAAGAAAAAAGGATGCAGGAATATCAAGTGCTCAGCCCTTCCATCATCATGTAATATATTAGTCTATACAATAGACTCTTGCCTGTACTTTCCCATTTCAGTAAATTCATAATTACTTTTTGTCTCCTTGAGAGTAATCAGTTATTCCATCCTCTGTATTTTTATTCCCCAACATCTAGTACTATTCTTGACCCAAATAAACTTAACAAATACTTAGTGATTAATTAATCGAATCAATAGAATGTAAGCTCTGTGAAAGCAAGGAGTGTTAAAGTTTTGTCTCTATATCTATTTTTTAAAAGTATGGTGCTTTATACATAGGAAACACTTTATAAACACTTGGGGGATTTACTGAATTGAATCCACTCAACAGGCTGCTATAAATTAACTTCCTGATTCTAGTACTGCCTTAACATTTTCCCTGTATTTTGGGATCATACCACCAAAAACTAGACTTTTCCTCCCTTAATGAAGAGAGAAAAATGGTAAAGCAGATATGAATGAATCATTTGTAAATTTTTTGCATATGTGTGTGAGCATGGAGAGGGGATGAGGAGGCAGAGACATTCCTTTCTGTACTAATTCTGCCTGCTCATAACAGTAAATTGGAATTCTTACCACTGGTGAAGTCCAGGATTTCTCCAGACTTTTTTTTGAAAGCCAACCAGCGAGTGCTCTTGGTACCCTGAACATAGGCTTTCAGCCCCAACATGTGATAAATTAGGTCTTTCATTTGGAGTTTTTACTGGCCATGTTACGAGAACAACCCTCTGACCAGCTACTAGTGCTGAATTTTAAAATCTTCCTGGCTCAAACTTGAGCCAGATCTTAAAGGCATATTCTAGAAATATTTGGTATTCACTCAGTAATCATATTTATTTTATTTTTATAATAATCATGCTTATCAATACTATGCAGTTCATCCTAGTGCCACCCTAAATAACTAAGAGTCAAGTAGATGTTTGCCAGAAGAAACCAAGAGCAAGGATAAGTTTAGCATTTAGTTTCAAAAAAAATATAAGCCAAGTTTGAAATAATTTTCTCTTCCCCTTCCAAGGTTCCCTAGGCTTCTAAGGTGAAGTAAATTGCTTCAATTACAAAAGAAGAAAAAAAGTCCTGAAAATAAATTTCCCATCAGGAAATCTGTCAAAATGGTTATTAATATTGATAATTTTATTGTTATTGCTTAGCTGTTTCAGGCATCCAATCCTCCATGACCCAATTTGGGGTTATTTTAGCGAACACACTGGATTAGTTTGCCATTTCCTTCTCCAGCTCATTTTAGAGATGAGGAAACAGAGGCAGAGTTAAGTGACTTACCTAAGGTCACACATCTACTAGGTGTCTGAAGCAAGATTTGAGCACAGGAAGAAGATGAGTCTTCCTGACACGAGGACCACCGCTTTGTCCACTGTTCCACCTAATGGCCAATATTAATAATACCAACTACTATTGCTATAATAGCACTTCCATGTTTGGGAACATTTGTTTTCTCATTTGGTCCTCACAAAAATGTGACATAGGTGCTACTATTATTCTCCACTCTTTACAGAAGGAGAAACTGAGGTCAAGAGAGATTAAGTGCAGGGTTGCCCAACTACCAAGTGCTTGAGATGGAAGTTGCCTTTAGCTTTTTTTGATTTCAAAACCATTGTTCGTACTAACTATACCACCTAGCTGTCTCAGATAATACTATCCTTGGAGACTCCATACATTTTCTACTTGCCCTGCCAGCCAACATCCCATTTGAAAGAGAAAGCTATTCTTCATCCAGGTGACTCCAAATCCTTTTCATTTACCTCTGCGCTTATAGAATAAAGATCTTTCAAGTAAACACATTCATTCAACATCAGCAGCAAACATGAACAGTGCATTCTTAAGTAAGGGAGGTTATGTTTATCTTTTTCTAGCTAATTTCAAGGTAACTATCACAGATCCAGAAATTTGGAGTGACTCATCTTACAGCTTTCACCAACCATCAGATGATAGAATAAGGGGATCGTCCTCTGGAATTTTTTAATTCCATCTCTGGTGTTCAAAGTATAGACTAGAAGTGTAGATTTCCAAGTGCTTCTTATGGCAATCACACCTAGATATGGAGTTAACAGTTAATCTCAACCTGATGAAGGTCTTATGAGTATTTGAATGGGCAAGGTTGCCACTTAATAATTCAGAAAAAGAGGACATTTTGGCCTTACAGAACACTCTGATTTTGAAAAGTGCTCATTATTAAATGTGAATTTTGCTAAGGATTGGAAGTTCACTCTTTATCTAGAAGTGAAAGAAGTGAGCTGAGTCATCCTGGCACTTGCCCCAGTCTGAGAAACATGTGTTGTTATACATATCTACTATTATTATAGTATCTCTCTACTCCTCCGGTCACTCCATACCTCTGTGTGTGGAGGAGCTGGTAGATTTCTGAGACTGTTGGAACAATTCACCGTATACTGATAAGGTTCTGGAAGAAAAGAGAATAGAGACTCAGAGAATATTAGAATTATAGGTGACTCTATATACCACCCTAATCCCATCTCATTTTACAGAGGAGGAACATGAGACCCAAGGAAATGAAATAACTTGTTAAAACACACAACTAATAAGTGGCCAAGACAGGACTAGGCCTACTGATGCATAAAGTTCAGTATTCTTTTCCTGTTTTATGTTTTCATATCCTAAAACAGTGCTACAAACAAGAGACAGACTTGATTATTTCCTCACTTGGAGGGAAGGGTGCAATATAACATCTTCCCATTCTTATGCATTGTCCAACAGGGTGCATCAGCAAGATAGTTAAAGAGAGGCTATTCAGTTGCTAACCCATATGTGAAATAAACCTGTGACCTTGGCCTAATGAACACTGCCCTTCTCAATAATGAGCTCACACCACCAGATGCAGCATAAGCTAGTCCCACAGAACTAAGTTCCAATTCAGGGTCACCCCTACTTAAGAAGAACAATATATTTTCAGACAATGAACAGAACAAATTTTGTTTTAATCTTTTTCTTCTATTTTAGTATAGATTCCTCTCATTTAATTTACCCTATTTCATTCTCTTTCCACAGAACCATTGCAGGCTAATGGGTAGACACTTGATGCATTCATTTCCTCCCTAATTATCCCTGCCCTCCCCCTCCATCTTCATCATGGTGATAAAACACTTTTCAGTGAGTTCTCTCCCTACTGCTCCATGCTCCAAATCCAATTGTTTTTTTCATTTCATATTCTGCTTGATATTGAAGGAATCTTTGGTACCAATGGATCAACACTTGTTCCTTGAAACTTTTCTTTTGGTGTCCTTGGCCCTGGTTCTTTTATAAATCAGTAGTCAATCAACAAATATTTACTAAGTACCTACTATGTGGAAGGCATTGTGCTAGGCACAGGGAATATAAGTATAAAGAATGAAACAATCCCTACCTAGGAAGACAAGTACATATATAAGTATATGAAGCATATATAAAAAATAGCATGTTGATTTCTCTTCCTTCTCTTTCCCTATAGATTAGACCCTGGATTCTATTATGCCCCCCCAGGAAATTTCCTCTCCAAGAAACCCACCATCCTTTAAGATTTCATCAACTTTGGCAGACATTCTCCTTCAGTACCATCAATATCTTCTGCCCATCTGATTGGAAGGCTAGAAGATGGAGCCTCCATTTGACCTCTCAGGGGTCAGTCATTTCTTCCTTTCCCACTAGCTTGTTCTCCTTCTTTCTTGCCCACTCCTCCCCTTTTCAGCTTTCTTTTGTGAGTTGTTTTTTCTCCTTGGAATGTATATTCCTTGAGGACAAGAACTGTCTTTCTTTTGGATATTTGGATCTCCAGAACTTAATACTGTGTCTGACATTTAAATAGTGCTTAATAAATATTTATTGACTTAATTAATGATTCTGACTGGACCTCAATAAAAATTCCAAATTTACCACTTACTACTTACTATCAGAGGGATCTTGGATAATTTCGTCCCTCTAGGTTTCTGTTTGTAAAGTGAGGAAGGTCCTTTCCAGTTTTAAGTCTCAAATACTATGATGCTCTAATTTTTCTACTAAATCTGTTTTCTCAGGTTAATTCAGTCCTTACGTCTCTGCTCTGGCTTTCCTACTCTTTGTCCCATGAACAGCATTTATTATTACTCTGAGTTTTTGTAAATGGAAATCATATATATATATATATATATATACATATATATATGTGATATATATGTATATATATACATACATATATGTCTAATGTACTAAAATGCCTTTTTCCAATTTCTATAGTTACCTTCTAGGTATAATAACCTTATTACTTTTAAGCAAATTCATATTAATGCCAGTATTTATTCCACTTCATTGATTAGGAGATAGTGTTGAACACTAATAGAGTGCTATATTTGAAAGAAGGAAGATCTGTGTTCAAATCCTACTTCAAACAAATGAGCTATGTTATCCTGTAAAAGTCACAATCTCTATAAGCCTCTGTTTCTTAGCTATCAAATTGGAATAATAACAGGATCTACCTCACAGGTTCAGGTGAGGAACAAATGAGCTCATACACACACACACACACAATGTTTTTTCAAACTTTAAAATGCTATATAAAATTTGGCTTACATAAATTTTGGTTACATGATTTTATATGGTGACATGATTTTATATGATTTTCCAAACTGCCTTTACAAATACTGAGATGTTATTACATGCTATAGGCTCACTAATGGTATTCACCCATGTCATGGGCAATGCCCTACATAAAGTTTAAATGGAAGAATTTCCAATGTACAGTAAAGGTCTTTCTTTTTACCAAATAGGTGGAAAACAAAAACAATAATAATGGAAACAACAAGAAAATACTTCAATAATTCAAGGATCTATGTATTAACTTTGATATTCCATCCGCTGATACAGTTCTTAACCACTCTACAACTAAGTATATTTTCTTTGAAAGGTGGTATGGCTAAAACATTCATCACTCTGTGACCAATATGGTGCTGATCCTCTCTGAACATAGGTAGATTGATCTTCAAATGATGGATTTACAGTCTATCACTGGGCCCATATTCCAACATTTCCAGTTTGGTAGGACCTACTATAGCTTTTGCTATATTTGCCCAGACCAGGGGTGGGAAACCTGTGGCCTCAAGGTCACATATGGCTTTCAAGATTCTCAGTTACAGCCTTTTGACCAAGTCCAAGTTTTACAGAACAAATCCTTTTATTGAGGAGATTTGTTCTGTGAGGTTTGGATTCAAAGGACCACATGTGCAGACCTAGAGAGCCACATGTGGTCTTGAGGCTGCATATTCCCCACCCCTGATCTAAACTTGCAGAAACCAAAGTCACCCTGATAACATGATTAGGCATCAAAGAAGGACTTCAGTGAATAGTGATAACGATGATGATATCACAATGTTAAGATGACACAAGAAGTCAAATGATCACAAAAATAAACAATTCAATTTTATTAAAAAAAAAAACCTCATTCCCAAGGCTTGAGTGTTGTTATAAACAACATATGAGAAAGGAGCAAGCAAGAAAGATGATTTGGAAATTTTCTGGTGATCTACATGGGTGCATAGTTCAAGAATGAAAATGAAAGAAGGAGTACAAACAGAAAAAAAATAGAAAAATTTGCAAGAACCTATTTTATCCTACTGTTTTCCCAGTTCACATAACACCACACACCATCAAAGTACCAGCTATGCTTTCAGAGGAAGTAAAAATGGCGCTAAAGAGAATGAAGATGGGAAAATTAGATTGGATCTAATAGAGAAGAAATCTGTATTTAAATAAACATAATTGTGACAGCATTGAGGATCCAATTTAAAAAGCATTTAAGGTCAGCTAGATAGTGCAGTGAATAGAACACTGGCCCTGGAGTCAGGAGGACCTGAGTTCAAATCCAGCCTCGGACACTTAACACTTATTGGCTGTGTGACCTTGGGCAAGTCACTTAACCCCAATTGCCTGCCTTCCCACTCTGATAACAAGAACAAAAAATCAAATCAAATCAAAAGCATTTAGAGGAAGGAAAGAGAACAAAGATGTGAAAAACATCCTCAGCTCTTAGTAATAACATTAATAAAAAAAGGCAATGGAAAGCAATAACTATCAACTTATGTGATTTTCCCCTCGTCTACACAAAATCTTTGTAATACTCATCTATACACAAATCTAGGGCATATGCCATTAGTGTAGTGGTAGGAGGGAACAAGTATGTATCTGAAAGCTATGTTCAACAATGAACCACACCACTGCTATATGACAATTGACAATGTAGATATTATCAAATGCCATTGTGCTTGCTTATTAATTATAGAAATAATTTTGATTTTGTAGGAAAAAATATGATGCCTTACAAGTTTCTTTCTGGCAAGGTATTTCACATTCATACACCAAGATCATTCACAATCCCTTTGGAGATACAAAAACAGAAATAGCACTTATGTTATTAATAAACATTAGGCAAAGTATAAAATAAGATGTGCTCACCAAAGGTATTCACCATTGTGATTCATCAAAGATTCCGGGTTGAAGAAGGTTTCCATATAGATTTCCATCTTTCCAGATATTTTACATGTTCATGTTTGAGTATGACATTGTGCTGATTGCATTAAACTCCAGGAATTTTTGGAGCCTCCTGGAAGACATTTGGGATCACTTAAAGGAGTCTGGCCTGTCCATTCAAACAAGAAAGTCCATGTAGATGGATGTCTGTTGTTCAAATTTCACATGCTTTTGTATGATCACCCTGTAGACGTTTTCCAACAATATGTCTATCTGGGACAAAAATGTGCATGGACAACAAACTGAACCTAGAGATAAATAACAGCATGAGAGAGGACTGGAAAACTTTCAGGAAATTGAAAAGCCCTTTTATCACCTCAATCTTCTTATGAAAGCGCAGATCTACCTTTTCAAAAGTCACATTTTTCTAGTATTAATATATAACAATAAGATGTGGAACACCAGTGCATCCAAAAGACTAAAGATAATCATCACATAGAGGTCCATAGAGAGGCAGGCTGCAATATCTAATCACTGAGGTATTGGAAAGAATAGGAACAAACATCATCCACAGGGAATTGTATGATAGGAGGAGGTGTGCTGTTTGTGTATTTGACAGGAAGACACCAGGATCTTTCACTGATGATGTCTGGACAATGGGAGAAAGTATATTTTCTTAAAAAATATTTTAATTTATTTACTTTTAACATGCTTTTCTTTTTAAATGTTGAGTTCCAAATTCTCTCCCTCCTACTCCCTCCTACACCCAGTGATAAGACAAGCAAATGATACCAATTATACATATGACATCATGCAAAACATTTCCATATTAGCCCTAGTTCCCCCCAAAAGCAAGAAAAATGAAGAAAGTGAGAAAATTATACTTCAATTTGTACTCAGAGTTCATCGATTCTCTCTCTGGAGGTGGATAACATTTTTTTTTCATCATGAATCCTTCAGAATGGTGTTGGATCATTGTATCAATCAGAGTAGCCAAGTCTTTCACAGTTGATCATCATTACAACGTTGCTGTTATTGTACACAATGATCTCAATGAGAAAAAGTTTAAAAGAAAAAAAAATGTTCCTTGGGTAGAACCACTGGGATGACCTTTCCTGAGACTATGGCTAAGAGTTCCAAAGGCTGTGAAGGCTCTAATGAGGTGCCATGTGCATTGTTGGAGGGAACTTTAAATCTGCAATATCCCAGATCTGAGGATTTATCTATTAAATGTTGCAACGTTTGCGATACATTTCACATGCATTTTCTCACTCGCTTCTCACGACAACAATGTGAGATGTGAAGTAGGAATTTAATTGTTCCTGTTTCACAGATGGTTAAGAAAAAATTAGGAGGGGGGAATACTTTGGTCCTAAAGACACTATCTTAGAAGGGGAAATGAGAATCCTTGGGTTCTGTCGGATAAATTATCTGTTGCAAACATTGGGGAGTCTTCTTTTGAAAGGGTGCTCCTGGCCACTTTCATCTTCAAGTTAATGGAAATGAAAAAAAATTAAAAATAAATTCTTTGAAATCCTTAACATCACGATGAAAAGCTTCCAGTACAAGATTGCAAACTTCAGGGTTTATTTTTTTTTTTGCTTAAAAACATTTAGAAATAGCTTACATATGTTAAGCATCTCATACTTAATTTCACATTTTGAAATATTTATTAAAATCATGTCTGTTGAGTAAACATGCTTGCTCATATGCAAGAAGAGGATGACTGTTGATTGTCCTACTATAATAATATAGTATATAATATATATAATTATATAATATATAATAATATAATTGTAGCTCTTATAAATCACATTTGTCAGTTTTCCTACTAGGAAAGTATCCTTGGCTAAGCCTTCAGAAGGAATATCAGTACATTTTTAATCATTAAAATAGTGCATTTCACTGGAGTAAGTGTAGTAAGGATACTCTAAACATGAAGTGTATACAATTAGGTCGTTTTAACCTAGTAACCTACCCTCTGTTTACTATACTGCCTTTTGAAGGTAGGAAGAATTGATTTTCAAGTTCTACATCTGATTTACTAGCTGTGTGACCCTGGATAAATCACCTAACCTCTCTGTGCCTCTAGGCAACTCTCTAAGACTAGAAATCATGGATAAGTTGTCATTTTGCATTGTTTGAAGACTCTTCCACATGAAGAGTCACCCAATGTTAATGAAATTACAAGTCTGGAGCAAAAAAAATAATCATACAATTTAATGTCCCCAACATAAGCATGCCACAAATGCCAAAAAATGTTTCAACCTAGCCCTACTCAGCTAAACTTTGCTCATGGTTTTCTGGTCTCTATTATTCTATCGCAGAGCTGTAGTGCATGAGCCACCATCTACGTGGCTATGAATATCAAGCAATTTTTTAGGTTTTAGGGTAGCACCCAGTCAAGGAAGGGATTCCAAAATGCAGTTTTCTGTGCCATAAAGTGGTAAAGCTTCAGGAAACATGAGCTTGCTTTTTGGGCTGACCATAATGAAAATAAATGAGGACTTCAATTTAAAATTGTTGCTAAAAATTTGTTCTTTCCTCTGTGTTAAATCTGAGATCCACTTGCAGCTAATTAGAATGATTCCCAGCCTTATCCCCCAGCATACGACTAGTGTAAACACTGGCCATCTGACTTTCATTACAATAAAGAAATCAAATAAACAGTGAACCAGAAAACAGTAGTTTGGGCATGGCTCATTAGAGCACAATGCAGTTAACATTTCTCATTCTAGCAGGGGAAGGAGGCCACAGAGAAATAAGGAAACTCCACATTATCCCATGGTCACTAATTGCAGGAATATCAGGATGGTTGATGTTGCTCTGTCTTGCTGTGGCTTTTACTATTGATTTATTAAAGAATTCATGGAGTTTTTTAATGCTATAAGAAAATGACAATCATGTGCTTTGGACTGTTCCTTACAACTCAGGATTTTTATAAGATAGCTTGATTTTAATTTAAAAAAAAAAGAAGAGGGGCAGCTAGATGGCACCATAAATAGAGTACCAGCCTTGGAATCAGGAGAACCTGAGTTCAAATCTGGCCTCAGACACTTGACACTTAACTAGCTGTGTGACCTTAGGCAAGTCACTGAACCCCAATTGCCTTGCCTTCCTCCCTCCAAAAAAAGGAAGAACTACATAGTTATTCATGTGTTCACTATTCTTGAGACTTATCCTGACTAAAAACCTAGGCTATTTCCAGATTATAACAATTACATATCCAGGTGCTTAGGATTTTCTCTCTTCTCATCTTGATCTCCTGGTTTTTCTGGCTTCCTTCAGGTTTCAGCTTAAGTGTTACCTTCCTCAAGAAGGATATGGGAAAAGAACAAAGTGGTCTTAAGATGCTCAACTCTCATTGTCACACTATATGAAAGCAAACCTTCCACAATTTTCCTTAACACTGATACAATTTATCCTGTATAGATCTTGTTTTTGCATATGTGTTTTCATTGTGTCTCTTATGAAGACTGTGAACTCCTTGGGAGTAGGAACTGTTATTTGCCTTTCTTTGGATCCCTAGTGCTTAGTCAGTTAATACCTGGCACATAGTAGGATCTCTTGCTAGCTGACTGAGTGACATATCTCCATCCCAACCAGACCATTTGGTTATGGAAAGATGAGTAATAGTAGAATAAAGAGGAAGAAGTCATCTAAAAGGTCAAATAGAGTTAGAAGGGACATTAGAAATAATCTTGGTACAACCCCTTCATTTTACAGAAAAGAGAACAGAAGCATCCAGAAGTGAAGTGATTTTGTCTAAGGCCACAGAGTTGTTAAGTATGAGATTGAATAATAATGAGATAGTGAAAGATGAAGAAAGAAAAGAAGGAGGGGGAAGAGGAGGAATTGAATCCACATCCACATAAATGTCCCATAATTTCCCCCTATACCATACCAGAGTACTATTTTGCCTCAAGCCCAAAGGACTCCTTAAATTTTGCACGTAAAAACTTTTCATCTATAGGAAAAGAATATTTGAATGATCTTGCCATGCTCATCTTCCATTGTCATACTTCACGAAAGCAAAATTCTCCCCCAATAATTAGTGTAATTATATACAGTATTTAGGACAGCATTTATTAATTTTTTCATCAAATTATTCCTTACATTTGGTGCTCTATTTTGTTTCAACCTTCATAAGGCTAAGAGGCACTATGGTATATTGGATGTAAGACTAACCTTGGAGTAAGACTCGAGGTCAGGCATGGCATCAAATAAATCCTGCTTCTCCAACTATGATTGTAGCGATCATTCGTTTCAATTCTCTAATAAACTGGTTGTCCATTTACATGAGTGGAGTGATTTTTTGCACTGGAAGTTCTGTCCAACAATGATCATAGGTCTGCCTATTTAAAAAAAAAAGAGGCAATGTCCTAAGTGGTTTAGGCCTCCTTTTATCTCCACAAGTTCTTATTTTCAAATGTAGATATTTGGGAACTTTGATAGCACCCTTTTTTTCCTCCAGTATTTGACTTCATTGCATAGGTGACAGGATCTTCAAACTGCTATTAGAAAGATAAAAACTTAGTGTTGTCATCCTTCTAATTTAATAATATTTTTAGGCAATTTTATTTAAAACTCAAAGTCACTGCTTATATTCTGCTTAAGTTGACCTGAAAGAGTCACAGGTTCAGGGAAACCAAACCATTGTTTATTCATGATATCTCCACTCATAACTTGTTTCTGATTGCCTAGACATTGATTTTCTTGACTATATCAAATCCTGCCCTCCCCCCAGCCCCCAAAGTCCACTCTCACTCTTCAGCTTTTGTCATTATCATAAAAAATCCACAACTGATCTTTAACATAGGTCTTCTTTACAATGCCAAGGATTTAAGATGTTTCTGCAAGAAGGCAGTGGCAGTGGGTCTAAGTATTAGAGACTCTCTTCTCAATTCTTTTCTTTCACTATCTTTTTGACTGACTGTTCAAGGGGATCCAAAATTTTAGTACAGTTATTAAAAATCACACTACGACTTTTGGAATGTGTCTCATAGCAATAATAGCAAGAATAATAGTTACAACCCATATTTTTATAGTGCATTAAATTTTGATAAGTTCTTTACATGTGTAATCCCATTTGAGTCTCACAATAACCCTATGAGGTATATGTTACTATCATTCCCATTTTACCAATAAGCAACTGAGACTGAGAGAGATGTATTGAATTATTCAAGATCATACAGTGTCTAAGGCAGGATCTGAAATCAGGTTTTCCTCATGCCAAGTCCTGCTCTATAGCCACTATCCCCCCTAGCCAACATACTGATCTTCTTGGTGTTACTGTTAAGTCATTTCAGTCATATCCAACTCTTCATAATACCATTTGGGGTTCTCTTGGCAAGGATGATAAAATGGTTTACTATTTCCTTCTCCAGTCAATTTTGTAGATGGGGAACTGAGACAAACAGGGTTAAGTGACTTACCCAGGATCACAGTTAGTAAATGTCTAAGGTAGAATTAGAACTCATGATGATAAACATTCCTGATTCCAAACCCATTGCTATCCACTGTACCACTTAGCTACACCAAGACACTAAGCATTAATTTAAACGCAATCTGACTTGTTTTGTAATGGGGGAAAATATGTTCACATGGATTTTGGACTAGAATAAAAATGTTATGACCCTAACCTTCTCTCTTAAAAGTCTATATAAGCTTTATTTCATACCTTTCTTTTGCATTTTTCATGTAACTTTCATTTCATTGTTATTTAAATGTGTATATTATCCCTCTCCCATCTAGGACTATCATCTTACTAATAATCTCCCCCAGGACACCTCTAATAGACCTTATAGGTACTTCATAAAAAAGTTGTTGAATTAATTCATTCTAGGATCTTATTTTTGCAACAGAAAGGGAACTTTGAGATCATTCAGAGCCAACCCTCTGATTATGCAGAAGAGAAAGAGAGAAATGGAATGACTTGTCCAAGGTCACACCGGTTAACAAGCAACAGAGACAGACTTCAATTATCCTGTCACTTCAATTGTCCTGCTCTTTCTGCTATGATACTTTGCTTTTCACTTAGACAACATGGTGGAGAAAGTGCTCAAATTGTGCCTGTGTCACTTTCCCACTTATTTGACCTTGGATAAGTCACTTAATCCCACTGGACCTCAATTTCCTCTCTAATAAAATCAAGAGTTGGACAGTTGGACTAGATAATCTAGAAGCAGCTTAAAATCACTTACTCTAGGGTCCTAAATGACTATGGCAGAAAAAGAACCAAATCCCAGTTCCTGGTTCTCTGGTTTTCAATCTCATGCATGACTGAACAAGTGTAGATTGAAACCTCTCCCTATCTCTCTCTGTGTGTCTCTCTCTGTGTGTCCCTCTCTGTCTCTCCCTCTCTCTCTTTCTTCTTTTACCTTATTTTCCTCCTCTTTCTTTCTGCACAGCTGACACATGAACTTGTTTTCTATGCCTAAACATATTTGTAATGGGCTTTATTTTTCTTGTCTTCTTAATAGGTGGGGTGAGAAAATTGAGAAGTGAAAATAAATTGATTTTTTAAAGCTACCTAAATACAAATACTTCTTAGCCTGTTGTTTCTACATCATTCTAGGAAAGAGTAAGGGGGAGCAATGCCAAGGACCGTCCTTGAGATTAATTTTAATCTGCAGAAAGAAACAACCACCCATTCATGAGAGGGGAAATGTAACATAGGCATTTATCACTGCTGTAGCTGTCTGGTAAGGAAACTTTTAAAAGAAAAAAAGTCTGCATATATATTTTTTGAAGTTTTATTTTGGAGTGAACTATTTATCAGACAACCAGAAAAAGTCACAGGGCAAGATGAAATAAAGGAAAGTTTTATTTATTGATTGATTGATGCCAAAACAAACTAAAGAATAATTAAAACTAAAAGCCATCAAAATAGATAAAAATCCTGATAAAATTCAGATTTTAATCCAATTCTAGAAGTATTGATTAAGCCGACCATATATTACTTACTGTGTTAGGCAATGGAAATATAGGGGCAAAATTATATAGATCCTATCCTCTAGAAACTTACATGAAATTGAGACAGGAAAGGATAGACTTGATATTTTCACATACTCAGAATGAATCCATGATCTCATCCTCTTAGATGTTTTTTCTCCCTCATCTTAACTTTTAAAGTTACTGTAACAATAACTAAACTTTTATCTGGCTCTGAAAGAGAAAGTAACAGTCTCCACAGTCTCTGTAAGACAGAAATTAGAAACAAAGGTTACACCTCCATATCACAACCCATTCTGTATGATTCCCGTCTGTCTCATCTCATGGGTTTACCATGGCAGGAGTGGAGAGGACAATTCTGGTGGCCTTCCTCACTTCCTGACATCATAGGGAACCCTCAGGAGATCCATTTGTCATTTTTTACTTTTGCTATGGGAAAAACTAATCTTCTTTTTCAGTTTTACATTTCCCTAGTATTCTTTATCCCAATTCCTATTTCAAATTATTCATTATATGCTGAAGACCAAACTTCCTTCCTACTCCTCCCTGACAGTTTTCTCCCCCATTCCCATCCATCTCAGCTCTACTCTCTCAGAGCCCCACTCCAGATTTGCCTTTACTTTCCATTCTGCTTTTTAAGTATTTGCTCCATAATTAACTAAAACTTCCTCTCATCCTGTACCTCTTCCTCTTCTCCCAGTCTCTCTATATCAATCACCATAATAGCTATTACCAATCTCTTTCCTGCTCAAGCCTCCCATGATGCTCCCTTCCTTCACTCTCTCAACTAAAGACATCACAGTCCATGTATGTTCATAGAGGAGGCAGAAAGAGAATAAAGAGAGCAAAGGAGAGAATAACGGCATGCTGAGGCAACATAATTATGAGGGCACATAGGAATTAATTTAGTAGATAGCTGGGGAGGGGGAGATGCTGACTATGTGAAACAATACAATACAATCATATTACCAAAATCCAAAAAAAAAAGGTTACTGAGAAAACATCAATACATTCTGATCAGTATGACTACTTTCCCATAGATGTCTGGAATATATGTATGTATACATGCATGTGCCTATATGCATATTTTATATATAATGTATATGTATTGTGCATGCATGCAAAGTACAAGATATGCATGTATTATATTGTATACACGCATAACATGCATACATACTGTGAGTGTATAAATGTTATGAGAATCATCTATGAATATATCAAGAGCCAGGTGGATAAGTATTTTTCTAGGGAAACAGGCAACTGTAGTCAGCAATATTGCACATCTTTAAAGACATCTTTATCATTACCAAGTTAATTTGAGAAGTATTTGGCATAATGAACTTAGTGCTGAACTACCAAGTCATAAAGGCATGGCTTCTAATCCTACTTGACGCAATTATTATCTGCGTGAGTCTCAGCAAGTCAACTAACCTTTGTGTGTATGCATGCATGTTTACATGTATGTATGTGTGTGCATATAAAATGCACAGTACACACGCCAATACCACAATGCATGTGTGTGCATATCTAGGTGTATATTCGTATCTATATGTGTGTTTGTGTCTGTGTGTCTGTGTGTTTCTAAATCTGTAAAAGGAGGAATTGGATTTGTTGATCTCTAAGGTCCATTCTAGCTCCTAATCCATGATACTAACAACAGTTTTTGTATTTATTAGTTTTTCTTTTAATGTTTTTGATTTGGTAGAGCAAAATGCCACCCCTGAATATTCACCTTCTTGATTGTGATTATCTTTCTTTATCTTTAGTATCTATGTGTCATTTGATGATGAAGCATCCCAAAAATGTAAAATTATAGAAGAACCACATAAAATTTAGTGTATCATGTAATTATACAGGATTTTATTCTTATAATACATAATCTATGTAACAAAAATATCCTAAAGTTAACATAATCCACTAACTGAAAATTTATCACAAAGATGATTATGGCTTGTACTCTGTTAGAGTTCTCATCTGATCATATTTCCTGTCTTTTATATGC
Source organism: Pseudocheirus occidentalis (assembly GCA_028646575.1). NCBI lineage: Eukaryota > Metazoa > Chordata > Mammalia > Diprotodontia > Pseudocheiridae > Pseudocheirus > Pseudocheirus occidentalis. The sequence continues at coordinate 171,157,321 of CM053593.1, read as the reverse complement.
ATTCATATTTTAATGTGTATTTGTAACCGACAATCTCATTGATTCAGAAAAATAACTTTTTATTTCCAAGCCAAAGTTGTTGGTCTAAGCCAAACTTTGTGGGCTCCATGAACACTTTAATATTGGGATGGAAGGAAAGTGCAGAGTGAATGACTAGAGAAGCCTACCAGCAACTTCTGTTTTCAGTTTTACTCATTTCGCTTTTTTTTTTTACTAATCATGATTTTTCTTCTCTGTTCTTTTTTATTGTGGTGATTTTTATCTCCTTTTCCTTCCTTTTTAGTTAAATCAAGTAATGGTTCATTGTTTTATTGACCTTATAAAAATTCCAGTTCTTCTTTTTGTCTATTAATTGATTTTTTCAGTTGTTAACAGTGCTTTGCAATGTAGTGAGGTTTTTTATATAGTTTTTCTGCTTATTTTGAGCTAATAGACTTTCTAATTTTGGTAACCACAAACCCAGTTTCTTAATTGTCTCATTTTGTCTTTTAGTATAAGCATTCAGGAAAGTGAACCTAACCCAAAGACTATATTATCTCTATCTCAATGTAGTTTTTTCCCCCCTTCTAAACCTCATCATCATTTTTATAGAATCCTCTTGTAGTAACTTAATCGTTCAGAATTTTATAACTAGTTTTTCCTTAAGTAGACCATCGATTTGCATGAGTTGACAGTTGCTGCAATTTCTGAGCTGATTTGAGTGTCAAAAACTTCAGCCAATACTTCTTCCTCCTCCCTCCCCCATAGAAATGTTTGGGGAGATTATAATTAATATTTTTATGTGAATATTATTTCTAGTTTAAAATTTTTGTTCTATGATCACATTAGTTTTATTTAAGTCTTTCTTGTGGCACTTTTGACTGATACTGAACTTGCAGTCTGCTAAAATAAGTTTTTCTTTTCCTTCATACTAATGACAATTATTATTGTTTATTATTTTTGTTATCATCACCATCACCATTATTACTTTACAGTGTTTTAAGTTTAAGATTCTTTGCAAATATTATCACTTTTTATCCTCATAACAAAACTGAGAGGTAAATATCATCACTATTGACATTTTATGGATGAGGAAACTGAGCACAGAGAGGTCAAATGACTTACCCAGGGTCACACAATTAGTAAAACTATGGGCTTGAGTACAGACAAATTTATCTAACCATGCCTCCTCTACCTTAAACTTGTACACTTGATATTCTGAACTCAGACATAGGAGTTCATATCCATCCCTCTTAATTTTTTTTCTGTTAAACTCAGTCCATAAATCATAGAATTAAATACATTTGTTTTTTATCTATATCTTGTCTTCACCCCATCACTGGAGAAGGGAAAGGGAAAAATGTAAGACAATGGAAAGTGTATGATGAACTTGGAATAAAGAGAGCCAGAATTGAGAACTGAGACCAGTTAATTAACCACAAGACTTTTGACAAATTTCTTCTATCTGGATATTGATTTCTTAATGTATATAATGAAGGGGTAAGATTCAATCATCTCCAAGGTACTTTCTAACTCTAACATTCTATGATACTATGAGTTATATAAGAGAATTTCAAACTATTCCATATCTATAATGAATATTCTCTGTACAAATAAAGGATAATGCCTGAAGTTTTATTTGAATGTTCTAGTTTCCTGGATCAAGGAAGAAAATTAACATATAATTATCAGCTATATTATTGAGTCTAAAAAATGTGTGTATGCATAGTGAAAAAGTCTTGATTTTGACCACCTTGAAGTAAGAAAAATTGTATGAACCCTGCTGTGATGGCATCTGGAAATTCCTACCTTGGGTCAGTGAGAAGACATTTTCTGTTTGGTTTGCTTTTCTTTCCAACCAATGTGTTGGAAAGCATATCAACAATATACAATTTTATTGATGCATTTTCTTTTCTTTACATCATGTTCATATGTTCTTATCCCAACCTATATCCATAATGAGCATTCCTTTTCTAACAAAGACCAAAAAGAAAAAAGAAGGAAAAAAAATCAATAAAACCAAGGAACGCATCTGAAAGTATAATTAACATTCCACACTCATAGGCTCTTGTTCAATTAAAGAGTGACCACAATAGAACCAAGCTCAGTCATGAAAATGATAAAACATTCAGTTTCACATAATTCTTCTTTCTGTTTACATTGTATGAATTATTATATACGTCATTTTTTTGGTTCTGCTTACTTCACTTGGCACTGATTTGTGCAAGTCTTCCTTTCCTTTGTTTCTCTTAGTTCTTCAGATTCATCATCTATTATATTCATATGCTACAATTTGTTTAGCCATTCCCTGATCATTGGGCACTTATTTTCTATTTTCCCTCAATTCTTTGCCAAACACACACATGCATTTATGTATGTCAAATATATACAAGCATGTACATACATACATGTAAACATATATATGTGTCTTTGAAATATATGCACAGCAGTAGTAAATCCTGATTAAACAATGAGGAAATTTAAAGTAATTTTTAGCATTATTCTGCATTGTCATCTATAAGGTTTGGGACAATTCATAAGTCTATCAAAAACCAATTAACATCTCTATCTTCCCACAACTCGTCAAGCACTATTTCCATCTTTTGTCATTTTTGTTAACTTACTGATTGTGAATTGGGTATTTGGAATTATTTTAAATAGTATTTCTCTTATAATTAGTGATATGAAACAATAGTTTGCAATTTTTTGATAATTTTTCTGTTCATTTCCTTTGTTAATTTTTTTAAATAGGGGAATGGCTCTCAGTCTCACATGCTACTACATTAAGAGAAAAACAAATATTAAAATCTGTTACAATTAAGGCATTTCTATCTATGGCTATGAAGATCTAACACATCTCCTCCTCCCCACTTTCTCTGTCTCTCTCTGTGTCTCTCTTTGTCTCTGTCTCTCTGTCTCTCTCTCTCGTCCTATATCTATATATGTACATATACATAATTTTATTAAGTTTATATTGTTATGAATTTATTTATTTTAGATTTATTTTCATCTTTTCCTCTCTGAAGTCAGCACTTTTCTTCTATAATTATTTCTATTAAGCTTCTTTGATGATAGTGTATTCCTATAGGCTTACCCCTCCTATTTACTTGGACTAGTCTATGTATGTAGATTTTAATGATAATAACAATTATAGCTAGCATTTATATAGCAATTCTGTACATATATTAGCTCATTTCAGCTTCATAAAAATACTGGGGGTAGGTTCTATTATTACTTCCATTTTATGGATGAAGAAACTAAGGCTGAGAGGTTAGGTGACTAGTCCTGGGTCACATTTGAACTTAGTTATTCCAGAATCTAGGTACAATAGTTTGAATCACTGTACCACCTAACACTTATCCTATATCATGTCAAGTTTGGAATTGAAAAGATTCCTCCTCCCACCACCAACCTCTTATTTTAGTAGTCTTTTCTGGTATCCTTTCCCTGAGAATTCATTTGTTTCTATCTCCTCTAATTCTATTTGATTCTATTCTCAATATTTTCTGTCATTCGTGGCCTATCTACTTATTTGCTTCTTATTTATTATATGTTTCTAATGAGAGATAGAGTTTCTAAAGCACTAAATTTGAACTTACAATGATCATATATTTCAGTCTTATCATGGAACATTTTAGTGACTGAATTTTCCAAATTTTTTCCAAGTTTTTCAATTTCCAATGAATTTTCCCAAGGCCAATTGGTCAGTGGGAAACATTTATTTTGTCACAGATTGAGGTGACAATCTACCTCCATCAAATCCCTTCCTCCTAGACAAACATACACACACACACACACACACACATTAGGAAAAGCTAAATGTGATCATATATTATTAATTTTGATTATTCAATTGTGGTACTGGAACTTTCCATGGTCAAAAGAAAAACTAAGGATTTTGGCTACTGGTGCTCTTCGATAGCCTTCTCCACATTTGTTCTGTCAAAATAATTTACAAAGATGATACTGAAGACATTAAGAGGATAATTTTTCTGGAAAATTTTTAAAAAGCCTAGAATTTTTACAAACCTCTTTTTGTTAAAAAATGTAGACTAAAGTACAGGAGCTTCCTAAACCAATAAATATAAAACATAAAAATAATAGAAAGCAATTTCAAGAAGAAAAGTACACTGAAAACCTGACATGGAGGAAGAGGTTCAGGAAAAAATTTATATTGAAGGTGGAACCACAGATAAGCCTTGAAGGAAGCTAGGGATTCTGATAGTGCTACATACACCCTATATTTTAGCTTGAAATAAATACCATAGTATTGAGGTAAAGAGGGACAGAGAGAGGAGTAGGAAAAGAGAGAAAGGGATGAGGAGAGGAAAAAGGTGCTATGGTTAGGCTATGGCTACTTATTTTCATATTCTCTTTCTCTCTCTACCTCCCCTGCCTTGTCTCTTCCCATCCCTTTGTCTCTTTCTATCTCTCTCTCTTGCTACGACTTCCTCCTTCCCTTTCTCTCCCCTCTCTATCTCTAAAGAAATAACCAAATTTGGGGGCGGCTAGGTGGCGCAGTGAATAGAGTGCCGGCCCTGGAGTCAGGAGGACCTGAGTTCAAATCCAGCCTCAGACACTTAACATAAAAACTAGCCATGTGACCTTGGGCAAGTCACTTAACCCCAACTGCCCTCCCAAAAAAAAGCAAAAAAGAAAAAAAGAACCAAATTTTTCAGTTCAGCTGTATACATGCTTTATACAAACACCACTTACTATAATTCAGTCAGATTGCCAGCAGGACATTCCTTCATATTACCTAGACCATTCTATTTTAAGTTTTCAGAATTCATTATCTTCTGATTTTTCTTACGTGTGGAAGAAAAATATAATGAAAATGGTTCATCTTCACCCTTCTGTGCCACAATCACAAAATAGTATCAGAGATGCTATTGAATGAAAGAAGTATTGGGCATTACATGGTCTTCCTTATTTCTTTGGAGATACCATTGTTCTTCTAGTTGCCTTGGTTATGAATGCATTCATGAAACGCACTTTCACCTTGATTCTGCTTCTTAAAAACATGCGCTTAATTTTTGTCCAATGAAATATGAGCAAAGTTCTCAGATAAGTGTGTGAGCAGATGATACAGGAAAGCTTTTAGGAGAGATTTTTTTAAAAGATTTAGAACAGCTTTAGTGGGGAATGAAATAATGAATTAAGGAGGAAGTGCAAAAGAATTGTCTTGTAGCAGTGAGGGCCTATTAGAGGTTATGTAACATAAATGTGTTTGTTGTTGTTTGTTTGTTTGTCTTTGGCAAGGCAGTTAGAATTAAGTGACTTGCCCAGGGTCACACAGCTAGTAAGTGTCAATTGTCTGAGGAAGGGTTTAATTTCATGTCCTCCCGACTCTAAGGCTGGTGCACTATCCACTTCAGTGCCTAGCTTCCCCAACATAAAATTTTATTGAACACAGTCATCATTTCCTATGTAAGTCTTTCCTGCTTCCCTTGGTAATTAAAGTTATTTATCTTACTGTCTCTGACTTGAAAGCTCCTCAAATTGCTGTAGCTGCTGCTGTTGCTGTTATTACCATCATGCTCCACAACTGCTGTTGATTTCATGTGGACTCCATGTGGACTCTAGCTACCCCAACGTCTTTGACCTCTCCTTCTGATCTCCTAAGTTGTCTTGGGTTGGTGTAAAGCTAAGCACAAGCAGCTCTCCTGAGGACTACTGCTATGAATAACTTTAAGGTTCTAATCACATTGCATAGTAAACTTTCTATTTATTCAGCAATAAACTAAAGCAAAACATTCACAGAAACCAAAGTACAACATTCACAACAATATAACATAACAACTTATTACTAAGGTGGCCACATAGTCTTAAAGAAAAGATTTTCAGTAAGTCACAATCACAGTCAAACACTATAAAGAACCAATCTAAAGTCTTCTTGCATCTTGATTGGAGACTGATTTCCAATCATTCTTAACTCAGTCATCATAAAGGAGCAATCTTCTTTAAGAGGTACAAAGTACAAAGGTCTCCTACCCCTAGGTCACATTGTCTTAATCTTGTCAATTAGCACATAATATCCAAGTAAAGGTTCTTTCATCTTGACTTGAGGCTGACTTCCAAACTCCATGGCTCTTTTCCATGCTCCCAGCTCTTGCCTGAATTCACCCAACTGTTACCTGAATTCAGAGGTGGGCAGCTCTCAGCTCCTGTTCCAGCTACTGTAAGCTCCTAGTGACTAAGCCACTCCAAGTCCTTCGAAGATTCTGTTTCTGGGAAGGCAAAGTTTAACAGAGACATGAAGATTTACACACATTAAGTTGAGCAGAGTTACAACAATATTCACACACATTGCCAGCACTATCATCTCAATTCACTTTTTGCCTGTGAAATCAACACAAGACAACAGAGTGCTTCTGTCTGACAAAGTGACACAGTTCAACAGATAGAATCTTTCTATCTGACAAAGTAACACAATGAACATATGGAATGCTTCTGTCTGACAAAGTAACACAAACGCAAATCAACATGGACAGAACAGACAGAGGGCCAACACCACAAGTGTTCTCCCTCTCAGTTCTGCTTGGTTCCAGCTCATGCTTCTTTTATATTCTCTTTTGGCAAGTTCCTCCCACTGTAGGCTCCATGTGAAGATGTTAGTTTCCAACAAAGACTTGACACAATCAAAGGCAGGGTCAAAGACACGTGAACAGCTAAAACAAGGAGCTAAATACTTGATTAACTGAAACAAAGAGCAAAGTACTCCTTTGCTTGCCATTACAGGTGGGAACATGTCTCACCCAAACCTTGTTAGTTCTGCCACGACAGAGGCATTATTTTAAAGTCATTTGAAGAAGAATATTGGGGGAATGTGGTTGTGGTTTTAATGCTTTGTCTACTCTGCCGTCTTGGGGCCCTGAACATATTCTTTGAATGAAGCAAGAGAAAAACCACAAAATCATGATGACTGGTTCCAGTAAAACTTTATGTTGCATAATTTCAATTGGTCATCCCTGCTACAAGGCACTTCCCTCATTAATTCAGTATCAAATACACTAGTACAACTGTTTTAAGCCTTTGTTATCCATCCTTAAACTTTCCAGGGATCCTCTGCTAACACGTTCTTATCTGAGAACTTATATTCAACAAATTATAATTTGTTGAAAAAAACTTAACCCATTCATTTAAAGTTCCCTCTTCTCTGTTCCTCCTCATCTTGCATCATCCAGATACCTTCCTCCCTTATCTCCTCCTTCATCCTTGTCTGTGACAAAGCAAATCCCTTTTCATGGACAAGTATCTACTGTCTATAAATATGCCTATGACTCTATCATCCGAAAGAAAAAAAAACCACCTCATTTGATCCATTCATCCCTCCATCCCCTAACTTATCATCTCATGTCTCTTCTTCTTTTAGAGGCTAAATTCCATGAAAATGCTATCTACCATGGTTCCTTTCCTCTCATACTCTTCTATGTCATACTCCTTTCAAACCTTCATATTTCATAATTCTTTACAGTCTGGCTTCCAACCTCAACTCAAACAGTTCTCTCCAAAGTTATCAATGATCTCTTAATTTCCAAATCTATTAACCTTTTCACAAGTCTCTCTATTCACCACTATTCTCACATCTCTAAGTGCTTATGGGGCATCTCAAACTGGATATCCTATAGACATCTTAAACTCACGTGATCCCAACTGAATTTATTACATTTACCCCAAACTCTCACCATTTCCTAACTTTCCTAGTACCACTGAAGGAACCACCATTCTCCCAGTCACTCAGACTCCCAACTTCAGTATCATCATTGATTCTTCACTCTCTCTTACCCCCATGTCCAATCTTTTGCTAAGACCTATTTATTTTATTTTTGTAAGATCCTTCACATACATTTTAGTCTCTTCTATGACACTGACATCACCTTCATGAAGGCCCTCATTGTATCATATATGTACTATTACAATAGTAGTGGTTTCAATAGTCTTTTTGTCACTAGTATCTCCCCACTCTAGTCCTTCCTCAACTCAGTTTTTGCTACGGTTTTTGGGGGTCAGGATGTATAGGTTTCACCTATACCCTTCCTCAACAGGCTTCGTCCCCGTCCTCCATCCCCGGCTCCCGCTTACTCCGGGAGAAACAACTGCACAGAAAAACTCAGGGCACAAGGCTTGCTTCTAGCTACATTCTCTAAGCCTGGCATGGCTGGAACTCCTTCTGCCTCTGGGTAGCCTGTATTTAAGTCTTTTCTCCAGGGCCCCTAAGGGCCCCTCCCCTGGCCATGCCCTTGCCACAGCGAGCCAATCGTACATCACCCCGAAGGTGGAGAGATAATCCTCCTTATTGCAAACAGGTGCAGCCCTTGCGTTCTGCCCCCAGGTGATCACGTGCACTCCTGTTAGCTGAGGACCGGTTCAACCCATTACCAACAAGAGACCCAACATCTCCCTTCTCTTGTTTTGCGGGTGACCGCCTAGGGGGAGGAGATCAGCTTTAAGATGTAAAAGGCTACTCTTTAGGACGGCCAGACTCCAACGCCACATACAACAAAGAATTACTAAACCTCAATTACTTCTTCTAAATACAATTTTTCCAGGCTATAACTTTCCCTAACAGTACCAGGATTCTTCTTTTCATATGTAGCCAATTGATTCCCTATTACCACCCAGCTCCTGTTGTATAAATTTCATGCAATCTTCCCCTTTCACCTCAAATTTCCCTTTACTAAGCTATATTTTCTGCTTTTCCTACTACCACCCAGCTCTTGACCCAGTGTACTTAAAC
>CM053593.1:171119082-171148102 GCA_028646575.1 Pseudocheirus occidentalis | reverse complement strand
ACCTTAACTCCTTTTCCCTTTACCAAACTAAATTTCCTTTTACCAATCTATATTTCCCTTTACCAAACTATATTTCCCTTTACCAAGCCATAGACTTTTCTGGCATATACGTCTGTGTCACTAAGTTTCATAACATCTTCCTCAACAGGCTTCTTGATACTATAGCAAGGCTGTACAGCTCTTCTGACCCCTACCCTTCCTACTTTCAAGTCCCTACACATTGAGCGCCATCTGCTACGGTTTTGGGGGGTCAGGCTGTATAGGTTTCACCTATACCCTTCCTCAACAGGCTTCAGGTGTCCCCAGCTCCCGCTTTCTCCGGGAGAAGCAGCTGCACTGAAAAACTCAGGACACAGGACTTGCTTCTAGCTACACTCTCTAAGCCTGGCATGGCTGGAATTCCTTCTGCCTCTGGGTAGCCTGTATTTAAGTCTTTTCTCCAGGGCCCCTTAGGGCCCCTCCCCTGGCCATGCCCTTGCCACAGCGAGCCAATTGTGCATCACCCCGAAGGTGGAGAGATAATCCTGCTTATTGCAAACAGGTGCAGCCCTTGCATTCCACCCCCAGGTGATCACGTGCATTCTTGTTAGCTGAGGACCGGTTCAACCCATTACCAACAAGAGACCCAACAAGTTTTCAGATAGATATTCCTAAAGTGTAGGTCTAACTTGGTCACTCTCCCTATTCAATAAACTATGTTGTCTCCTTATCACCTCCAATATCAAATATAACTCCCTAAGGACTATTACAGCTAAATGCCAGGATCCCCAGGTCAAAGAAAAATAGCAGCCAGAAAGAAACCATTCAAATACCATAGAGCCACAGTGAGGATCACACAGGATTAACAGCTACCATATTAAAGTAGCAGAGGGACTGGAATATAATTTTCCAGAAAGCAAAGTAGCTAGGATTGCAACCAAGAATAACCTACTTAGCAAAACTGAGTATAATCATTCAGAGAAAAAAAATGAATGTTTAATAAAATAGAGGATGTTCAAGCATTCCTGATAAAAAGATCAGAGATGAATAAAAAACTTGACTTTCAAATATAATACTTATGAGAAATATAAAAATGAAGACTTGAAAGAGAAATCATAATGGACATAAGGTTAAAGTGCTTCATTCCTATATGGAAAATGTTATATGTGATTCCTAAGAGACTTATTGTTATTAGGACAGTTAAAAGGAGTCTATATAGACAGATGTCATGGATAGGAGTCAATTATTTTGAGATAATAAAGAAATTAAGATTTGAGAAAGATGGATGAAGTGGGAGAACAGGGAAGGGAAAGGAAAACTGGGAAAAATATCTCACTTAAAAGAGGTACATTAGGAAGAACTTCTATAGTAAAGTGAAAATTTGTATGGAGTGGTGAACTGCTTGAACCTCACTTCCATTTCAGTTGGTTCAAAGAGGGAAGAACACACACACACATATACATATACATACACATACACATATACATACATCTACACATGGACATATACATGTGTGTATACATATACACATTCAACTAACTATAGATATTTATCATACCCAAAAGGGAAGTAGTAGCAGGAAAATAGAGAAAGGAGGTAGGCATGATAAAAGGGAAAAATAATAAAGAAAAGCAACAGTTCAGAGCAAAACAGACTTTTGTGAAGGGAGAAGAGAAAAAGAGAAAAAGAGTGAGAGAGAGAAAGAGAGAAAGAGAAAGAGAGAGAGAAAGAGAGAGAGAGGGAGAGAGAGAGAGAGAGAGAGAGAGAGAGAGAGAAAGGATGAACAAAAGAAAACAGAATGGAACAAAATGCACAGTTAGAAACCATAACAATGAATGTGAATGGGATGAATTCAACCATATACCAGAAAGAATGGATTAGAAATCAAAATCCAACAATATTTTATTTACAAGATACAAGCTTAAAACGAACAAACAAAAGCACACAGAGAATTAAAACATGAGGCTGGAGACGAATCTATTATGTGTCAGCTGAATTTTTTTTTTTTAGGCAAGAGTAGGAAACATGATCTCACGTAAAGAGAAAGTAAAAAATTTATATGTTTTGTTGTTTTTTCAATTTTGTCTGACTGTGACCTCATTTGGAGTTTTCTTGGAAAAGATAGTGGGGTTGTTTGCCACTTCCTTGTCCAGATCATTCTACAAATGAGGAAACTGAGGCAAATGGGGTTAAGTGACTTGCCCAGGGTCCCATAGCTAGTGTCTGAAACCAGATTTGAACTCATGAAGATAAATCTTCCTGATTCCAGGCCAAGTGCTCTATCAATTGCACTGCCTAGCTGCCCCCAATAGTAAAAAAAAAAAATAGACTTATTAAAAGAGATAAGCAGAGAAACTACATCTTGCTAAAAGATACCATAAGCAATGAAATAATAACAATATTGAATATACATGCGCTAAACATCATAGCATCCAAATTATTCGTAGAAAGGTTAAATGAATTGTAGGAGGACATAGACAACAAAACTATGCTAGTGGAATAGATAGTAAAACTATACTCAACTTTCTCCTCTCAGAACTAGAAAAATCTAACCATGACATAAATGAGAAAGAAGACAAGGAAATAAAGAGAATTTTAGACAAGTTAAATTTGATAGACATCTGAATAAAAATGAGTGAAAACAGAAAAAAGAGTATCTTCTCAGCTGCACTTGATATTTCACACAAAAAAAACCCTGACGATTGTGACACATGCAATCTAAATGAAATAGGTGGATACACACACACACACACACACACACACACACATACATACATACACACAGACTTGAAAGTCTGTCTACCAAGATAAACCTGGGAATTAAATGAACACAATTACAAAACACTTTTCACGCAAAATCACATATAAACAATTGGGGAAAAATCGTTCATGGGTAACCCAGGCCAATATAATAGGTATGACAATTCTACCTAAATCAATTCACTTAACACATGCCAACCAATCAAATTACTGAACAATCATTTTATGGAACTAGAAAAAATAACAATAAATTCATCTGTAAGAACACAAGGTCAAAATTAACAGGGGAATCTATGAAAAAAAATCTAAAGAAAGGTGGCACATAACAGTATCAGATTTTAAACTATATTGCAAAGTGATACTCATTAAAACAATCTGGTTCTGTCTAAAAATTAGAATCTAGAATCAGCAGAATGGGTTAGGTAGACAATACACATTAGTAAATGACCAGTGTAGTTTAGTATTTGATAAACCTAAAGATTCAAGCTTTGGGGCAAAACTCACTATTTGATGAATAATCACTAGGAAAACTGGAAAGCAGTTTCACAGAAACTAGGCAAAGATCAACATCTCATACTATATACCAAAAAATATATATTTAAGAATATACAGTTAAAGGGTGGCTAGGTGGTGCAGTGAATAGAGCACCGGCCCTGGAGTCAGGAGTACCTGAGTTCAAATCCGGCCTCAGACACTTAACACAAAAACTAGCCGTGTGACCTTGGGCAAGTCACTTAACCCCAACTGCCCTCCAAAAAAAAAAAAGCAAAAAAAAAAAATATACAGTTAAACATAAAGATTAATATCTTAAGGAAATTAAGGGAACATCGAGAAATGTACCTGTCTGATATATGGATAAAGGAAAAGAGTATGAGCAAACAAGATATAGAGAATATCAAGTGAAGTAAAATGGAAAAGTCTGATTACAAGAAATTGAAAAGGTTGTATACAAACTAACACAATCACAAATAGAAAGAAGGCAGGAGAGGCTGGGCTTTCCATGGCTGTTGGAGTCTCCCAGGTTTAGGAGGAGGTAGAGGTGTAGTTGTAGCTCAAGTATTTCCTTGGCGTATCCAGATTGTGAAGTGAATTGCCCGCAATGTACTTCAACAAGCAAGGGGACCAGGTATACACCCTAAAGAAAACAGATCCTGCAGGACAACAGACCTGTTCAGCTCACCCAGCCAGATTCTCTCCAGATGAAAGTACTCAAGACACCAAATCATTATCAAAAAGAGATTCAAGGTTCTCATGACCCAATAAGCACAATTGGTCCTATGAATTACCAACCTACCAAATAGTGGCAACCACCAAGGATTCTGGCCCAAGAACCTTTTCCTACATCTGGGAGACCTCATTAAGGAAGAGCTCAAATCTTTGGCTCTCTTAACCCATTCTCACAACTTTACTCCTTTTGCACGCTTGCTTCTTAGGATCCAGTCTCAATTTGCCTTTGTTCTTCTCTGTACTTGGTAGCAATAAACCTAAAATGAAGAGGCATAAAATTGCCACATATTTTTAGTCAGTGTTGTAGGCTATTAAATCTGAAATGATTTAGAGGTCAAAAAAAAAGAAGGCAGGAAAATGGGGGAAAAGAGGAATTACAGCAAGTATCTCTGATAATGGTCTCATTTTTCAAATATTTATAAAACTAAGTCAAATACACACACATATACACATACACATATACATATACATATACATACACATACACATATACATATATATTTTAGAGAGCCATTCTTCTATTGATAAATATTCAAAGAATATGAACACGAAATTTTCAGAATAAATCAAAACTATCAATAGTCACATGAAAAATGCCCCAAATCACAATTGTTTAAAGAAATACAAATTAAAACAACTCTGAGATACCACTTCACACCTATCAAATTGGCTAGCATGACAAAAAAAAGACAAATGATAAATACTGAAAGGAGAATGGAAAAATGGGGAGTTGTGAACAGGTCCATCCATTCTGGAGAACAATTTGGAACTATACCCAAAGGGTTACAAAATTCTATATGCCCTTTGGCCCAGTAATATCACTACTAGGTGTTGATTGCCAAGACATCAAGAAAAAGAAGAAGGGACCTATATGTACAAAAATATTTATAGCATCTCCTCTTTTGGTGTCAAGGAATTGGAAATGTGAAGGCTTGCCCATCAAATGAGGAATGGCTGAAAAAGTTGTGGTATATTAATGTGATGGAATACTATTGTATTGATTAGCAAGATGGTTTCAGAAACACCCAGGATGACTTATATGAATGAACTGATACAAAGTGGCATAAGCATAACCAGGAGAATATGGTATTCAATAACAACAATATTGTAAGGATGATCAGCCAAGAAAGACTTAGCTACCTCTGATCAAGATAATGATGCAAGACAATTCCAAAGGATGAATGATGAAAAATGCTATCCATCTCCAGAGAGGTGATTGATGGAATTTTGAGTGCAAATATAGCATACTTTTCCACTTTATTTTTCTTAGTTTTTCCCACATAGCTTCTATGTAAATATGTTTTGCATGACATCACAATATAAGTTGTATTTTTCTTTCATTGTCAATGTGGAGGAAAAGGATAGAAGAAAGGAAAAGGATTTGGAATGCAAAACTATGAACCAGGCATTGAACTCATTGTGGAAAGAAGGGACATGTCCTGGAGGAAAATAATTAACCAAAAGAAAAAAGAATTTTGATTGGGTCATAGATATGGAATGAGTAAATCTTAAAGAAGAAGGGGTTACTCAGTGATGGCGGTAGAAGGAGAACTGGGAAATAGCAAATAGGGAGTGGGAGAACTCTGTATATATTCCACAAAATACCATCCTCATTATATCAATGACAAGAGTCCTAATGTATTTTCACCACCAAATCAACTAATGGCCTTGGTCAAGACACAAAACAACAACAACAATTGTTATTTATATAATTTTTATATACTGCTTTAAAAATACTCCTATTTCAGCCTTACAGTGGTATGAGGTATGCAATATAATACCCAATTTACAATGAAAGAAACTGAGATACAAAGAGATTAAATTACTTTCCCATGGTCATTTGGCTTGTGTAACAGGCAGAATTTGAACATTAGGCACCTTTATACAAAGTCCAGCACCATACAACGTTGCCTCTCTTGGACCCAGTTTCTCTAGTTATACAAAGACAATTATCCCCTTTCCTATTTCCCTTCTCAGGAATGATGAATAGAGAAAAGAGTGCTAAAGTTGGTATTTGAAGGCCTCAGTGAAAGTCTCAGTCCTTCTACTTATGAGCTGTGTGATTTGGAACAAGCCAGCATCACCCCCCTTTCTGAGCCCTAGGTTCCTTGTCTGTAGCATGAGGATGTTGGATTAAATGACCTATAAAGTCTTTTTCTGTGTTAACATTCTGTAGTTCTTCTTAGAGTTCATTAAAAGAGGGGCTTCATAAAACTAAATCATTTGAATTAAAAGTTAAGAGACTCGAAGAAAAGTCAACAGACTAGTAGAGAAAATCCAGGGTACTTGGGTCTGTAAAAACATCTGAAATTGGATAAGGTGAGCTCACGATGTAATGGGGTTTGCCCATCTTGTGACCTGTCTCCCTCACTATGCTAAGCCAGACAAGTTGATGCCCTGACTCACATTCCAAGTAGATGAGCCACAGTGGGCAATCATGCTAGGTGTCAGGAATAGGTATATGGTTATCAGGAAGGAGGAATAGAGCAAAGATTATCTCAGCTGAACATCATACCAGGCCAACCAACAGTGGGATTTCCCAGAAATTGTACAAGGAGTAGGGGGGCAGGTGGTAAAGAGGAACAGCAATGCACTAGAAATAACTGGTTTCAGAAGACCTGGGTTTGAAATCTGGCTTAAACTAACATTTACTAGTTATGTGAAGCTCAACAAGTAACCTAATTTATGTGTCTCAGTTTCTCTATGGGTAAAATGAGAGGTTTGGACTAAATGACCTCTATGGTCCCTTCCAGCTCTAAATCAAGTACACTAAGTTGTTGGAAGACTCCTTTTCTATTTATTACATCAAGGCAGGCTCCAGAAGACTTTGTTCCATCTTCTGTTTCTGGGTAAAAGAATGTTGCTGTGAGAAAAAAAGAGCCAAAAAGGTAGGCTAAAGGCATGGCATTCAAAGAAGTCAGGCAAATCTCCAAGATGTCAGACCATTAGGCATTGTTTTCTGGGTTTCAGGTTACTGTTCCCCTTCTCTGTTGAATCAGTTAATCAAAAAGTATCTATGCGCCAGACACTATGCTAGAAGATAGGGTTATAAATACAAAGAATTAAATAAGCCCTTCTCTCAAGTAGCTTACATTCTACTGTGGGGAATAATATGTATATACACTTATATATACTGCATATATTTATGTATAAGTATAAATAAATATACGCAGTACATAGTGAATATTGATATAATTACATATATGTACTACATACATCTATACTTAGATGTAAATATATGGGGTACATATAAGTTATATATACACATAAACACATATATGTGTATATATATGTGTATGTGTATGTGTATATATATGTATATATAATTTCACTACTTATATGTTAGTATATATAGAATAAATACAAGGTAGTCAGGGGAAATGGCATTAGTAGATAGGGGCAGTAGTAGTTGGTAGGATCAGGAAAGATTTCACATAGAAGGTAATGTTTGAGTTGTGTCTTAAAAGAACAGAAGGACTTTGAGATGTAGGTAAACTTTGGTGAGATGAGGAATACTCCAAACATAGAGAATCGGGTGCAAAGTAAGTCTGTAGCACAGAAGAAAGTTCAGTTGGTTGGGTTGAAAAGTACAGGAAGGGGAGTGAGAGATGATGGTTCCACCAATCAAAAGTATTTAGTAAACACCTACTATGTGCAACATGTTGTGTTGGGTGCTAAGGAAATGTAAAAAGAACAAGACATCAAATGAATTAATGAGCACAAGTCCAGTTGCCCTTTGGGAGAATCTCTTGCGGTTTCCTACATTCCTCTCTCTCCTATTACCACTGGTGATTAACAGAGGATTATCATGACACAAAGGTGTAATCAGCTGACAGGTGGCAGGTACCCCACCTTCCTTTGCTGGTTCAGATGGTAGACTCTGGTATGAGGTAGTGAATGTCTTTCTAAGCACCCTGAAATAAGGAAAGAAGGTTGTGAGAGACCAGGAGCCACACGCTGAAAAAAGGGAAAAGGTCTTTAGAGAAATGTTGGTACTTTAACCACACACCAAGCAGACTGATCGTGTTTTTACATCTCCCCTATGGAGCTGGGAGGTAGTCTGGGCCTGTTTTAAGTTTTCCTTTGGGTTGGGAAACTCTGTCTGTGGCAGCTGCAGTAAATAACTTTTCCTGGATGCAGACATTAAAGAGTTAAGCACTCCCCCTCCTTTTTTTTTTCTTTTTAGCATTAAGATAATAAAAAGCACACTTTTTAAAACTAATTTACCCTCTAAAAAATTAAAGCATTTTTACCACTGTTTGCTTTTCCAGTGTCTTTAATTTGGGTAATTGCTTAGTCAACTTTCAAAAACATATATTCTGTCTTAAAAAAACATCAGAATATGACGGATCACCTTCATTTTCATTTCAGATTTGGCATGCAGGACCCAGATTGTGTATTCTTTCCATGGCGCCACACCAGCCTCGGATACTTAATTAATTTCCTTTCATTTGTGCAGGCTTGCACTTAAAGAGACAGTGTCCCATTTTGATGGCTTGGCTTTGGCTTACATTCAAAAGTGTCACTTCTTAAATCTTTCCCCCCCTCATGCTTCTCAGAGTGCTACATGGCAAAGAACTGGTGTTCCCCCCCACCACTACCACCAATCTCCCCTTTCTTCTCCACCATTTCTCTCCCCCTTGTACTTTTTTTTTTGCCTAAACTAATCTCTCTAAAGGGAAAAAAAAATTTAAAAGATGCATGAGATTTTTTTCACTTTCTTCTTGGAATCTCTTTTATTCTGGCAGCAAGGCCTCTAGTAACTGATCACAATCATTGGGCATGATAAAAATAATATTTGATCATCAGAGAGTTTTCATTAAATCAGTATTTTCTCTTTTCCAGTCAAGATCCGTGATTTTCCCAACATAACGCTATATGTATAAGAGTAAAAATGACTTTCTTAAAGATACTTTATGACCATGTCAATTTCTGTGTTTTCTGTACCATTTAGAGGAAGTGAGTGAACTGGGTGTTAATGAAAGAAAGGGGTGTCATAGCACTAAGAGACCATGGAAATCTTTGGAACTATAACCAAAACTGTAAGCAGCATGAAGGTTACCAGGATACTGAAAAATAGTTTCTAGAATACTGAGAATTAGAGAGTATCGCCAATATTTTGCAGAACTTTGGTAGGTATAAATAACTGACCTTAGAACCTAGTTAGCAATAATTATTAGTTAAACTAATGGCAGTTATTGCATGAGATTGTTTCTTCCTCCCCTAGCCACTGTCCACTTGATATCCTATTCCCAATCTTATGATCTATGCTCCAGAGTTGGCCTCCATTGCAGTAGACTTGCATTGTCTTAGAGGTTAGTCACACCCAGAGATTGCTGCCTTGGGGACTCTGTTTCCTCCTCAAAATGGCAGTGTTTTAGGATTTTTCCCACAAGAAGTCCTGTGTCCCATGTTCTGAAGTCTCTGCCCATTGTCTCCCTGCCCCTCCCCCGCCTTCAATCTACCTTACTTCAGGTACAAGAATTACTTGCATAAATTTTCACTTAGCTCCCATCAGTGTTGCACCTGGCCATTCAAGGACAGAATTCCCTGGCAGCTCAGAAAATCTACCTCCCTTCTAATCAGCACCATGCAAAAGGGCTCCCCTCTGGGATATCAGATTACAACCTAGTAATGTTCTAAGATTATAGCTGGAAAAAAATATGAATGTTGATTTAACATGAAACTGGCAGAGCTAGCCTAACCCCCACTTATTTCATAAAAGGGGGAACAGTTAGGTGAGGAATTGGGTAGACTTTTGGACTTAGAGTCAGAAAGACCGGAGTTCAAATTCTAGCTTAAATTTGTACTAGATATTTGACAATAGGAAATTCACTTAATCTCTCTCAAACACACATTCTTTATCTTTAAAAGGAAGGTAATAATAGCACCTACATCTCAGGGTTGTTGTAAAGATCAAATGTGATTGCGTATGTTAAGTATTTTCCAAACCTCAAAGTACTGGATAAATATTAGATAATAATTATGCACCAGATCTAGATCAGGACAATGCACAGGAGAGACAGACAGAAACAGAGAAACAGAGAAAAAGTCAGAGACAGAGAGAGAGAAACTCCTAATAAGGCAAAAGTTTTTATGATTTAACATGAGAAAATGCTTCTTTTTAAAACCTTCACGCACTACTTAATTCTTACCAACTTCCATACCCCTGAAAATGATGCAGAAGCTGACAGCCCATCTTACTCCTAGGTTCATATTAGGATCCCTTATTTTTTTAAGAGACTTTACCAACGTACCTCACTCCTTAGAGTCTCTCCAACCCATCTAAAAGTGGCTGACATTGATTCTGCCCTGCCATTTCCGGAGGCATGGAGTTTGAGAGAAGGCAGCTGGGCAGCCCCTAGGTTAGGGACACCCTAGGCTACAGAGAATCTATCAAAACAACCTTTCCACCAAGTCACAATCCTAAAAAAGTAGCAAATGCTGGATAAAGTTTAGTCAGAGAAGGAAAGGAAGACAAGGAACTGGAGCAAGCTGCCAGCCCTAAGTGGTTGTGTGCAGTCTAAAAGGAAAGGGGACTGAAAATCAGCTGGACTAGCATTGTCACTCCATTGGTCATTTAGAGAAGGAATTAAGATTGGTGAAACCTAAATCCCCTTATGTGAGAGGAAATATATTCTACTCAGCACCAGGGGAGAAAGACAAGAAGGATGGAAGGAAGGAAGGAAGGAAGGAAGGAAGGAAGGAAGGAAGGAAGGAAGGAAGGAAGGAAGGAAGGAAGGAATGCCTACCCTGAGAAAATGAGTGATGGAGAGGTCTCTTTTTAAGGGATGAAATAAAGATTTTAAGAGAAGTAAATTTCAGTAAAAACCCAGAATGAAAACAGATAAAGCAAAAGAAAGGATCCTAAAACTAGGAGGTGCAGTGGTTACTTACAAAATTCTCTCAGCAAATGCTAAGACATGGAAAGTTCTATAGCACACTTAAAAAAAGGATACTTTACAGAGTTAGACAAAATAAAAGCAAAATTCATTTTGAGCCACTAAAGATCTAGAATGTCAAGAGAAATAATTTTTAAAAAGGTAAGAAGGTGGAGGGGAACAAAAAATTTGTTAGTGTTAAAAAACGGAAAAGATGGAATAGACAGGGAAGGATCAGAAATAATTGAAATCTATAACCCCGTTTTTTATGAAAGTGAAAACATTAATTTTCTAGGAAAGAACTCCCTATTTGATAAGAATTATTAGAAAAACTAGAAAGTAAAATAACAAATTAGGTTTAAACCAACATCTTTCACCATATGAATGGATACATGATTTGAACATCATTAAGATGTTCTCATCTTAAAAAATAGAAGAGAAGTAAGATTCTATGCTTTTCATAGCCATGAGTAGGGGGTTAATTCTTAACCAAGAGAGAGAAATACACTAGCTCCCACCTAGGAGAACTGATTAATAAACTTTTAGTGTGAACATTTATGCCTGAAAAATCAGTAAGGCTAAAAATCAGGACTTGATTTATAACTATGCCAATTTTCTAGACTTAAGAAAGTAGAAATAGTACAGATTAAAATTAAAAGCATTATACAAAATTCTCTGGTAATCATATGATAATCAAGATATGTAGAAAATTAGTAGAAAGAAATGAGACCTATATATAAGTGATCAAAACTTAGGAATAAACAGTTCTCAAAAGAATTTCAAACACTTTCAAAAGGTACTTACTTTGCGGAAGAATGCTCCAAATCATGAACAATATGAGAAAGGCAAATTAATTCAACATTGATGCTTCATGTCACACCCAGAAAATTAGTAAAGATGACAAAAGATGAAAATGGTCAATTTTGGAAGGATGGGGACTATTTTTGGCAAGTATACATCTCTCTTTTTTATGGTTTAACTAATGTTTATAATTAGAGTCTCACAGAATTATTTTTGTTGTTACCTCTTCTATGGAACTCTGCATGTTCTTAATATATTGACAGGAAATAATTTGTCACAAAATAACTTGGAAGGAGGTATTTTGTTCTACTAAATCATTTTTTCCAGTGTCAGCAATAAGCATAATGAGATTTCCATTTTCTCTATGTAATTCAATCAATTATGAGATGGTAGATATGTGATCCATTTTTAAGTATAATTTGTGAAGGATTAATTATCCCTTTTTTATATCTTCACTGAGGATGTTTTTAGTGTGTGTATAGATAACTCTCATAAGGCATTTGTATAGGTGGGAAAATAGACATGTAGATGGGTAGTTGATATATTAAATAAGGACCAAATTGTTTTCAATCTCTTTGGTATCTTCTTCTCCATGTATATTGGCGTCTCCTAAAAGTATGGCCCATAGGATAGTTCTGTCCTATGTATACTTGATCCAATCTGGCTACTTTCTCCATCTTTATTTTCTTTAGTGTCATTTCAACTTCCCCTGTAAGTACCTAAGACTGTGATGAGAGAGGCTAAATGTGATGGTTGCAATATCTTTTGTAGAAAAAACAATTTATTCTAATACTTTTTTTAACAAATATTTTCCATTTGTCTTCTGATTACAATGCTCTTTTTTTGGATATTTTGAAAATTTAAACAAAAAATCCAAAAGCCACACAAAGGAATATTTAATAAAAATTCAAAGAAAGAATAAATTAAAGAAACACAAAATTGTAGGAAAAAATCAAAAGACTGAAAAATTGGGAGACTGAGAAATCTACTATCAGAAACAACTGACTCATTAAAAAGTGTAATGAAAAATAATTGAAGAACCTCTAATCTAGTAAAATGATAATAAAAGAACATCTGGATGCATATTTCAAGAAATCATACAAGAAAACAATTTCCCATAATTGGAAGGAAAAAATTTTTTAAAAAGACAAAATACATAGGTCCCCAACTAAAAACTAGCAGAGAAAAAATAATCAACATGTAATATAGAAATTCCAGAACTTCTAGGTCAGGGGTGAGAAAGGATCACACTTGAGGACCTACAGGGCCACATGTGGCTTTGAGGCCACAGGTTTCCCATCCCTCTTTAGGTCAAATTAAAAATATTGTAAGTATCCAGGAAGAAAAAAAATCAAGTCCTAACAAAAAGCACACACATACACACACGCACGCACACACAGAAGCATAGAAGACAAGGCAGCAAATATGAGAAAGGAAAAGGAAGATCTGAATATGAAAAGAAAACAACAACCTCATGACCAAGAAAAACATACTGCAAAATGGAACATAATCCTATGGGGTAAAAAAATGGAATAGATGACTTCAAAGTCTCCTTGTTGACAAATAAAGACCAGAATAGAAACCTCGAAGTACACATCCTGGAGAAAAGAAAAATCTACAAAGGTGGGGAAGTTTGTCAAGTTGAAAAGGCTATATAATAATTAGGTGTTTTCATACTAGAAGGTGAAGTGACCATTCAAAATCAAAATGAGAACAATGAAAGACAAATTCAAGGGAAGTGACTGATCCAAGGTCAGAAAGCAAGTTAATAATTGAATTCAATTAACATTTATTAGGTATCTATTATATGTCAAAGCCTAGGGATACAAAAAGTTTGAGGCAGAAGACAGTCCCTGTAAAATCCCAGACCCTTGACTCCATTTCCGTTGTTCTTTTCATTACACCACATTGTCTTTTCTTTTTCCAACCTTTCCTTGCTATAAGAACACCAATATACAGTATAATGTTCAGGGTGAAAAGAGCTGCTTAAAATAGCACATCAATCTTATCTTCTTGACCCATATCTATATGTACAATGTACTATAAACAAGTAATATATATACTATATATAAATATATGTACTATATATATGTTATATATACTGTATATAAATATACATAGAAAATATAAATGTAAAATATATATTATATTTTATATTACATATAAAATATACTATATATAAATATATACTATAAATAAGTAATATATAAGTTTGTATGTATATATGTGTGTGTGTGTGTATGTACATATGCAAGACCTACATTAGATAGATAAACGGATAGACAGACAGACAGACAGACAGATAGATAGATAGATAGATAGATAGATAGATAGATAGAAAGATAGATAGATAAATAGATCTAACATGGGCTTCATTTAGTAATATTGGCTGCTATGGTGGCACAAAAATGATAACCACATATCTGATATATAATATATACAATGCACACACACACATGTGCATGAAAATGTGGATTTACCCAAAAGATCAATTTGAAAATGATTATAATTCCTCCCCAATTGCTTTAAATAAGAAATGTAGTGCATTTAAAATAGAATTTAACAATAGCTGGAACTTAGGACTTAGTTTTGGAATGAATCTTGGAGATTATTTAATCTAACTACGTATTTTTATAGAGGTAGAGAGTGAGTACTAGAAAGATTGAGTGGTTTGCCTAAGGGAGCATAGGGCAGAGCCAAGAGCTGAAACCAGCCCTTTTGGTGCCAAATCTGTCATTCTTGCTATTATACCACATAGTCTTTCCAAAAACTACTTATTGGGCTAAAAGATTCCATATCTATTTAACATTCATTCAGTAAATACTCATTCAATATCTCTGTTGCACAAAGTAAACAGGCTGAAAGATATACAAAGGTTAGATAAAAACATAGTTGCTGCCCTCTTGGAGCTTAGAGTATTAAAAAATTTAATCTAAGACACCTCTGTCTAGAATCTTATGCAGATGAATTTAATTGGAGAAGTCCCAGACAGACATCACTAGGAATACTATTTTTCCTCAACAGGGTCTCGTGGCTGTGATGATATTCTACGAGGAAATGACAATTTTACAGGGACTGTCCTCTGCCTCAAACTTTTTGTACCCCTAGTCTTTGGCATATAATAGATACCTAATAATGTATTCCCTAAATGAACTGTCTTTGCACTTCAACTTTGAGTTCATTCATGTAGTCCAAGGAAGCATTATGCTAATTGAGAGCATCTTAGGTAGGCTTTCATGAACTCTTAAGTTAAAATGCCAGCATGAGGCTCTTTCTCCCATTCATACTTCTCAAATTCATTGTAGAGATGCAGCTCCCTTATAATGTATTGAGGTTATATTTATTCCTTCAAAATGAAAGAAAGGAAATAACTAACAGGCCTCCCATGTTCTAATTATAGTTTGCTCTCTATTGTTTTTGGAGGGTCCTCTGAAGACCCAAATCATGAATAATTGATCCTTAGCAATCTCCTATAAGTGGGTAACATCTGAAAGGTTAGGTGACTTAGTTAACAATGAGATTCAAATGCACAACAATGGTTGAAAACATCTGAACTCCATAGTCAGACCTTCAAAGTGAACAATTTCTCCATTGGACTTTGGTTTTCTCCCTTAGTGTCTTGTGCTATAGGAGTGAGTTAATTAGCAACCATAGTTTTACATGCAGAGCCTTCTACCCAGTCCTTCATTAAGTGCTTACCATGCAAAAAGCATTGTACCAAATGTTAGAGATATGAAGATTTTTTTTTATTTAAAAAGACAGTGCCTGCCATCAAGCTGCTTACATTCTAGGAAAGGGGGAGAAATTCAATTTATAAACAAAGAAGTAGGTACATGATAATTTGAATGGGAGGGAGACAACTAGAGGGATTACATAGTCTTTACCCCCTTATTTTACAAATGAGAAAGCTGATGCTGAGAAAAATGGTGACCTGCCCAAGACCACAACTAGTTGGCAGTTTTTGCAGGGGGATAGATTCCCTCCCCATTTCAATGAAGACCCTTTCTACCACTCATTTACAATTCAGAATCATGGGGGGGAAAAGCTGTGAAAGTCGAGTGAAGGGTGGCAAACTACTGGTAACCAAAGTCAATATGTTATGTTTTCTTTCTTCTTGCTGTAGAGCCAGGACACTGAGAGAACTCTGTTTAAGGATGCATTATAATATTTTTCTCTTGAAAAGGTTTTTCAAATTGGTTTTCCTTTCTGTTGTTTTTCCATTAATATACAGCGAGACTCCTGTACATTAAGTACTCCTGTGAGTTTTGAAATATAGCACTGTGGTTAGCAAAATGAGGCAAAACATTTATTTCTAAGAGAACCTATTTTCTTGAAAAACTTTGTCAAGGCAGAGATGACTCTCTCAAAAGGCAAAAGGCAAAAGCTGAGACATCTAAGAGTCTACTCACCCTACCTGAAGCAAATGGTCACATGGGAAAGGGCATGGGTAATCATAAACGTTTTCTTCTTTTTAGAGACTCAGAGGCAGAGGTTGAAGACCAAAATTCAGGGAGGAGAAAGAAGAGTCAACCTTTTAACTGTATAGGATTTAAGAAGCAAAGCCTTTGTCAATAAACATTTCTTGAACTATTGAAAATTTACTATTGTCCACAGGATGGGAAATGTGGGCAAGAAAGCTTCTGGACTCCTCTGTATTAATACTAACTTTTTTTTTTGATAGTTCATGATTTCTCAGGAAATGAATAAGTTTTTAGCTTTCTTGCCATTGTATTTTGAGTCTCGTGTACATGTGTCATCTTTAAAGTTTCCTTTGTTAAATGATCCAATACTATTCTGCTGTACTTGCCCTCACGTGGCTCCCTTGATCCTTTCCCCTCTCTCCATTCTGCCCTAGCCAGCTGTCTTCTTCCTGTTTCATTGTGGAAGTTGGCTGCAGGGGCCCCCCAAGGTTTCCCTGTGCTCCAGACTTAAAATGTGTACTAGCCAATCCCTGCTGTAAACCTCTTATTATGCAATCCATGACCATTGAGCATTGGGGGGACCCTATATATATATATATATATATATATATATATAGCCTTGGTCAGGCCTGTTTGATTTGTGCAAGGTAAGATGTAGCCCCACTTGCCGTCTCACTTGCTTCTTTTGGCACAACAATTCTTGCAAAGATTTCATGGGTTAAATGTCAGAAACTAAGTCATTAAGAGTCCTTGTTTCATGTTTTTTTTTTCATTTTTACTTTCTCTGTGATGGAATTAAAATCCTCTGTTAGGAATGTTCTTTATAAAAGCTAGCACTGTGCCTATCAATTCTAAAGTACTGCTTTCCTACTACACTTATTATACCTTTTTACATTTCCACCAATTTTGATTCTAATGCCTCAGTTTTTCCTCAGCATCAGTAATGCAATGCCTACACTTACCTGCTAAATCAGAGGTATTCTTTATTTCTCTTTAATAATATTTATAATTTTGTTTGCGTAAGCCTTAACTATTTTGGTAGTTTGACTCCTATATATTTATTTATTTTGCTGTAGTTTTGAATGGGATCCCACTTTCTATTATATCTTCCTCACCTGACACTGCTGCCCAAAAATGTGTTTTTGTACATTTATTTTGTAGCCTGCTGCTCTGTTAAAATTATGTATGTCTCAGTGTCTTCCAAAATTTACCAAGAGCCCAGTCCTTGAAGCATATATATTTTCTTCCTTCTTTGAACAAAATGAGACATTTTGGAAGGTGATTTGACCCATGTTCATTCAGGAATTCACATTGCGTGGTGACAAAACACCTTCTAAGGAATCCAGAGTGGGAAAGAGTGATGACAGGAGGGGTTCAACCAGAACTGAGTGTGAATATAAGACATAATCTCGTAATTGCCATATCTAATGGAATTTTTCAATCCTCGTCTTTTTTTTTTTTTGCCTCTCTGAGAATTTGACACTGTCGGTCACCTCCTTCATACTCTTTTCTTTTTAGGTTTTTGATACACTGCACTTTCCCAGAGTTCTCTTCATAACTGGCTGGCCACTCCTCAGTTTCCTTTGCTGGATATACATCCAGATCACAACCATGTACATTTTGGGTCATGAGCAATGAGAAAATTTGCTTCACCATACTGAAATTTTGATATGAGGACTTTATTTTTTATTGTTGATGCTGTTGTTGTTTAAGTAAGGAGGGGTAGAGAGTAAGAAAGAGACAATATAAATGCTTGTTAATTGATAAATAAAAGGAAAAAATTAAAAACAAAAATGAATCTTATAAAATTATGAAGAAAAAACTGAGCTCCAAAATAGATAAGAGATGATTCCTTCTCCTATTTCCCCACTTTTTTGACGTCCGTGAGTATAGATCATAGTATCTGAGGTCAGATTTTTATTTAATGTGTTGATTGGTTTTGCAGAATTTTTCTCGCTTTTTATTTTTTAAAATTGTCTGTTAACATTGTTGATTCTCGCTAAGGAAGAATCATTCTGGAAAAAGTCAAGTGATAGAAAAAAAACAAAAAAAGATTTGCTAAAACCTAAAAAAGAAATTTAAAAAAGAGACATTGCCAGGAAATGATGGTTTTATTTTCTTTGAATCATGACAGGCCTTAAAACAAAGAAAAATAGAAAAATGACCCTCAATCCAATTAGCCCCTTTATGCTTCTGCTAAAAGTTACAACACTCCTTAGAAGAGATTTGAATCTATAATCCTTCAAAGAGTTTGTTCAGTTTCTCCATATAGGAAAGGACAAGTAAACGAAAATTTTCTATTATAGATTTCAGCATGTATTTGGATGGACTGCCTTTACAATCTGTCCAACAGCATATATACCTGGGACAGATCATAAAGCTAGAAAATTATATGGGCCCAGAGTGGAACAAAAGGAGCAGAATGGGCTCGGTTGCCTTCAGAATTTTGCTTACACACTCACTCACACGCACACAAACACATGTATATACACATGTATAGGAAAGGTAAAGTAAGTGTGAGTGTCAGCAAGGTGCAGGATATAACCATTGAAGAGTGCCAGTTCTCACCGGATCAATTGCGTCAAATGACAGAAAAAGATGAGCTGGTGATGTGACAAATGAGATCCCAAGTACATAAACAAAGTGCTACACTCAGACTTTCACTACCTTCTCACTCTAAAGTTTCCCTCAGGGCCTGGGACTTCCTGCTCTGGAACAGCTCTGTACCTTGCCCAGGGCCCCTTCTAGTACTGGTGACTTCTTCCAAGAAATCAGTCCTACTTTACTCCCTCTCCAGCTGTACTTCTGAATCCCCACAGTACTTTTTTCTTTTTTTTTTATCATGACCCCATACATATCCTTCTTCTCCCTACCTCTCCCTTCCACTTCCTCTTTATGTGTTGTCTTCCTCCATTAGAATGTTAGCTTCTTGAGGGCAGAGACTAGTTTTCTTATTGCCTGTACTTGTAACCCAAATAATAATAAATGTTTGTTGCCTTCCTAGTGGCTTCATTACTGAACAGGTCTCACAGGAATCAGTCAGATTACAGACTCATTTGAGTATCCTGTTTCATTTTTTTAAAACCTCTTTTGGAATTTTTGTGAATTCAATTTTAATTCCTCCCTACCCCCGGAGTCTGGCTGCAGGGGGGATTAGGAAAATAACTATTCAGCCTTCTTGCCAATCACACATTTCACAGTTTGTATAAGCCTCTCCAGGTAAATATGAAGTCCATCTCCTCCTCATCTCTTATAGCACAATAGTATTCCATTACGTTCATATACCACAACTTGTTTGTCACAAACAAAACTATGAACCATCTTTACTTCCTACTCACATCTTTTTACATCCAAAATCATATGTCATATATGTCATCCAAATAGGGTTTCATAGATCTGATCTGTATTTATAATTGTGTGGGGAGAGACAGAGAGAGACAGAGATATACAGAGAAAGACACAGAGACAGAGAGACAGAGAGAGAAACAGAGAGGGAGAGACAGAAAGATCTAAATACTCAGATTCTGTATGACTTCCTTCTCAGAGACAAAAAATGCATTCCCTTCCAAAATATTAATACTTTTGTCTTTGAATTTGGTCATTCCTTATAAAAGAATATTGGATGTCTAGCCCTTCATTTTTCAATATCCTTATCTTAATGGCTTACTTGACCCTGATATTCTTTTTTTTTTAATTTAAATTGATTTGTTTATTTACTTTCAGTTTACAAGATTCAGTTCCACAATCCCTTGAGTTTCAAATTTTCTTCCCTCCTTCTCCCCACACCCCTGCTGCTCTGTCCATGGCAGCATGCAATCAAGTATAGGACCTGCAAATACTTGGACATTAGTCTGGTTGTATAAAAGGGTTGTAACCAATGGAGTGAACAGTGGAGAAGAAGAAACAAAACCAAACATGGAAAAGAATGTGAGCATGTAGATTGCTTCAGGCTCCATTTAAACTGTTCTTTCTAGATCTTTTTCTGAATGTAAGTATTTCCTTCCATCCTGAGACTTGTAGAGTTGTTTTTTAACTGTGCGTTGCTGAGAAGAGTCCAGTTTATCAAAGTTGGTCGTCATACATATGATATGTCTGTTATTGTTTACAAATTTTTCCTGGTTCTGCTCTTCTCACTTAGCATCAGTTTGTATAAGCCTCTCCAGGTAAATATGAAGTCCATCTCCTCCTCATTTCTTATAGCACAATAGTATTCCATTACGTTCATATACCACAACTTGTTTAGCCATTCCCCAATTGATGGGCATGCCCTAAATTTACAGTTTTTTGACACCACAAAAAGAGCTGCAATAAATATTTTTGTACATATGGGTCTTCCTCCCACTTCTATGATCTCTTTGGCATTCAACCCCAGAAGTGGTATTACTGGGTCAAAGGATATGCAATTATTTATAGTCCTTTGGGCGTAGTTCCAGATAACTCTCCAGAATGGTTAAATCAGTTCACAATTCCACCAACAATGCATTAGTGTTCCAATTTTTCCACATCCTCTCCAGCATTTGTTATTTCCTGTTTTGTCATCTTAGCCAATCTGACTGGTGAGATGTGGTACCTCAAAGTTGTTTTGATTTGCATTTCATGAATCAATAGTGATTTAGAGCATTTTTATATGCTTACAGACATCTTTAATTTCTTCCTCTGAAAATTGCCTATTCATATCCTTTGACCATTTATCAATTGGGGAATAACTGGTATTCTTATAAATTTGACTCAATTCTCTGTATATTTTAGAAACGAGGTCTTTATCAGAAACACTGTTTGTAAAAATTCTTTCCTAATTTCCCATTTCCTTCTTAATCTTGGTTACACTGGCTTTGTTTGTAGAGAAACTTTTCAATTTAATGTAATCAAGATCATCTATTTTGTATTTTATAATGCTTTCTAACTCTTCTTTGATCATAAAGTATTCTTTATTCCATAAATCTGACAGGTAAACTATTCCTTGCTTCCCCTGATTACTTACAATATCAGTCTTTATATCTAGATTGTGTACTCATTTAGACTTGATATTGTTGTACAGCATTAGATGATGGTCTATGTCCAGTTTCTGCCATACTATATTCCAAGTTTCCCAGCAGTTTTTTCAAATAGTGAGTTCTTATCCCCAAAACTGGGGCCTTTGGGTTTATCAAACAGTATATTACAATACTCATTGACTACTGAGTCTTTTGTACCCAATCTATTCCATTGATCCACTACTCTATTCCTCCACCAGTGCTAGGCAGTTTTCAGGACTGCTGCTTTATAATACAGTTTAAAATCTAGTATGGCTAGGCCACCTTCACTAGCATTTCTTTTCGTTAATTGCCTTGATATTCTGGACCTTTTGTTTTTCCAAATGAATATTTTTCACTATTTTTTCTAGCTCTACAAAGTATTTTTTTTTATAGATTGATTGGTATAGCACTAAATATGTAATTTAATTTAGGTAAAATTGTCATTTTCATTGTATTAGCTTGACCCAGCCATGAGCAATTTATGGTTTTCCAATTGGTTAGAATTGATTTTATTTGTGTGAAAAGTGTTTTGTAGTTGTGTTCATATAGGTAGTGGGCTTGACCTTTATATTCTTAATATTGTTCACCTCTCCCATTAATCAGATTCTTTATTTGCCTTTAGTGTATAACATTCTCATTTTTCCTATCTATCCCTATTCCTATCTTATTTCATGTCTCTCCCTCTCCCATCCCCATCCCCACCAAGATACTAAAGCATTGGTGGGAGAGTATGACACAAGTGCATGTATGAATTGTGAAGGATTTACTTTTTATGAACTTGTTTAATAGATGAACACCTACAATGATATGCTTTCTTTTTGCTTTATTGCTAACTAGAAGGTTATGTTTAAGATCTAAAAGTGCTGTCATTGTGAGTGGCAAGTTCGTATAAATAGATGTACACTGCTTGGGGCTCAAGAGCTAAAGTGGTCAGAAGGAGACTATTTTCCCACAACCAAGTTACCCATAGGAATTAAGAGAATTTGAGTGTAACTATGCAATGGCAGTTCTCTTGAGGCCTTGACATCCCACTGTGAGAGTGGATTAGAATAAATGAGTCAGACCAGAGACTGAATAGTTGTTCCGTTTATGCATGGAAGAGTAGGAAACAGTACATGATGGCTATAGACAACCTCACACAAGCATTAAATTATGGTAGATGGAGAGATCACAGACGTTAACTTTTTTATAGCATGTTCAGGTCTACAAAAGGTTTTCTTCACAGTAATCATGTGAACTAGGAAGTATAAATACAATTATTTCCATTTTTACACAGAAGGAAGCAATTTAAAGATGCTCAATAATTTTTCCC
The DNA here is from genome assembly GCA_028646575.1 of Pseudocheirus occidentalis. NCBI lineage: Eukaryota > Metazoa > Chordata > Mammalia > Diprotodontia > Pseudocheiridae > Pseudocheirus > Pseudocheirus occidentalis. Next base: position 171,125,706 of record CM053593.1, on the reverse strand, counting down.
CCAAGTAATTTATCTAGTTAGCAATAAAACTGTGGTTCAGAGAGATTGTCTAATTCCAAATCTAGCACATTTCACTTGCTCTTTGTTTATTAGTCTTCAATTCAAACCTATGAAGTGGGTAATGGTAGTTCCCATTCTTTTTTTTTTTATAGCTAGAGAAACTTGGGCAGAGAGAATTCCTCTAAATCAGAAAGTGAACCAGTGGTACATTTTAATTAAAATGGAAAAATGTGACTTAAAACACATAAATTAATATTATCTGTCTTGCATCCTACTTTTTATTTATTTTGTTAAGCATTTTTAAATTGCATTTTAATCTGGTTCACACAACAATCCACAGTTTTGCTGACAGGCTGGGAGCTTGACATCTGTGCCTTAGACCAATCTGACCCATTCAATAATAGGACAGGGTCTCTTCCATCTTTATCTTAACTCCAGAATTTCATGGGGAAATTTAGAAAACTGAGTTCTTCTCACAATAAAATATATTCCTGGGAGAAAGAGGCAGAGCAGAACAGGAAGACGTTATCCTGTTTCAAGGCTCAAGGTTTTCAGAAAGAAAGAAATTCTGAAAGAAAATAAATTGACTGGTGTTCCCTTACTTATCTGTGCCTAATATCATATTTCCTAAAACTAACATATATCATCCTTCCTATATACAGTCAAATTCCAGACACAGCAGTTAGTGCCCACGCATTGGAAATAGATTCTCAGCAGGAATGTTTGATTTTGAGGGTATAGGGTTTATAAAAAAGAATTTTGAAAATACCTTTCTGTTAATCTCTCTTACTCCAAAGCACTATTGGACTTTAACTCATGTGAGATAGCTTTTTATGATTCAAAATAAACACGAGCTCCATGATAGCCTGAACATCACGCCGTTCACAAAGTCTGCTAAAAATCCTCCTGCTTTGAGACACTGATTTGTTTACTCAGAAAACTAAAATTCTATATCTGACATTTAATACTGTGTGATCTAAGAAAGCTAATTTCATCTTTACTGGCCTCAGTTTCTTTATCTACATGTAGTGAGGTACTGACTATTGAGGGTCATATTAAAATTACTTGAACTCCTATCCTACTTAAACTGATCTCTCAGCGACCGGGTCCACACATGGCCAAAGGCAACTGAGCAAACAGTACAGAGAGGATCTAGCAAGAGAATTTTACTACAGAAAAAGCTTACTAGAACATAAGGTTAGGTGATAAAAGTACATTAGAGGTTCCTAGTTATAATGGCAAGCAAAAGTGTATTTAGCACCTTGTTTCAGTTAATTAAGCATTTAGCTCCTTGTTTGAACTCTGCCTTTTGATTTGAAAGTGAGAGGAACTTGCTGACACAACAGGAAGGATGGGACAGCAAGGAGAACTGTCATATAAAAGGAGGAGCGCAAGCTGCTACTGAGCAGAGCTGAGAAGGAGAAAACTTGTGGTATTTGGCATTCTCTCTGATCTGTCTGTGTTGATTTGTGTTTGTGATACTATATATTGAAGCCCTGGGACCTTACTGCTCATTCAGAAGCCCTGAAAGAGGATTTTCTTGTTGTCTGTTTACAGAAATCCTGGAGGAGGGTTTCAGAGGTCCTGGGACTATACTGATCATTTGTGTTAAGTTCTCAGACCTTATTTGTGAGTCTGTGTTAGTTTCTTAGACCTTGTTTGTGGATCTGTGTTTATTTCACAGGCAGATAGTGAATTGATGATGGTGCCAGCTATGTGTATGAATGTTGTTTTGGTTCTGTTAAGCTGTCTTTCCAGAAACAGAGATTGTGAAGGACTTGAGATGGACTGGACACTGTGAGCTTCAATATGGAACAGGAACTAGACAAGGGAATGGATAAGGAGCTGGACAAGAATCTGAGAGCTGCCTACCTGTGAATTCAGGTGACAGTTGGGTGAATTCAGGCAAAAGCTGGGGCCATGGAAGAGGAACCATTGAATCTGGGAACCAGCCTCAGCCAAGATGAAAAGACCTTTCCTTGGGTACTTAGTGCTAACTAACAAGATACTGTGACCTAGGGGCAGGAAAACTTTGTACTTTGTACCTTGTACCGCTCAAAGATGATTGAGTTAAGGATGATTGGAATGTAGTCTCCAATCAAGAAGAAAGAAGGCTTTCTGACTAAGAGAATAAGACAATAAGACCTAAGGGTGGGAGACTTGTGTACTTTGTATCTTGAATGAAATCTTTTGTTTAAAAGTATGTGACCACTTTAGTGATAAGTTGTTATGTTATATCATTGTGAAGGCTGTATTTTAGTTTCTGTGAATGTTTTGCTTTAGTTTACTGCTGAATCAAGAGTTCACTATACTATGTGATCAGAACCTTAGAGCTATTCACCACTAGAGTCCTCTGGAGAGCTGCTTGTGCTTGACTTTATACTAATCAAATAAATGTACACATATATACATTTGTACATATTCAATTGTAGAACACAGGCTCTAGAGTCTAGCCTCTCTCCCAGTTGATTTCTATGGCTAGATTCCAGCTCTGTTCTATAAAACAAACTAGTGTAGATTTACTTCTTTTTTCAATTTGTAAACATATATTGAGCTCCCGCTTTGAGCTGGGCACTGATTTTCATGATTATGATAGCCCTGACCAGAATCAGCAAACATTTTCACAACAAAATAACAAATACTATTCATATTTAGCTAGAATTGTTTGGTTATGGGGGCAACTAGGTGGTGCAGTGAATAGAGCAGTGGCCCTGGAATCAGGAGGACCTGAGTTCAAATCCACCCTCAGACACTTACACTCATACTAGCTGTGTGACCTTGGGCAAGTCATTTAACTCCAATTGCCCACCTTCCCCCCTCCAAAAAGAAAAAATATTAAAAAAAAAAAGAATTGTGTGCTTGTGAAGGGGTTTCACCTATTCATCTCTCTCATTTCTCACAATCCTATAAGTATCTTAATTACTTCCATTTTATAGATGAGGAAACAAGGACTCATAGAAAGTATTTTGTTCAAGGTCACCAAGTTTCTAAGTGAGAAGAGCCCAAATTAAGTTTCCTAAGTCATAGCCTAGTGTAGTTGCCACTAGAGCACATTGTCTCAAACTCCAAAACATTACAAAACAGAACTCTAATTCTGTGACTTATTAGGGTGATGCCAGTGATCACAAGGAGCATCACAAGAGCATCAAAGCAAAATTAATTTAGATTCACAATATCAGATACTCATAATACTATATTTGGAAGGTTTGTGTCAAGAGAATATGCATGGAGTATAAGAAAGAATTCCAAAGTTTGGCAAGTGCTCACAATGTATGGTGATTCCAGAAATGGAAGATATGAATGCCCTCTAAATATAAGGTGCAAAGGTCTTGCAGAAATATCCACTAAAACCATATTGTGCCCTTCCTTAAACTGGCACGCTTAACATTTGATAATTGACTGGAAGGAAGGAAGATGTGTAGTTGCTTTAATTAAATAGATTAGAAAATACTGAAGTTAAATATTAAAAAAAATAGTTTGTGTGTATTTGGTAAAGGAAAGGGTGATCACTAAGAACCATAATGTCTATCTCAATAAATCATACTAGAATGACTTAATTTCCTTTTTTTTACATGAAATACCAGGATAGATACAGAGAATACAGTAGACTACTAATATATCCATTTGAGCAAAGCATTTGAGATAGCCTTTATCTTCCTGGACTAGATGGAAACATTGGCTAGATGACAGTACAGTTGTACAAATGGTTTTTGTTGACTGGCTAGTCCCAAAGAATAGTTACCAATGGACCTATGTCAACTTGGAAAGAGATCACTACCGGAGTTCACCACGTTTTCTGTGTTCAACAATTCTATCATACTTGGATGAAGACATAGACAACGTGATCATAGAATTGACAGATGTTACAGAATTTCTAACATGGTAGTTGACAGTCTGGAGCTAAAATTATCTGCGTAAGTTAGAGTGATTAGCTAAATCTAATAAAATGCAACTTAATAGGGTTTAACATAAGGTGCTACACTGGGAGGTCATTGGCACTGGTATAGGCTGTCCCACTAGGACAGCAATAAATAGAAGTTTATGTGGAAAACATTCGGACTATTGATTATTAGATCAATATGAGTCAGAACCATATAGCAGGTCCTGAATGAATGAAGCAAACCAAGATATCAGAGAGATGATATGTCTGATGTATTCAATAATGTGGAGCCATGGAACTCTACACTTGTTTTGGTTAAACCACACCTGTGATCATTTCTGCATGCTATATTTTAGAAAAGTCTTTAGCAAGCTAAAATATGTCCCCAAAGAGGACCAGTCTGATAATGAGAAGCGTGGAGATCATGCCTTACCAGGATCAATTTGTATGCCCTCTAGATATTCAGCCTGGAGAAGATTTAGATGGTAGAGAAGTGCAAGGTAGTAAGGGAAGGGAATGACAGCTATATTCAAGTATTTAAAGTCTGCCAATCACAAAGGGGATTAGATTTGTTCTACTTGTCCCCAGAGGGTAGTATGAAGAAAAACTGGTAGAAATTACAGATTTCAGTTTAGTGTCAAGAGGAAAGAAAAGAAAAAAAAACCTCAATAGTTCGCACTGTTCAAAAATGGATTGGGTTGCCTCATAAAATAGGGAATTTCTTATCAGTAGAAGTATTCAAGCCAAGGCTTCATGACCACTCATCAGAGATATTGTAGAAAGAATTTTCAGGGAGGTATGGATTGGCTTCTGAGGTGCCTGAATCTAAAGAATATCAGGATCTTCTAAGTTTTAAAAAGTAAGATTTCCTAATTCTAAATAGCAGCTAGGTCGTGTGGTAAATGGAACACTGTACTTAGAGATTGGAAGACCTGACTTAAAATCCTACAGCAGAAACTTCTTAGGTGAATTACTCTAGATATGTCTCTCAAAATCAAGTTTTCTCCTCAAGAAAAAAAAAAGGATAACACTCCAAAGTGTTGTTGCAAAATTTAAAAATCATCTATATGTAAAGTGCATTGTAAATCTTAAAGGACTACATAATTGCTACCTATAATTATTCATTCCATTAACTCATTATGAGAAAAAACATTCATAATATGGAGTAGTAACAATTTAATAATTCCATCTCTTCCTCCTCCAATTTAGCATCCGAAAAAATGAAGCGATTTAAAAGCACATAATTCTCTATCATACCACAGCATATGTAAATATTTTAAGACCCATTGAACTCTCTTTATGAATTATTATAAGAACTGGTAAATAAAACAATTTAAAATTTGTTAAAATTCTGTCTCATATATCTTACGGAATTTTAAAAAAATCAATGTATGTGAGCCTTCTCTGAAATACTAAAAATCTCTTGAGGATAAACACCATTTGCTTACAAATTCATTCCTTCATTTAGTCATACAACCACTATATATTGAGCACTTCCTGTATGTAAAACACTATTTTTTAAAAATAAAATTTTAAAATTTGTTTTCTTGTTTACATCATTCATTTTCATGAGATTTTTGAATTGCAAATTTTCTCCCCTTCTTTCCCCCACCCCAGCCCCAAAACAGCAATCCCGCTGTAAAGACCCTCCCCTGATCTGCTCTCTAACTTTCTGGTAGGGAAGGGAGGGTCTCCCTACCCCAGACCCTGTATATCTTGATTCCTAGTTGCATGTATTGCAGAGCTTTAAATTCTAGATTCTTTTGGTTCCTCCCTTGTCACCCAACCCCACTGGAAGGACAAGCAATTCAATACAGGCTGTGGATGTGTAATTACACAGGACATCTTCATAGTGGACATATTGTGACAGTGATCATATGTCCCTCCTTCCTTTCCCTCCCCTCTTGTTCTGTTCTCTACCCTGTCCCAGTCCCTCTACTGAAGTGTGCGCTTCCATTATCCCTCTCCCAGACCCTGCCCTCCCCTCCGTCATCCTGCCTCTCATCCCCTATAACCCCTACTCTCTTGTGTGGCATGATGCCCAGTTTAGAGTTTATGCCATTTCTTCCCTAAGCCAAATTCAATGAGAGTAATTGAAAGTAAAGTTGTAACAGTTATCCCTTGCCTCTTCTATATGGGATGATTGACCCCATTTTGTCTCTCCCTGTCTCCTCTCATTCTAGTCCTCTCCTACCTCAGAGTTTCGCCTTTTAAAGTATCATCCCTTCGTATTCAATTCATCCTATACCCTCAATATACACATATACACACATGCTAAGATATGTATTCATATGCCTATATAGCCTCCTATATAGACATATGTGTAAGTATGCATATATATCCATTTGTGTTCCCTTCACCTATCCTCCTACTAAGAAAAGTTACATAAGTTACTATTATCATTTTTCCATATTGGCATGTAAATAATTCAAATTTGATAAGTTCCTTATGATTTCTTTCCCATGGTTACCTTCTCATGCTTCTTGTGTTTGATTGTCAAATCTTCTGTTCAGTTCTGGTTTTTTCAGCAAGAATGCTTAAAAGTCATCCACCTCATTGAATGACCATATTTTCCCCTGGAATAATATGCTCAGTTTTTCTGGGTAGTTGATTCTTGGTTTTAATCCCAGCTCCCTTGATCTCTGAAATGTGATATTCCAGGACCTTTGATCCCTCAGTGTAGAAGCTGCCAGATCCTGGGTTATCCTAATAGTGCTTCCACAGTATTCAAATGGTTTTCCCTT
>CM053593.1:171070628-171118582 GCA_028646575.1 Pseudocheirus occidentalis | reverse complement strand
TTCTGAAACCTGGCAATAACATTTCTAGGAGTTTTCTTTTGGGGATCTTTTTCAAGAGGTAATGGCTGAATTCTTTCAAGTTCTATTTTGCCCTCTGAATCTAAAACATCAAGGCAATTTTCTTTGAGGATTTCTTGAAGGATGCTTTCCAAGTTCTTTTTCTGGTCATGGGTTTCAGGTAGACCAATAATTTTCAAATTGTCTCTCCTGGATCTATTTTCCAGGTCAGGGTTTTTTTCGAGGAGATATTTCACATTGCTTTCTATTTTTTCATTTGTTTGTATTTGTTTAATAGTATCTTGGTTTCTCAAAAAGTCATTAGCTTCCACTTGCTCCACTCTAATTCTGAAGGAATTATTCTCTTCAGAATGCTTTTGAGAGTCTTTTTCCATCAGGGAAATTCAACTTTTTAAGGCATTCTTCTCCTTATTGGCTTTCTGGCCCTCTTTTGCCATTTGAGTTAATCTATTTTTTAAAGCTTTGTTTTCTTCAGTCAGGTTGTTGACTCTCTTTTCATGATTTTTTCACATCATTCTCATTTCTCTTCCCAATTTTTCCTCCACTTCTCTTATTTGGTTTTCAAAGTCCTTTTCTAGTTGATATATAGCTTCTAGGCATTCTTCAAGTGTCTTGGAAGCATTTGGTGTGGGAGTTCTGACTGTGTTGTCTTCCTCCCATTGTATGCTTTGATCCTTTTTGTCCACAAAAAAGGCTTTTAGATTTTTATCTTATTTTGTTTCCTTTTCCTTATGTTTGCCAGTCAATTAATTGGTTCTTTTTTTTTAGCTTTGTGGAATTCTGCTTCCGGGGGGAAAGCTGTGTTCCAAATCGCTGGGGTTTTCCCAGCTGCTGGAGCTATTAAGGGCATGTTGCAACTTCCACCAGCTTTGGCTTGCTGAGTGCACACCCCAGGACCACTACCCAAGACCACTATCTGGATCCAGGCTGCTCAAACAAGAGCACTTGGCCCTGATCAATTGACTCAGCCCCCCTGCGGGGTCTGCAGGCCAGGGGCTCTGAAGCAGCCCAGTGGAGACAGTTGCTGGTTACAGCAGTTCCTGCCCTTCCCCCACTGCTTCCTTGCCCTGGGGGCAGATTGGCCCGAACTGCTTTTCTTCTCCCAAATTTAGCTTGAAAGCTTCACTCACTTTCACTGACCTTCTGTAATCCTGGCTTGATAGATGTGAAGATTGCTTGAGATGCTGTAGATCTTCTCTGAAGTTGACTCATGCTGTGGCTTGGTAGGCTCAGCTCCTCCTGATCACCCTGGGGCCTGGCCGTGGTTTCAGTTTCGGGCTGGGCTGGCCTTGGCTCCCAGCCTACCAAGGTGAGCCCCTCCTGCCAAGCTGCCTTCAGTGAGAGATGTGTTTTCTGTATTTTTGTGAGTTTGAGAGCCCTAGAATTTGTTTACGGTCATAAATATTTATGGTGGCTGTGTGGGAGCTATGGAGCTTTGCTGCTTCTATGCTGCCATCTTGGCTCTGCCCCTTGTAAAACACTATTGATTGCATTTAAAATAACCTGGAATCACAGCAAATATTAGAATTGGGTTTGTCAGCTCCTAGTCTAGTGATTTTTTTTCTCTAGACCAGGCTTTACTTTTCTGTCATAGAATATCAGATTGGAAGTGACCTTAAATACCATTGAATCCAACCATGACAGAGAGAGAATCTCCTTGATATTTTTCATTATATCACAATGAAATCTACCTCTTTGTATCTTCTACCCATTGCTTTTTTTCTTTCCTCTAAATACTGGTAGAAGAAATCTAAGCCTTCTTCTACAGGATGGCCATTCAAAAATATAAAAATACCTATCATGGTTTACCTTCCCCAACCCTCATAGCAACTTTGTACACAATGGAAATTGGTGCTTTTTAGTGTACAAATTCTTGGTTGGTGGTCATTTGGATAAGCCAAGTCATTTGAATTCCTGAGAGCACATTTAACTTTAGTGGAATTCCAAATATATCTAATAAAATATACTTAATATGCAATTAATTTCCAAAAGCAAAGGGGTAAAATGTCTGCTATTGAGAGGAATAGACATATAAAGAACATTATAATGGACTCATATATTAAATCTTAAAACCATGGCTAAAATTTAAGTACAAAGGAGGAAAGCAAGCTACTTTCTTAGTTTCTTGAAAATAAAATTAGAAAGAGCTTTTATTTTAATTAAAAGATCTCATATTCTATCAGAAAAGACAACACATTTATATAAACATATGTAATATTAATTTTTAATTTAAAATGTTTATTTAAAAGATGTTGTAGCATATAATAGCAAATTTTGATAAGTCTTTTGTCTGATTTTTTTTAAAAATCATTCACAGGTAATTAAAACAAATCTTCCCCTTTGTCACACATTCCATAATGAAACTTTGCCCTACTGATCATGCCCAGTTCCTTCAGTCAGTCTTTATGTTAATACTCCCTGTAGTTTCAGTTGGATGAGATATTTTATAGTCTGTTCTAATTAATTACATTTACTTTCAGCCTTTAGTTCTTGAGAGAGAGAGAGAGAGAGAGATTTGAAAAATTGCAACATTTCTGTTACCTAATCAACTTGGGAGGGTCTCTCAACAGAAGAGAGTACACCATACATAGTATATAAAATCTTATGTCAACATGTCAGCAATGGTAACATATGTCAAGGCTCTCTTAGATGTGGTCTCTTTTTATTTTAATTTTTTATTTTTTAGATGTGGTCTTTGTATCTTTTCTCTTAGCCAGAAAAGACATTGTCCTGACTTCTATTCTCAAAGATTCGATTATGCAAGATCTATTGACTTCAGAAATGGAAATATGTGGAGGGAATTCATGTAGAAATTCAGAGAGGAACAGTCACTGTTAGTTAAATCAAAGCAGAATAAGATATTGTTGATTGTCTCCATGATATACCTATCCTGCTGGTCAAAACCAAGTTTTCTTTTAGATTTCAGCAAAGCAGCTCACCAAAAAAAATTTAGGGTCTACTAGGAGAGACCAAGTTTCTAGTTCAATTAAAAACTACAAAGAAAAAGAAAATGAATTAAAACATGAGTAGAGAACAGAAAGATCGACATCAATCTGGAAGATCTGGATTCAAATTTTGTCTCTGATGTATACTGGATATGTGACCTTGGGCAAGATCCTCTGCTTGGAATTTCTATATTAACAAAATCATGTATCCAGGCTTTTTCTCAATTAGGGAATGACAATGTCTTGACTCATAGATTTCAGTGTTAGACATATATGCCAAGGAAGTCATTGACAGAAAAACTCCACAGTTACCAAAATATTTCTAGCAGTAAATATTGTAGTAACAAAGAATTGAAAACAAATTTGATAATCACTCATTAGAGGATGGCTAAACAAATTATGGCACATTAATGTAATGGAATATTTCTATGCTATGAGAAGCAAAGAATGTGATGTATACCTAGAAGCATGGTAGGATATAAATGAACTGAAAAAAGTGAAATAAGCAGGGCACGAAACAATTTGCACACTCAGGACGACCATGGACATGCAAATAATAGACATAAAAACAATTGAAGATAAATGTCACAAAACTATAAAGAATTACGAAATTACAATCTTGTTTCTAAAGAAGAAATATGGGAAGATACAACTCCCAAACCAACTCCTTTGCAGAGGTAGAAGGTTCACAGGTATGTAATATTTTTCATATAACCCCTGATTTTTTTTTAATGTACTGACCAATTTCAGTGAGTATTCTCTTCTCTTTTTTTCTTTTCTATTCTTCTTTAAAAATATTTGTTAAAGGGGATGACTCTGTGAGGGGTAGGAGACACACATGGGAAAATCTAGGCAGTGTAAAAATACAATATATCAGTACATCACTATTTTAAAAGAAAGTTGCATATTACAAAACTTGTGGAAAAGAAATAAAAAATCCAAGGTGTAGAATTGTATTTCCCCAAAATATGTTTTTTTTATTAATGACCTCATTTAATTAATGACCTCATCTATTGGAGAACTATCCACAGAATTTTTTTAAAATTATGTCACTTGTGTCTATGCACAAGCTTAAAAAAATAGTTTCAGAGAGTTTATTTTTCAATGAATTATTTATAAATAAAATTTATTTGTTCAGAAGTTACTCCATGTCTTGCCACAGTGGTTCTAAGGTTAATAGTTACATTAAGTCTTATGCAACCATACAATTGGCCAAAGTTGCTATCTTTGCCATTTCTTTTGCTAATTTATGATACCTCAAAATAACCAACCAATTAATTAGCAAGCACATATTAAGTACTTTTTGTGCTTGGAACTGTGCTGGGATGCTGGGTATACAAGACAAAAATAGAAGAGTCCTTGCATTGAAAAGTCTTACATTCTATCAGAGGAGAAAACATATATACATATAAATATATATGTAAGTTCATTATATGTGTGGATACTTACAAAGGTGTGTATACACACATTTTTGAGAAGTGGTAAGGCACTAGTACCTAGCGGATAAGGAAAATTCTATTTTAAGAGTTGCATTTAAGTTGAGCTTTGAAAGACATTACGGATGCTGAGAGGCAGAGATGAGAAGGGAATGTGTTCCTTTGTATGAGGGACAATCTGTACAAAGGCACAGAGATGAAATATAGAATGTCATGAGCCAGACCAATCTGGCTAGACAATAGAGTGCATGAAGAAAAATAAGGTGTAATAAGCCTGGAAAGGTAAGTAGAAATCAGGTTGTTTAGAACTTTAAATGTCAAACAAAGGAATTTGCATTTGATCCTAGAGATAATAGGAACCCATTAGAGCTTATTGACATGTAGTTAGACTTCTACTTTAGCAGTATCACTTGAGCAGCTGTGTAGAAGTTAGATTAGATAAATGAGACATGAAAAAATGGCACAAATATGAGATATGGTTATAATGGGCCATATGAACCTATTCGTTTGGCTGAGATGCATGATCTACAGTTATATTTAGACAAGAAAGAATTCTCAACACACTTCTCAGTCAAACCCAAGTTGTCATCAAAGATTATTTTTGTATTAATCAAGCTAATTATGTTTGCAAAATAAATAGGATTTCCATGAGTTAAGGTTCCTTAGTTAAGTCATGCATGTATAGTTGGAAGAGTAAGTACCAGAATGAGCTAATTGCACTGAACAAGGTAACATTTAGATGTCTCACTTCAGGAAATGACTAACTTCATTTTGAGGAGACAGCATTCACAGATCTTTTTGAACTATCACCCAATAGCTGAAGTGTCTGAAAAGTTTCCCTTAATAAAAGGCCCCCTATTTTTACAAAGATCAGAGTTTTTCATAAAGTTCCTGAAAATGCATTTTTAGGTGACAACATATGAATCACCATCTAAGGAAGGGATAGGAGAGACAAAATAATATCTTACTATTGATGTTTTAGCATTCAACATGTAACCTTAAATTCTATAAGTTATAAAATTGAGGTAATTTAAGCTTAAAGCTCATTTAATTATTCTCTTTGACCTTCCTTGATTTCTTTTTTAACTGTGGCAAAATAAATAGAGAAAATTTGCTGAATACTCAGATCTGTATTACAGAATCCTCTTTTCTTTGCAAAGTCAAACATCTGTTTTTCATCAGTCATATGTGTGATTGTCTTCAACAATGTGGTCCAGGGATGAAACTGGGCAGATGCAGTCTAGCATCTCATCCATCAGGAGGGTCTAGGACTTTTTCCAGTCATACTAATAGTAGTTCCTAATGACACCTCCCCACTCAACCCTACCTTGGATAGAGGTCTGGCATTGCCTATGGCTCATAACTGTGGGTAGATTTTATTTGTATCTACCATATGACTGAAACTATGACTCTCAGGCCTCCCTTTTCTACTCAAAGAGTTATTTATCAAGAAGAATCTTGGAAGCAAGGGAGAAAATATCTGGCCAGTACAAAACAGTTAAACGAGGTGTGAGGCAAGGAACAAAATGAAAATCTAATAGGTAGTAGACTGCTGAGTTGAGTGAAGAATCTTGTGTTCCAGTCCTGGCTCAGTTACCAATTCATTAAATAAACTTGGGTCTCATTGTGATAATTTGTAAAAGAGTTTTGATTAAACTCTTTTTGTTGCTGTCATAGTAGAAAATAATTTATTATCTGTGGAACTGGCTAGATGGGTATGGGTTAGATCAATCCAATTTTGTTGGCAAAATCCAGAGTATGCTAGTCTGATAGGAGTTGGACATGGACCTTCTTATATCCTTAGGCTGGAGCAGTATGCTGACTTCAGCTTTAACTATACCATAGTGCTAATTTGCAGTCTATCTGATGTCATGGTTACTGACAGCTTCACAATGAGTACTAGAGCTGTCCTCAGTTGACTTCATAATTGGCTCTGTGATCAGGGGAAATTGAAGATTGCATAGTAATGGAGTATTTATTCTCTCTCTCCCTCTGCTTCTCCCTCTTTCTCTCTTCCTTTCCGCCTCCCTCTCTCCATTTGTCTCCATCTCTCTCTCTCTCTCTCCCTCTTTCTCTCTTTCTCTCTGTCTCTCTCTGACTCTGTCTCTCTCTGTCTCTGTCTCTCTCTGTCTCTCTCTGTCTCTCTCTCTCTCTCACACACACACACACATACACGTGCACATACACATAAATCCCTATCTTCATTCATTGACTCCAACCCTGAGTAAAACTCCAAAGAAATCTCTAAAACAAAGCTTAAGTATGCCTCATCTCTAGAGAATCCTCAAAATATGGGTAATGAAGTGTCCTATGGGAAAGATATTTCAATGTAATATGAGCATCCATTATAGAACAGTAATTTTACTCCTAGGTATTCACAAAGAAATCAAGAAACCATAAAAAATCCCAAATCTCAAATAACTCCTCATACATATACTCCCGGAGAAGGAGAAATATCCTTTGTGTGATTTAAGAACAAACAATCTAATTTTACCTCAGATTTGCATTGTTTGTAGAACACACAACTTCCATAGCTTCTGATCAGTCAGAATACAACTTGGGCTTTCTTTGGTCAGTTACAGGAGGATCTGGTGATGGATATTTGATGGATATTTTCTCCTCCTAGAAATTCTCCTTCTGGTCAGCTGCCATATGACTAAAGAATAGTCTCACTCCTAGTCCACAAGGTTAATGCTAAGGTTTCAGGAGTTCATTTCCCAAAGAGAGAAACAGAAGCAGAAGAAAGCCAACAGGACTTGAGATCATGTAAATAAGTTCATCCCCACTACCTACTGCTTATGACTACTATTGTGGCTGGGAATGGGAGTGGAAGAGGGATAAATTTCTCCTCCCTTGATGGAAGTCTGAAGGAGAAAAAACTACTGGTAAAAGGTTCCAAAGAGAAAGACCCTCAAATAGAGAAGTTAGTGCTATTTCCATAGCTTTGTAACACACATAATGTTTATTCTCTTGACTCTAAAGTGGGTCCACTTTAGCACAACTCTCTTGTCATAGGAAGTCAGAGGGGATGGAGGAGGAGTTGTTGTGTTATCCCCTCAAAGCATATCTCACTCTTTAAAGAACCAGAAAACATTTCCAGCTCAATGGAAGTTGCTCCTTTTTGACAAAGGTTTACCATGTAATTTCAACAAGTGAATTAGGGGGGAGTGGATAATAATCTTTTCTCCAAAACATTCTTTCTTCTCTGAACTAAGAACACCCAAGGATATTACTTGAAGGTGCTACAGACAGCTACTATTAAACTGCTGCAGGAAAGGTAACACAGTAAGAATTTCTGACCTGGCATGAGAATAAAGTCCATTCTGTATCAGTGCACACTTAGTAAGGATCTTTTCTGAAAATATAATTCTATTTTTATATGTGAAACTTCTCTTGCCAGTTCAGGTTATCTGCTTATGACATAACTGTCTAAGGTTAATTATCATCACTTCTTCCCTTTGCTCTATTACATATAAATACCAAATGGCTTTACTCCACTTTCTTTTTTTGCTTAGCTTTTTGAAATGAATTTCTAATTGTTGAAAACTAATTAATTTATTTTTCTATGGCAAGTGATGAATCATGGATTTTGGAAAATCTGTACATTTCCTGCCATGTTTTGATTGCATATCCTATAGGTTTATCGTGATTAAAGGGAATGGCAAAGTAAAACCCCACATGTCTCCAAAGTATGCTGCCCAAATAGATGCTGCTATAACAAATTCTAAAGAAAAAAATGTTATGGCACTACATGGAATCCCTGTCAGGATGCAAAACTAGGTTACAAGTACTTTTATAAATGACTTATCAGACAAATGATGCCTACTGAGCCTGGATTGTGATTTAATTGCCAGCTGAAATTTGTAATGTTTACACTAAACCATTTTTATTACAGAATGATAAATATGTGGTATAATTAGACTGGTCATACATAAATAGGTAGATAGTTTGGGGTCAGGCTGATATTGATAAATGTAGCAAACTGAAGAGTAAGAGGTAAAAGTTATTGTTCTCTATTTCAAAACTCATGTTCAAGCAGGTAAACCTAAAATTGTGATTATGTTTTTTAAAGCCATCAATACAAATTTATTTTATAAAAATCTTGGAAATCATAGAAATTTTTTAATACAAGCCAATAATTAATGTTTCTCACTTTTATTTTTAGATAAATAGCTTCCCTATAGAAATTCTATTACTTGGGCCCCTATAAATGAGGGTAATAAGTATTTTCTATTTAACATGTACTTTATAATTCAACACTATAAGATCAAAGGAAATAAATTAAGGATTTTGAAGGAAATAAAGCAAATAAACTGATCTAAGCATCTGCCTTTTGAGAAGGTCTGTTCCTTACTTGGAGTGACAAAAGTACAAAATGATCGCCACATCAGAAACATGTTTTGTCACTGTTGTCAAAAGACAAAACCTAATTTAATTCATTTTCATGAAGTTTTCCTTTTCCTACTGTGGGCAATAGCCAATAGAGTCTTTCCAAAAATTTCTAAAAAAGAAATGTGACTTCCCAACACAGTAATCTTCTACCATTGATAGCATGATAGAACGGATCAGCCTATTGAAATGGAGTGACATCAGAGTTTCTGACAGAGTTGATGATATCTGACTAGATTTACCTTTGAACTTCTAGTTACTTCAAATCTCCAGGAAGATAAATATTTTCTGTGTGTATTGTGGTATCCTTGGCAACAATGACAACAGTCTTACTACAGTACTTTGAACAGAGTTGTGGTGATCTTATGGCATCACTAATGAGGAAAAAATTGTTGATTTATATTCACACATATATTGTCCTGTGTTATGTTTAATCAAGACATGCTTGGTTAACCTGTAAAAAAGACCAGATTAGTCTTAATTCTCATAAAAGGTCAGAATTCATCCTAGCGAATGATTCACCCAGGAACTGTTTCTTCAACAACATTCTTAGTAAATTTCTCTATTTGAGTTGCAGCTTTTGGGGTGCAGAAAAGTCAGTGACATGATAGGCTTGGTGATCACTAGTATTTTTAAAAAATGAGACCAAAAGAGACACCAAGGTGGAGGTACCAATGTAAGTGGAGTAAAGTGATAGGTTTAATATCATGGAGAGAGCACTGTCTTGGATTTTAGAAAATGTGCAAAATCCCAGCTTTGAGATGGTTAATAATGTCACTATTGTAGGTTTCTTTGTCCCTGAATATATTTATAGATCAACTCTGACATGTCAAATATTGACTCTGTTATTATATCTTTTTTAACGTTATGATGTTTCATTTTCTAATATAGTAGATATCAATAGATATAACCCACATAAAGAGAAATTCTTTGTGAGAGGTGCTCAATATTTTTTTGCCTTCAGTAAAAATGTTCCAATTAATTAATTAATTTATAGTTTTCAACATTCATTTCCACAAGATTTTGAGTTCCAAATTTTCTCCCCATCTCTTCCCTCCCCCCACACTGATTCTAATTACCCCTTCTCCCCCCAGTCTGCTCCCTTTTCTATCACCACCACTCTCTTATCTCTTTCTCCCTTACTTTCTTACAGGGCAAGAGAGATTTCTCTACCCCATTGCCTATATATCTTATTTCTCAATTGCATGTAAAAAAAAATTAGCATTTGTTTTTAAAACTTAGAGTTCCAAATTATCTCCTTTGTTCTCTCCCCACCCACCTTCACTGAGGAGAGCAATTTAATAAAAGCTATACATGTGTAATGATGCAAAGCAGTTCCATAAGATGTTCATTTTATCTTTCGGGCAAATCAGTATATCAACAATACAGATAAGTATTTAAAAAGACATAAAATTTAGGCATGAAGTAGTTGAAGCATGATATACTCATACAGGAGCTACTCAAATAAAATTGTCACTGAAACACGTTATCAATTTAATGAATAATCAGCTGAAATGGAAAGGATTAGTTCCCTTATAAATTGCCTTCTTCTCTTTAAGTTCCTGACTAGGCTTGCATGTTTGTTTGTTGTTGTTGTTTTTAAAATGCATTATATTGAAGCTTTTTTTTTGGTCCTTACACACCACAGTAATTTCTTATCCATCTTCAGATTGAATGCTCCCTTTTAACAAAATAAATATTTTAACTAAAAACATCTGATAAATGTATTGGCAGCTAGGTGGCGCAGCAGATAGAGTGATGGACCTGAAATCAGGAAGACGCAGCTTCCTGAGTTCAAATCTAATGTGAGACAATTACAAGCTGTGTGACTTTGGGCAAGCCTCTTAACCCTATTTGCCTCAGTTTCCTCATCTGTAAAATGAACTAGAGAAAGAAATGGTAAACCACTCAAGTATTTCTGCCAAGAAATCCCAAATGGGATCACAGACACCAGACATGACTGAATGACGACAATGTATACAATATTTTATCCTTATAAGTCAACATTTCTTTCATTCTATCATGATAAGGGAGCAGTTTTCATTATCACTTATCCAAGAATATAAGTGGTCTCATGAATTGAGGTCAGAGATTCTTTAAGTAATTTTCTATGTTATATTATTGTAGTAAAAAAAAAATGTAGTGACAGTAATCTGGGTTCTGAACACTTCTGTCTGTATCCATTGATATATGTGTGTGTGTATCTTCCCATAGTTCTCATATTTGAGAATGCTTTGTTACGTCTTACTTCATAACAATATTCTATTCCTTTCATGAACCTTGGGGTTGTTTTTTGCTTGTTTGTTTTGTTTTGGTTCGATTTTTTTTCTCATTCTCTAATCAACAATACTCATTTTGTTTCTGTTTTGTTGGCTTGTTTATTTTTGCTACGACAACAAGAACTGCTATAAATATTTTGGTATAGATTGGACTTTGATTTCCATCCTTATCTTCCTTGGAGGTCTGTGCCCTGAATTAAGTTTTAGAGGTCAAAGGGTATGTACAGTCTTATCATTTTTCTTGTACATTTCCTCATTGATAAACAGAATAACTGGACTGCTTGACAGGCTCACCAACAGTGCATCAGTCTGAGTATATTCCCCAAAGGAATCCCTGTTATAAGATGGTTGATTGATTTATCATGGAGGTTCTGCTTCTAGATCTCAGAGGGAAGGACAACCATTATCTTTCAGGATAGCCCATTTCACCTTTGGAAAAATCTAATTGTTAGGAAAGTTTTCTGATATAAAGACCTAAATCGACCTTTTTCAGTCTACTCTTGTTGTTCCTGGTTGTATCCACTGGGTTCAAAAAGAATAAGTTGAATCCCTCTTCCACATGACAGTCATTCAGATGCTTAGTCAACTACCATGTCTCTCCTAAGACTTTTTTTCCTTTAGATAAAATGTGTTAAGGTCCTTCAATCAATTCTTGCATTCCATGGACTGAAGGCCTTTCACCACCCTCATTGCCTTCCTCTGGACATCCTCCAGTTTATCACTGTCTTTAAATCATAGCATCATGAACACATTCTAGAGATTACCTTATGAGAGTAGAGAACAAAGGGACTATCACCTCCCTTTTCTTAGAAGTGATGCCTCTTTTAATATAGTCCAGGGTCATATTTGCTTTTCTTTTTTTTTGTCTGCCCCATCACACTTCTGATTTATACTGAGCTTGCACTCTATTAAACCTTTAGATTGCTCCCACCATCCCAGAAGAATTGATATCAATCTGTGCCTCCTCCACTTTGTACTTATGAAATTGATTTATTTCTAACCACATCCAAGGCTTACCAAATTCATTTTATCACACTGAGCCCAATTCTCTAATCTGTCAAGCTTCTTTTGGATTCTCACTCGGATCTAAATCATGTTAGATGTTTCCTACCTGCTTTGTTTCAGCTGCAAATTTGTTGAGCAAATCATCTATATTTTTTTATCCAACTCATTGATAAAAATGCTGAACAGTCTAGGATCAAACATAACTTTCTACATTATTCTTTCAGAGACATTTTGCCACATTGATGTTGAATCAATAACTAGTATTTTTTTAATCTGGCCATTCAACAAGTTTTGAATCTGTCCTATTATACTATAATTGAATCCATGTATCTCCAAGAACAGAAACTTGGACAAGGCTTTTGAAAAAGTTTTACCAAAACTACATGTATGTGATGCCTTTTGGATATCTAGACCATAGCACAATGCTGCCAGGTAGAAAATGCTTAATTAAAGCTTATCAACTGTTAAACTATATCCCTAGAATTCCTCACATCTATTAATTTAGTAATCATTAGAAGAAGGATTGAGAAGAGGAGGAGGAAAAAAAAGGAGGAGGAAGGAGAAGGAACAGAAGGAGGAAGAAGAAGGAGGAGAAGGAAGGAGGAGGAGAAGGAAGGGGAGGAGGAGGAGAAAGGGAGGAGGAGGAAGAGGAGGAGTAGGAAAAGAAATAAAGCTAATTTAGCATGATCTGTTCTTAATGAAGCCATGCTGACTCTTTAAAATCACTTTCTTCTTTTCTCAATATTTTCTAGCCATTCCTTTAATCATCTTTTCTAGAATTTTCCCAAGAATCAAAGTAAAGCTCAGTAGCTTCTAGTTTGCAGATTCTATTCTATTCTCTTTGCTGAAAATCAGGGCAACCTTCTGAGTCTTCTGGCACCTTTCCCATTTTTCATGATGCTTCATGTGCTCATTAATCATGTCTGCCAGTTCACTCAGCACCATCCTGGGCTAGATGCTTGTGCTACTGGTCACTATAACTTTA
Organism: Pseudocheirus occidentalis; assembly: GCA_028646575.1. Taxonomy (NCBI): domain Eukaryota; kingdom Metazoa; phylum Chordata; class Mammalia; order Diprotodontia; family Pseudocheiridae; genus Pseudocheirus; species Pseudocheirus occidentalis. The sequence continues at coordinate 171,105,525 of CM053593.1, read as the reverse complement.
TAGCAATTTGTCAATTTCTAATAATTTCTAGTTCAATAGCATACTACTATGGAGTTTGTTTTTAGTAGGAAAGGCGTTGTTAATTTACTCTTAAGGGAAATGGGTTTGCAATACAGCCCCTCTAGAGGATGAGCTCCAATCACTGTATCTGCAAATCCAGTCAAATCATAGTTTCAGTGCTGAAAGAGATTTTACAAGCCATTTTACCCAGTTCCCTTATTTTACAGATTTAAAAAAAAATAAAACCTGAGATTTGAGGAGCATAACATGCCCACAATTTAAATGAAGCTTCTGTGACTAAATTTAGGGATCTTTTAACTTTACTGTACTGCTCTCAGTATCTGCCAACACTTAAATTATAGTGTCTTTTTAATATTCTACATTTGCTTGATCTATGTCATACCTCATATTTTCAGCCAGAAATGTGTTGAATTAACCTGAAATTATCATTTAGCCTTGATACAGATGACAGAACATGTAATATGAGACCAATTGTGAAATAGTTTAGGTGCTGTCATGTAGAACAGTGGTATCAAACTGCAATAGAAACATGGACTACTAAGTTATGTAAAAAGATCTCCATGGGAACTTATTAATTCATTAAATTACATGGTAATATTATCTATGTTCCATTGTATTTTTCTTTATTTTTTACATTTCCTTTTACATTTTAATTGGATTCTAGCCACACTAGGAAATGTTATGGGCTGGATGTGGCTTCTGAACTGTGTGTTTGACACCTTTGATATAAAGGATGGGTTAAATAAAGATTGCAAATGATGAATAATAGATATTGTACTTCATCTGTTGATAACTACTGGAATTCCCCAACCTCTTCTTCCATTTTTACAAACTGTTGTTTTCACAAACCTCAGTAATTATATATAGAGAAGATTTTATTTTTATCTTCTTCATTTATGCCCTATTATATGGATCTTCCCCTACCTTTTTTTCCCCTTCCTTAAAAGTTAATTTGACTATAGAATTTTTCTTTACAACATGACTAAAGTGAAAATATGCTTAATGTGAAGGTATATGTAGAAGCTATATTGGATTGCATGCCGTCTTGGGAGGGAGGGGAGAGGAGAGGAAAGGGGAGAAAATTTGGAACTCAATGTTGTAAATTAAAAATGAAAAAGAAATCACTTATAAAAAAATTATATATGGGAAGAAAATTTCCTGCAAACTTTGTGTTTACTTTTCTTTCCTCCATCTATTCTCTAGAAGAAAGTGAGATTATGAAGGGACATATCATTTCTCCCTCTATTAGAATGGAAGTACTTCCTCACCTTTTAACCCTTTCTAAGTATTCAATAGTTTTTGTTGTTGTTGTTGCTTTTGTTTTACTTTTGTAGGTTTATCTTGATTCTTGTGTTTGTATTTAAAAGATTCTTCCTCATGTGTCCTGTGGGAATGCTTGAAAGTGTTATTCTATTCAAGGCACATATTTGTTTCCCTGTAGAATAATACTCAGACTTGAAAGGTAAACTGTGATTGGTTACATACTTTTATAGTTGTTGTTTTTGCTTTTTAAATATTACATTATACGATTTTTATCCTCTTTTGAATAGTTCCATCATGATCTTGTGTGATTCTGGCTGTGGTTCCTTATTATTTGAATGCTTTCTTTCTGACCATTTCTAATATTTTTATTTTCTTTGACCTGGAAGTTACAAATATTGACATAACTCTTCTTCTTTCTTTCTTTCAGGAGATGATTAGAAGACTATTTCTGTTTTCTTTTTGCACTAAAACTTTCTTGTTTATCCTTCTCATCACTTTAAAATATCCTTTAACTATTGTCCTACCCAATTAGAATATAAGCTCTCTTAGTTCAGATACTGCATTTCTTTTTGCTTCGATTTTTATCGAGAGCATTTAGCATATTTGACACATCATAAATACTTTAAAATGCTTGTGGACTTGACTTAATTATTGTTATCTGGGTAGTTTTATTTTGATTATTTCTTGAAATGCGATACCATGCTTTTTTTGTTTGATCATGGTTTTCAAGTTCAATGAGATTCTTAAATGATGTCTGCCTAATTTGTCTTCCAGAAGCAGCTAGATGGCAAAGTGCATATGACACCATGTCTGGAGTCAGAAAGACCTGAATTCAAATCTAGCCTTGCACACTTACTAATTGTGTTACCCTGGGCATGGCATTTAACCCCATTTTGTCTCAGTTTCCCCCTTTGTAAAATGAGCTGGAGAAGGAAATGGCAAGCCAATCAAGTATCTTTGCCAAGAAAACCCCAAATGGGGTCACAAAAAGCCAGACACAACTGAAAAACGACTGAAGAGCAACAAGAAAAATCTGTCTTCCAGTTCAATTACTTTTTAACAGCAGATACCTTATATATTCTGCTCTTTCTTTTTCACCAGTGTTTTTGACTTTGTTTAATAAACAAACAAGGAGAATTCAAGAGGTATTACAAAGATAAAATTGACAAACCTTGGCTACAGATTGATGGGAGTGGAGGAAGAGATAGTGAGGGATAAAAGATAATACTTAGGTCTAGAGACTTGATGACAGTAAGGAAAGGAGAAAGGGAATAAGTGTTTGTATAGAGTCTACTATGTGTCAGACACTGTGCTAAGTGCTTTTTATAAAAATTAATTCATTTGACTTACAACAACCCTATGAGAAAGACACGATTATTATCCCCATTTTGCAATTGAGAAAACAGCAGTTAAGTTATTTGTACATTTGTAGCTATGTCTGAGTTTGTACTGGAAGGATTTGTATTCAGGTCTTCCTGACTCTAGGCCCAGTGTTCTACCCACCGAACCTCCAACCATTTCATTTGATGTAAAGCCATGCACAAGCAGCTTTTCAGAGGATATCTGATGTGAACAGCTTTCAAGGTTCTGATTACACAGTATAGTAAACACTCTATTTATTCAATGATAAATCAGAGCAAAACATTCACAGAAATCAAAATACAGCATTCACAATATTACAACTTATCATCACAGAAAATCAAAATATAGCATTTGCAACAACTTATCACTAAAATGGCCACATAGATTTCACCACAGTGGTTACATAGTTTTGAACAAAGTACAATCATTTAGTCATTTGATCATTTAGTAACCCAATCATTCAATCAACTCAATCATTCAATCATCCTTAAGGAGGCTTAAGGGTCACAAAATATAATAAAGTTCTTCACTCAAGGGGCACACTAAGTTACAAATCAGTCATATGATTTAATTGGTATAGGAAACATTCAGGGGAGGAAATTTCTATTATTGAAGCAAGTCAATACTTTCTCTACAACTTACAGTCTTAAAAATTTGCCTGGAGCACTGAAAGGTTACGACTTGCCCAGACATCATGCAACGTATGTTGTAAATTAAGAAGGATGTGATATGGGTCCCATTAACTAAAGCCCACTTAATTCTGCTGTATTAAGGCACATCAGATTTGCTGTGTCAAGGCTGCTCCAGACTAACTTGGGAAAAAATACTAAAGCAAAAATCAAATGACCTGAATTCTAATATGAACCACTAAAGAGTTGTGTGATTTTGAGTAAATTAATTACTCTCTTTTGACTTTAATTTTCTTATCTCTAAAATGAGTGGATTAAATTGGGTGGTCTCACAGTTTCCTATCTACTCTAAGCCCCATGTGACTGGATGATCTTCAGTAGCTCTTCCAGTTCTGATTTTGCTATCAGTTTCAGCCTAGGTGATGTGAACCACACTGTCAACATACAGGCATAATCCTTGGAACATTCTGTTCTCCATCTCAGAAGTAAGAGCTTTCCACATGGCTTGCAACAGGCTGTTCCTTTAAAGTATCAGTATGAACTGTGTCTACAAGATTTGCCATGTTCTCTGAAAGGTACAGGAGGAGCAGAACTTCCAGAGGGAGATCTACTTTCTCAAATAGTACAAATTATAACAGCTTTCTGAAACTGTTTCTCAAATCAAAAACACACTCATTCCTGAGGAAATGTTGTCACACATAAAGGGATAAAGACAAAGATACATCATTGCACTTATTCAGCACATTAACACATCTTTACCTCAGGTGTACCTCTAATTTTCTAGGATTATAGCTAGTAGGCTGGGGAAAGCAGTAAACAACTTCCTCTAAGCTCATTCTGTGGTATTAATCCTGCTAAATCAAGACTCCCAATTAACTCTCCAGAAGACTTTCAATGAAGATTATGCTAAATTATTATATTTTCCCTTACTTCTGGTTTGCTGATATCATTTTCAGGATATATTTGGATTTTGTTTCTTTCCTGTTGGTCACAGACAACAAGCTTGGTTAAAACTCATCCTCCTGACATCATGAAATTTTCCCTTCTCATTGAAATAAGAAACTTTGCTTTATGGTTTATAGACTTCCTCTTGGAGGGACAAATGAAAAGGAAAGCAATGGTTTTAATAACTCATTGTTGGAGATGGTCTAATGACAGCACTCTAATGATAGGTTTAATTTTGGGACAAAACTAGCGATGTTCACAAGTCATCAAATAGTTAAAAGGAACTTTATTTTGCCCAAACTCAGCAAGAATATGCAATAAGGATACAAAGATACTTACCTTCCCTGGATGTGGCCTCCCTCAACACCGTATAGAAATTCATCTCATCAGCAGGGCAGGGTATAGTGAAAAATACAGTGACTTGGTTGTGTCAGTCACCCAACAAGTCTGAGAGGTCTAGATTCCTTGTGTCTAGGACTTTTTATACTATTTGATGACCAGGAGACTGCATCAGAAAAGTCAGAGCCAATCAGGCCCTGGACAGCTTTGTCTTCTTTAGGGAAGGTTAATCCCTTGCAGAGGAGTACCTGCCCCTCCTCTGCTTTGAGAATGAGGAGAAGAAAACTGTGACAGGGAAACACTGGCAAACATTAGTCTTATCACATCCATACTGACATTTTAAATTCTTTCAATTTAACTGATAGTAGAGATATAAGCAAAAGAAATTTCTAGCAACTCTGGTAGACCTGTTGTCATGCACACAAGAGAATATAGCCCAAACACATCTCCTGAGGAATATCACCGGGTGGGGAGGGGGGGAAAATCATACCAATCATTTTACTGTTAAGCTGTAAGCTGAGGTGTTTTAGGACAGATGGTGATTTTTTTTTTTTGCCAAAGAGAAGCTACGTTGAATAAGGAATTCAATTTGAATGATATGTCAGGTGTATAAATAATATTTCAAGTTATCTCTCATTCTACACGTGGACCTTTACCATTACTCACTATGTTTTGTCTGGTTTCCTAGTTTTACCAGGGTTAAATGTCTGTCACCCATGGACAAGGATACCATCTTAATACTGAAGGGGAAAAATTGGATATGCTATGTTGGCTTCACCTAGTTTTTTCCCAAATCCTTTAAATTAAAAAAAATGGAGAGGTTTTGAAGGGATAACTCATGTCTTCATTAAGAGAACAAATTTGTCTTTGAGTAAGGGAGCATAGTGAGAAAGAAAAATATTGTGGTCCAGCTAATGACATACAGATCTGCAGGGTAATTATGGCTCGTACTCAGGTTTTCAAATGGAAAAGGGTTACTTTCTGATTTCCTTGGAATTTAAGGTAGTTCTGTGGTGTAATGTTCCACTCTCTTTCATATATAGATATATTTATAGATTCAGATATATATTTATGTACTTCTGTTTATGCACATATGCATTTTACACAAATACTTATAATATCTATATATGTATATGCAGCCATATACATCTTACATTTTTAAGTTTGTGTATAATATATAACAAATTCTCTATAAGACATTTTTAAAGGTTATAAGACAAAAAAAAGATTATAGAAACTTGGGATTATAGTCAAGGGGAGAAGAAGAGATTGCTAAACATAGGATACAACGCCTTTGAAGAAATTAGAGTAAAAAAAAGGTTTAAAGAATAATTTTCCATATTTCCAAAATATGTTTTAATTGAGATGAAGCTTATAATTTGGGGAGCTGGATTTGTGATTTTGTTAAAGAACTTCTGGTGTGGAAATCCCTTTACCCATGTATTCTGAGAACTCTATAAAATATTAATTTTACATAAATGTTACTTAAGGTACTAATAATTAAAACAATATGAATTCCTAAATATACATATATACTCATAAATAATATGTTTTAACATTATTTTAAATAAAAATAATATATACTCTTAAAAATAAACACATTCTTTAAGGATTGTAATTCACTTTTAAAATATCTCATTTTCTGCTCAACAATAATTCTGAAAAATAGTTCTATTACTTTTCCCATTTTTAGAGATAAGGCAACTGAGGCAGAAAGAGATTAAGAGACTTTCCCAGATGTGTAATAGAATCTTGTAAACTAAAAGTAAACAATAAATTAATAAAGACAAAAAAATTAAAAACTTTTTTAGGTATTTCAAGATAAAAATAGTGGGTTTTTTGTTTTTGTTGTTGTTTTTTAACATACAACTGCTAAATAAGATATATAGGCACTGGGGTATAGAACTCCATCTTGCCCTACTAGAAAGTTAGGTAGGGGGAGGATGGTGGAGGATATAAGAGAGAAAAGATTGGGGGATTCAGTAGGCTTGCTGTTTTGGGGTGGGGGTAGGGAAAAGCCAGGGAGAAAAATGTTTAACTCAAAATCTTGTGGAAATGAATGCTGAAAACTAAAAATAAATAAATAAGTTGGGGGGGGGGAGAGACTTGCCCAGGGTCACATAACTAGTTAAGTGTCTGAAACCAGATTTAAAAGGAAGTCATTATCATTCTTCATCCAACTTTGTATCTATAGTTCAATTTACCTGCTTCTCAAGTGTTTAGTAATGTGTCTATATTCACATTGCTAGTAGGAACTGAACCTAGATTTTCCTGATTCTGAAGTTTCTTCTAGAAACATGCCAAATTGCCTCTCTGTTTATAAAGAGCTCAAAATTCACAGCTATGCAAATCCTTTAAAGGACAGATACCTTTTGTTAATGTAACTAGAGTTATGACTTTAATAGTAAAATATCTTACCTGACCACTATTGAGTACGTTATATTTATACATATAAATTGCCCTGAACACACACTTCATAATACTTTAGGCACCTTTCAAGAAATTTATGCCTACAGGTACAAGTTATCCTGAACCTATTATACAAGTCATCCAGTTTTCAGGATGCCATTGAGCTATCACTCTAGAACAAATTTGAAATATCACTCTAGAGAAATCCTGACTTTTCATCTATACAATGGTAATAATTGCTGTCATTTTAAATATTTTATTTTTCAAATTACAAATAAAAGCAATTTTGACACTTAAAAAAAATTTTTTGAGTTCCAAATTCTCTTCCTCCTTCTCTCTCCCCCTCCCTAACTGAGAAAGCCAGCAATTTGATACAGGTTATACATGTACAGTCAAAGAAAATGTATTTCCATATTAGTCATGCTATAAATGAAAATATAGACAAAAATGAAGTTTTAAAAAAGTGTGCTTCAGTCTACACTCAGACTACATTAGTTCTTTCTCTGGAGATGAATAGCATTTTTCATCAAAACTTTAAAATTATCTTGGATCATTGTATTGCTAAGAATGGCTGTCATTCAAAGCTGACTTTCATGTAATATTGTTGTTAGTATATACTGTTCTCCTTATTCTGCTCACTTCACTTTGCATCAATTCATGTAAGTCTTTTCAGGTTTTTTTTTCTGAAAGCATCCCTCTCCTCATTTCTTATAGCACAATAGTATTCCATCATACTCACATATCACTTGTTCAGCCATTCATCAATTGATGTGTATCCCCTCAATTTCCAATTCTTTGCCACCACAAAAAGAACTGCTATAAATATTTTTTGTACAAATAGGTATTGTCCCTCTTTCCTTTGATCTCTTTGGGATAGAGTATGCACATAATAGCCTTCTGTGCATAGTTCAAAATTTCTGTGTGGAATGATTGAATTAATTCATAACTCCACCAACAGTGCATTAGTGTCCCAATTTTCCCATATCCCCTCCAACCTTTGTCATTTTCCTTTTCTGCCATATTAGTCAATCTGGTAGGTATGAGGCAGTAACTTAGAGTTGTTTTAATTTACCTTTCTCTAACCAATAGTAATTTAGAGCATTTTTTAAAAAACTACACCTGTAGATAGTTTTAACTTCTTTGTCTGAAACCTGCCTGTTCATATTCTTTGACCATTCATCAACTGAGGACCAATTTGTATTCTTATAAATTCAACTCAGTTCTCTAAATACTAATACTTAGAAGCATTATTGTAAGAGGTTGCTCTAGGAGAAAAACAAAGGAGAAAAACAAAGAAGAAAAAAAGAAAAAAAGAAGGGGAAAAGGAAGATCTTATTTTGTATAGGACTTTATATTTTACAAATTATTTTTCACATTTGTTCTTTATTTTGATCCTCCTAATAGCTTTGCAAGGTACCAATAGGGACTGAATGTATAATTTCTTTGTTATAGAAATCTCCCATGTGAGGAAACTCAATCTGCTAATGTAAGTTGACACTTTCACAACTTGGAGTTTTGTAGAGTTGTCTAGAGTGTTGAGAAGTAGAATGATTTTCCCCAGAGTCACCCTACCAGAGGATATCAAAGATCAGATTTGTACCTAGGTCTTCCTGGCTTCAAAATCAGCTCTCTACCACATCTACCATGTGGCCTGTCAAGATATTTTTATAAAGTTTAAGTCATTTTATTAGTCGAGAATAGAGAAAAAGGAATTGGACAATCAAAGTGTAAAGATTTTAACTGGAAAGCTAGCCTTCATGGTTAGCCCCTACTCTTAGAATGCAGTCATTGCTGGTCTTTTCCAGACCCTGCACCCCCTTCCCTTCCCACCAAAGGAGACCTACCCTCTAGATACCATACCTAGTTCTACCTCCACAGAGCAGAAACTTCTACATCATGTCTGGAGAACAAAAGGAATATTCAGTTTAACTCTAATGTCACTGTTGACTCATGGCAAAAGTATTGCCTATGTTTAATGGTCCACATTCACCGCTTTGTTACCACGCTTGAAAAATCAGTGAATTTGTTTTAATCAATAAGGTTATCATGTAGCTCCAGAGCTCCAAACACAGGGAAAGACCCTAAAATTTTCAATATTTCCCCTCTTTTTTCCTTTCTCCATGCCATGTATATAACTACTTTCTCTTTGACTTCCCATTCTCAAAAGAAAATCAGAAACTGTTGTGATCAATCATACTTTATCAAGGTAGAAGTCAATACTAAAACAATGTAACTATAAACAAACTTTAAAGAACAGAGATAAACTTTGGAATAGGTAACTCACCCTGGGAAAGAAAGAAGAGATAAAAGGGGAGAGGGAAAGGTGCATCATTATCAGCAAACACAGATAGCTGCTCTCTCTCTCTCTCTGTCTCTCTTTCTCTCTCTCTCTGTCTCTCTCTCTCTCTCTCCTCTTCTTCTTTTTCTTTATCTTTCCTTCCTGCCATCCCCATATCTCAGTTCTGGTTGGTACCTGTGAGGCTTAGGGGACTCACATACACATTATGTCAAGGGGGACAGTAATGACAACAGCTGCAGTATTGATCCCCAGAATTCCTTCCTTTCCGTTTCCATGTCACCTCTCGTTCCTACATTCAGCATCATCCCTCTATGCACATACAGTCACAAGATTTCCTCCAGAAAAAAAAACAGTGCAATGCCTTTAAAATACAAGCCCTTTTTAGTCAGTAGATCAAAACAGATTGAAGAATTTCTATCTGTGATGGCAGATATTTATTCCCAGAGCATATATATCTGCTTGATAACAAAAGTTACATATAGAAAAGAATACTGATCTTTTTATAGAGATGAAGTGGTATGCTCAAGGTCACAAGGCTAGTGAGTGGTAGAGCCTGCCCTCAAATCCAATTCCTTGATATAACACACTGTCCCTGGTCCTGACAATTAGAAGACAATTGATTGCTAAGTTATAAACTCTGCCCCATTATGAAGACAGTCCCTTTCCCATCACAAAAGTTATGCCTATTTATTGTTTTCCCAATAGGATCTCAGGAAATGAAATTTATTCTCAATTTTCCCCAAATATCCAAGCACCTACCTGTACTTTGTTAAGAGTAGTGAAGAAGTGTATTGGACATTTGCAGACCAATTGAGGAGCGAGGATCATAGCTGTGATTTGATTCATGTCAAAGATGGAAATCTCTTTTGTATAAACAGACCCTCACCTTAATGCCCTCTGAGGAATGAATCATGGAGACTGAGTCATAGGGATTGTTTGGCATTGATATTTCTCTAACCAACAACTCAAAAGAAAGAGACAGCAATTCCATCCTTTTCTCACTTCTGTCTATGGGAAAAACAGGGTCTTGGAAGTGTTTATTTTATATTTTAGGAGAGGCTGTGTCCAAGGGCGTGTGCCATAACACCTTCAAAGCATACAAATAAAAAGACCTTTTCAGAGTCTGATTTACCTCCATGACAGTTGGAATATAGAATATTAAAATGGGAAGCTGCATCTCTACACAATTCTCTAGGTATCTCATGAATACAATGGCTGCTTGCTTTTTGTTTCTATTTTCCTCACTACATTCAGGACACACAGGTGGCTTTCTGAATGTATTTAGATTTTAATAATTTAGGCTCTTCATTTCTCCCACTTCTGTGTGTATCTCTTTATAATTCTTAACCCACATGACTTTTCATTCCTCCCAGTTCTACTCTTCTTCACCTCCATGTATATATATGTCTATTTCAGCAAACCCCTGCTCCTTAGGGAGGAGACATGTAGTAAAATATTTACCTCTGTGAACCTTCTGAAGAATTCTGGCTCCAAACAAGAAGAAACCCTCAAATGCCAACAAGAAAGTGTTTTTTCCTCTTCTAACCAATGCCATACAATATGTAAATAAACCCTATACCATGCTATGAATTCCCTTATGATAAATTATGTTTAGTGTTAGCGATATCATGAGCTATTTGCCCTTGGCAAATAGAAGTTTGTCTGCCTTAGAGTCATTTGTTTTTCAGACTGAGTAAACAGGAGGTGTATGACTGAGAGTAAGCTGCAGTAAAGATGCTTCCCAGGATTTCTCTACCAAGATAGAAATGGGCTGCTCAGTCTCATCCTATCCTGTCAAATGCACAGCTATCAAAACTCCCACTCAAGCACCCTGACACCTCCAAGAGTGGCTGTCTATAACACTAATTCCTATCCCTCACTTTGCATCTGCCCCTCCCAGGTTAAGCTCACTACTTATAACCTCAATAACCTATAGTTAACTCAAGCCTTGAGTGATACCACCTTCCTCAATCTCCTCTTCCCTCTGATTGGAGGGCTATTGAGCAAGGTATAAAACTCCCCCCAATACCTTCCTTTATAGAGGGCAGAAACTGATCTCTCAGCTCACTCTACTTTGCATCTGCTCTTCTGCCTGATTTCAATGTATTATAACAAGATGCCCCTGCATTGTGCCCCTAGTGTCTCCCATGGCCTTCCCTCCCACCCCACCCCATAATTTCCCACCTCCTTTTAGGTGTCTTCCTCTCCCATTATACCATAAGTTCCTTGAGGGTTGAGGCTTTTTTTAAAAGTAATTTTAGTATTTAGTAAAACTTTAACAATTTTTAGCAATTTTATCTCCAGCACTTAGCACCATCCCCGGCACATAGTTGGCACTTGATAAATGTTCATTGGATTAGATTGGATATTCAGAAACATGCCCATTGCCTGAAATAATCCTACCTCATCCTACCCTACCCAGTTTCCTCCTCATCTTCATGTAGCTAGTTCTGATGAAAGTAAGATGAACTTCAACCCTCTAAATCTCACAAAAGAACAATATTTATTTTAGTTCACTTGATCTTCATTCCTCTTTGTGCTTTTTGTGTTCTGACTAAGGAGAAAAAGGAGATGCCCAAGGATTTCTAGGTCATAGGCATTCATGGATCTAGATGGATTTACTCTAGAAAATGTTATATAGAAATGTTATATAGAAAATGTTAGATGTCATTTGGGTCTAAGGGTTGAAAGGATAGCTGACATTCATCACGCATTAGTAGTCAACATCCTTGAAAGAGGCAAGTAGGTGGTACAATACATGAAGTGGGACTTGGAATCAGGAAGACTTGAATTTGAATCTTACATCAGGTTCAAACACAACACACACACACACACACACACACACACACACTGTTTCTGTGACCCTGAGCCTCAGTTTCTTTTTTTGGAACATGGATGTAATAATAGCGCCTTTCTACCTGTGCATAAAAAGAGATAAGGTACATAAAGTTCTTTACCAACTTTAATGTTTTATATAAATTTAGTTATTATGATTTACACTCTCCGTCTTCATACCCTTGTATGTTGATTTAATTATTATCTGCCTTTCTTTTTCTCTTTCATCCTCTCAGTATAACCAGCCTCCTTGAGTCAATATTTGTAACTTATATGGTAAAAAAAAGCCATGGATTTAAATTCAGAGGACTCTGGTTATAGTGTGACCTGCACCAAATTATTTAGTCTTTCTTTTTTTTCAAAAAGAATGGCATTTTTAAATACTATTTTTATTTTTCCCAATTAAATGTTAAAACATTTTAAAACATTTGTTTGTTTTTAAAGTTTTGAATCCCAAATTCTCTCCCTCCCTCCCTCCTCCTTCCCTGAGATGCTGTTACTTATCTTTCTGAGACTCAATGCCTTCATTTCTAAAATGATGGAGTTGAGTGAGATGATCTCTATACTCTCCTTCTATGTTCATACTGAGGTGCAATAAGGAAGCACTTGGTTTACATTCAGAGGACTTTGGGCGCAAATGCTGCCTCTGACTCTATGTGTGTGACCTTGGGTAAGTCACAACCTCCCTGAGCCTCACTTTCCTCATCTATAAAATGAGAGAGTTGGATTAGCTGGCCTCTGAGATTCACTCTACATTAAACTCTGTTATGCTATCTTTCCAGCTCTAAATCTGATTTTGTTTCTCTCAAGCAGGTTATTATTTGACCTACTACCTGCTCTGACTCCAAGCTCTAGAGGAAACTTTGTTTTCAATATAATGAAAAGTTCAAGTTATCAAAGAGTTAACCAGTGATGAAGGACTAGTGTAAGGAGAGACTATAACCTACTGAATTTAGGAGTATTTCTTTCAATAAATTCTCCCTTCTCCACAGTAGTGTCTTTGCCAAGTTGTCTCCTTTCCTACCACACCATACTCCTACTTTAGGAGTGTGAGGAAGGGTGGGTAAAGGAAAATGGGGCTATTTAATAATGTCAGAAGCCAAGACACGTTCTCCTACTATTAGAGGCAGCTTTGTCACAGGGATCTCTAATGAAAGCTTTGGTTCTTGGGGGAATTTTTTCACCCATGCTCCTTTAGTCTTCCTGCTGAGTGTGTTGACCAAAGCAGGGAGCTGTGGTTTCCTTAGTAAAGCCAATTCAAGCAAGCTGGAGACCTCATGGATTGCTGTAAGGCCCCTGGTTCACTCCATGGTATGTAATGAATCAGAAATTTACCAGTGCCTTGATTCATGTACTGGAAATGTGTAAATGTACAAGTACATCCCTGTTGTGATTTTCATGCCCATTACAACAAACTCAAACAAGAAAAAAAAGGTGTTTTTCTGGCTTCTGATTGGACAAACTGTCCAGTGATTTGTCTTCTAATTTATTTTAACAAAGTCTCAGGTTTAGATGAAGTTTAAAACATTTCAGTCTTATTTCAGATACATTTATCAGGGAAAAATGTATATTTATATAGTTACATCTTTATAATACTAAATATTTTACCCGTTTTTTTGGTTGTTTTTAAGAACTGTGTTGATTTCATAACAGAGCATTGGGTATGAGAATCTAAAATCAATTTTGATTATCCTTATGATCTTGAAAAATCCACAAAAATTCTCTGAGCCTTATTTTCTCCATCTGCAACATAGAAATAACATTCCCTTCCCCCTGGACACTTCAAAATGATATATGGATGAATAACACATTCACCAGGCAACCGTGTGAAGTTCTCTGGAAGATAGACAATGAAGAAAGCTAAGTTATCTTAACTTAATGCTTTGGAGGATCAGGGTCATATTTTTTTCCCCCAGCAGAATCTAAAAACGCTATAATAGTGATAGAATAATAAGGGGTCCCAACCACTTTTAATGAACAATTCAAAGCAACAAACTTTTAATAGTTTTGTAAATATATTCTTGTCCATGCTGCAAAATAATTGGAACAGGCAGAGAAATTTTTAATATTTGTTTTGCTTTTTCCCCATGGTCCTTGAGCCAGTGCAGGACATAGAGTTTATTCTTAATAAACTTTCTTTTTTGTGATCTTGTCAGTTCTCATGGGTTAAACTGTAATTTCTATAAGGATGATTCCCAGGCTATCCACCTGCTCCCAATCTTTCTAATGAAATTCAGTCCAGTATCACCAATTGCCTATTGGATATTTCAAACTGGATGTTTGAGATATTTTTAAATCAATATATCTAAAATTTATTATCTTTCCACTAAATGCTACTCTTTTCCAAATTTATCCATTTATGTTGAAATCACAACTATCCTTCTAACATCAAAGGTTCAATATCGTTACATTAGTCTAATCTCACCAACATATCTAATTAGTTGACAAATATTGCCATATCTACCTCCAAAACACAGCTGACACTTTAATTCAGGTCCTAGGTTATTGCAAGAGTCTCCTAATTGATTTCCCTTCATCAAGCCTCTCATCATTCCTGTCTACGTATGCTACATAGTTCCACCAAAATAACTTTTCGCAAGTGTAACCTCTCCCATATTAAAAAAAATCCATTGTCTCTCTAGTGCATTCATCTATACTCCTCTATTTAATTTTTAGAGCACCTCATTCTTGGCCCCAACCTGCTTAAGTCTCCTTGGACATTGCAATGTCCTCTATGTTCTGCCTTCCAGCCTAACTAGTCTTCTCTGTGTTCATCAAGCAAGCAAATTATTGTACACCTACTATATTAAAGGCATTGTGGTTAGAATACACACACACACACACACACAATCTAACTTTCTGGGAGTGTAAATTCTAATTGGGGAGAACATTTGCAAACGACTATGTCCATGCAAATGTAAATGAGATATAATCTCAGAGAGAAGACACTAGTTTTCCTGAGGATGGGAAGATACAGAGACTGAGAAAACCTTTTTGGAGGAAAAAAGGTGGGGGGGATTTGAGGATTTGACTTGAGTCTTGAAGACAATTAGCTAAGTCAGGATGCAGAGGCTTGGACAGAAAGAATTCCAGGCATGGGAGACAGACAGTGTGAAGGTAGAAATGAAAGAACTTGGAAGCATTTTCAATAAGTGGGGTGAGTGGGAATGAAGAGTCAAGAATTCCTAGTTCATGAACCTATGTGACTGAGAGGGTGATGTTGCTCTCAGCTACAATGGGAAAATTTGAAAGACAGAAAGATTTTGTGTGTGGGGGGGGAAAGAATAATGAGTTTTACTGTGGACTGGTTGAATTAAAATTATTTAGGGAATACCTAGTTAAAGACATTCAACAGGAAAGTAGTTTTGAGAAATTGAAGCTCAGGAGAAAGTCTGGGCTAGATATATAGATCTGAGAATCATCTACATAGAGATGGTATTTGAATTCATGGGAACTTACAAGATCACCAAATGAGATAGTATAGAGGGAGATGATAAGAAAATCAAAGACAGACCCCAGAGAGACACCCATAGTTACTAGGCATGACTTGGATGAAGATCCAGAAGACTGAGAGGGAACATTCAGATATGCAGAAAGAGAACTAAGGGAAACAGTGTCATGAAAACCCAGAGAGGAGAGAGTATCTAGGAAAAGAGTATGATTAATAACATCAAAGGCTGAAAAGACGTCAAGAAAGATGAAGATTGAGAAAAGACTGTTAGGTTTGGCAATTAAGATTTTAGAGGGAGTTTATTTGGACAGAATTATTTTAGTTAAATGGTAAGGTTGAAAACTACACTGAAGAGAGCATAGAAGTGAGTCAGAAGGGAAAGGGAGATAGTAATCATAGACAACTTTTTGAAGAAGTTTAGCCATGAAAAAACATAGAGATATAGTTAGTGGTCATGATCAAGTGCTAGGTTGTCTTTTTGTTTGTTTCATTTTGGTTATTTTTTAAAGAATGGGGGAGAAAAGAGACTATTGTAGGCAGCAATAAATCTATTAGAAGGCAGGGAGAAATGGAAAATTAGAGAGACAGTAAGAGTGAGAGAGGGAACCATCTGCCAAAATGGGATGGAATGGGATCGATTGTGAATGTGGAGAGGTTTGCTTTGTCAAAAAGAACCACCTCTTCATATGAAATAGAGGTGAAGAAGAAGATATTGTGGAAAGACATTTGAGATGCTAGATGAAGAGAGGAGAGTAGAGAATATTCAGTGAATGGCTTCAGGGTTTGGGGTTTTTGTTTTTGTTTTGTTTTGTTTTTGGATGGGCAGCTGGTGGCAATGTGGTCAGGAAGACTCATCTTCCTGAGTTCAAATCTGGCCTCATACACTTACTAGCTGGGTGACCCTGGGCAAGTCATTTAACCGTGTTTACTTTAATTCTTCATCTCTAAAAAGAGCTGAAGAAGGAAATGGCTAACCACTCCAGTATCATTGAAAAAAAAAATGGGGTCACAAAGAGTTAGACATGTGTAATGGTAATGTAATTTGGAGATGCCCCTGAATTGACTTGGCTTTTGGGTTGAGTGTTAAGACCCAGAGCTTGTGAATCCCACTTGTGGGATGGACTTGTTGACATGAAGAGAAGAGGCTGACCTGGGAGGAGCCATGAATGGAAAGGAAGGCTCAAGCCCAAAGAAGGACAGAAGAAGAGGTACTTTTGGGAAGATCAGCATCCAGTGTCATGGTGCCTGAGTTGCTGAGAGAGACTGCTAAGAGCCCATTGGAGCTGCCCACGACTTTTGAGGACTGCCACCTGGAGCTGCTGAGAACTGAGGAGGCATGGCTGTGATGCCAGTATTTTGTCTGTTTGTTTTGATGTGGTTTTTCTAGATTCACCTGATGGTGGACAGTGCTGCTGTTGTAGAGGTCCTGGAACTTGGCTGTTGGTGCAGAAGCCCTGAAAAAGGACTTTCTTGTTGTATATTCACAGAAATCCTGGAAGGGGGCCTTGCTGATACTTTCAGGGGTTCTGGGACTGTTCTACAGGCAGAAAGTGACTGGATGAGGACACTGGCTATGGCTTTGTTGAGCCTTGTCTCCCCAGGAACTGAGATTGCTGAGGGCTTGCCTCCAGTGAAGATGAAAGAAACATCTTTCCTTGGCCTTTCCATGCTGAGATGTTATCTTGACCTTGTTATAGCTTAAAAGTGGACAGCTTTTTGTGCTTTTCTGCTCCCTTTTGAGAAAGTGCTTGGTGTTAATGGATGGTATTGTAATTACTCTGAGTCCAGGGGTGGGAAACCTTTGGCCTTTTTGTGAGTGTACTTTGTTTATGATTGGAAACTGATCTCCATTTGAGAAGAACTCTCTTCTTTTGAGAAGAGACTTTGACTGACTAAAAGACTGTACTGTCTAGAGGTGGAGTAGTCTGATCTCCATTTGAGAATAGACTTTGACTTACCCGAATTGAATTGAGAACTTCCTTGTGAAATGTATGGGTTATACTGTATTTTGACTCTCTCTGTTCTGTGAATGTTTGCTGAATAAATGGGATTTGCTATGCTGGTAATCCAAACCTTGGAAGTTGCCTTTGCTTGGCATTACACATGACTGAAAAATGACTGAACAACAGCAACAAATAAGGCAAATTTCTCAGCTTAGAAAGCAGAAGTTAGGAGTTCCATAAAAGTCTTGAGGAGACAAAATGTTTGGAACAGCCACTGGGATAAATGGGATAGTGAATTGGTTAGAGAGACATAAAAGAATTCCCTTGCTTTGGAGAGAGCCCACTTGAGATTATAAAAATCTAAATTTGTACCGAACCAATCAGCATAGCTTCCTGATTTTCTCTGTGTTTAGCTGCACGTGAGTAGTCGAGAATACAGATGGCATAAGTCATCCAAGTGAAGAGGGTACCCAAAGAGGGTTAGGGCTGCCTGAGACCCCAAAATACCAACATGCCGGATCCTGCAGAAAGAATTCCTCTCAAGTCTTCTCAACCAAAGAAAAAGTAAAGTTTATTGAAAGTTCAAGTTTGCCATATGGGGTGCTAGGGCATTTCACGGTGCTCTCACAGAGCAAGTCTCTGCTGAGTTAGTCTATGGTGCTCTCACACAAAGCAAGTCTGTGCTAAGCCATCCCATGGTGCTCTCACACCACATGGAGGGAAGATGGGATTCTATATACAGAAAGTTTGTGGGAGGAATCTAAGGGTGGTCCAGAGAAGGAGATTGGGGAGGGTCTTCAGGAGGAGTCAGATGAGGTCAGACTCCAGTAGGGAGGGTCTTCAGGAGTCAAGAGGAGATCAGACTCCAGTAATGAGTGATTAAGGGTGGGAAGCTGTTGGAGGCTACCTGGAGACAATGGTGGGCCAGGCCAGTTCAAGGGTAGGAACCGGAACATTAAGGGTGGGAAACTATTGGAACAAAGGAGGGCTGGAGACTTGGGCAGAGCCACAACTTAAGACTCATGACCTCAGGCAAACGTCTTCCCTGGGAAGGTTTACTTTCCCAGAGCCTGTACCTCAAAGATTCAAGGAGCTCAAGGGGGGGGGTCCTAGAGCCAACACCTCATCAGAAGGTTGTGACAAGTCATGATCAGTGATATGCTAGAGGAGCAAGGGACTCAAGCTTAGAGAATATGGAGAGTTGAAGTGGTCCACGAAGTAATTAAGATAGGGAAGGAAGGACAATATAGAGTGAAGACTTGGGAAAGAAGCAAGACAGTGAGGGATTAGGGGTCACAATGAAGCTGAAGAAGATGATTAGAGAGTGTAAGGCAAAGGGAACGATAGAATGATATAACATTATAAGATAAGAGAATGTCGGAGTACATGAACATAGAAGTAGGATACTTCTGAGTGATGGCAGGATCAAGGGTATCATGATATCCATTTATATATGAGATGGAGTAGGGTAGATTGTGAAAAGTAAGTTATCTGAGGAATTGGGAAGCAAGGCTATGTGGGAGTACCAGACTGAAGGCTCCTCCTATGAAGGCAGGAGTAAAGGCAGAGAGAAATATTGTTAGTCAGGCAGTGATCTCACTGAGGAAAGCAGAATGTCCTGGGTATGCACAATCTCTACCAGAATTTTGATAGGATTTTGAACATGGACTGAATGAACATGAAAGAAGGAAAAGTCACTGAATGACAGGGGTAAATGTAAGTTTGGAAGTGACAATAGGAAACAAGGAGTTTTCTGACTCCCGTACCATAATCTTTGAGTCTGTTAATATTAATGAAAATGTAGCAAGTACAAGAAAGTGTGATCAGAAATGCTCTGTCATCAAGGAGCTAGGTCTCAGTGAGAGACAGAAATTGGAGTGGGAAAGAAAAGGGTTTAAGATGAAAATGAGTTTTTTTGTTTTGCTTCGTTTTACTATGGAACAAACATTTCACAGAGTGCAACGAAAGAAGTGGGTAGACCTGGACTGAAACTTTGGTGCGGGTAGGTTTGGAAGAGGAATGGGAGTAGGCAAGCCAAGGGGAGAAACTGGGGTTCCTACAGTGATCGTCAAGGTTCAAAATCACTGCGCTCAGGAGAGTAAGATGCTTTGAGAATATGAACCCATTAAGAAGTTGTACCCCCAAATTTTTCAGTGGTTGAATTGAAGGCCATTGAGGGAGGGAGGCAATTAGACAATGTTAAGTCAATCCTTGATGTTCAACCTAGTCGCAAGTGGTGATAGTGTGTCCTATAAGGTCTAAAAGGCTTGACTCGCAGAAGGCAGGAGGCAATTGAAGATTCAGTATAGGAGAGTGGAAACAGGAAGCAAGATTTGGACATTTGAAGTGTGTCTGATACTAGAAAGGTTTTCCAAAATACTAAAAGAGGCCCTGGGACAAAGACAGACTGAGGTCTGAAGGCTGGATCCTAGATTAACACAGGGTTCCCTGAGAGGTCTAAGGAGCAAATAAGTCACTGTTTTATGGTCTAGTTCTGAGGCTGATGAAACATTTCCATGAGAAGTCTCATGAGAATTCTAATAGCTACCATTTATATAGCGCTTTAAGGTTTGCAAAACGCTTTATAGATAGCACATTGTTTTATATTCACAGTGACACTGAGTCGTAGGAGCTATTATTGTTATTATTATTATTATTATTATTATTATTAATTACTATTTTTACAGATGAGAAAACTGAGTCAGAAAGGTTAAATGATTTGCCCAGGCTCACACAGCTAATACATGTCTAAAGCTAGATTTGAACTCAAGTATTACTGAATGTAGGTTTAATGTTTCACTGTTTCATCTAGCTATTTCTCACTCAAGGCTATGCTCATTTGCCCTCTCTAAGTCTTTGCAATTAGCCATTCCCTGGGTGGCACAGTGAAATAGTGCCAGGCCTAGAGTCAGGAAGACTTATCTTTCTGAGTTCAAATCTGGCCTCAGACAGTAACTGTGTGATGCTGGGCAAGTCATAATCCTATTTCCCTCAGTTTTCTCGTCTGTAAAATGAGCTCAAGAAGGAAATGACAAACCACTCTAGCATCTTTACCAAGAAAACCCCAAATGGGATCACACAAAGATTCAGACATAACTCAACAACAGCAACAACTATTTGAATACACTTCTTCTCTCCCCTCCCCCCTCCCCACTATATCCCCTCTCTTCCTTTTAAGATGCAGTTCAGGCACCATCTTCTATATAAAGCCTTTCCTTATCCCATAATCTGCTATTTCCTTCCCTCCCAAATTATCTTTTATTCAACGACTCAGAATATAATTGTATATATGGTATAAATATTTCACACTTACTGGTTGTTTCTCCATTAGAATGTAAGCTCATTACAGATTCGTTTTGTTTCATTCCTTGTATTTGTGTCCTCTTTGCCAGCAGGACACATAGAAGATGCCTAATAGACACTTGCTAATTGTTTAGTGAATGAATGGATAGAATAGGAAGATAGGTCAAAAGGATTTTTTTGACAGAGGAATAAGACCACAGATGGTTTGCATGAGAATAATTTCATGTTTACTCTGTCTCTCCATCAAGGACAATGGAAGACTTAAGACATCATTTCAAGGAAGTTTCTTTTGATCTTCCTAAGAGTTGGAAAAGACCTCAGAGGTTATCCAATCCAAATTTTCTAACGTTTAATTCCAAATCTTATTAGTTACTAAAAAGAGGATCTGACAAAAATCATCCATTATGTTAAAAAAAAAAACATTGTTCTTCTTTCATGAGTCATACACTTCCCTTGGATTGGGGGATGTTGCTATTATCTGACAGTGTTTAATACCTTGCCTGAGTTGTGGAAAAAGAAAATAAAATGAACTGCATGCTTTGGAAATGGATTCCTTGTTTTTAGTTAAACTGGTTTTATCCAAGAACAAATTATCTTTTCTATTCGAGCAATAAAAGGCCAATCTACAAATTTTCAGGGCTTTCTGTTTGGGAATGGTAGATAGATGGAAAACCAAAATTCAGTGATGTAACTTCTGGATTTGTGGGGGGAAAATGATTTTTAAACAAACTTGAGACACTAAGTATGTTTGAAGCATCAGTTTCCTTCCAAGTCTTTCAGCCAAGGCCCTGGGTTATTCCTAACCATCACTTCCATCTAAATAAATAGATATTTTTCCATTCAAACTGAGTGACTTGTTCAAGTGGTTGAGATATCTAAGACAAAGAGTGCAAGACACTTTCCATGTCTACTTCGATATCTGGGTGGTGTAGTGGATAAAGTGTTGAACCTGGAGTCAGAAAGTCCTGAATTCAAATCCACTCACAGACACTTAATATTTGTGTGATACTGAATGACTCAATGAGCCTCATTCTTCTCATCTATAAAGTGGTAGTGATGATAGCTCTTAAGGTTGTTATGAGGATTAGTTAGGTTGGTTCAGTCAGTTTTTCTTTTCTTTTTTTTTTGTCATGTTTGACTCTTTGTGACCTCATTTGGGGTTTTCTCGGCAAAGATACTGAGAGGTTTGCCATTTCCTTCTCCAGCTCTTTTTATAAACTAGGAGCTAAGACAAACAAAGTCACCCAGCTAGTAAGTGTTTGAGTCTGAATTTGAACTTGGGAAGATGAGTCTTCCTGAACCCAGGCCTGGAACTCTATCTACTGTACTGCCTCCCCTCCTATTGTGAGGATTACATGTAATAATATAAAATAATGAAGTGCTTTGCAAACCTTAAACTGCTGTTTAAATGCTAACTATTTTCTAGGATTGTGACTCAGTAGACCTAGGACCTCATCTTGGCACTACCACAATCTCTCCAGCACTAAGTCTTTGGCTCTCTCTGACCCTCAGTTTCTTTTTCTATAAAATGAGGCAGCATTCAAAAGAAGCTAAAAGTGGGATAATCCTCACTTATTAATAGGTCAGTTTATTCAAAGAACTCCCACCTTGAGATGCAGATATATGAAGAATAAGCATTGTTCTTCTATTACAAATGAGCTGTGATATTGAATCAATATGGATCCCTACCAGAAAGAAGAATTTCAGGTCAGGTAAAGAAATTTCCTCATTATCCTAAACTGTCAGAACTGGAAAAAAAAAACTTTATAATCATTTAGCCAAGTCTCATTATTTTGCATACAAGGTCAAGGAAAATAGAATGACTTCTCTAAGTGCAAATAGCAAGTGAGCAGCATGTCCAGGCCTAGGACTCTCCTGTCTTCTAGTCTGATCACATGTAGATCTAACCATATATCTCTCTTCCTCAATAAACTTCACTGACTCCTTATTATCCCTAGAAACAAAATTAAAAAATACTTCTGTTTGGCATTGAAAATCATTTGCAAAACAGCTGTAACCTAATGTTCTCTTCTCTAATTGCTTGTTGACTGATTTTAGGCACTCTACAGCGTGCACAATCTTAATGTTCCTTGTACATGAGACAGCATCTCTCATCTCCATTGTGTCCCCTCACACCTGACTGCCACCTTTTAGATTCCTCAACTTCTTTCAAGATTCAGTTCAGGTACCTTTCACCTCATATGCATTTCATATTTATGTAATTATAGGGTAGCTAGGTGACTCCAAGGACAGAGTGCTGGACCTGGATTCAATAAGACTCATCTTCCTGAGCTCAAATCTGGCCTCACATACTCAATGGCTGTGTGACCCTGGACAAGTCATTTAACCCTGTTTCCCTCAGTTTTCTCATCTATAAAATGAGTTGGAGAAAGGAAACAGCAAACTACTTCAGTATCTCTGCTATAAAAATCCCAAATGGGGTCAGGAAGAGTCACACATGACTGAAATGACTGAATAACAATGTAATGACAAGCCTTCCTCAAATAAATTAAGTTTCTTAAAGGAAGTAAAGTCTTGTTTATTTGTTTTTATATTCCTAGGACCTAGCACAGTGTAGGGCCCCTAGTAGGCTCTTAATTCATTCTTTTTCTTTTTTTTTGGAAAGGGGGAGGCAAGGGAATTGGTGTTAAGGTCACACTGTTAGTAAAGGTCACACTGTTAGTAAATGTCAAGTGTTTGAGGTTGGATTTGAACTCAGGTCCTCCTGACTACAAGGCGGGTGCTCTATTCACTGCACTGCCTAGCTGCCCCTTCTTAATTCTTTCTTGTGGATCAATGGGTCAATCACATTTTCATCAAACTAAAAACAACTTAATTAAAACATATCAGTGTCTCCAATGTTCTCAGAAGGACAGCACAGAGATTCGGGTCTACCAAAGCTTAGCAGAGGTTATACTGTAAGTAAAAACACACTCATATTTAGAAGATTTCATGATAATATATTCAGAGAAGAAAGGGGTCTTAGAGGTTATTTCACCTAAAGCCCTAACTTTGCAGATAGGAAAACAGGTCTAGGAAGTTGATTGACTTTGGTTGAAGTCACACATATAGGAGAATTTTGACTTATAATGGGGTCTGTCATTATATTCTTCCCAGGATAATGGATTTACAGTTACATGTTAAGACAGAAAGATCTAAGCTATTTGTTGACTGTATGACACAGGAAAAGTACTTAACTTTCCTGAGACTCAATTTCCAAACCTCTAGAATGGGGGTGCTAATTGTGCCCATCTCACAAAAGCATTGTGAGTCAGATGAGATGATATACTTACCCTGCAGTCCTTAAAGAATGATAAAAATATCAGGAATTATGAAAATTATTATTGACGTACCATCTCATGTGTTGCCTCCTAAACCTCATGTCATCTATTTTCACTCAAGTCCTAATTATAAGAAACATCTGTTCCAGTACAAGAAAAAAACACAATTAAATGCCAGGCAGTCTATCAACAGGCCTGTTGAAAATTAGGAATAATTTATTAATTATAGCATATTTTTCTTTTTCATTCAACTCCTTAGATATTATAAGAACTCATGTCTTTGCAACCACTTCAAGCAGATGCTGTATTTAAAAAAAAGTTTTTTTAATGTATTTATTTACTTTTAGTTTACAACATTCAGTTCCACTATCTCTTGATTTTCAAATGTTCTTCCCCACCCTCTCCTCCCTCCCCATAGTGGCATGTAATCAAATATAGGTTCTACAAAAACCTTCACCTTGTACATTAGTCATGTTGTAAAGAAGAATTATAACCAATGGGGTGAACAATGAGAAAAAAGGGACAAAGCAAAACAAAACACAAATGAGAGAGAACAAATAGTTTGCTTCAATCTGCATTCAGACTCTGTAGTTCTTTCTCTGGATGTGGATATCCCTTTCCATCATGAATCTTTTGTAGATGTTTCCTAACCTTGTATTGCTGAGACAAGCCCTGTCTATCAAAGTTAGTTGTCGCGATGTGTCTGCAATTGTGTACAAATTTTTCCTGGTTCTGCTCTCCTTACTCAGCATCAATTTATATAAGTTTCTCCAGGTTATTATGAAGTCCATCTCCTTCCTATTTCTTATAGCACAATAATATTCCATTACATTCATATACCACAACTTGTTTAGCTATTCCCCAATTGATGGGCATCCCCTCAGTTTCTAGTTCTTTGCCACCACAAATAGAGTAGCTATAAATATTTTTGTATATATGGGTCCTTTTCCCACTTCTGTGATTTCTTTGGGACACAGCCCTGGAAGTGGTATTGCTGGGTCAAAGGGCATGCACTTTTTTTTTTAAAACCCTTGGGGCATACTTCGAGATTGCTGTCCAGAATGGTTAGATCAGTTACTGTTCCAATTTTTCCACATCCTCTCCAGCATTCATCATTTTCCTGTTTTGTCATCTTAGCCAATCTGGCCAGTGAGGTGTGTGGTACCTTTGAGTTGTACGGATTTGCATTTCTCTAATCAATAGTGATTTACAGCATTTTTTCATATGCTTATAGATATCTTTAATTTCTTCCTCTGAAAACTGTCTGTCTATATCCTTTGACCATTTGTCAATTGAGGAATGACTTGGATTCTTATAAATTTGACTCAATTCTGTGTATGTTTCTTTTATTTTTTTCCCCCTCCCCTCGCAGCAGCCATTGCCTCCTCCTCTCTGAATATTTTAGAAATGAGACCTTTATCAGTAACACTGGTTGTGAAAATTCTTTCCCAATTTCCCACTTCCCTCCTAATCTTGGTTACATTGACTTTTTTTGTACAAAACCTTTTCAATTTAATGTTATCAAAATTATTCATTTTGTATTTCATAATGCCTCCATGCACGTGTGACCATCCCGATTGCTATTTTTGAACTCTGTACTATAATATATAAAATTCTGAGAATGATTGAGTGGGAGGAAAAGAGTTCGGCCATAGAATTTTAATGTTGGGAGACTGTAAGAATGTCAAATCCTCAAAGGCTGAGAGGGAAGCACTCAAGAAAGGGTGGGGATTGCGGGGTAGGGAGTGGGGAGGCTTCTCCCTCTTTCTCCCTCTCCCTCCCTCTTTCTCTTTCTCTCTCTCTCTCTCTCTCTCTCTCTCTCTCTCTCTCTCTCTCTCTCTCTCTCTCCCTCTCACAGACACACACGCGCACACACAGACACACACAGACACAGACACACACAGACACACACACACACACACACACACACACACACACACACAAAACTCAGTTTCAATATTCTACCAGACCAATGGCCATTTAAGAGATCCTCTCTAAACTGCAGTCCATTAGAAGCAGTTATTTTACTTCTGCTTACTGGAGACCTCCAAATTGGATTAATATATTATCTGATCTGCAAGTACTTTTACAAGTACTTTTTTGGTAAGCAAACCTGCAAAAATTTCCTGATAATCTCTTGGTGGTGGCAAAGCAGTCATTTTTTAGCTCTGCTTGTTACTTGCTCTAGTCCCTTGACTCGGATTAAGGGAAATTAGCACCTTGTAGTTAAAGTCCCCAATTTCCCAGAGGACCCTGTTATTCTTTTTGTAAGAGGTCGATGCCCTCTAAGGTCACAAAACACAGTCCTCATGTGGAAGCAAGAGATTAAAGGGAAGAAAATGAGATTTTCCCTTTTTTTTTTTTTTTTACTTTCTTTAATATCTCTTAATAGTCAATGAAAACTTCACCCTTACCAAAAATGTGAGTTGCCTCCATGTATTGTCTGTGGAAATTCATCCTTTGTTTACATTTATTGTAACCTTTACCAAACTGACTTCACATACTCATTGAGACTAAGCTTGTTTCTTAAGTTTCTAATATCCATTTGGTTATTTCTACTGTCAGATTCTACAAAGGTTCAGATGTGAAGATATATATGTTTAGGCTTCAAGTCTTTGGAAAGTTCTAAATAATTCTCTTTCAATACCTTCAACAAAGATGGGTGATTTTCTTTTTGCCAAGGTTAGAACCTAAGTTAAATGCAAGGAATAGAATTTTCAAGGTGAGCTTGAACCTTCTGGTTTTTGAAGATTTTTCAGTTTTTAGAGTTTTGTCCAAGAGTGGATAGATACCAGTGATTCTAGTGAAAACACAATTCTTTGAAGAATTAGCATACACACATAATTTGTGTATATATTAATGCCTACATATAATTAATAATTATCATATATACATTATTATAATATACATACACTGTATTATATGTGTAATTTTAGTCAACCCAGCAAAATGTAGTACTGATACTTAAAAAAAAAATAGATACATTACTGAAAGGAAAAATCTCTTTGAGGGGAAGTTCTATATTCCTTAGCCATCTCTTAGCAAAAGTGTAGTAGAATGAAAAGAGTACTTAAGAATACATTGGTGTCAGCCTGGAGAGAGGTTTCTAGTAGAGTACCCTAGAAATATGCTTTTGGTTCCATCATGCTTTTAATGTTTTAATTACTATTTATTCTGAAGAAGAGAAGGGGTATGTGGATTATGATATGTCATTTCAATGAATAGGATGTTGTATTTAAAGTCAGCAAACCTGGGCACAAATTTCACCTCAGATACCTCTGAGCAGTGAGACCCTGGGGTTCGATTTCCTCAGCTGTAAAATGGGGAGTTGGAATTTTAAATCCCAAGATTCCATTAAACTATAAATTGATGATCCTAAATATATGAAAGGTTTTTGTGTGGAATAGGATTAATATATTAAATAATGTATGTAATTAATATATGTAGGTTGCTATAAATTCTAATGCCTTCCCTCTTTAAATTACACTCTATTTGTCGCATATCAAGCTTGCTTGTGCAGATGTATTTACTTATTGTATACTCATTAGATTGTGAATTCCTTGAGAGCAGGAACTGCCTTTAGCCTCTTTCTTTAATCCCAGCATGTAACAAATTGCCTAGGACATAGTAAGTACTTAATAAATGTTTATTGACTGACTTACTATAAAATGCAGGACTAGAGATAATAAATAGAAGATGAAAGGTGGTTATAAGGAAAAAACTTTCTATCACTTAAGACACTTAGATTTGTCCTAAAATGTAATGAACTTTATCAGGAATTAGTGATTTCCTCATCACTAAAGGTTTTCACATACAACCTAAATAACTACAACTGGGGACTGAAAGGGTTTTTGTTCAGGTGTAGGTTGGACCAAATCGTTCTTGATGTCTCTTCCAGATTTCAGATTAAACAACATTTTTCTTCATTTTTGTGATTATGAGGTTGAAAGTGTGGAAAAATAAGTATTTCACTATTTAAAGAAAAATGAAATTTGGTATATAAAAGGTAAATCTCCTCTCTATAGTATTTTGAAAGCATATTTCCTGTTTCACCTGGAAGTTCTACCAGTTTCCTACTTTTCTGTGTTCCCTTCTGAATTTATTTCTTCATTCTACATTCTTTTGATGACTTACTGATTTTTTTCTTCTTCTACTTTTTTGGGGAGATATTATCATTACTCCCCATGACTGCCTCACTTATGACTGCTCCTCCAATAACATCTTAATCGAAATAGTTAATCAAAATGGACTTCTATATTATCTGTGTGTAGAAGTACAGGTTTCACTCTGTACCTCCTAGTTAATCAAATCTCTGCCAAATTGTGGAAAATATACATGATCCATCATCAGTCTCCTCTAGCAGTGTTTGGCCATCTTTCATGGATGTTTTGTATTTCCATGTTGCCATCATTGCATAAACTGCGTAAATATATACTCAGCCATGGTGTTATGAGGTAAAAGGGTATGTGTACTTAATTATTTGGGGGATATAATTCCAAAATACCATTTCAAACGGGTTGGTTCAATTCTCAGTGCCACCTGTACCTATTCCTCCAAAGCTTCTCCAACAGATATAACTTTTGACATTGGTCATATTTGTCTATTTGAGATATATAAAAGTAAAACTTTTAACCTATTTTATTTTGCACTTCTCTTGCTATTAGTGATTTAGGGTAGCGGTATCAGACTCAAATAGTAATGGGTGTCACTACTCTATACATAAGGATCCCTATGGGTCACACTGTTTTTAAAATGTAATGCTGTTTATGTTTTATTGCACTTTTATTTAATTTGTTAATTATTTCCCAATTACATTTTAATCTAGTTTGACTGTAATCAGGAGCAATGCAGGCTTCATGTGGTCTGAAGGCTATGTGTTTGACACATTTGATTCAGAGTATGTTTTCATGTGGTTGTTGATAGCTTGTCTTTCTTCTTTTGGGAGCTGCATGTTTATATCCATTGACCATTTGTCTATATGGTGCATAGTTCTTATACTTTTATATTTGTATCACTTCCATATATATCTTGGACATAGATCTTAAAGAAATTTGCCACAAATATTTTTCTTAATTGTTTCCCTATTAGTACTACATTGATTTTATTTGTACATAAACCTTTTTAGGAGTGGCTAGGTAGTACAGTGAATAGAGGACCAGCCCTGGCGTCAAGAGGACCTGAGTTCAAATCCGATCTCATACACTTAACACTTACTAGCGGTGTGACCTGGGGTAAGTTACTTAACTCCTGTTGCCCTGCTTTCCCTCCTCCAAAACTTTTTTTAAAAAATACTACTAAAAAACCCTTTTTTATCTAGTTAAAATTATTAATGTTATCACCTGTCATCTTCTTTACCTCTCAATAGATCAAGACATATTCCATAATCCTAGGTGTAAAAGGTATTCACCTCTAATGTATTTACTATATAATCTTTTGGACCTAAGTTATGTATTGATTTGAAATATAAATGGTGTAAGATCTAGGTCTACACCTAATTTTTACCAGACTACATTAGAGTTTAGCCAGAAGTTTTTTGTCAAATGATGAGTCCTTAACTTAGTAGTTTGGAGTTCCTGGTTTTATAAAGCATTATACTATGATACATTGTTTTTGAGTTTTGTTGCCCTCAATATTCTCCATTGGTCAACTTTTTATTAAAACTAGTAGCAAAATACTTTGATGATTATAAATTGGATTATATTTTGAGATCTGGTACTTCTGGAAAGCTTTCCTTCCTATATTCTTGGATTATTTTCTGTGAGATCCTTGATTTCCTGTTCCTTGAGATGAATGTTATTACTCTTTTGTCTACTTCTATAAAGAAACTCTTTTTCGAAAATGCTTTTTTAAAGATTGAGTTCCAGATTTTCTTCCTTACTCACACTCCATTTCCTACTTGAGAAAACAAGTAATTTGATGTCAATTATACAAATGAAGTTATAAAAAATATATTTCCATATTAGTCACTTTGCAAAATTAAAAATACGCATGCAAAAAACCCTCACAAGAAAAGTAATGAAAGTTCAAAAAGTATGCTTCAATTTGCATTCAGAGTTCATCAGTTCTCTCTAGAGGTGGGTAGCATTTTTCATCACTATATCCTGCAGAATTGTCTTGAATCACTGTCTTGATCAGAGTAACTAAGTCTTTCCTAGTTGATTATGTTTACAGTATTGTTGCTACTCTGTATGGCTCTGCTCACTTCACCTTGCATTAATTAATCTGTCTTTCCAGGTTTTTCTGAAAGTATCTTACTCATAATTTCTTATAGCACAATAGCACTCCCTCAAAATCATATATCACCACTTGTTCAGCCATTTCCCAATTGACAGGCCTTCCCTCAATTTCAAATATTTTTTACCCCACAGAAAAGTTGCTATAAATGTTTTTGTACAAATAGGCCATTTTTCCTTTTCTTTGATCTCTTTGTGACAGAGACCTATTAGCGGTATTGCTAGGTTATGAGGTATGCTCAGTTCATAGCACTTTAGGTACAGTTCCAAATTATTCTCCAGAACAGTTACACTAATTTACAACTAGTGCATTAATGTCAAAATTTTCCCACATCCCCTCCAGCATCTGCCATTTTTTCAGGTTAGTCAAAATGATAGGTGCAAGGTGACTATCTCAGAGTTGTTTTAATTTGCATTTCTCTTCATCATAATGAGTTAGTGTGTTTTTTCATGTGACTATTGAAAGCTTTGATTTTGTCTTCTGAAAACTACTTGTCCATATCCTTTCCTCATTTATCAACTTGGGAACAGTTCTTATTTTTATAAATTTGGATCAGCTCCCTATATATCTGAGAAATGAGTCCTTTATCAGGGAAATTTGCTATAATTTTTTTTTGCTATGTTTCCTGTTTTTCTTCTAATTTTGGCTGCATCACTTTTATTTGTGTAAAAGCGTTTTAATTTCATGTAATCTAAATTGTCTATTGTCCTTCCCATTCTTTTCTCTATCTCTTATTTGGTCATAAAATCTTTTATCCATAGATCTGACAGGTATATTTTTCCATGCTCCCTTAATTGACTTATGATTTCACCCTTTATATGTAAATCATTTATCTATTTTGACCTTATTTTTGGTATAGAGTGAAAGATGATGTTCTATGACTAATTTCTGCCAAGCTACTTTCCAGTTTTCCCAGAAATTTTTGTCAAATGTTGAGTTCTTCCCCTAAAAGTTTGAATCTTTGAGTTTATCAAACACTAAATGACTATGGTCCTTTCCTACTATGTATTGTGTAACTTTACTATTGTCCATTATATAGTTCTTTTCCCTCTTAAAACCAATAAAAAAGAATAAAACCACACCCAGGCCCTTTGTTACAGATTCTGTGAATCCTTCAAATAAAAAGAGACCTTTTATTTCCTCCCCTCCCTTCCCTCTCCCTTCCTTCCCCCTTCTCTTCCCTTCCCTTCCCCTCCTCTCCTCTCCCACTCCTCTCCTCTCCTCTTTCCATCTCCTTTCCTTTCCTGTTTTCTTTATTCTCTTCTATAATTAATTCATTACCATCTAGCTCCTTTCCTTTGCTTGACTTCTTTGCTTATATTTGAAAGTTTCTGTTCAACATGATCTTTTCATTAGGAATACCTGAATCCTTTATTTTCCATCTCCCCCCTCCCCTCCAACCCCGTAGGATTGTTCTCAGTTTTTTAGCCTAAGTTATTCTTGGTTATAAGCCATTATGGTTTGCCTTTTTGAAAAAAAAGATTAGTGCAAGATTTTCTCCATATATAGTAGGTGCTGCTTCAGCACTCTTTGGTGGGTTGTCTAGGTCCTCTTTGGTCCTGTCTTCTCTATATCCTGAATGCTGCTGTTATTGCCCTTACAAATGAGGTGCCTGGTACTAGGTCTTCACACCCTCTGCCTCAATTTCTAACTTCTGTCTCAGGCTCCTGTTGCTCCACTGTAGATTCTAGTCTGAGTTGGCCTCTGTCTCATTCTTCTTTGCATAATCTCCAATTAGAACTTAGTTCCCTTTCAACAGATCTCAATCAAATGCTAGAAATCTTTGTGGTTTAAGACCTTATGAAAAGTTTCCCCAGTACAGTGGCTCAGGAACCAAATTGAACACAATTCCTGCTATGATTCCTAGCATTCCCAGGAGTATTCAGGCTGGCCTTATCTCCCTTCTCAATGATCCATGGAGACAAGTCAGGCTGCTCTATGTCATTACGTTCCCAATTCCTACATCTAAAAGGGTTACGTTAAACCGATACTGAATTGGGAACCCCTTTTCAGAGCACTAGCTGGTTTCAGGCCAATTGGAGTGAGTTTTCAATGAATGAACCCCCTCTTCCCAGTCTCTGACAGTTTCTGGTCTTTTCACTGGAGCTCATGCATGATACACCATGATTTTCCTGGCCCAATTCCCATCCCGCCTTCATTCTGCTTTTGTTCATCTTTTTTTCAATAATTCTAGACTAAGATGAGGAATTGACCCCTGTTTCTCTTTGATTTTATCATTTCTCTGTGTTCTTTCCTGTCATCAGTTTAACTGGCATTTCCATAACACAATAGAATATTTTAAAAGGTGATTTTTATCTTTAATACCTTTTATTGTGACAATAAATAGCTTAGTTTCCAGAACTTTCAAGTCTTCAAGCCTAGCAATTTTAGTGCTGAATTTATATACCCAAATTGATACTAGGTGTTGCTTGGATCCTGGTAGAGCAGATAAGACAGAAGAGGAGGAAGCTGAGAGGAATAAGAAATGAGACTTGTGATAACAACAGTAATAATAGGTATGATATTAATTGTTACTTATTGAATCACTTTAAAGTTTTCAAAGTAAGTGTCATACATCATGTAATCTGATCCTTACACAATCCTGTGAAGTAAATGTGATGGCTATTATTACTTCCATTTTATAGATTAAAATTTTAGATTTGGGGCGGGTAGGTGGCACAGTGAATAGAGTGGCCCTGGAATCTGGAGGACTTGAGT
This sequence comes from Pseudocheirus occidentalis, assembly GCA_028646575.1. Classification (NCBI taxonomy): domain Eukaryota; kingdom Metazoa; phylum Chordata; class Mammalia; order Diprotodontia; family Pseudocheiridae; genus Pseudocheirus; species Pseudocheirus occidentalis. Next base: position 171,072,493 of record CM053593.1, on the reverse strand, counting down.
TCAAATGTGGCCTCAGTTACTTAACATTTACTAGCCCCATGATCTTGGGCAAATCACTTGACCCTAATTGCTTTGCCCTCCACCCTCAAAAAAAGAAAAGAAAAGAAAAGAAATTTAGATTGGACAAGGTTAAGTGAGTTATTCTGTATCAACTAGTAAAGAACTAACTCAATATTTGAATCCAGATCTTCCTGTTTCAAAACCTAGCATTCTATCTACTGTGCTGCATTCAATTTTCTATGCCAAGATTTATTTTTAAAATATACTCTGAATTTCATTTTAATTGTAAAGTGCAAAAATGTTTTTTTAATGTTGATATCTTTTTTTAAAAAAATATTTTTTGCTGTTTGGAAGGGTTAAGTGACTTGCCCAAGGTTACATGGCTAGCACGTGTTAAGTGTCTGAGGTCAGATTTGAACTCAGGTCCTCCTGACTCCTGGGCTGGTGCTCTATTCACTGTCCCACCTAGCCTCTGCTAAAAAAGTTGCTTTTTAATCATTTTTCAATTTTGTCCAACTCTTTGTAAGCTCTTTGGGGGTTTTCTTGGCAAAGACACTGGGTTTGCCATTTCCTTCTCTAGCTCATTTTACAGATGAGGAAACTGAGGCAAAAAGAGTTAAGTGACTAAAAAAAACCATTAATTAAGCTAATGTAATCATGGTACCATAATATGATACATATATTAGGAACAAAATAACCAGTAATTATTACTAACAACTTAAACTCTCCATGGTCTTCTCCTTCTCCTTCTCCTTCATGCGTTCTTCCCCATTTCACCAAATCATGTGCTACGCTAGAATCTTCTGCATTAATAAATTCCTTTAAAAATCACAATAAGCCTGGAAACATCTGTATATCTGTCCTGCATAAGCACTGAGCAAAGCCACACCACTCTTATTTAAGATCATTTAACATTCACATAGATCAAATCCAGAGAGGGCCTAGGCCCCCAATTTCATAGACCTTAAGCCCATCCATCAACAGAAAGAACAGAGAGACATTTTTGAATATTTAATTTTCAAACTCCATCGGAGGATATAAGCTCATGTTGTTTGTTCCCCTCCCCACCGCCTTTCCTTCTTTATGAAGTGAGACTGTTGTGGATAACTGTGGTCTCTGTAATGCATTTTTGGCTGGGCCAGGCAATACCATGGCTTCAGAAACTCTCTTTAGTAGAAGTTGGCCAGTCTTCTATTGTTTGCACCTGGGTCACAGCCAGTAGTGTTCAGACATCTGCCCATTGTGTTAGTACCATGGGCGCCAGTGTGCTGGGTCTCATTATCCCCTTGGGAAATAGCTCCATTCCCTGAAAAAGAGAATGACTCACACTGAACACTCTATCATAACTGACATTTTGAGAATGTAAATGACTTCTGGGTTCTAAACTTAATTTTGTATGAATTTCTGATTATGACCAAGTAGATCCTTCAAGGTATTACCTGGCTGAGTATATGTTGCTGCTTTGTAAGCAATCTGAACATGCCTGGAAATATTGCAGACCAAGGGTTTAGCCCCTTTTGGCCACTGGGCCAAGAGTTAAAAGAAAGAAATGGGTGCAGGAAGGTGCAGAGTGAGGTAAAATTTGCTCTTGTACAAATCAGAAGTAAACTTTGAGACAGAAGATCTTTATTTTTTTTTCCTTTATATCCCCAGTGTCTAGTACAGGGCCTGGTACATGAGAGCTGCTCATAAATATTTTAATTGAATTAAATAGGATATATTGAGTGAACAGGCAGTATGAAACTTTATTTCAATGAGCTCCCAGAAATTAAACTCTTGCTCAATGTCTAAGGTCTTTGGAAGGTCCCTTCTTTATGCTCACATTGTTTTTCCTTAGCTACAACTTGGCACCCTGACTCTTCTGA
>CM053593.1:171046065-171070128 GCA_028646575.1 Pseudocheirus occidentalis | reverse complement strand
GCCTGGTACATGAGAGCTGCTCATAAATATTTTAATTGAATTAAATAGGATATATTGAGTGAACAGGCAGTATGAAACTTTATTTCAATGAGCTCCCAGAAATTAAACTCTTGCTCAATGTCTAAGGTCTTTGGAAGGTCCCTTCTTTATGCTCACATTGTTTTTCCTTAGCTACAACTTGGCACCCTGACTCTTCTGACTATAAATTCTTCATTCCCCCTTATATTCTGAACTAAAAAACATCACTTACTGCTTTACTATAGAAAAAGACAGGTCTGCTCTAAGAAGAAGACTTTAATGAGGAGATTGGACTAAATCACTTGTAAACTGCCTTGCAATTCTAAATCCCAGAAGTGACTACTTCAGTTTTTTTGGAAAATGCTTTTTTAGCACTGAAAGTGTTTGCTAAAGACCTCGCTGTGACTCATTTGAACACATCTGTGAGTACTACATTGAGTCTAGGCATCACAATTTATATTACATTACATTATGGGATAGTGTCATACATAATAATCTGGGGAAAATTGAGATTAAGACAATAAGATTGGGGCAGCTAGGCAGCGCTGTGAATAGAGAACTAGCCCTGGACTCAGGAGGACCTGAGTTCAAATTTGGCCTCAGACACTTGATACTTATTAGCTGTGTGACCTTGGGCAAGGCACTTAACCCCAAATGCCTAGCTTTCTCCCCTTAAAAAAATAAGATTGGTAAAAGGCTGCAGTTAATATCATATGAAGGTATGTTAAAAAAATTGGGGAGGCTTGCCCTTGAAAAGTAAAGATTCATGGAACATAAGGTGACAGCTCAAATATTTGCTTTTTTTGAATTTAATTTATGAAATAAAATGAGCATTTCCATAACACAGTAGAATTGTTTTAAAAAAAGGTCACTGTATATGAAACTGAAAATCTATTATATATAGCTTACTATTCCTTTTAAGTATACAATAAAGCTATCATGTAAATTTTCCCCCGTCCCAAGAGATGGCTACCATTAGACACAAATATGTATGTGCATGTATATGTATATATGGATGTATGAATGTATGTAAAATCATTCTATACATATTTCTATTTATCAGGTCTTTCTCTGGATGCAGATAGCATCTTCCCCTTAAGACCTGTGTAGTTTGTCTGGGTATTTAAAATAACTGTCCAAGTATTTGAAGGACTGTTGTATGGGAAGGTAATTAGACTTATTCTATTTTGTTCACAAGGTGTATGTATGTATGTATGCACAAGTATACTTGCATATGTGTTTGCATATTTGTTCATGATAATAAAAAGACATCATGACAACCTCAAGAACAGGTCATAACAAAAATTCCTATTTTCAGAGTATCATAGTTCTAGAGCTATGAGGAGTATGACAGTCTGTAGAGTTTAATACCTCAATTCTATAGATTAAAAAAAAAGCTGAGGTCGAATGACTTGCCAAGGTTAAACTTGAAGGCTAAGTGAGGAACTCAAGGTTATAAACTGGCAGTAGGCATTAAAAGTGCTGTTTAAACCCTCTGGATTCTTATGACTTCAAAAGCAGAGTTTCTTTGTTTGCTTATTTTTTCCATCATGCCACAATAGGTACTAAACAACTAGACCAGGAAAATGGGATAGATACAATTTACCAACATTTTAGAGAATTGTTTCATTAATTCATTTCATATTATTCTAATGGAATAGATGGAGAGCTATGAACCACTAGAAAACAGTTACAATCAGATTCATTCAGAAGTACTTAAATACCTAGAGTCAAAGAGTAATTGTTAATGGTTGCATGCCATCATGGAAAGCGTTCTCCAACGGAGTGGCACGGTGACCTGTGCTTGACCTTGGGCTTCATCACATTTTAATCGGTGACTTGAATTAAGTCTTATATGGTATCCTCTCATTTTCAATGACAGAAACCTGGAAGAAATAGTTAACACAACGGATGAGGTCAAAGAGAAGATCTAAAGCAGGCCTCTATCTTCACCATCTTTTGGAATGGAATTAAACAGAAATATGACTTTGCTAAAAAGAAATATTCCACCAGTGTGACTAATACCCAAGGAAGACAGTGGTTCTTCCTGAAAGCTTCCAACCATGCCCTGTGGGCATCTAAAACCACTCTGGCATTGCAGGATTGCAGCAGCCTCTAAATTTATGATCACCCCCCCAAAATATGTGTCTACTTATTTATAGGATATGTGTGCTACTATACTATTAGTCACATGCATTATAAAATTCATACAAAAATAGAAATTGGACTAAGATGAGACAACAATAAAATATATTTAACCCTATAGTCAATGGGAAACCAATGGAGTTTATTAAGGGTGTGTGTGTGTATGTGTGTGTGTGTGTGTGTGTGTGTGTGTATGTTATGGTGAGATTTTCACTTTATGAAAATCACTTTGACAGTTATGTGAACTATAGATTAGTGTGCAATGATGTGTGAGACAACAAGAACAAGAGGAGGTTATTTGCCTCTAGGTAAGAAGTGAAAAGAGCCCATACCAGTGTAGTGGCTGTCTGTAGAGAGAAGGGAGCAAATGTCAGCAGGATTGTTCTGGTAAATGTTTAATGAATGGCTTTCTTTTTTAAATGTATGTGCAACTTTTAATTTTAATGTGCATTTTTAGTATTTCTCCATCGTTTCCTTGAGACGATCAAGAAAACAATAAATCAAGTCTTGATTTGCAAGCTGGTGTGAACTGTCTCCAGCACACCCCTGGATGTACAAGGTGTGAAGATGGAACTAACAAGATTTAGCAACTAAATGAATCTGCAGATGTGGAAATAAGGAAAAATGAGGCTGGAAAACCTGGGTAACTGGAAGGATGTGTTATCATCAGAAGTGAATAGGAAAGTTTGGAAAACAAATGGCTTTGATGTGATATGATGGAATAATCTTTGGGATTATCCCAAATGGGATAAACTTTGATCCAGATCCTACTCCATCCATTACTACTCATCCACTGTGACTCCCTTGGTCTCATCCAAAACAAAAAGGAGAAAGACAAAGCCCTTACCTGCTAATCACTGCAACAGAATAGAAAGCAATGCCACTGTCACCGTTCACCTGGGGGCAGGGGTAGGAGCAAAATCTTCCCAGTGGCTGGAGGAAATCTACTTTTCTGTTGATGATAGACTTTAATTTAGGCTATAATTGCCCTGAGGGGTTGGCACAACTCAGAATTGGAATATGATATGATTCCACAGCCTTAGAGGGAAACCCTAATCTCTACTTGGGTGACCATTATTTTAGAAAGCAAGGGTTCTGTTTGTTGCCCTTATTGTTTTATGATGAGAAATTAAATACTCCAGGGATGGGGGGCAGGGGACGCAGTATTGTAGGCCAGGCTTGACTTAGGCTTTTCTTATGGTTCAGATCTGGGACTGAAACAAAATGAGGTACTCATATATCATCTAATAATTAGCAAAAAAAGGTTTATTTAGCTATAAACAAATGGTAAGCAGTGAAGATATTACATTAGTTTTTACACACACTACAGGAAATTTGTCAGATCAATAGCCTGTGTTGAATAAATGGTCACTAGTACAGCAGTGAGGTGGGCACCTAGGTGGCACAGTGGATTGGATGCCAGGCCTGGAGTTGTGAAGACCTAAGTACAAATCTGTCTTCAGACACTTACTAGCTGTGTGACCCTGAGCAAGTCACTTAGTCCTGCTTGCTTCAGTTTCCTCATCTATAAAATGAGCTGGAGAAATAAATGACAAACCACTCCAGGATCTTTGCCAAGAAAACCCCAAATAGGGTCATAAAGAATTGGACACAGATGAAAACAACTAAAAGGCAGCAACACTGAAGTGGTGTATCTACCAAGTCTGAAGCACACTGATTCCTCATGGGCTGACTTTTTATGCCCTAAGCAACTAGTAAGTATTGATGATGGTTCTAGGTCAGTGGTTCTCAACCTTCTAATTCCATGACCCTTTAATACTCATATGTGGGCATATCTGCATGTGGGCAGGCCTGCCTGGAGCCAGATAGAGGAGCCATGTCTCGGTTCCTAAGACCATCGGAAATATGTGTTTTCCAATGGTCTTAGGTGACTCCTGTGACCCTGTGAAAGGGTCGTTTGACCCCCAAAATGGTCGGGACCCACAGGTTGAGAACCACTGCTCTAGGTGATCTTCTTAGACCAATGAATTTTTAGTGACAGATTGCCTACCTATTTATTTGGAGGGAGTGGGGGCAGGGAACTGGTCTAGTTTTCATAGAGGATACTTTTATTATTATTATTACCACAGAAAGTCTCTGGATATTGGAGATCCACCTGAATCATTAGCTAAAAATCTGGTCATTCATCTCAGCAGCACCGCTAGATCTGTACTCTCATTAAGCAAGCTACTCACTTTTTTCATGAATACTCACCATCATGGCCTGCTCATAAGTTCAAGAGTCTTCATTAGGTCATGTCCAATAAGTATTTCTCTTGCCTAAGCAAGAATTTCTTTTGTGGGGAAGCCTCAACTTCCCCTCCAGGGAGTTTACATCACAGCCCAGATGCTCTCAGTGATTGGAAAGAGATTTTCATGTCTAGTCCACAAACCATGCTTTCTTTTGTATCAGGCCATTATTCCTACTCCTACCATATTTGGAGACTGTGAATTCCCATTATTCATTTATATCATTTTCCTGAAGGTATTTATAGACTGTCAGCCTATGTTCCTCAACCCTTATCCCCAGGTCTTTCTCTCAATTACACCATATAAATAAAATTCTGTTCATATGCTGATTTGATACTATTAGAGCAGAGCTTCAACAAATGTCCTTATTTGGATGTAAATAATGCTTTCCCTGAAAAAGGCTAATTTTGGGAAAGATTCCACAATAAATTAAGCTCTTGTGCATAAATTTTATGGTTGGATTGCATCTTAGAAACCCTAGATGATAGGTTTAGAGGATTTAATTGTTAAAAAGCAATAACTTCTTCTCAGTTCTTATGTTCTTTTATGTTTATGTAGCATTTTACACTGTGAACCACAAACTCCTCTTTCTCCCCTGGTTTTCTAGGCTGCCTCTTTCCATGCCTCTCTTCCTAACTGCCAAGTCCTCCTTGGTCCCCTTTGCGGGTGCATTCCATTTCTGCCTCCTAAGAGTAGATGTCCCCCAAGGTTTTCTTTCAGGTCTTCCCTCTGTACTATCTCCCTTTTATGATCTTATCCTGTCTCACAGATTCAATTTTTACCTCTATTCAGATAGCTTCCAAATCTACAAAGCCAGCTTCAGCCTCTCACTTAAGTAATCATGTCTTCTAGATTTTCCATCTATATAATATACTCTCACTTCAAACTCAGAATATATAAAATTAAACCTAACATGTCTCCTAATCCTTCTCACCTCCCACTTTCTCCAGAGGACTCTAGGTAGTACAGTGAAAGGGGTAATGGACCTGGAGTCATGAAGATCTGAGTTCAAATTTAGCCTCAAACACCAACTGAATGACACTGGGCAAGTCACTTAAACTGTCTGCCTCAGTTCCCTCAGCTGTAAAATGGGGATAATAATAGCAGTTCCTTCTCAGGGTTGTTGGAAGGATCAAATAAGATATTTATAAAGTGTTTCCCACAGTGCTTACTGGCATACAGTAGGTGTTTACTTAATGCTTCTTTCCTTTGTTTCTTAATTCCTATTGTTACTAGTTTTGACTATATACCCTAGAATAATATTTGATTCTTCCCTCTAATATCTCACATCTTCTTTTGTTCCTTTGTCAAGTCCTATTAATTTCCCTTTTATGTATATACATATATGTATCTGTAAACACATATGTATATATTTATTTTTCCAGTGACAGAAAGAAGGGGTTAGCCTCTAATATTTAACCCTCTAGAGATTTGGGACTATGGTTTTACAACCAAAATGATCGCTCTGAAGCCAACCATAATGAAGACACCTCCAAAGAAGTTATAGCAAAATCCTTAAAAAAGCAACCTGAACCCTAATATATGATTCACTAAGGCAAGGCCAATTCCATAACTCTCAGAGTTTTTTTTTCCGCCATTCAATTCTCTAACAAAGACAATAGATATTGGAAAAAATACAACATTATATACTAGAAACAGGGTTGGTTATGCAATCAGAAAGCCTGAGTTCAGATCTCATCTTTGTCACTAGCTACCCTTGTGATCTTAAACAAGTAGCTTGACTTCCTTGGGCCCAAGTTTCTCACCTGTAAAATGCAGGGGTCAGATTTCAAGTTAAGATGTAATCATGAAAGGTCCCAGAAAAGACCAGCTCTTCAGCAAATGTCAGAAAATGACCACCCAAAAGAAGCAAAAGCAATGTTTGCTGTCCAGTCCAGAATTGCACAAAAATATGGCAGAGGCTGATAGAAGGTGGTGCAAACTGGTGGAGTCTGGGCTAGTTAAGGTAAATTTGGAAGCTACAGAGATAGGGAGAGAGTTTTCCTGGGGAAACTAGCTCTAGTTTCCAGTCCAGAGGCTATCAGAAGCAGAGAGCATTCTGAATATGGGTGCCATAAACCAGTTCCAGCTCAGGTAAAAACAGAAGTGGCTGAGGATAGGAAATCAGTACAAGACCTGGCAAATAGACCTGAAGGCATACAGCCATCTTAACGAGGGCAACTCAAGCCAGCGCCAATTTATACAATTCAGTACCTGAGGCCAAATCTTGGCCCTCGCTTGCCATAATAGAAGCATCAAACAGAACATCTCAAAGAGATTCGAAGGAGAAAGGTTTGAGCTGTGTACTCCTCAGACCACTGGGAGCCATAGAAGGAGACAGGGACACAATTAATGATTGGTTGCCAGCACCATATGAGCACTAAGACCAAAATAATCTTATCGTATTTAATGTTCCTCTCTTCATTAAGATTTAGAGAAAATGTGGATTGTCCAGTAGCAAATATAAAAATCTGTGAAGAATCGATATATCACAGCAAGTTCTGAAAAGTGCTTCTCAGGGATACTTAGGAACAAGCATACCAGCACCCATCCCTATAGCTGCTGCTGGCTTCTCTCCTTACGGTTTTTTTCTTCTTTGAGTTCAAAGACAGTTTATTGTGCAGACTACTGAATTTTGTCCAAAGTTACTAAAATCATTAAAAAAAGAGAAATCTCTCATCATCTCAGTTTACACGCTGTACCAAACTGGGGAATTCTCTTCTCCCATGACTGAATTGCCTTTTTCAATCTTGAAATGTAATTATATAGACTTGGAAACAACATTACTAGATTGCTAGTGATTGCATTGACACTAGAATTTATTGGCAGAATCAAATCTAAGGCAAACAAATAAATATAAACATTTACGTAATCTATGATTGCTACCATGGAGCTTTCAAGTAGAATCATTCTATATGTTCAGAGAGAACTGGGTTACGAAGAACTAAACACTGGACTTTGCTCTCACTACCAGTCACAAATGCTGGGTTGACCCTTCTTAAGCTATATTCCATTACTCTATCAGACCCATGTATTTTCATCCCTCTTACCTCTCCTTATATGGTGCTCTCTCTCTCCATATCCTTGAATGGTCCTCTCCAACTTGGTGAAAGTACCTTCCTTAACGCTGCTGGAACACCAAAACAAACCGTTGTCTTTTGAAAAAACAGAACCATTCTCAAAAGGTGCTCTAACCAAAGGATTCTCAAATTCTGGGAAAATCTCTCACAGTCACTGTAATACTATAAAATAATAGCATCAGTTTTTGAAGTCTCTATGGTCATGAGTCCAGACCACCTGGAACTACAAAAGAATAGGCTAACATCATTCAAAAATGCTATTACTGGTAGCACCCAAGCATAGGCCCTATTGGAAATCAAGTATGAGCTAATCATAAGAAATATTACAGTGTATTTGGATTATTTTGAAGTGTGATAGGACTCACAGACTTCATTACACTGAGAAGTATGTTGTTGTCTAGAAACAACCATGCAATCATTCTGACCTCTCATTGTCAAGCAACACTGCCTTGCCATGTGTCATAAAGTCCTAAATTTGAAACAAGAAAGGACCTTAGAGGTCAACTAGCCCTTAACAACTCCTTCCTTTTATTTTTAAAATATTTTAAATGTTTTGTTATGTGCTAGAAAATCATCCATAAATATGGATATTTCTATAAACAGGGAATTTCAACAAAACTAAGAAATACATTGAAAAAATTTGTGAAAGATTGAAGTCCCACATGACATTGTCTCTGGTCTAAGGAACATGGTGGTTGATAAGAAAAAGGTCAGGAATAATCATAGCTATTTCTTGCTTGTTTGATTAAGAATTCACCTACCACTTGCTAGCTGTATGACCTTGAGCAAGTCACTTAACCCCAATTGCCTTGCTTTCCCCCCACCCAAAACAAAAAAAATCACTTACCAGCCATAGCTGTGTAAGTTACCTTAGAGGGTTTTAATTTAAGTATGTATGTGTGTATGTGTGTATATATGCATGTATGTGAAGGAAATGGCAAATTACTTCAGTATCTTCACCAAGAAAATCCCAAATGAGGTAACAAAGACTCAAACATGATTGAAACAACTGAACAACAAATGGGTGAATGTGTACATAAGCATGTGTGTATGTATATATGTATATGTGCATTATTAAAGATCATGTAATATGTTTGCATATATTGCATGACCTTTAATAATCCCATGTCATTTTTGTGTTTGTTGTACAATGGTATCAGACTCAAACTTAATCCTTTCAGGCAGCATGTTGACTTGGAAAATCATAAATTATCATAATCTATGTTGTATTTCATTTTTATTTATTTTGTAAAACATTTCCCAATTACATATTAATTTGTTTGGGGCTGCACTGAGTTTTGAGGGCTGCTTGCTGGCTGAAGGGCAGTGTAAGACATTGATCTAAACCCCATTTCTACAGCAGTGTTTTCTAATTTTCCCAGAAATTTTTATTGAAAAAAGAAAGTTTACAGCTAGATTATTTGATTTATGTTATTGAGCACTATATTCTTGAGTTCCCTATTTTTTGGTACTTTTTCTTACCCTACTCTGTTCTTCTGATCAACTTTTCTCATTTTTGACTAGTACAAATGGTTCCGGCAAAGAAACTATTTGCCTGAATTGCCACTACCTACTCCTCTACCTCAACTTAGTAAAATACAGGGATATGCCACAATATAGTGGGTAAATACTACTCCCTCCAACGTTCCTATTTTTTGTCGTTTTTTTTCTCTTGAGTCTAGAACTTTTGTTCCTCCCAATGAATTATGCAATTATATTGCCTAGCTTGAAAGTATCCCTTTGCTATCTTCATCCCAAGGAATGTTCTATTCATCTGACCTCATAAATAGAACTACTTCTGTCTACTGCTATTTGAATCCAGACTTAGCATAATGGCTTTCAAACTTTCACCCCCTCTCACTGTCCCAATCACAGTTATACTGAATCCCTTGTTATCTAAGAGTAACCACCTCCTCCACTACCCAAACTCACTTCAAATTCTTTCACCCTCAACTACCTCAACTCTTTCCCTCTTATGTTCCACTGTGGCCTTGCTGTCCCATTTTTCTTTCTGGAATTCCAATTCTATAATGAACAAACATCTTCATTTTATATCTTTCTCTCATGGTCCTTCTATCTTCTGGTACTCACAAAACCCCCATCATCACAGATGATCCTGCATCCCTGTCTTTTCCAATACCAATTTAACCTTCTCTCATACCCTCTAACAGACTGATCCTACAGAGAAAGTTGAAATACTTCCTCCTCATCACCACTATAGGTTTCTCTCTATATAGTTATCTATCTCTCAGTAACTTCTCATATTTTTAGGTTTGATCCATGCAATTTATCAACTAATCCATATTCTAATGGTAGTTATCTATTGACCACTAAGCTGTTCTACTTCCTTTCTAAGGAGTTTGACTTCATGTTCACAAAATTTTATACCCCAAATTTTGTACTTTAGGAGAATTTGACATAGATGTTGATGTTCTTTCAAATGTTGTACCCTTTCAGTTCCTCGATTGCCTGAATTGCTACCAACTACTCCTTCACCTCAAATCAGTAAAATACAGGGATATGCCATTGATGCCACCATCACTTCCAAATGTTTCTTTGCCATAATCAAGAATTCAAGTCCCATTACCTTATCATAACCTTCTAATATTCCAACTCTCCATATGTTATACTCTTTTTTAAAGCTTACGCTCACTATTACATCTAAGTCCTCTAATGCCTCCCTGGACCATTCTACTTTAATCTCGTTTCACTGTACTCCCTTCTCAACCTCAATTCTGTAATTAACTAGCTCAATTCTATCCTTTCCTCCACTACTCAGCTCCCTTGTCTCCTTGTCTTATAGTCTTTCATGCCTTGCTGTACTCTAACTCTGCATTAACTACACTATCCACCTCCTCCACATGCTAATTTATACTACCTATTATCAATTGAGCCCTCACTGTGGCAAGCTCTCCCACTTGATTCTACTTGCCATGGAAGAACTTGTACAATTCTCCTCTCCCCAACCTCCAAGTTCTCACTTTCTCAGAATTGAGGATGTCACCTCCTAATATAAAGAGAAAATCAGGGGCATTAATCATGAATACCCTCTTCTCTCCTTCCTTCTATCTCAAAACTCCTTGATATAATGTCTCATTTCCCCACCCCACTCCCAATCTTTGATGAAGAGAGCTCTTTCCTCAATAAGGTCAACCCTCAACATGTATCTTGATCTCATCACATCCCATTTCCTCCAGTATATTTCCTTTTCTCTCTCTCTGTCTCTCTCTCTGTCTCTGTCTCTCTCTCTGTCTCTGTCTCTCTGTCTCTCTCTCTCTCTCTCTCTCTCTCTCTCTCTCTCTCTCTCTCTGTCTCTCTCTCTCTCTCTCTCTCTCTCTCATCTGCTTCCACATCTTTTGGCTCCTTTTCCTGATGCCTACAATCAAAACTAAGCCGTCACTGCTAGCTAATGCATTGTACTGCTACTCTCTTTCTCAGACCAACTCCTTGAAAAAATTGCCTCTGTTCAGTGCCCTCACTTCCATTCTTTTCATACTCTCCTAAAAAACTCAGACTATTCTAAATGAGCAACTCTTTCCAAAGGTGATCTCATACACACCAGTAATCCCATAATTGCCAAAACTGATGTCCTTTTTCACGCTGTTCCTTCTTTTCATCTTCTTTGCTACATTTAACATTGTTCATTGCCCTTTCCTCCTGAATAATTTCTTCTCTCCAGATTATTTTGATTTTTCTCTCTTACTTTTGCCTGGCCATTCCTCAGTATCCTTTCCAGCTTCATCATTCAAAGCATGTTCCCAACTGTGGGAATATCACAAAGCTTTATCCCCCTTTTCTTTCTATCTCCCACTCTCTCACCTGGTGATTTTATCATCTCCCATGGGTTAAGAACACTACCAAATCTATATGTCTAGTCTTAATTTCTCTCATTAGTTATACTTGCAAAGCACCAATTATTTACTAGATATTTTGAAATGGGTGTTCTATAGGCTCCTCAATCATAGAATGTCAAAAAGTCATTATTTTTCCCCAAAATCCAACACTTGCAAAATTCCTTACTTCTGTCAGAGGTTTGACTTTCTATTCACCTTGATTTATCAAATCCTTAAACTCCCTCATGCCACATATCCAGTCAATCAACTGCCAAATCTCATCATTTTTAGTTCTACAACTTCTCTCCCATGTGCCCCCCTCTTCTCTATTCCTAAAGCCACCACTCCTGTTCTGGTCTTCATCAACTCTAACTTGGATCACTGCAACAACTTGTTAACTGGTCTACAGATGTACCAAAGTGATTTTCCTTAAGGGAATTTCTGATCAAGTTATTCCTCTACCCAATGAGCTCCTGTAGCCCCCAACTGCCTATTAAGGCAAGTATGAACTTCTCTGCTTGACATTTAAACAATTCATAATGGAGTCCTAATTTCCATAACTACCCTTCCTATACTCTTCAGTCCTATTATCTCCCCAAACTAGCTTTTTTGCTATTTCTCATACATAATGCATTGTATACTATTGCGATACCTTTGCACTGACTGATTTTTATTCCTAGAATTCATTGAAAACTAAGTTTAAGTTCTATCTTCTATACAAAGTCTTTCCATCTTCTTCCGTCCCTTCTATTCCAAGTCCTAGTATCTTCCCCCTCCACTCCAATTTTTGCTGTTGTGGCTGTTTTTGTTTGTTTGGGGGGCAGGGAGGCAAATGGGGTTAAGTGACTTGCCTAGTGTCACACAGCTGCTAAGTGCCTGAGGCTGGATTTGAATTCAGGTCCTCCTGACACCAGGGTTAGTACTCTATCCACTATAGCAAATCTCTGCTCCTGCTCTGCACTATCTAGTTGCCCCTCAAATTCCTTTGTATTTTTCATATGTGTTTTGTATATACTTATATATGCAAATATGTTCTCTCTTGACTAAAATATAAACTCCTTTTTAGAGAAAGAACTATTTCATCTTTGTCGTTGTATCACACAGTGCCTGGGACATAATAGGAAATTATTAAATGATACTTGATTGAGCAATTTGAGTAAATCAAAGTAATTTTAAGGGATTGAAGTTGTATCCCTATTAAAATCTATCCATAATTAAAAATAAAAAAACAACATTTAAGACTGAAACCACTATGGATTAGTGATTTTTTTTAATGGATTTGATAACTAATAAGACTTAGCTTATAGTTCCAGTTCTGTCAAACTGACATTGATCAGAGCGTATTTCCTTTCTGGGACTCAGTTTCCTCCTCTGCAAAATGATAAATTTGGACATTAAAGGTCTTTTCATATCTGACATTCTATGATCATGAATTTAACATTTTATACTTTTTAAAGACTTTTATTTCTATTTCCCCATCATCTCCTTTTGTCAAATGAATACAGTAAAGTTTAGTTAACTGTAAAGTTATGTCAAATGAATCCAATATTCCCTTGGACTTCCATTATGAAACTGGGAAAATCCTCCTGAGTCAAAAACTTTCTGTGAGAAAGGAATGTTGTGGTTTTAGGAATGCTTTTTTCAGAATGCCATGACATTTCTGATTCCTGAATGTTCATTATAAAATAGTCTACTTCTCTCTCTTCTCAGCTCTTAACCCCATCCTCAAAACCCAGGAATTATTTTTATACTCTCCCATTCTACCTATTCTACTTCTGTTTTCAAATAGGTAATCTCTTTTTTCCTCCTAGATCTGAGTACCATACCATTCTTTACCATTAGGGGTTGATAGACTAGATGTCTCTTATATAGGGTCATCATAGATTCTTGTAGTTTTTGTTGCTGTTAGTCCTTCTTAGCAATGGCATCACTAGGATGATGTCTTGACTTGCATGTGAATTGGTTTTAAGTGAGGCAGAGTTGCAGAAACCTCACTTTCTCCTTCAGAGTCAATGGAGGCCAGTCACAAGACAAAAACCATCTCACACTATGCAAGGATTTGGAATGCTCTTAGAAAAACTTGGACTTACCAATACGCTTAGCTATAAAAATCTAATAAAAATGGAAAGTGACCCCCAAAACAATAAAATTCAGAGGAAAATGGCAAATTACATGGAGCTTTCTGAGCTTGTACTTGTCTGTTCAGACACACTGTACCTTGACCACAACATAGTGATATCGTTTTTGTTCACTGCAGGAAAGAAGGATAACAACCACTCTCTGCTGGGCTGCTAGGTGTCACAGTGGAAAAAGCACTGGGCTTCCTGAAGTCAGGAAGGCCTGAGTTCAAATCTGATCTCATTCACTTATTAGCTACATGAGCCTGGACAAGTCATTTAACCCTGTTTACCTCAGTTTCCTCATCTGTAAAATGAACTGGAGAAAGAAATCATCAACTACCATTTCTTTGCCAAGAAAACCCCAAATGATGTGATAAAGCATCAGATACAATTAAAATGTCTGAAGAACATCAGTCTTCTCTGATTAGAGCATGTCTAGAATATTGTATTCAATTATGGGCATCATATTTTAGGAAGGATATTAATTGGCTGGAAAACACCCGTGGAAAGGTAACCAAAAAAGTTAAGGCCCTTGAGTACATGACATAGAAGTACCAGCTGATGAAGCTGGGAATGTTTAGCCCTGAGGAGAGAGAAGGAGGATGTGGGTAGGGGGTGGAATAGTAATATTCATGGTTTTTCTTGTCTGTTACATAGAAGAGGAGTTGATTAACTTTGTATTTTCTGGCCTCAGCAGACAGAACCAGTAGCAATGAGGTCAATTAAGTTTGATGTCAGTAAAACTTCCTTGCAATTAGAGCTGCCTAGAGGTAGGTTGGAGTGCCTCTGAAGAGAACATGTCCCATATTCAATGGAGATCTCTAGGGATTCCTGTGGGAAACGCCTGAAGAGTTCCTCTTTGGAACCTGCATTTGAGGAAGCCCTCATACATCTGTGATCACCTCTAACTTGGCTCAGCACCTAACTTTCTTGACTACTTTGCCCTCTTGTGTGGGTCCCCCACCCTTCCACTTTTCAGACTCCTTTTTATGTTGTCTTCTTCCATTAGAAGGAAAACTTCTAGAACAGTGGTTCTCAACCTGTGGGTTATGTTTAATTTCAATACATCCTGCGTATCAGATATTTATGTTATGATTCATAACAGTAGCAAAATTACAGTTATGAAGTAGCAATAAAAATAATTTTATTGGGGGTCACCACAACATAAGGAACTCTATTAAAGGGTTGCGGCATTAAGAAGGTTGAGAACCACTGTCCTAGAGGGATTTTTTTTGGTTCTATTGTCATTCCTAACACTTAGCCCAGCACCTGGAATACTGTAAGCACTTAATAAATGTTTTATCTAATCTAATGATGAAATGGGGATTTTTTTGAGAGGTATGCATTAGATTAGCTGACTCTGAAGGTCACTTCCAAATTAGAAGTTCTGCAGAAGTTGCTTAAAATTCTGCAAAACCAATATAGGAGGAATTTGAAGTCCTAAATCAAAATGCACTTAAGGAAAAAAAACCCACATTATCGTTAAGAGAAAGTGCATATATTTTATTGCGTAGAGTCTGAGAGCATCCTTTTCTTTGAGTGATTCACATGTAAGTTTTTCAGTGGCGAGTGAATCAATTTTAATGAAGATGGTTACAGGCTTGATAATAGGGATTAAAACAGTTAAGTATGGTCAGATTTTTCTTTGTCTTTCTATCTCCTTAGTGTTAGAATTGGGGAGGGATAAGAATGGGCCCAATCTCTAGACAGCCAAAAAAAAAATCAGGCATATAAATGAGATGTTATTTGAAGGTATTCTTTATATGTCGTCAGGGAGAACAGCAAAACTTTTGATTTTCCTCTTTCTCTTTTTTCCACCCCCTTATTACTTTTTATTGTCATCTGAAGTTTTCTTAATGGAGAATATTTATTGTAGTTTTTACAAATCAAATTGCTTGGAAAAATAAAAAAAATGTTCTTTTCATTTATTTAATCAGGAATAATTATGTGATGGGCAATTTGCAAATAGTAGCATGACACTCAAGTTTCTGAAAATTGGTATCTTTGGAATTTCCCACACTACCAGCAGCTCCACAATCAAGATTGAAATTCAAAGTTATTCATTTGATCAAAGGTGTACTGTGATAAGTGCTGGAGTAGATACTAAGACAAGTAAGTCATTTTTCCTTCCCTCAAACAGCTTGAACTTGAAAAGGAACAATAGATGTACACACAGGAAAAGGCAAAAAAAGAAGATGCATCTCCTAAGCATATATTTTTGGAAGATGGCTTAACTAAACTTGTTAGATAGGGGATAAAAGATATAAAGACTAGAAGAATGTTTGTGTACTTTAGCATAAATAGATAACTGACAAATACTAAGAAAGGGTCTTCTCTCTTGTCAATTGGGGAAAAATACAGATTACTCAATTCATTATTGATTTAGTAACATATGAGACAAAGGGATTCTTTTTCAGAATGTAAGTTAAGTTTGAACATGCCAGCTGGACGAGATGGATGGTCAGGTCATTTCTATCCTAGCTTGGCTTCTGATTTTCCAGCACTGTGACCGTGCTGCATCTCACCCTGGAACCTACCTCAGTGATTAGGACATAGTTACCCTGGAACATTGATCATTTGAGCCTTTATTCCTACTGGTAAGTTCCTCTTTGGGTCACCATTTTGAAGAGGGATCAAAGCCAACCCAGGGAAGCTATGTGGTACAGTGAATAGAGTGCCACATAGCTTCTCTGAAGTCAGAAAGATTCCTCTTCCTGAGTTCAAATTAGGCTTCAGACACTTACTAGCTGTGTGACCCTGTGTAAGGCACTTGACCCTGTTTGCCTTACCTTCTTCATCTGTAAAATAAGCTTGACAAGGAAATAGCAAACTAGTACCTTTGCCAAGAAAATCCCAAGTGGTGTCACAAGGAATCAGAAAGGACTGAACCACAAGGTCAACAATCTTTATTCCATTTCTTTTCTCCCCAACTTTTCCATTGGCTTTTGTGTGTTCTCTTCCCTCATGAGAATGTAAGCTTCTTGAAGTCATGTATTAACTTTCTTTGTGCTTGTATCCTCAGTGTTTAGCCCATTGTACTGAATAAATGCTTGCTGCCTTGCTATGTCTTAGACACTTTCCTCCTCTTTCACTCCATGATTTTGATTCCTTTGGAGTTGTTTGAAGCACATAGAGGTCAGGTGACTTGTCCAAGGTCACTCAGCTAGAGAGTTCCTACAAATATGTTTGCCTGTATTTAGAATCCTAAATTTAGAACTAGAAGAAAAATTAAAATTTCTTGGTTCTAAGAGATTTATTTTCATAAGTTATATTTTCATAATTTAGAGATAAGTAAAAAGAGCCTCAAAGAGGTGGAATAGTTTTTCCAAACTACACAAATTGGAAGTAGCAGACTTGAGATTCAAATGTGATTCTGGCACAATGGAAGGAACACTATAATTATAATCAGGAGATTTTAGTTCACTTCTCAACACTATTCCTTACTATTTTGGGGAACCTGGGCAAATTATTTAATTTTTTGATACTTCAATTTCCATATTTGTAAAATGAGAGGTTTGACCCCAATGACTTCTAACATCTCTTCTTGGTCCTATTCCAGATATTTGCATTTATGTGTATGTGTAAGTATAGGTATAAGTATACACATAGGTACAGGTATAGGTATTGGCATAAGTAGGGTAACTAGGAGCACAGTGGATATAGCACCAGGCTGAGAGTCAGGAAGATTCTGGCCTCAGACACTTACTAGCTGTTTGACCCTGGGCAAGTCACTTAACCTTGTCAGCCTCACTATCTTCATCTATAAAATGAACTGGAGAAGGAAATTGCACACCACTTCAGTATCTTTACCATGAAAACCCAAAACAGGGTCATGGAGAATCAGAAACTACTGAACAACAACAAAAGCAATCTAAGGAGAGAGAGAAAGAGAAAGGGAGAGAAAGAAAGAGAGGGAGAGGGAGAGAGAGAAAGAGAGAGAAGGAAGTAGGGAGGGAGGGAGAGAGATATGTAAATGTACAGGTATATATACAAATAAACATATATACGTATAAGATACGTATGTGTATATACAGATACGCATGTATGTACATATGCATCTACTGTATATGCATAAATTTATACTCACCTACATGCATATAGACATAATTGATTCTTGCCTGTCTTTGTAGTTATGTTCTATATAGTCAACCTAAACACTTAATTGGCAAATGGTGTACCCTCTCTCCTTGGGTAAATACAAGGCTACATTCCCATAAGCCTCTTGTCATAACATTTACTTTAGCAATTTCCAGAGCAGCCTCACAAACAGATTGACAAATTTTCTCTCACTTTTTCTGGATGTATTATATTATCAACTCATTAGCACTGAACTCACAACCAACAGTACTATAAACTGAAGCCTGAATGAAGCTGATCCAACAATTGTTTTTTTTTTTCTGTAAGGCACATCTCAGCCTTCATTAGGAACTAGACAGAACTACACTTGGGGACCATTTTAAATATTGAAATTACCAATCAAAAATACACAAAATATGTAAATGACATGGCACTAAATAGACCTTGGGAAAAAAAAATAAAAACCACTTGTTCACAGCATGAGAGCTAAAACAAGAAGGCAGAATATTGTGTTGGTCAATCTCAGTTCAGAATGTGCATGAGTCAAATTTTTCACCACTCCATGCATATCCATGAATTATGTAGAAAGCACCTCAATGCTGATGTCAAAAAGAAATTTTGAGTAGGTTAATTTACACATTTGGAATCCATGAATAATTAGAGTGGACTGCATGTGTTCAGGTAAAGATATGTGTGAGTGTGTTGTGTATATACATATATACACAAAAATATACATACATGCATTCACATATATTATATATAGACATATACATATGTGATATATATGCATTAGCGTACATATAATACATATGTTTAATATATAGATTAGGTTATACATATAAATACATGTAGGTATTAAACTATATTGGAGTCCTGAATATATTTTATGTACATACACATATATATATGCATATATGTTCACAAAAATGCACACAAATTTGATTCTATGACATTTTTTGTCAAATGTCAGCAGTTCTCCAAATACTATATTTGTAGACCAATGGATTCCCATCACGCAGAGTGGAATGAATCTCCTCATTGGCTATTCAAATTGTATTTTACTGAAACTTTCATTTTATTTAGGAGGATACAATATGGTAGTGGTATGGTTTATACACTTCTAGCCCATTTTTCTAGAATTCAGAATATAGTTTTGGTTAAGAAAAAATTCTGATTATTAAAATTATTTAAAGATTTGTGTTTTTTCCAGGGAAAATCCAGGATAGTGATTCATTTTAACAAGCTAATAATTTTTAAGGACTTATTTTCAACTTGGGGGCAGGATATCTACATAAAAACTCTTGTGAAAATTGAAGAATTCAGAGAAAATCCAAATGTTTATATCTACACAACATTAATCATTCATTAATTTGACAAATATTCCCCCCGCTAGCCACTTTTTTCCTTCAACTTTCTTCCAGACTACCATTGGGTACAATTATACACTAAAGCACTGTAATCAACCAGATGACCATTGGACTGATGTAGTGTACTAAGATCTTCCAGCTTTAAACCGCATGAACCAAAAACCAAAAACCTATGGGCCAAATCATATGTTAATATTGCCTTCTGTGTTGGAGTTCTGTTGTCTCCCATTGCATCTCTAGATTAACCTCAAATAAAAACTATACCCTCAGAAGAAGAAAAGGCTGTTTACTAAGAACTTACGCTTCAAGATGGTAGCTTTGACAACTTCTTCATCCTCTTTCATCATAAAACTGCCCTATTTTTACAATATAGGCACTATACTTGTACAAGGATAGTACGATCCAGTAAATGCTATGGATCAAATGCGAATAGTGGGGTCCCCAAGGCAGGAGATTTAAAAGCAGAAGGTAGATGACCTCTTGTGATTTTGCTGAAAGGATGCTGGTCAGATAGACATTGTACTAAATGACATTTGTGGTCGTTTGAAGCTCTGAAATACTTTGATGATGAAATGGACTTCTTGTCAGATTATGGTAATACTAGATCATAAACTCTTTGAGGATGGGAATTATGTTTTATTACTCTTTGCAACCTCCTCACTGGAGTAATGAGCAATACTTATTTTTTTTTTACCTTGGGAAATAAACAGATGAAGGGGGAGGTGAAGCAGTTGCAGGTGTGATTTCTGTCCCAGTCTTCCTAACTTCCTGGCCAGGACTCTACCTTATGCCATCCTGTATCTCAGATACACCACTACTTACCTCGATTACTAGAAGTTTTTGTTGTTATTATATCATTGTTGTTGTCATTGCTGCTACTGTTAATCATTTCAGTCATGTCCAAGTCTTCATGAACCCATTTCCTTCTCCAGCTCATTTTACAGATGAGAAAATTGAGGCAAGCAGGGTTAAGTGACTTGCTCACAGTCACATAGCTAGTATCTGAGACCAGATCTGAACTCAGGTCTTCCTGACTCTAGGCCTAATGCTCTATCCATTGCACCACCCAAATGTCCCCACTGCATGAAAAACGTTTTGTAACAAATTCAAACTCACTCTCCCCAGAGACTCTGTGTGTGTAAATAAGAGTGAATTCCAGTTTAGGGGATATTCTGTTAACCTACATCCTTGCCATAACATTTTAGTAAATATCACTTTTGTAATTGGTTGAGTAATCTTGGTGCTGGATTACGGTTCATAAATGACAACACTAAAAGTCACAATCCCTCAGGATTATCTCTGGAATCTTGAGGGTAGAAGTAGTATTCTTTCTTGTGGGAATCTTTCAAGTCAGTGTCATATAAGTGGGGAGAGTGAGGCCAGAGGGAATGCTACATAAGGATGGGTAATAAAGCTATTCAAAAGTACCCTTTTATCAGGGGTCCACTCAGAAAAGGAACACTAGATAGAATGAGCATTGAACTAGGAGTCAGCAGAGGTGGGTGCTAATCCCAACTCCGCTACTAATTTGCTATGTTTTATTTTTAAGGGTCTTGGTTTCCTCATCTGTAAAATGATGACCTCTAGGGAAACCTTCAAGTCTTCTTTATGTATCTAGCTCTATGCTCTTGGTCTCCTTTAAAGCCAGAGCTTGACAACTTTGAGGTAATGAAAATAGTGAAACAAATCATTAAGGAAGAATGTTGAATCACTGTTTCTGGAGATCTTTTAAGAGCCAGAAAACCATTTGGGTTGGTTTAGATGAAGCCTGATTAGAGGCAAGATGATAAACCAGATGGCCCCCTAGAGGGTTTTTTGGCACTAGCATTTTATAATCCAAGGAATACCATCTACAAAACTATCACACCTTTATACATGGATAGAATCATGTTCAAGTTCAAAAAATGAGACACGGATGGGCCAGTGATACAGTTGATTATTAAAGCTTGATTTATGAGAGTTTAAATTTATAATTCACATAAATCACCTAGAAAAGAAATGATCTCATGTATAACTGATTAGAAGGAAGATTCTCTTCCATAACGGGACCTTCTACTTTAAGCGCCTTGGATAGGAAGATAATGGATGATTTTCTTTCACACAATTAACTGACAAAATCTCAGAAAGTTAAGGAATCCCTTCTAATTATCAATCTATTTTCCTACAATTATCCAAAACATGTCTGACTTTCTCAATAGGTGAACTTCACTTTCTACTTCCCCTTGATTCTACTCAAAAATTCTATCAAAACTGCCTATGAGCTAAAGACTGCAACTGTCTTATTCATAGATTATTCTTTTATTGGGGGAGGGGGCAAAGTGGATATAAGCACCTTTCCTCTCACACATCCTGCCCTAGGCAGTTCTCTATGACTAAATTGCAAAGAAGGTGCTGAATTGCATTGCAATCAAAGAATTTCCTGACATGGAAATTCCCTATAGCATTTAAACTGAAGGTCCAGCCCCACTCCCTTTCCTTTGGTTGAATTTAGAACTGGTTCTTTATTGATTCCAGAGACAGAAAGAAAGGAAAACATCCCAAAAAAAACCTTTTCTTTTTTCTATATTCTCAATGAAGATAAATGCCCTCAAGTTTCTATGTTTCGGCACTTGCTATCAAGAAGTTTCAGAGGGTGGATTTTCCAACAAATAAAAAATAAATCCTGACACAAAGTCCTGTTTTCCAGGCATCACTATCCTTCAGTTTTTTCACCCCATTCCTTTTCCATGTGTTCCCCATCCAGCCCCAGGTTTTCATCTGGAATTGAAGCCATCAGCTGGAAAATAGCAAAGGGTCACATAATCATCTGAATTTTATTGAGTGACTAATACACTGTAGGGAGAAGCTGGTTCTCTGTTTTCCCAACATTTTCATTTGAGTATCAGTCTTTGGGGCCAAATACATTAGAGTAACCTTCTTTTCTTAGACACATGCACAAGTATATGTATATTAAATACACATATAGATTCATTCTAAGGTCTATAATAGCCTAACCAGAGTAGACAGGGCTTAGGTGTTTAAAGGTCTCATCTGAAAGTCCTGCCTACCATAAAACAAATGGAGCCCAATTTATCTGCTTCAGAAAGACAAAAGGGTGAGTCAACATAGCTGGAATCTCAAATTCTGGTTACAGTGAGGGCAGCTCTAACTTGAGTCTTAGACCACTAACTTATCCTCTCTGGTGAAATTATTTGCCTCTATAATTTCTTTGGTTAAAAAATGTTTGAATGATCATAAGCCCATCTCCAGATACATTATTTATTTTAATATAGTATTTTCCATATTCTGATTAATGGAGTGGGATGCTAGAATGAAAACTCTGCTTAGTTCATTTGGTGTTTCAAAACTATCACATTTGATGAGAACATTAACAAGGGAGATGACTAAGATGCCAAACTCTCCAGTCCCCCAGCACTAAATCCTCACAGCTACCCTCCCCCTAACTCTTCTTCCTGACTCAGATAAAGCCTCCTTGCTTCTATCATGGAAACAGCTCCACACTCACATTGAAAAAAGGCTGACAGATATAATTCCAGGGCAGAGCCAAGATGGCAGCATAGAAGAAGCAAGGTCCCACAGCTCCCACACAACCAACCAAAATACTCATAAAATATGACTCTCAACAAAGTCTAGGACTCACAAACTCAAAAAATTACAGAAAACACATCTCTCGCTGAAGGAAGCTTGGCAAGAGGGGCTCACCATGGCAGGCCAGGAGCCGAGGCCAGCCCAGCCTGAAACCAAAACTGCAGCCAGGCCCCAGGGGCCAGAGGAGCCGAGCCAAGCCGCAGCCGGTCTACAAGAGCGAAGATCTACAACACCTGAAGCAATGCCACATCCACCTAGGCATGAAAAGCAAGGACTAGAGAAAGGCAGCTCGGCATCAGGGGCTCATCTCACAGGCTGGCAGGCCAGGAGCAGAGACCAGCCCAACCCAAAGCTGAAACCAGGGCCAGGTCTCAGGACAGTCAGGAGGAGCCAAGCCTCCCAAGCCACAGCATGAGTCTACCCCGGGGAGCACCAGGAGGGATTTTTGCATCTAGCAAGCCAGGATTACAGAAGGTCAGTGAAAGTGGAACTTTGAAACTTAATTTGGGGGATGAAAAGAAGTTTGGCCAACCTGCCCCCAGGGCAAAGAATCAGTGGCGGAAGGGCAGGAATGGCTGTAACTAGCAGCTGCCCCCACTGGGCTGTTTCAGAGTCCCTGGCCTGTGGACCCCACAGGGGGGCTGAGTTAATTGATCAGGGCCAAGTCCTCTTGAGTTAAGCAGCCTGGATCTGGATCGTGGTCTTGGGTGGTGGTGGACCTGGTGTGCACTTTCAGGAAGCCAAAGCTGGGGGGGCTGAAACACCCCCCTAATAGCTCCGGCAGCAGGGAAAACCCCAGCAATTTGGAACAGAGCTTCCCCCCCCCCGTAAGCAGAGTTCCACAAAGCTAAAAAAAATAACTAATTAATTGACTGGCCAACATGAGGAAGAGAAAGCAAAATAAGAACAGCAATAAAACTCTAGAATCCTTTTGTGTGGACAAAAGGTATCAAAGCATGGAACAGGAGGGAAACAACAGAGTCAGAACTCCCACACAAAATGCTTCCAAGATACGTGAAGAATGCCTAGAGGCAATAGATCATCTGAGAAAGGACTTTGGAAAACAAATTAGAGAAGTGGAGGAAAAATTGGAGAGAGAAATGAGAATGATGCAAGAAAATCACAAAAAGAGAGTCAACAACCTGACTGAAGAAAACAACACTTTAAAGAATAGATTAACTCAAATGGCAAAAGAGTCCAAGAAAGCCAATGAGGAGAAGAAAGCCTTAAAAAGTCAAATTTCCCCGATGGAAAAAGAATCTCAAAAGCATTCTGAAGAGAATAATTCCGTCAGAATTAGAGTGGAGCAAGTGGAAGCTAACAACTTTATGAGAAACCAAGATACTATTAAACAGTTACAAAGAAATGAAAAAATAGAAAGCAATGTGAAATATCTCCTTGAAAAAACCACTCACCTGGAAAATAGATCCAGGAGAGACAATTTGAAAATTATTGGTCTACCTGAAACCCATGACCAAAAAAAGAACTTGGAAAGCATCCTTCAAGAAATCCTCAAAGAAAATTGCCCTGAGGTTTTAGAATCAGAGGGCAAAATAGAACTTGAAAAAATTAACTAATCACCTATT
>CM053593.1:171030097-171045565 GCA_028646575.1 Pseudocheirus occidentalis | reverse complement strand
ACACTTCAGTAAAGGGACAGGGACAGGGTAGAGAACAGAACAAGGGGGGGTAGGGATAGTAAGGAGAGACATGATCACTGTCACAATATGTCCACTCTGAAGATGTCCTGTATAATCACACATCCACAGCCTGTATTGAATTGATTGTCCTTCCAGTGGGGGTGGGTGACAAGGGAGGAACTGAAAGAATTTAGAATTCAAAGCTCTGCAATACTGGCAACCAGGAATTAAGATAAACAGGGGCTGGGGTAGGGAGACCCTCCCTATCCTACCAGAAAGTAAGGGAGCAGAACAGGGGAGGGGTTTTACAGTAGAATCGCTGTTTTAGTGTTGGGGTAGGGGAATGACGGGGAGAAAATTTGTAATTCAAAAATCTCATGAAAATGAGTGACATAAACAAGAAAACAAATAAATTTTTTTAAATTAAAAAAAAGTCTGCCAGCTTGAGAGTCTATCCTTGATTGGAACAAGTTTTTTTTATTTTAATGATTCTGTCCTCTAACTTCTCCCCCAACACTATTTGAATCCATGACACAAACTTTTTGTTGAGATACAATATAAATATTTGCATGGAAGGATGCAGGAGCAGCTAACTGGCACAATAGATAGAGCGCTGAACTTGGAATCAGGAAGACTCATCTTCATGAGCTCAAATCCAACCTCAGACACTTACTGGCTCCGTGACCCTGGGTAAGTCATTTAATCCTATGTGTCTCAGTTTGTCATCTGCAAAATGAGCTGGAGAAGGAAGTGGGAAAACACTCTAGTATCTTTGCCAAGGAAAACCCCAAATGGGGTCACAAGAGTCAGACACAACTGAGACAACTGAACAAGAAGATGATGGGAGTAATGGTTTTCTTGTTCTATCCACATGGTTTTTCTATTCTAAGCCTTTGACTCTTCCCCAGATTCTGATAGAGGAGTTTTCACCTTTTCTTGATAGTTACTAGGCCTCTATTCTGCTTCCTAACCATCTCCCCATTGTGCCACTATAAACCTTTCTCCTGCAGAATTCCCCTTTACAAACTTTCTTCTCTTATTTGAATGTAAGCTTCTCAGGACAGGAGCTGTTTTGACTGCTTCTCATCCCCAATGTATAGCACAATGTCTGACATGAATTAGCACTTAATAAATGCTCTAATATTAATCTATCTATCTAACAACCTATATACCCATCATGGGCAGCTAGGTAGGACAGTGCTAGGACTAGAATAATGAAAATTCACTTTTCTGAGTTCAAATCTGGCCTCAGACATTTACTAACTGTGTGACCCTGAGGAAGTTACTTAATCCCATTTGCTTCAGTCTCCTCATCTGTAAAGTGAGTAGGAAAAGCAAATGACAAACCATTCCAGTACATCTGCTAAGAAAATCACAAACAGCATCATGAAGAGTCAGACAAAACTAAAATGACTTTACAACAACATACCTATCATAATCTATCAGAAAACATGCACAGCAGATATTTGAAGAGTTGTGCTGTCTCATCTACATCTGCTTATTTCTATTGCTACATGACCAATAATACTAACTTTCAGTCTAGATGGCCAGAGTGAAAATATAGCCTGTGCAAATGAAATATGGCAGAAACCAACTGATTCATGTGGGAAATGAAGTCTATGACTTGAGTAATTAATATCACATTCTAACCCACTGAGTTAACACAGATCTTCTGCAGTGTTAACCGTAGGTTATTTTATTATTTCTTTTGGTATGGCCAAGCAAATTGCTATTGTTTAATATTTAATGAGCTATTAGACATTAGTGCCTCTTCAGAATATCCATATTGTACAGATTCATGTTAGAGAAACTTCAATTCAAAGTCAACATGGCACTCAACACACAAACTAATAAGATTATATGGGAATAATGACATACAGTGCTTCAAAGTTTGCCTTTGCCCTCTCTCATTTCTTACACCTGAACAATGATTTCTAAAGGTGTTTTCCCCTCATTTTCTCCTATACTCACCTTTGATTTTAACTCACAATATTAAGGCATATATTGACTTAACTTGCAGTTTCTTATACAGTTATTTATAAATAATGTTTATCTTTTCATCTTGCCAACATATATTATTGCTTGAAACAAAATTATTTTCATGGGAATTTATATTTGTGAATGCTTACCACGAGTACTTCAAAAAGAGAAGAAGAGATATACCATGAAATTGTTCCTTACTGCCTTTGGACATTTAAAGAAAACCTACTCTGCCAAATCATTTTGTTGTTACACCAAGGAGAACATGTAGACTATGTTTAAATTGGCAAGAGTTAATATTTTTAGATGGCTTAGAAATTGTATGATTCTTAGTATTCACTCCTCATTTTTCTGGCCTCATTTATGCAGAAGCAAAGGGAACTCACAAAGTTTCTATAACTAAAAATCCACTACCAAACAGTCAGCCTAATGGGCATGAGTACCTCAATTATTTAGCTAGGCTGTTTCTTAGAAAACAGACATAGACCGATGCTTGAAAAACTAGCTTAGAGGACACTGTTCAATCAATTGCAGAATGGCTAAACAAGCTGTGGTATATGAATGAATGAATACTATTGTGCTATAAGACATGATGAACAGGCAGACTTCAGAGAAACTTACACGAACCCATGCTGAGTGAAGGGAGCAGAACCAAGAAAACATTGTACACAGCTAACAGCCACAGTGTACAAGGGCTGAATTTGATAGACTTAGCTCTTCTCAGCTATGCAAGGACCTAAAACAATTCCAAAGGACATATGATGGAAAATGCAAGCCACATCCAGAGAAAGAACTATGGGATTGCAATGCAGAACAAAGTAGAATGTTTTCTTTTTTGTTTGTTTTCATTTTGTTCTTTTTTCTTTCTCATAATTTTTCTCATTCATTACAACTTTTCTACGCAAGATGACTAATGTGAAAATGTGTTTAATAGGAATGTATGTGTAGAGCCCATATAAGACTGCAAATCATCTTGGGGAGGAAACGGGAGGGGAGAGAAAATTGAAAACTTATGAAAGAGAATGCTGAAAATTAAAAATAGATTAATTGTAAAAAAATAAGAAGACATTGTTCAAGTTTATACTCCACTTACATAGCCTTAAAGAACTATGGGTTAGCTCTACATCATGCTGAGGTATCAGATTAGGACCTTGAGAAGGTTTGTAATCATATAGGAGCTTCATTCCTATACAAGATGTCTCCAAAGTTTTAACTCAGGATTAAGCTTTAAAATATTAATAGTTCTCAGATTTAACAGCTTAAAACTGTACTGAGGCTTTTTGGGCATGCTATACACCCTGACCTTTTTTTTGTTTTTGAGAGAATTTGAAAGAACTAGATGGCCACAGTGACTGATAAAGTGCCCTCCCACAAGTGAATTTGGTTGCATTCTAATGGAGAGAAAATAAACAGTTATAAATATTGCAGTCATTTCCAAATCAACTATCTGTGTAAAGTTGGGTGATGAACTGAGCAGAGTATAGATCAAAGTCATTGACAAATTGCAAGGATCAGAAAAAAAAGGAAATATGTCACACAATAAAGGTAACTTCAAACTGATTATTTCAACAAATTGCTTGTACTAAAAAATCAGAAACAACTTTTTGAAATTGACATTAATACAGATTGTTACCATGTCCAAAGGAAATTTAAGCAGTATACATAACTTATTACAATAAGAAGATCAAAAGAGATGTAAATCAAGTTCAACAACGTTTGATCAGTTTGACAAGCAAAGAGATATAATAGCCAAGGGCAACACCAATGCAGAATATAAATTCATTTGTCAACTCTTGCAGATGAGCAAGGTGGAAGATTGTGACTAGTATCACCTCAAAAAGCAATGCGAAGGACTAACAGGATAAACACATTTTCAGAAAATGTGACAAGAGATCTAATTAAGGCAAATCATTTTGAAGGCTTTTACAGATGGAACAGGAAGAGCAAGGTGAAATGAGAAATAGAATAAATACATCAAGATTTCTAAAATTAACTTTCTTCTCCAGTGTCAGTGGAGTTATTACATTTGGACTTTAACAACATGGATTCCCATCTGCTATATCAATTAATCAACATTTATTAAGTATCTAATACCCATTCTTGGGGTAAGGAATGGTGATACAAAGAGGTTACATTCTCTTTGAGGAGACAACATAAATTTAAGGTAAATTGGAGAGAAAGAATAAATAATTGAAGAGATCAGAACATCTCCATGCAGATGGTGGTACCTGAAGAGTTTTGAAGGAAAAAATGTATTCCCTGAGGCAAATGTTAGGGAGTACACTGCAGACATTATTGAATATTGGAGTGGGCTAACCAAAGCAAAGACATGGAGATAAGAAATACAACGTCATGTGTGAGATACAGAGAGAAGTCAATTTTGGACAACCATTTGTTTTGTGAAAGAGAAATTATAGAAAAGAAAAAGAAAAGAAGATATGTACTAGACAAAAATATAGAAAGTCAAGGTTGAAGGAGACATAATTTTGAAGATATTGCTGGATCTATTTCCAAGGTATCTGACAGAAAAGATGTCTGTATGAAATACTTGGGGGGAAAATCACAGGCCTCAATAAATAGCTGTCCTGTATAAGAAATGAGGAGCAGACGGACTTCATAATAACCTGGAGAGACTTATATAAACTGATGCTGAGCGAGAAGAGCAGAACCAGGAGAAATTTGTACATAATCACGGACACAACATATGCGTGCTGACTAACTTCAATAGACTGAGCTCCTCTCAGCAATGTAAGGTTATAAGACAATTCCAAAAGACTCATGACAGAAAGAGATATTCACATCCAGAGAAAGAGATGCAGAGTCTGAATGCAGATTAAAACAAACTACTTACTGTTTCTTTTTCTTGTTTTGTTTTGTTTCCTGTTTCCCACTGATCATTCCCTCAGTTATAATCCTTTACAACCTGACTAATGATTAGTGGGAAGATATTTGTAGATCCTCTATCCAAGTGCATGCCACCCTGATGGGGGGAGGAGAGGGAAAGGGAGAAAATCGGAAACTCAAGGGACTGTGGAACTGAATGTTGCAAACTAAAAGTAAATAAACCAGTTTAACTAAAATATATAAATAGCTGTCGTATACCTGAAAATAAATCAAACTTTATCATGACCAAAAATGACAAATGAAAACAACAATATGAACTGAGTCATATGCCTTCTTTCCCACCTATACAAAATCTTTATTAGAATAATCTCTGTATACACTGAATTCATCTTTGACAAGTATGGGAATGACACAAACAGATTTTCCAAAATGATATTCAACAGGATACCTTTTCTATACAGGGACATAATTGACTGAACTGTGTCAAGAATGAAGATTCCAGTTATGTAACCAGCAGGTGTCACTCTGTATTAGAACTTGACTGAGAAGGAAATTCGTCCCCTCCTTCTAAGAGTAAAGGAACCTAATTATTTGTAGCCCTTGGATATTTCATCACATTGGGAAGACTATGGAAAGGGCCTTGCTTTTGGCCATGAACCCTTCCTCACCTTCTTCTCCCTTCCCTTTCTGCATGTTGGAGGATGGAGGGGAGGCAGTAGAGTTTGCCTAACCTGAATTCAAGTAAGTCAACCTGTGCTAGACAAGAAGCTCAGTTTTAGTATAGAGGTGAATTTGCCAAAATCCATGTGGATTTTCTTTGCCACAAAGTTTGAAAGTTTAAAAATAGAGATTATTAGCAAAAATCATAAAAGTTTAAAATGCTTAAATCATAGATATCTGCACTCATGAGGCCACAGATCAAGATCTCCAACTTGTTAAATGCTGTGTATTCAAATGGTCACTGACTTCTCCCCTTCTACATTCTATTCAGAAAGCTATACAATCACAAAACAATGAAAATCACTTTATATTCAGCTACCAGAAAGGCAGCTTTGGAACTAATGAAAACAGAAAGTGTAAATACAACTTTAAGGAACAAAAAGTGGATGTACTACTCAGAGAGAATTAAAGACAGAGAGTGATAGAGACAGGGACAGACATAAAGACACAGAGAGAAAGAGGTAGAGTAAGATGCAGAGAGAGAGAGAGAGAGAGAGAGAGAGAGAGAGAGAGAGAGAGAGAGAGATGGAGAGAGGGAGAGAGGGAGAGATACAGAAAGAGAGAGAGAGAGAGAGGAGGAGGAGGAGGAGGAGGAGGAAAACATCACAATTGTCTGTATCAGCAGAGTCAGCAAGTGTTTATATTATCCTTGAGGCTAGGTTAGGTTATTATCCTCTCCTGCTGCTAGGCTATCAGTAGGAGATGCTCCTTCCTTCACTGCTGCTGCAACTCAGTTAAGCCCCTGGATGGCAGATGCTGCTATTGTCATTTCTAGTGCTCAACCTGTAAGCTCCATCTTAGTCTTTCTCTGTCCCCCCTTCTCATTTATAACACTGTAAAACCTCCCACTATGGTGTAAAAAAAACTAATAAAAAACCACCTCTGCCTTCCAGTGCAACAATCTGTGATCACTCTCCAATGTTTCCCAGGAAGGTCATAGCTACAAATGGCAAGCTCTTTAGTGACCTTTGGAGACTTCTTCTGCCTGCAGGAGTACTTTCAAGGTTAGAATTATGAATAGATATAGTATGATTTCAGGAGTTCCTGAAAGGAACAGGAAAGACATTGTTATACTTACTTTTTGTTAAATATTTTTTTAAAGCATTTTTTTTTCTCAAGAGACTACATCTTTCCAAGACTGTTGCCAATTTGGGGTCTTCAGTGAATGTTCAGAAAAAAAAAACTAGAAAAGATGTTTTGAAAGATGAAATAGCAGAATAACTTTATTAAGCAAGTCATGTTCTTGGTATTATTATCAAGCGAGTTATAGTACAAGACATGCCACCAAAGGATTTTGCCGCCCTGACAGATAGCCAATGCACAGTCTAAATAGAAGAGGAATTCTCTATGGATAGTAGGGTCATGCAGAAGCTTTAGTTTCCAGATGATAATTGTAGTGATTGCTTCAAGTCCACAAACATTGTAAAGCTTCCTAAATGAGATCCACAATCACTCCTCTCCACCTCTCCAAAAAGTTCAGGTTAACTACTCATATAGTGAAAAACAAATGTCTGTGGTCTAGGCTATGATACGTACCTGGATAAACCACACATAGAGTTGGTCTATCAGGGTCCTCTCTGTAGAATGTAAGCTCCTTCAGGACATGGACTGTACTATTTTTATTTTTATATCCCCAGCCATTAGCAAAATTCTTGACATTGTAATAGGTGCTTGATGAATGCTTGCTCATTGATAGTATAAAAACATCAGACAAAAGCTCTTGAGTTTTATATCTCTGATCTTATTCTTAAAAGTAAACAAAGGCAGAAAAATTTATGTATTTTTTAAAAATATTGATATAAACTTTTTTCTTCTTGATACCAAAGCTCAATTATTCCGGCTCTCTGTTATAACTCTAAGTTGCTTCCTAATTCTAACATTCTATGACTTACTAGCTGTGGGATGTTAAGTAATTCACCAAAGAAGGTATATTTTTGGCATCTTTAGTGACATGATCTGAAAACTTCAGCATTTTTATGGACTGGTGGTTTCATTGATCTGGTTATTGCTTCCAATTTTGGGGTTTAAAAAGTTCAAGAGACATAATTTCTGGGTAATTTAGTCATTTTATTAATAATGCTAGCATGTTTATTAATAAAAAGAGGTCAGTGGCCCTCTCAAAAGCCCAAGACCCTTCATGGTAGTGGGCTCTCAGTTTAAATGCTCTAGGAAGACTGAGTACTCCTAAGCATGGCAATCAGCTCTGGTTGGTTAACAATTAATGTGAGAATGGAGGTTGCAATGATGGGTGGTCTATATTACAATGAGGTTCCTGTCTTGGGGTTTGAGACTTAGATCACCCAAATTCTGATCAAAGAGACTTATCAATTTCCATATCACCTGTCTGATAGAAGGGAAAATTAACATTATCCCAGACCTGTCTGAGGAAACACAGTAAGCAGGAATATGCCCATTAGCTTAAACTTAGAATTTCTCTTACTGTCTTGATTTCAGAGATTCTGAGTGGGTATTTGAAAACAATTTCCCACACTGGTTGCTTTCTGGATAAAGGAATAAAAAAGGAGGAAAACCTTGATCCTAATTCAATAATTGGTTATTGATACAAGAGAAAAATAATAATTTCTCTCACAATAATACAGAACTATCTATGCTCTCTCATCCTGGCAAATTCCCCCTATAATTGTTCTACAGGCTGATTACCCAGTGTTGGAGCTCTTCCTCTTTATCTTTTAATTTTGTATGGATCCCAGTGGATCAGACAGACTGTGTATTAAGAATACTTAATGTTCGCCTACCTTTTCCTGGTCAGACATCTCTCTTAGGAAATCATTTATTCCATTTTTACTTTGTGATTGTGATATTGTAATATGTTGCACCCTTCTCACACTGTGAGGTTTTCAACTGCCCTTTTGTTGACCTTTAATTCACCTTGACTTATTTGGGGATTCACAATCTCTGACTCACTACCATGAGGAACTATTCAATGGTTTGTTTCAGGGAGAAATGTAGTTAAAAGCATTGAACAGTTTCCAAAAATCAGTCCAGCTTACTCTCTTCCTCCTGTTCAATTCTGGGTCCAGTTCATTATTGATATATTCCATTATATTTATAATTTTCATAATGTTAAACCTATCTTTTGTGGTTTAAATGCAACCTGGTCATACAGAAATTTGTTTTTACATTGTTTCAGATTCTGAGTATTTTGTTCAACACTTGGACACTATTAGATTTGTTGAGATAGAATTTTCTTTCTCTATGACTGATGTTTCCTCAAGCAATCAAAATTCTGAGTTTCTTATCTGCTCAATGTCCCTTTCATCTTTCATCTAATTTACACACCTTTATGGTCAAAACTTTAATTTTGCCATCTCCTATAAGTGCTTCAAATATACAATCAAGAACAATGAACTTCAATGATTTTTTAGTCTTCTATTCTTTGATCCTTCCCTAAACCTTAATTTTTTTTTCATTTTTTCATCTTGACTCTAACCTCCATCCCCTCCAATTTTCTTTTTCGTTTTTGGAGGGGGAAGGCAAGGTAATTGGGGTTAAGTGACTTACACAAGGTCACATGGATAGTAAGTGTGTCAAGTGTCTGAGGCCAGATTTGAATTCAGATCCTCCTGACCCAGGGCCAGGACATTATTCACTGTGCCACCTAGCCACCCTGACATTCCCTCCAATTTTCAGTAATTTTAAGGCCATTCCCTCTGCTCTAGCTATACTTTTCTTCATTCCTAACCTTAAACCTTTAGTCAGTTCAACTCTATAATATACTTTACTCTCAAAAACTTCCTCCTTGTATTCTGTCATGCCAAACCCCAACCATGGATTTCCCAAATCAACTTCTTCTGATCCTACTCATGTGGTACAGCCTGAAGCTAGAGCTGACTATGCTGACTGGGCCCACTACAGATTTGTGTTTTCTAATCTCCACTGGGTCTCATTGCATCAACGTAAATCCTTTTACTCTTCTTTAATGGATTCTCTAACCTACCCACCACAGAGGTTTTTCCAAATATACTCTTCTGCCCTCAAGCTTCTCAAAGCACTCCATCATCTTGTCATCTGAAAACACAGGCTCCTAGTTTTACCTTTTCAAAATTTTGCAAATTCTTAACTCTACCTCCTAGTATTTCTTCATCTATATCAATCTTCTGACAAAGAGGTAACACTTATCCTCATGAAAACCAACTCCTCTACATATATAATTGATCCCTTCCTCTCTCTTCCATCATATTATCCCAACAATCCTACCTCTTCTCTCCCTAATCCTCAATTTTATTTCTTTTCTACTTTTTACAAACCCACTCAAATCTCCCTCATACTTAAAAAAGCTTCACTGTATCCTATC
This sequence comes from Pseudocheirus occidentalis, assembly GCA_028646575.1. Taxonomy (NCBI): domain Eukaryota; kingdom Metazoa; phylum Chordata; class Mammalia; order Diprotodontia; family Pseudocheiridae; genus Pseudocheirus; species Pseudocheirus occidentalis. The sequence continues at coordinate 171,035,706 of CM053593.1, read as the reverse complement.
ATCCCTACCATCACCTAATATCTACCTATCTGCCTTTCTCAGCCAAAATCTTTGAGAAAGCCTTTCACAAAATCTTTGAGAAAGGCCTCCACTTCTTTTTCCTACCAATTTTCTTAACCCTCTACAATGTCTTACAACTTCATTGTTCAATTGAAACTGCTCTTTCCAAAATAACCAATGATCATTCAGTTACAAAATCTGACACCATTGGTCATGCTTACCTCCTAAATACTCTTTCCTTCATGGATTTTCATAACATCATTTTTTTGTCATTCTCTTCTTATCTATCTGAACACTCCTTAAAAGTCTATTTTGCTGGATCATGATTCATATCATGCCCGCTATCTCTGGGTCTAACCCAAAACTCTCTTTTGAGTTCTTTTTTTTTCTTTCTTCCCCTCTTTACAATCTCTCGTTTTGAAAGGCAGTGGAGCCAAGATGTCAGAGTATAGGTCAGGACTCTGGTGAACTCTCCCAACCCTCAAAACAACTATAAAATAACACCTCAAATAAAATTTTGGATCCTTATAAACAATGAAAGGTCAGAGGGAGAAAATTATACAGCCTAAGACAACTCAGGAGGTTGACAGGAGAGAATTATAACACTAGGATGGTTGCAATTCTGGAACATGGCAGAAGTACTAGTGGTGGGCCTTGGACATGGCAGCTTTGGAAGTTCTCAGTCCAAAGAGGAGAAGGGGGTGGGATAACTGGTCAAAAGGAGATCAGAGGGGAACTCTGCTGGCACTTTGTGCAGCTGGCACTTATTGGCATATATAAAGCAGTTAAAAGCAGTTCTGGGTCACACTCCCAGGGCAGATAGGAGCACTTGTGACTGATCACAATGGAGCAGAGATCCTGGTCACAGTCCCAGGGCCAAGAAGAATACTAGTATTTATGATTGCAGGGGAGCAGGGGCCCTTCCTGGGTAAAGATCATAGTATATATCAGGAGTATGGTGACCATATCTCTCCAAGGATAATACCACTTTGGAAGCAATGAAAACTTGGAGACTCCCCATAACTATCTCTGAAAACAGCAACCAAAAAAAGTCTGACATTTGGCAGAGTACTTTGCAATCCCCAAATATGCAAAATTTGACTTTAAATGTAAAGTTCAAAGTCAAGAAATAGACTGTAGAAATGAGTGAACAGAAACAACAACAGCAGTAAAAAGAATTTGGCCATAAAAAGTTACTATGGTGGCAGGGAAGAGCAAAACATCAACTTGGAAGAAGATAACAATACAAAAACAGCTACAAGCAAAGCATTAAAAAATGCTAATTGGACCCAAATCACAAGAATTGCTGGAAGAGTTAAAGAAAGAGATGAGTGGAAAAAAAAAAACCAGAAAAGGAGATGAGAGTGATGCAAGAAAATTTTGCAAAGAGAATTAACAACTTTGTAAAAGAGGCACAAAATACTGCAGAAAATAATTAAAAAGCCAAACTGGCATAAAAAAGTACAAAAAAATCACAGAAGAAATTCTTTTCTTTGATCCAGGGGGTAAAGTAGAAATTAAAATACTCCAGCCATCACTTCCTGGAGGAGATCACAAAATGAAAACACACAGAAATATTAAAGCCAAATTCCTAAACTCCCCAATCAAGGAGAAAATATTGTAAGCATCCAGAAGGAAATACTTCAGATATCATGCAACCATAATCAAGATCACACAAGATTCAGTAGCTTCCACTCTAAGGAATCTGAAAGCTGAGAATATGATATTTCAGAAGGCAAAAAAAGTGATAATTACAACAAGCAATCACCTACCCAGCAGAACAGAGTACAATACTTTAGGGAGAAACTGGATATTTAATGAAATAAGGGACTTTCAAACATTCCTAATGAAAAGACCAGAGCTAAATAGAAAATCTGACATACATTCAAATGTAAGACTCAAGAGAAATATAAAAAGGTAAACATGAAAGAGTAATCATAAAGGACCCAATAACATTAAAATGTTGGCATTCCTATATGCAAGGGAAAATGATACATTTAACTCCTAAGAACATTATCATTATTAAGGCAGTTAGAAGGAGTCTCCACAGACAAAGGGCACAGGTTCAAGTTGATTATGTTGGGATGATCTCAAAGAAAAAAAAAGAAAGAAAGAAAAAAATTTCTAGGAGTGAGAAACAGGGATACACTTGAAGAACTACACACTTTTGTGTATAGAAATCCATCTTACCCAATAGGGAAATAGGAAGGGAGGGGAATATTTGAATAAGTAGCCCTAATGCAGCACTTGGCACATAGTAAGTATTTAATGAATGACATTTTTATATTCACTAAATGATTCATTGATAATACTTATGTTTATCATTTTTCTTCATATATTTACATATTATCTCTCTCTAGTTAGAATGTAGGCTCTTTGAGTATAGGAATATTTAGCTTTTTGCCTTAATCCTTGGTGCTTAGCATAGAGCCTAGCACATAATACATACTTAATAAATGTTTGTTGATGAATTAGTTGATTTGTCTCTGGTTTGAGTAATTAACCAGTAAGTAAGTAGACTAGTTTTTCCAGGAAAAAATAAGACTGGGGTCAGATAGTAAAAGGTTTTAAATGATTAATAGAGGATTTCATATTTTATCCTAGAGGAAATTGGAAGTCAGTGAAGCTTTTTTTTGTTTTTTATTTTTATTTTTCAGCATTCACTTCTTTAAGATTTCGAGTTCTAAATTTTCTCCTTCTCTCATCATAATGGTGTGCAATCTGATATAGGCTATACATGTACAATCATATTCTACATTTTCACATTAGTCATAGTGTAAAGAAAAATTAAAACCAAAGGGGAAAACCATGACAAGGAAGAAGAAGAAAAAAGAGCAGATTGTATGCTTCAATTTGCATGCAGACTTCATAGCTCTTTCTCTGGATGTGGATAGCATTTTCCCTCAAGACTCTTTTGGAATTGTCTTAGATTGTTGCATTACTAAGAGCTAATTCTACCAAAGTTGGGCATCATATGCTACTGTTACTGTGTGCACTTTTCTCTTGGTTCTACTCATTTCCCTCAGCATCAGCGCCTGTAAGTCTTTCCAGGTTTTTCTGAAATCTGCTCATCATTTCTTATGGGACAATAGTATTCCATTACATTCATATACCACAACTTGTTCACTCATTCCCAAATTCATGTGCATCCTCTTAATTTCCAATTCTTGACTACCACAAAAAAGCTGCTATAAATTTTGTTTGTACATGTGTATGCTTTTTCCATTTTTATGATATCTTTAGGATACAGACCTAGAAATGGTATTGCTGGGTCAAAAGGCATGCACAGTTTTTATCACCCTTTGGGCATAGTTCCAAATTGCTTTACAGAATGGTTGGATCAGTTTACAACTCCACCAACAATGCATTAGTGTTCCAATTTTCCCACATCTCCAACATGTATAATTTTCTTGCTTTGTCATGTTAACCGATCTGATAGGTGTGATGTGGTACTTCAAAGTTGTTTTAATTTGCATTTCTCTAATCAATCGTGATTTAGAACATTTTTTCATATAACTGTAGATAGTTTCAATTTCTTCATCTGAAAAGTGTCTGTTCATATCCTTTGACCATTTATCAATTGGAGAAAGGCCCAGTGAAGCTTTTTTGAGGAGGAAACTGCACTTTAGAATTATTAGGCTATTTATTTCTTCATTTTTAGGTAAATTTTTAAAAACTTTTTTGAAAAATGCATGATACAACAACCAAGCAAAGGGTCACATTAGTCAGTGAACAGTATATTTTTCATCACAAGCAGATGCCTTCACCATGCAGAACAAACAATGCAAAAACAACAAAGGAATTTTATCTGACTTCAAATCAGCAGAAAGTTTCTTTTTTAAATTATTTTTTAGTTTGTTTTCTTGTTTATATCATTCATTTCCATGAGATTTCTGAGTTACGAATTTTCTCCACATCTTTCCCCTACACCCAACCCAAGACCAGCGATCCCACTGTAAAGCTCCTCCACCAATCTGCTCTCTTTTGTGCCCTCCTCCAACACCCCTCTAACTTTTTGGTAGGGCAGGAAGGGTCTCCCTACCCCAGTCCCTGTATATCTTAATTCCTAGTTGCATGTATTGCAGAGCTTTCAGTTCTAGATGCTTTCCATTCCTCCCTTGTCACCCACCCCCACAGGAAGGACAAGCAATTCAATTCAGGCTGTGCATGTGTCATTATACAGGACATCTTCAAAGTGGACATATGGTGACAGTCTGATCCTATGTCCCTCCTTCCTATCCCGCCCCTCCTTGTTCTGTTCTCTACTCTGTCCCTGTCCCTTTACAGAAGTGTGTGCTTCCAGTATCCCTCCCCTAGACCCTGCCCTCCCCTACATCATCCTGCCTCTCATCTCCATTCCCCCTACTCTCCTGTGTGGCATGATACCCAGTTTAGAGTTTATGTCATTCCTTCCTTAAGTCAAAATCAATGAGAGTAAATGAAAGTAAAGTTGTAACAGTTATCCCTTGCATCTTCTATATGGGATGATTAACCCCATTTTGTCTCTCCCTGTCTCCTCTCATTTTAGTCCTCTCCCACCTCAGAATTTCACCTTTTAAAGTATCATCCCTTTGTATTCAATTGATCCTACTACCTCTATGTACACATATACACACATGCTCAGATATGCATTCATATGCATATATAGCCTCCGATATAGACATATATGTAAGTATACATATACATATACATATATGTGTGTGTGTATACACATTTGTATTCCCATCACCAATGCTCATACTAAGAAAAGTTTTGAAAGTTACTATTATCATTTTTCCATATTGGCATGTAAATAGTTCAACTTTGATAAGTTCCTTATGATTTCTTTCCTTTGTTTACCTTCTCATGCTTCTTGTGTTTGATTGTCAAATTTTCTATTCAGTTCTGTTTTTTTCAGTAAGAATGCTTGAAAGTACCCCACCACATTGAATGATCATATTTTTCCCCTGGAGCATTATACTCAATTTTGCTGGGTAGGTGATTCTTGGTTTTAATCCCAGCTCCCTTGATCTTTGAAATATCATATTCCAGGCCCTTTGATCCATCAGTGTAGAAGCTGCCAGATCCTAGGTTATCCTAATTGCGTTTCCACAGTATTCAAATAGTTTTCTCTTGGCAGCCTGTAATATTTTCTCTTTTAATTGGGGATTCTGGAACCTGGCAATGACATTTCTAGGAGTTTTCTTTTGGGGATCTTTTTCAATAGGTGATTGGTGAATTCTTTCAAGTTCTGTTTTGCCCTGTGAATCTAAAACTTCAGGACAATTTTCCTTGAGATTTTCTCAAAGGATGCTTTCCAATTTTTTTTTTATCATGGGTTTCAGGTAGATCAATAATTTTCAGATTGTCTCTCCTGGATCTATTTTCCAGGTCAGTGTTTTTTTCAAGGAGATATTTCACATTGTTTTCTATTTTTTAATTTCTGTGTAACTGTTTAATAATATTTTGGTTTCTCATAAAGTCATTAGCTTCCACTTGCTCTACTCTAATTCTGAAGGAATTATTTTCTTCAGAATGCTTTTGGGATTCTTTTTCCATCTGGCAAATTCGACTTTTTAAGGCATTCTTCTCCTCATTGGCTTTCTGGGCCTCTTTTGCCATTTGAGTTA
>CM053593.1:170967366-171029597 GCA_028646575.1 Pseudocheirus occidentalis | reverse complement strand
TTTTGGGATTCTTTTTCCATCTGGCAAATTCGACTTTTTAAGGCATTCTTCTCCTCATTGGCTTTCTGGGCCTCTTTTGCCATTTGAGTTAATCTATTTTTTAAAGTGTTGTTTTTTTTTTAGTCAGGTTGTTGATTCTTTTCATGATTTTCTCGCATCATTCTCATTTCTCTTCCCAATTGCTCCTCTACTTCTTTCATTTGTTTTTCAATGTCCTTTTTCAGTTGATCTATAGCTTCTAGGAATTCTTCATGTGTCTTGGAAGCATTTGGTGTGGGAGTTGTGACTGTGTTATCTTCCTTCCATTCCATGCTTTGATCCTTTTTGTCCACAAAAAAAGATTCTAGAGTTTTATTGCTGTTCTTATTTTGCTTCCTTTTCCTCATGTTGTCCAGTCAATTAGTTGGTTGATTTTTTTTAGGTCTGTAGTGCTCTGCTTCCAGGGGGGAAAGCTCTATCCCAAATTGCTGGGGTTTTCACATCTGCTGGAGCTCTTAGGGTGGTGCTGCAGCCCCCACCAACTTTGGATAACTGAAAGCACACCCCAGGACCACCACCCAAGACCACAATCCACATCCAGGTCCCTCAAAGCAAGAGCCCTTGGCCCTGATCAATCTACTCAGCCCACCTGCAATTGGAAGGCCAGGAGCTCTGAAGCAGCCCAGTGGTGGCAGTTGCTGGTTGTAGCAGATCCTGCCATTTCCCTGCTGCTTCCTTGCCCTGGGGGCATATTGGCTGAACTGCTTTTGCTCCTCCAAATTTAGCTTGAAAGATTGATTTCACTGACCTTTCTCTAATCCTTACGTTTCCTGGCTTGATTGATGTGGAGATTGCTCAAGGTGCTGCAGATCTGCTCTCTATAGACTAGCTGTGGCTCAGCTCCTCCTGACAGCCCTGCGGCCTGCCTGGCCATGGTTTCAGCTTTGGACTGGGCTGGCCTTGGCTCCCAGCCTGCTGTGATGAACCCCTCCTGTCGAGCTGCCTTCAGCAAGAGATGTGTTTTCTGTATTTTTGTGAGTTTTGGAGCCCTAAAATTTGTTTAAAGTCATATTTAATGGGTATTTAGGGTGGCTCTGTGGGAGCTGCAAGACTTTGCTGCTTCTATGCTGCCATCTTGGCTCCACCCCAATGTTTTCCTTATTTATTCATTTTTAAGCCAATCTGCACTGAAGCAAACCAATCCAGCAAACATGTATTAAGTGCCTACAATGTTCCAGGTACTGTACAAAAAACTGGGAACACGATCAATAGAAAGAAAGACAGTCCCTTCCCTCAAGTAATTTATAACTCAAAGGGAAGATAACAAGTACAAAAAAGACAGGAAGGGGGTAAGGGGTAGATGTTGTACCAACCTGACACAGGGGCATTTTGTTCTATGGAATTGAAACCAGATAAGGTAGCAGATGCAAAGTAGAGTGAGAAGGTGAGAATCCAGTTTCTGCCTTCTATAAAGGAGGGCATTGGAGGAGTTTGGTACTCTTGTTTTCCAGCCTTTCCTTCAGAGGGGAGAGAAGGCTGAGGAAAGTAGTGCCAATCAAGACTTGAATTAACTGAAGTGGATAGCATCAAACTGGGAATAAAGAACACTCATCTTCCTGAGTTGAAATTAGTTTTCAGACATTTGCTATCTGTGTGATCCTGGGATAGTCACTTAACCCTGTTTACCTCAGTTTTCTCATCTGTAAAATAAGCTAGAAAAAGAAATGGCAAACCACTCCAGTGTTTCTGCCAAGGAAACCCAACGAGGGGCCATGAAGGGTCCATAGAACTGAAAAGACTGAACAATAATGAGACTAGAAGTGATTAACTTAACCTAGGAGAGGCATCTTGTTCCTTACACTAGAAAGAGAGTTTCCTTATCAGGAAATTACCTGCATCAGTGAAATAATAAGACTAGTTCTTAACCCATTTTTTAAAATTTGTATGGATAAGGTGGGAATTATCTGTTTAGTGACTTAAGAGAAAATAGATAAAAAATGGAGCATGTGTATATACATACAGAAACACACACACATATATGCATATATGTTGAGAGAGATTTATAATTTGCATTTGCGTTAATTTGAAGAGATCAGGTTTGTACTTCATCTTTTGGTTGCCAAAAGGGTTATGCTTAAGGTACAATTTTGATAATCAAGGCATTCTGGCAAGGAGAAGAAAAGTAGAGAGAAACTAATAAAAAGACTTACTTAAGGTATGGTTGAAAATAGTTCAAAAATTTCCAGGAAAAAAATAACTTGCCCATTTCTTTTATTGATTGGATTCAAAGTTTAATAATGAATTGGATTAAGGCAGAAAAAGTAGTATTATTATTCCTAGTTCACAGATGAGGAAATTGAGACCACTTGCAATTAGATGACTTACCCAGGGTCATAAAGCTAGTAAATGTCTTGAGATCTGATTTGAACTCAGTTCTTCCAGATTCCAGGCCAGGTTCTTTGCCCCACTGAACTACTCAGATAAAAGAAGATTCTGGTATGATGTGATCATTATTTCCATGCATTGCAAGAGCTGTCAAACCAAAGAAGGATACAACCTGTTCTGCTTGTTCCCAAAAGGCAGAACCAAGAATAATTAGTGGAAAAGGCAAAAAGGTAAATTAAAGTTTTTGTAATAGGACTAACATCTACCAGCACTTCTCCACAACATGGAATAGTCTGATACCTTTCTCTTTTCTCCTACAGAAATTAACTTTCACTAAAAGGTGACAAAGGTGTCTCCAAGATCCCATTAACCCCTGTTCCCTTGAAGCAGCTTTTTGGTCACTTAAATGCATAAAAAGTATCACCCATTTGATGTCTGGACCTCTCAGACTTGGTGGGTGGCAGAAACCATTTAAGTCATCACACTTCATCATACAAAACGGCCCTCCTAGCCAGTCAGTCATTCAATTGATAAACATTTATTAAGCACCTACTGATTTGCCAGGGACTATGCTAAGAACTGGATGGCCAGATGTGTTTCCATAAGGAGACAAAGGAAGGCATGTAAGTGCCACTTGCTTCATAAGGCAAAGTACATCTCATTTTTGTGGCCATTCAATGACTTATGAGTTTTTTATTTGGTTGCCAAATCAAACTTGAACTAAACAGAACTGACATCACATTTGTCCCTCATAGTTTAATATTAAGAAAATTTTCCTGACAATTAGAACTAACTTAAAACAGAAGAGCTGCCTTAGAAGACCCTGGGTTTCCATTAATTAGAGATCCTCACACTGGGGCAGAATGCCAACTTATCACATATGTTAAAGTGAAGATTCCTTATGAGGTACAGGTTGGCGTAGATGGCTGCCAAGATACTTTCCAACTCTAAAATAATTTTATGGACCACATAAAGCAATCAACAAGCCATCTCTTCCATTTCAGTTTGGGCTGTTTTTACTTTACCTGGGGACATAAGATGACAGAAAGAAAAAATTTCCTGTCTCTTAAATTAGAAACAAGTAGGAAGTACAATGGACAGAAAACTAGGCCTGCATTCCAGAAATCTCAAATTCAGATTTGGCCTCAAATACTTACTACTTGTGTGACTTTGGACAAGATACTGAAATTCTGACTGCCTTGGGTTCCACCTCTGTAAAAATAGGACCTACTTTCTGGAGATGTTGTAAAGATAATGTGTGATGATGTTTTAAGGTGCTTTGTTAAACTTAAAGCACTAAGAAAATACTATTGTAATTATTAAATTAATAAAAGACTACTTTTTTGCAAGATACATATTAATTAGCTTTTGAAAAATCACTAGTTGCAAATCTTTGAGAAATAGATTTAAGGAAAATCCGAAAGTAACTATGCAGAACGTAGTGAATATGTAAAAGTTACGTTTCGTTTTTCTGGATTATGGAACATGGTCATTTAAATTGCTATCTAAATATCATATAGCTTATCTGAGAGGTAGTGTGGCATAGTGGCTAGTGGGCTAAACTTCTATAAAAATATTAGGAAGACCTGGGTTCAAGTTTTGTGTCTGAGATACCTTGGGCAATCATTTAATCTCTTTGTGCACCCAGGCAACTATGTGGGAAGATCTTCCAATGTAGTAATTCCCTCTTCTGATGAAAACTGTCAGCTCCTCTACCATAAATACATAGTGATAGATGGATAGATAGATAGATAGATAGATGAGAGATAGAAGTAAAGATAATAGACAATTCATTAACTATATGAATATATATTTCATTATTTTATATAATGATATAAATTATTTAATAAACACCTTTACTAGAATTTCTTATAAATACATATGCCATTAACAATGAAGAACTTTATCAGAATGATAAAAACAGGCTTATAATTTTAAAATTTCATTGTAAATGCCCATATTTCTGGAGAGAGGATTATTCAGTTCAAAGCTATGAAGCAAAGTTACCAGTGCCAAGCTGCTCACTGGCAATAAAGAAAGAAAAAGAAAGAAAGAAGGAAAGAAAGAAACAAAGAAACAAAGAAAGAAAGAAAGAACGGAGGGAGGGAGGGAAGGAAGAAAGGAAGGAAGGAAGGAAGGAAGGAAGGAAGGAAGGAAGGAAGGAAGGAAGGAAGGAAGGAAGGAAGGAAGGGAGACATGAAGCAAGGAAGGGAGAGATGAAGCAAGGAAAGAGATGAAGTAAGGAGAGATGAAAGAAGGGAAGGAAGAAGGAAAAAGGGAGAAAAGGAGTGAGAGAGGGAGGAGAGAGAAAGGAAGAATTATAATTATTATTATGAAAATGTTCTGCAATCTTATTAATTCAGGAATTTCCTCCAATGAGGAAGCACTGTTCCAGTCCATACTGCTTGACTCTAATCCGTATTGTCTCAGAAATCCATTTAAATATCCACGCCTCACCACCACAATCATCATCATACCTAGAATTTATATAGCATTTTTATATAAATTATCTCACTTGATCCTCACAACAGTCTTGTGAGGTAGGTATTGTTACCATCTCCATTTTACCAATGAGAATACTGGTTAAGTGACTTGTCCAGCTTCATACAGTTAGCAAGTTTCTGAGGTATTATTTGAACTCACATATTTCTAACTCAAAGTTGAGCACTCTAGCTTGTTAGTTGCTTAGCTGCCAAATGCTGGTCTTCCTCCTTTTCTCCCAACACCTCAAAGTTATTTTAGTTATTTATTTAAAGTTATTACCCACTTTAACATAGCTTAATATCACTGAAGTTATTAAAATTGGTGGGCTAGTTTTGAATCTTTAATATGGATCAAAAGTGAGACTATAACCAAGCAGGGTAGTATTTCTGGTGGATCATCCCTTTGGGTAGGCAATCTGGGCCCAAGCTAGAGTCCCAATTTCTTAGAATTTTGGATGAGAATCTTCTGGTAAGTGTTTACCAAATCTCTTCCCATTTTATAGAGAGTAGAAACAGGAGATACTTTGAACTTTAATGTACACACAACACACTTTTAAATTTAGTTTGCTTTATTAATATTTCCTCAATCATTTCCTTAAGTCTAAGTAATCAAATGGACAATAAATCACACTATTTTTTTTAGCATTTGTCAGGTTCCAAGAAATGCTTACACTTCAAATCTGACAATCGCATGAGAAGGGACAGGGTCATCCTAGCACACCACTGTGAGTATGACCCATAGCTGTTACTACAATATTCCTGAATGAGGCTCAAATCAGAAGCAAATTTGTATGAACTATTCTGCATGATGATTACAAGGTGCCATGTAAAACAATTCAAGAATAGCATGGATTCTAGATTCAAAGGACCATGAGTTAAGTCAGTCTGTGTGAATTTCAGTCCACTGACCATTCCTTCCCCTGAGCCAGACATTTGACATTTACAATGTAAATTAATGCAAAGAATTTTTGGAAAAAGTTAGACTGACTTCATATTCCATACTGCCTTTCTTGATGTGTATATAAGGAAGAAAGCTGTGACTACAAAGCTAATAGAAATCACCCCCAGTCTCTAATGGCCCTGGTGAAGGGGAGAAGGCCAAGTCAGGGTAATTGGTGCCCCACCAATGATGTGATGACCCCTTCTCTTCAGCACTCCTCGGTAATGCCTGCCTGTTTTCAGTTATGAGGGCACAAAGGAAAGGGTCAGGGGAGAGGAGCTCACAGGAGAGCCCTGAACTGTTTCTGCTAAGAACATCAGAATCTTTCTTTCCAGTATCAGTAGCACCACAAGCTATTAAAATGAAATAAAGACAGTGCTGAGTAGAGAAAACCTTTCTATGCCAGAGTTATAAAAAGTATAAAGAGAGCCACTTTGGGAGAAGGTGGGTGGTGAGTGACTCCCAAGTACAAGAGATGGAAACAGTAATAGAAATACTGATTCTTTTCCCTTTCAAAGAAGACAAGGAGCTAGTGACATGAAGATATAAAATCCTGATATATTTTATTTTTTAAACAAGGCAGGAACCAAATGGAGCTCCCTAAGGAGAGTCCCACTTCCCAGCTCTGGGCCTGTATCAGAAGCTCTGGCATTTCCTCTTCAGCAGGGAGAGTAGCCAGCACAACAATCCCTGCTGTGATTGGAAACGAAGTGCAGTAGTTAATTAAGGCTGCGTCTTTTATTCTCCAGGGCAATTGAACCCAGCTTGAATGAGCCCCAGAGCCAGAACCTGGTGGGAATGTCTCTTGGGGTAGTGGGAGAATCCTGGCTCAGGGGCTGGCTCATTAGTATGACAATAGCCCCCAGGATGCACTTGGCCTGATGTAATGCCCTGAGCTAGAGAGGAGAGATGAAAGCCCTTGTTGCAGGAGCCTTGAGCATTTGCAGCTGATAGAGGGTATTTCAGTGCATGAAATTCCTTTTCTCTTTCTTTCTTTTTTCCTTTTTTGAAAAAGGATGTTTGCTAATTAGTAGAGCTCAGAAAACAATATGCCATTTAGAATGCCAGGTCCTCTCATTTTTTTTTAAATCCATGTAGTCTTGGTTTACTAGAAATATAGAATTCACTTTTATAGTTTGCATTAGGACATTGGATTTTTCCCATTAAAATAATTAATCAGCAAGATGAAACACATAAGTAGGGGAGGAAAGGCTTACTGAGTAGCGTGTCTCAGCTACTGATTCTCCCCATCAAGGTTTCCATCCAATGCACTTCCCTTTGAAACACTCAGCTGACAACTGGCTATATCGTAAGCTTTTGCCATATAAAGAAAATCAGTGCAAAGAATTTTGGAAAAGATAAGACTGACTTCATATCCTTAAAACAAATCGTATGGTCCTGTTTAAAACTAGAGAAATCAAATCACTGACATTGTAATGGGACTACCTAATATGGCCTTGAAATCACAGAATTCTGGAGGTTCTTAATCTTTTTGATGTCATAGACATCTTTGACAGTCTAGAGAAGCCTTCTCAGAAGAATGTTTTTAAATTCATAAAGTAAAATATATGAGATATAAAGGAAATTAATTTTAATGAAACTTAATTGTCAAAAAAAATTAAAGAAGATTGTTGATTGTAGATTAAGAACCCGAATTCTAGGACATCCTCTTTATTTACATGTAGGGAAACTGAGTGCCAGAGACAAATAAATGATCAAGGTCAGAGTTGTGATATCACTCCAGATCTCCTAACCTCTAACTCAAAGTTCTCTCCACATTTTCAATGCTTAATGCATTGTAGAAAGAAAGATAGCCAAACATACAATTAGGTTGGGAGCAAGAACATTTAAGCTATAACTTCCTCAATAAATGAAGGCCCTACTTTTATGCAGCATAGATTGGTAGTTAGATATGAACACTCTTCTAGACTATGCTACTAGAAGTGTACTGGGCTACAGTAAGTTATCCTTGGACATCAAGAAATTTATCTGTCAAAGGCAAATGTAGGACTAAATTATCTCTAAAATCCTTTGCAGTTCTAAGAGTTTATAGGATTTAGAGTTGGAAGGGATTCTTTAATTTAGTTAAAATTTAACTAGTCCAAATCCTTCATTTGACATATAAGCCAACTGAAGTGAACAGAGAGTGAATGATTTGTCCAAAGCTACCAGATATTTTGAAAATATCTACTATCCATTCATTCACACAGTTTGGAAGCTATATATATAGTCAACAAGAATGTATTAAGGGATTACTCTGTGCTATGCACTGTCCTAAATCCTGACAAAAATGAAAAAAAAATCCACTCTCATTCTGCTGAAGATTGTGTTAGACTATCTCAATTCTCATCTCTAGAATGAGTCAGGTCTGCAGGTAATAAATATTTCTTAAGTTAATACTATGCTCCAGGCACTGTGCAAAGTTTGTGTTTGGATATAAATATAAGCAATGAGATAGCCAGTGTGCTCGATGAACTTGCATTCTCATTGGGAAACAATATTTGAAAGGGAGTTCCTTAAGCTGAGGGAATTATATTGAAGTCCAGATAGTCAGATGAAATGTGGTTGGTTCTGTTTTCAAATGGTGACCTATAGAAGGAACTCACTGGTGGGAGAATGGGGCCAGTATGGTGGAGGAATATTCCATGGTAAGAAGGCAGCTGAGTCATGGTGGAGAAGCCCAGAAAGATAGTAGCAACACCAGGAATCATTTTATAGGTCTAAACAAGTACAATAAACTGGAATTTCATTGATGTTAATCAAACTGATAGATGGAAAGGCTACATGTAACTCCTCAGGTTTTTTCCAGTAAATACACTTACAATATTAAGAAGAAAGTTATAGTTGTGAATGCCAAGACTGATATTCTGAAATCTACCATCAATAGGAAGAATACATTTAAAGCAATTACTACTTAAGTGATACCAGTTTTATTGTTCATTTCTGGAATTTTAAAAAGGATTACAGAGGTTTGGAAAATATCCACCAAAATATATTTAATATTAAGAAGACGTAAACTCTATCACTCTAAGGAAGCTCTGATAAGGTTAACATCTCATCAGAAAGAAAGAATAATAAAAGATCCCCAAAACACTCAATAAATAGGTTAAGAATTTGCCAAAACCCATTGGCAACAAGCCATCATGATAATTTCTCAGGTGAATAGCAAAAGTTGACAATGGGTTTACTCACTTAAACTTGTCAATTGTATCCCAAAAACATCATTTACCTCCACTGCAGATGGAATCTGTGAAACAGCTAAAATCCACGAGCAGACTCCAAAGACCCTCCATGGGCAGCATCATCCACATGAACTCAGTGAACATACATTGACAAAGGAAGTTACAACAAATCCATGAGTCACAGATTTTCTAGAAAAAAACAATTCAGTATTGGATCTAGATATTAAAGATATTTGGATACTAGAAATTAAAGAAAGATTATACTTAAGGAGCTTTGATTTTTAAAACATGGTGCAATCTATAGAGTAATGTGAGGTATAAATGCAAAATCATTGCACTGTTACCATGTACAACTAGTGGTTGAGTTATTTGGGGTTAGACAAGGGGACCCAGGGAACTTCATTCTCCTTCTCTTACTCTCCTTTTGGTCATTCTCTACTTCAATAAAGATCCTGTCTCATCAAAACACAAAACTATATTTGAACCCTGTACAGGGTAAGGAGAGGGAGAGGGTCCATGGTATTATCAGTAAGTAAAAACAAGTGAATTTAAGTTGGCTTTTTGTTTTGTTTTATTTTGCTTTGTTTGTTTTTGCAGGACTGAGTTTGAGGTTGATAAGAAGGGAAGAAGGAACAAAAGATCAACGGCTTTTCTAAGGTGCCAGATTTCTAAGCTGAGTTTATTTTGGCAAGGAGGAAAAGTATATCCAGATGCCAATAATCACCTTCAGGGAAGACAGAAGATTCTGTCCCTATGGTTTAGGACTTCTGTAATTTGGAGTACCACGTCCTAGTCCAAGGAAGACTGAATATTACTCACCAAAAGCATCTTTGTCCAGCTCTAGTGTTAGCAACAGCCTTCTCGAAAACATCCTGTCTTGAATTATTCAGGTTAATTCATTATGTATCCTAAATAAAGACAATTTAAGCATTACTCTCCTCATCTAAAGAGGAATAGGGCCCCCACGATGCTCTGTAAGCAATAACTTTTTATCAAGGAGTGCAGAGTAAGCCACCTGGTGGGGCTAAAGTAAAGAGAAATTGTTTGGAAATGGAGGATTGGTCCTGGTTAGAGTGTAAGGGGTAGAGTACACAGTTCATTAAATTCTCTGGATGTTGGAAAGTCATTGCCATGTTAAGTCATTCAGGTGTGGAGCAAGAGCAGCTTTCTTTGGGTGTCTGTCTCCAGGGAGGAACAAATCAGGGGAACAAGAAAGGGCCTCATCTTGCCCCTTGATTCAGATTGAATTTATATTCCTGCACAATCTGGTGCTAACTAGGTCCTGCAAAACTGCAAATACTTGTGAGGATAATTGATTTCCCCTGAGCTTTCCTGCTCCAGATACTCATTTTGTTTTTGAATCTTTTGGGCTTTTGGGGTCTAACATGTAGATCTGTGGGTGCAGGAGTCTTGTTTGAAGTGGACTTAGATAACCTCTAAGGTCCCATCTGGGGGCCATCTCCAGTCATCTTGCTCTATATCTTGCCACTGGACCCAGATGTCTCCAGAGGAGAAAATGAGGCTGGTGACTTTGCACAGCCCTCCCCCACTTACACCCATTTCACATGCAAGGCATGGCATCACCTTCCTGCTGTCATGGTCTTCTTTGGGAATGAAGAACAAAAAACAACAACAAGGTCACATTCACCTTAACGAGTCTATTTTAGAGGGCAAGAGACCAACATTATTCTATTCTTCTCTATTCCTAAGGGACAGAGTCAAGGAGGAGAGATTTCAGGAGCAGAAATGACCTTAGTTATCTACAATGCCAATGAGGAAGGCAGAGTAGACACTGTCAGCAAAATACCATCATGACCAAACTGGTGTCAGAGATCAAGAGGCAAGACAAAAAAAAGGAAAGATTATAAAGGAACTATACAGTGGCCAAGGGAGTGAGAACATCCCTATTGCCAAGAACAAAGCTTGTAGCATACAAATTTTTGTTTACATTCATTTGTTGCAAAGGTTCCTCCCTGCCTTTGCCCCCATTATAGCTGATCTACAGTAAGATTGCCTAGAATCAGTTAGGGCCTAGTTAAGTCTGTGTAATGTAATTTTATTGTGGATCCAGTCAGAATGGTTATTTCTCCACCTTCATTGACCAGCATATGTGTAGGCAAGGAGAGAGTCAGCCAATGCCAAAGATTGCCAAGGCATAATCAGCAATGTGATGAGGAGGGCTAGGGACTCAAAATAAGAGGATAATGTTGAGGTGAATTGGTTAACCATAAATTAAGAAGGGGAAAAAAAGGAAAGTGTGGCCAGTGCAAGAGAGACGGCCTAGGAGAGAACTGACAGGTTGATGGATTGGACAAATGAGTAGATTAGCATGTTTCAGTCTGTATTCAGATGTCATCAGTTCTTTCTCTGGAGACTGATAGTATTTTTCATCATGAATCCTTTGGAATTGTCTCAGATTATTATATTGCAGAAAACAGCTAAATCATTGACAGTTGTTCAACATGTAGTATTGCTCTTATTGTATATACTGCTTTCCTGGTTCTACTCACTTCACTCAGTATTAGTTCATAAAAGTCTTTCCAGGTTTTTCTGAAATCATGCTATTCTTCATTTCTCACAGCACAATAATATCGTATTACAAGCATATACTACAAATTGTTTAGCCATTCCCCAGTAGATGGACATCCTCTCAATTTCTACTTCTTAGCTAACACAAAAAGAGCTGCTATAAATATGTTAGTGCAAGTAAGTTGTTTTTCCTTTTTTTTTTTTTTGGAGCATCATAATTTTTTGATAGAGTCCTTGACTTGGAGTCAGGAAAAGATGGGTTCAGGTCTTTCCAGTACTTTCTAGCTGCATGACTATGGGTAAATCAACGTCCACCACCTTCAGTTTTCTCATCTATAAAATGTGGAATGGAGATGATGGTTGTTGTGCCTACTTCACAATTCACATCACAACTGATGTTTGAATGAGATATATGAAGAAATGTTCAAACCATGATGCACCAATGTAAATGTCTGTTGTTCTTATTATTACAAGGCACTTAGGTAGCACAGCAAATACTATCCCAGCAGGAGTAACAACAACAACAAAAACAACCACAAAGCCATGATATAATGGAAAATGAGCCTTAGAATCAGAAGGATCCAACTTCTAGTCTCACTTCTGGCCAGTACTGCTGTATAATCCAGAGCAAATCTTAACATCCCTGTGCTCTAGGCAGTGATACCAAACTCAAATAGAAATGGAATCACTAAACCATACATAAAAATCTCTACAAGCCACATATTGACTTACAAAACCACATATTAACATTACATTCTACTGTATTTTTATTTATTTTGTTAAATATTTCTCAATCACATTTTAATATGGTTCCACTCTAAAGTGTTGCAATAATGGAAGACATGGTAGACCTGTTTGACACCTTGCTTTAGGTAGCTTTCTAAGAGTACAAATTGCAGAGAAAGTCTCACCTTCACTAGCATTAGAATTAGGGAATTTCCTAAAGCAATAAAAATACAGGTCCAAGTCCTTATCACTAACAATTTGTGTATGTACTTCGTGTCTTCTATTAGATTCTAAGCTCCATAAAGGCAGGATTAATATATTGTTTAATCTTTCAATTTCTTCCTATACCTGGAAATATGCACTGCACATATTAATAAATTTGTTGCTCAGTTGTTTTTAAGTCATATCTGAGTTTCTGTGACCCCATTTTGGGCTATCTCAGGAAAGATACTGGAATGGTTTGCCGTGTCTTTCTCCATCTCATTTCACAGATGAAGAAACCGAGACAAACAAGGTTAAGTGGCATATCCATGGTCATATAGCTAGTGAGTGTCTGAGGCCAGATTTGAAATCATAGTGATGAGTCTTCTCTACTCCAGACCCTGCATTCTATCCATTGAGCCACCTAGCTGCCCACATACTCGTAGTAACTGACATTCCTATAGCTCCTCAAAGTTTCTAGAGCATGTTAAATACTTTATTTCATTAAAATGCCTGAATATGCAACTTGGTAAAATTGGAATGACATATGTCACTGTCTCAGCTTAACAGACAAAGAAATAAACTCAGTTAGTTTACATGTCTTGCCCATCATCCTATAAGTAAGTGACTAGTAAGAGAAAAGATTTGAATTTAGATCTTTCTGACTCCATTTCCAGTACCCTATTCACTAATATCCCCTATAAGGGAGGGTGTTGTTCACCCTATCTCTGGTGATATAATCACAGAAGACTCAGTCTATAATTACCACATGTGAAAGAGGTACTAAAGAGTTTCTCCAAAACCTAATACATGCAATAGTTACTAAATCAAATTAAAGGGATCATAAAGGCTTGGCCACTGAACGCAGACAACATGCAACACACAGGAAAACATTCCTATCTGGAAGAATCAGTAATGTCCCTTGGTCCTACATATAAAAGAAAAAAAAAGCTATTCAATGGCAGAAGAATTTGAGTTTGGAAGAATTTTGGAAGAATCTGATCTTATGCCATAGGGCAGCAAGGAGTGGAGGGATTTTCTCTTCTTTTCACCACCATAGTCCATTAGAGTTACTGTAGCACTAAAGAATGTTCTACCCAGGAGAGACAGGAGTATAGATTCCAGAAAGATACAGAGACAGTCATCAGAGGGAGAAATCAGGTTCAAGGAGTGACTCTTTATAGCAAAGAAGAGAGACAGTTATAGAGAAGAGCTGAGCCTGGGAGGCCAGACACTACATCCAAAGGGGAGCTGTTAGGAAGACCCTATAAAGAGAGAAAAGGACTTTCTACCTGTGCAGTTACAGAGTTGTAAACTGCCTTGGCACATGATATGTGTGCCTCATTACTGTTGTACTCTAAAGTTGTATCCTTTCTTTCTACAGACATTGTGTAGTTGTAGGAGAGTGAGCCATGGGTTTGGTGGGAGGGGGTGTAGGATATTTTGTATCTAAGGTTCTTACTATATTATCTTATAAAATCCTTCCTCTGCTAAGAGCTATAATATGCCTACTGGCTGATTGTTAGTGGCAAGTACACTGATGGAGGCTTGTGATCTGAGGAGTAGGAATAGTTGTCATAGAAATACCCCTAGAATTTGAGTTTGTAATCATGTCTTTTGGAAAACAGCTCATGAATGTGGATTCAAGTAGGTGGAGTATCCATAAGCAAGAGCTTTACCTGCATAAAAGTATAGAAAAATAAGGAACTGATTGAGGAAACCAAGGCTTAGAAATGTGGCACTGCCCTGCATAAAGCTATTCCAAGTGACACTTTCTCTGAGACAATTTTGTTCATCTACCCCCCCCAACCCACACAGCCTCCAAGTAGGAGGTATGAATCTGTCCTGAGTTGTTTATTCTCTTTCACCAACTCTTCCCTTCAATCTTATCCCTACCTCACCCGTTTGCATTTGTTATATACCATGTTGGGCAACTAGATGGCTAAGTGAATAGAAAGTAGACACTAGCTGTGTGATCCTGGGCAAGTCAGTTAAGCCTGTTTGCCTTAGTTTCCTTGTCTGTAAAATGAGCTGGAGAAGGAAATGGCAAACCATTCCAGCATCTTTGCCAAGAAAACCACAAAAGGGATCAGGAAGAGTTGGACACAATCGAAAAAAAGGTGAAAACAAAATTTTGGATTAGGAATGTTGTATGGTCCCTCCCCACCCCCACCCCCACCAGACATATGATTTCACTGGTATAAGGAACCACAACTTAGAAAATTCCCTCTACTAATTTAGATTTACACCAGCTCTGCAAAGTTAAATGTCTTGCCCAAAAGTCATTCAGACCTTATGGATCTGAACCCACATCTTCCTGACTCTGAGGCCAGCTCTCTATTTATTATACCATACTTTCTGTGACCATTAAAGAAGTGTTAATCCTAGAAAACACAGATAGAACAGAAGGGGATCATATATAGCATACATGATTTTGCTGGATTTTAAATGTGTCCTGTATTTTATAGTTTACAAATCACAGTCCTTACAAGAACCCCATGAGGCAAGTAGTAGGAGAATGATCATACCCATTCTACAGAGAAAGAAACTGAAATTGAGGGTAGTTAAATGACTTGCCCAATGTCACTCTCATCCTCTACTTGGAGCCCAAGGCTCAGCCTATTGCACTGCCTCTCAGAAATGTATGTAGAACATTTTATGCTCTACAAAGTACTCTAACATCAACGACCCCAGTGCAAACCCTATCACGTAGCACCAAGACTAGAAGCTAGGTCCCCAGTCCAAGGCTTTTTGCACAGGCCCACATTGCAACTCTAGAAGCAGAAAGGGTGAGAATAAGGCACTTAACTGAGGTTGCACTGATAGAAAATGGCAGAGTCAATATTTGAACATGAGCTTTATGACTTCAAATACAGTATATTTGTATTATTGCTATTCAAGGACAGATAAATCCAAGAGTCCCAGGAAAAGAAGTGCACTCCAGACCACTAGCACTGCTTCTGACCCAGCTCCTATGGCTGTCATCCCAGAAAGCAACTCCTGTAGAGAAGGCGCCAGTCATCCTACCCACTGTAAAGTGATGACCAACAGCCACCTATGGGACATCCTAGTTGAATCATCAAGGCACTGTGAAGGAGAAATAAAAGGCATCCTATATCAGATGAGTCAAACCACCACTATCACCTCAGCTACCATCTTCCCAGACCCCAATAATGACAACCCAAGAGTTTGGGAATCTCAGATCTACCTCTTCCACCCCACCCCATACTATTGTGACACTGTTTCTAGTTCTGCCCCTGCAGTTGTCCTTCAGTGAATCTGGAGATGTGACTTGGCAAGTACATTTGCAGATGTAACAGTCCCTGCCTCTTAAGCATGGCATCAAGGGGGACAGTTCTTTCCACTAAATATTTGCAATATCAAATCATTCAACATCTGAAATGGATATGGCTTTATCAGTGAAGATAACATCGCCACTGCTTCCTAAGGATCATGGAACCTTTCCATCTGACTTGCAGTTGAAATGTCCTGTATGTGTTATATCCCATATTAGAAAGTGATTTCCTTAAAAACCAGAATGTTTTTTTTTGCTTTTTTCATTTGTCTTTGTACAGGATTTTGCACATGCTGAGCACTTAGCAATTGCTTTTTCACTTATATTCATTAACTCATTCATTCATTCTTTGATAAGATCAGAGGAAAGAGTTAGTGATTAAATTTACAAGAAACCTAGACTTGTATTAAGAAGGCAAAAGGGGTTCTAGGCCCTAAAGCCAAAACTTCATGTGTGCGGAGCTGTGTGCACTATTCAGAACATATCATTATGTGGGTAATAGAGCAGCAAGAGGACGTATTCCATGGCAGCTAAACTAGCTGTCTTGTAACATTAGCTGTTTTCCCTCCAGCACTTTATCCCAGCCCATGAAAATGGAAAGCACCCAAAATGGAATATGCCTAATCTAGATGGAGTCAACCCATGAAACCCTCCTCAGGTGAGGAGCAGGAGCCTATGGAGAGGCCTAGTTTTCCCGTCTCCTCCTCCCAGTGCCAAGGGCATCCCAACCCCCTTCCACAGACTGGCAGGAGCCTCTGTCACTGAGGTTTCCAAATGATAGACAGAGAGAAAATTGTTTATAAATGGGAAACATAGAAAAAGTGGATTCCAACCAAGAGACAGCTCCTTCAAGTAGAGAAGCTTCCAAAGATAAAGAAGATCAAATCAAAATTCTGAATCAAGGACCCTGCATGAAAGGGTTATAGGAAATGGAGGGCATGTCCACTGAAGAGAGGTGGATGAGGCCATCAGTAGCTTCAGGGCCTGCACACTCCTTCCCTATACCTGGATTGAGGCTGAAGCCTGGGATCTTGATTACTATGCTTAGATTCCAAGCCTTTGTTTCTGCTAGACTTTACTACAAGCCTGAGACAAAGGAGCGTGAACTAATCACCATGGAATTACTTATGGTAATAGTTTCCAGAGCGATTACATTACTTTTGGACTCTAAACACAGATTTTGTCCCTAAAAGAGAACTCTGTTTACAGCTCCTTTCTTATTCTTGTTGTTTAATGTTTAATGCAGGTCTGGAGTTTTCCTGGTGGAAGGAGGCTGTGGTGGAGTCTGATTTTTTTTTTCCCTTTTACTTCTAAATACCTCTAGCACCAATTTGCATCTCATGGCATATAAACATGTGTTTATCCACCAAGTCCCAAATTTCTATGGGTGAAAAAGTAAAAGGTAGTGTTTGGGGTACAAAACCATCTCAGTCAAATTCACATTTGTTTCACAGAACCTAACAGAGTGATGCTGAGATGTCTTAGGAAAACTTAGAGTCTTGATTTGTGGGAAACTCATGCTTTTGTCTCCTTGCTAATTCATCTTGGCAATTCCAAATGCAGTTACTGAACCAATAGATGGAGATAACAATGGAGGAAGCAAGACTCCATGAGAAACTGAACTGATCTTCTGAGCTATTACATGTGGTCTGATCTCCTATGGAAGTAGCTCTTCTGTGCCAGTACTAAAGGAGTTGTCTGTGGTCCTTTCCAAAAAATCATGTCAATTGCATCTCTTGCTGTCATATGAGAGATGAGGTGGCATAGTGGATGGAGAGAGAGTTTCAAAACCAGGAACTCCAGGGTGGGTGACTCTGGCTGTGTGACCCTGGGAGGGCTGCAGTGCTCTAGTAAAGCCTGTATGCTTAGCAGGAGTTCCTTATAGCATGTCTAGTTCCTCTCCCTATCCCATAGGGCATTTGGGATTAAATCTTGAATGTCCTAAAGGTAGAGGTATATGAAATGACCTTCTGAGGTTTCTTCTACCCATGAATTTTTAGAAATCTTGGGATGATTAGCTCAGTTGGTTAAAGCATTACGTTAAAGAGAGCATGGTTATGCCTTTCATCCTTTATGGTGAATTTAATTCAGTTCAATTCAATAACCATTTATTAAGCCCCTGTTGTATGCCAGGCTCTATGCTAAGTATAGGGTAACTAGGTGGTGTAGTGGATCAAGTATGGGACTTGAAGTCAGGAAGATTCATCTTCCTGTGTTCAAATCCAGTCTCAGACACTTACTAGCTGTGTGACCCTGGGCAAATCACTTAACTCTGTTTACTTTAGTTTCTTCATCTCTAAAATGAGCTGGAGAAGGAAACTGTAAACTATTTCAGTATCTCTTCCAAGGAAAACCCAAATAGCATCATGAAGGGTAAGGCTTGATTAAACAACTGAACAACAACAACAAAATGCTAGGTATATAAAACAAAAACAGAATTCAAGGAGCACTCATGTACTCAAGGAAGTTTACATTCTACCAGGGTGAAACAAGATGAAAACAAGCTCTAGAGTCCTGTGTTCAGATCATTTCCTGGAAAACATTCTACCTTCATGACTCTGGGCAAATCACTTAACTTTTCTGGACCTCAAACTTTTCTGGGCATCTGCCAAATAAAGAGGTTGGACTGGACAGTTTCTGAGGCCCTTTTTATTGCTAAATCTAAGATTCTATGATCGATACATAGGAGTAAATCCATATGGAATGCATACAGAGCAAATAATGACATACTGGGCAGTAGCAGAGGCACAAACAAGAGGAATAGAAAAGGACTAAGCATTTATCTAGCACCTGCTATGTGCCAGACCCTCTGCTAAGTGCTGCTTTTTCTTTTTACAAATATTACTTCATTTGATCCTTACAATGACCCTTGGAGGTAAGTGTTATCGTGATCCCTAATTGATAGTTGAGGAGACTGAGGCAAACCAAGGTTAAGTGACTCACCTAGAACCACACAGCTAGCAAATATCTCAAGCAGAATTTGAATTTAGATCTTCCTGACTTCAGGCCCAGTGGTTTATTCACTGATCCATCAGTTGGCCCAATTAGCAACTGTAGAATTAGAAAAGATCTCTTTCAAGAGGGCAACAGACTTGCTTCTTGGAGGTAGCCAGGGATTCTAAAAGACAAAAATGAGAGGGAAAAATATTTCAGGCATGAGGTACAATGCAACTACAAAACAGAAGAACAAAGAGGAAAATGGAACTTCTCATATGGGGAGCAACAATTACCATAGATCAATTTGTCTGGAATGTAGAATGCATATAGAAGATTATCTTCATTCTGTTCCATGGTCATGAGATACCCTGAACTCCAGCCATCTGTCTTGCTAAAAGACACTGGGGCCCTAGATGGAAAAATGTGGATGTTTCCATGGAAATCCACCGGTTTCTTCAGCATTTAAAGCAAGAAGGGCCCTTAAAGATCATTTGTACCAAATTGAAGTCCTCAGACTGCAAGGGTTCAGTGGAAAGATTTTAGATTTTCAAGCTGGGATGAAGAAAATTTCTATCTCTTCTATATAATTGTTTTCCTTTGTAATCCTATGCATTTTATTTTATCCATTTAAGTATATTATTCTGAGAAGGGGCACATGGACTTCCTCAGACTCCCCAAAGCGACTATGGTACAAAAAAAGATTAAGAATCTTTGGTCTAGACCAGGAACCAGAAAACTATGACTTGCGGGTCAAATCAGTCAGCTGCCTGGTTGCATATGGCCCACAAACTACACTGGCAGCAGACTAGATTTGGTCTATAAGCTATAGTTTGCTGATCCCTGTTCTAGTTCAGCTCCCATATTCTAATAAAAGAGGATACTGAAGTCCTGAGAAGTGATTTTCCAAAGTTGACAAAAGCTAAAATTAGCTTTAAATTTGAACCCAGATCCTTTTACTTCACTTCAAAGACTTTTTGCATTCC
This sequence comes from Pseudocheirus occidentalis, assembly GCA_028646575.1. NCBI lineage: Eukaryota > Metazoa > Chordata > Mammalia > Diprotodontia > Pseudocheiridae > Pseudocheirus > Pseudocheirus occidentalis. The sequence continues at coordinate 171,009,957 of CM053593.1, read as the reverse complement.
ACCTGCCTCAGTGGTACTAGAAAACCCACTCAAATGCATGACCTACCAACAGTAAATCATTAATGTTATTATTCTCAGACTATAGATTAAATATTTTTACATGTACAATCATGTTAAACATATTTCCACGTAAGTCATGTTGTGAAAGAAAAATCAGAACCAAAGAGGAAAAACCACGATAAAGAAAAAAAAACAAAGAGAAAAAGTGAAAATAATATGCTTCAATCTTCATTGAGACTCCATAGTTCTTTCTCTAGATGTGGATAGCACTTTCCATCATTAGTCTTTTGGAACTAAATTGGATCAGTGTACTGCTGAGAATAGCTAAATCTATCATAGATGATCATCACACAATGTTGCTATTACTGTGTATAATGTTATCCTGGTTTTGCTCATTTCACTCGACATCAGTTCATATAAATCTGTCCAGGTTTTTTTGAAATCCACTGCTCATCATTTCTTACATCACAATGGCATTCCATCACATTCATACACCACAACTTACTCAACCATTCCCCAATTGATGGGCATCCCCTCAATTTCCAATTCTTGGCTACCACAAAAGGAGCTGCTCAAAATATTTTTGCACATGTGGGTCCTTTTCCTTTTTTCATGATCTCTTTGTGATACAGATCTAGTAGTGGTATTGCTGGGCCAAAGGGTATGCATAGTTTGATTGCCCTTTGGGCATAGCTCCAAATTGCTCTCCAAAATGGTGGGATCAGTTCACAATTCTGCCAATAATACATTAGTGTTTCAATTCTCCCACAACTTCTCCAGCACTTAGCATTTTCCTTTTCTAGATTAAACATTTTTAAATGTAAGGCCTTTATGAACCTAGAGTGAAAATGAAAAGTACATCTTATCCCCAAAATGTCCATCAAATCACTGAAGAGCAGTAAAAGAAACCAAAGCTTTCTCCCATTCCCAGCACCTAGTTTTGCCTTTTTCTCATTAAACGGAAATAGGAAAAAACAGATCTGCTGTGACATAATGAAGTTTGACTTACGACTGGGGAGATCTAGTGTTTTTCTTTTTATTCTCCCAAACTACTGAAATCGCACAGACCTTTTTGCCTCACATTCCTTCTGTTGTCCTTCCCACCACTCATATGCCCTCCACTTCCTCTTCTCCCCATTACTTCCAAACAAGTATTTGACCTTGTTATGACTCCTTGGAATCCAGTTGCTTGAATTTCAGTTTACAGCTGTCTTCACAATGTCTTCCCCTTTATAACTAATTTGGCTTTTAAGTTATCAATGCTCTACAGCCTCCTACCTCTCTATAAGCATGTTCCATTCAGCATATATAAATTAGTAGTAATAATAATGAGAATGGACTTTTATAACATTTTCACATACACCTTATTTCAATCTCATTATGATCAATCATATAAATAAGATATTATTATCATCACCATTTTACAACTGAAGAAATCAAGATACTTAAAACCTAAGTAACCTGCCTAGGAACACACAGGGTACACTGGAACAAGGCTGGCACAAGAATCAGGTCTCCTGATACTCAAGCCATGAATTGGATCCCAAGAGACCATTTCACACAATCAGTTTCTAGTTAGAAACAACCTTCTATGCCCCCATGTCTTCCAAATGCTGCTGATCTAAGCAGGACAATGACAAACAGCAAATACCTCCTTAGGTTTTTCTCCAGAATCTTACTTGCCAGCACAAATCCCATTATTCAGGCTTCTAAGGATCTAATGACTTCCCCCCTTTCATAGAACTTCCAGTTCTTGCTCAAAACTAACCTGCTGGTGGTGATATGGACCTAGATTCAGGAAGACCTGAATGCATATCTCATCTCAGACACTCTTGTAAGTCACTTAACCTCAGTTTGCCTCCTTTTCCTCACCTGTAAAATGGAGAGAATAATAACTCCCACCTCCCAGAGCTGTTGTGAAGCTCAAAGGAGATAACAATTGTAAAACACTTTCTAAACATTAACATAGATTTAATATTTAAATGCTAGATGATGGTATTATCACATTTTTTTTAAAAAGGTAGATGTCACAGTATATCAGAGCTTAGATAATGAAATAAGAATTGTATTTGAAGTCAGAGGAACTGGATTCAAGTCTCAGTTCTGCTGGTGATTACAATCTGGGTGGCCTTAGTCAAGTCACTTCTCTTTCCATGTCACCATTTTTCCCCAATGTATGATGATGTATGATGTTCCTGTAGAATCTAGTTCCACAAACCTATGATCTAGCCCAAATGTTTCACTTTGTATAAAAGGGAGGCCAAGAGAGAAAGAACTTACTAAAATCACAAAGCTTAGAACTTACTGGTTATCGGTATTCTGAGGAGCCAAAGTTGATGGCCAACAAAGTTGGGAGATTTTTTAGGGAGATAAGGTACCCTGCCCAAAGGCAGAGGGATATGCTAGATGACCTCTGGAGGTAAATGCCTGCCCAGGATCCTGTTACTGTTTGCCTTGGATGATATATATATAATTTAGCACAGTGCAACAAATGTAAAAATACGTTAAATAGTATTCAATTTGATTCTTGCTCTTTAGTTAGGATTGCCTTCATGAGTTCAATTACAAAGACAAACTTCCTGAGATTTATTTGAAAATGAAACGTTTTCTCTTACCCATTGTCAAGGGCCCACAGATTAATTTCAAATTAGTTTAAACAAACATTTATAAAACTACTACTACCTGCAAGGTAAGTATTTATAAGAATCCTACTATCTGCAAGGAAAATATTTATAAAGATCCTATTACCTGCAAGGCACTGCGCTATATATAAGATGCCCAACCATTAATACTAAATCACCACCAAAATGGAATTGATCCTACCCTCAAAGAGTTTCAGTTCTATTGAATAAGTATAACTTCATGCAAAGTAAATGCATTATTGTTTTAGGAGAGGGTAGCTACAATAGGAGGAATCCAGAAAGACATCTTACAAGATGTGGTATCTGAGCTAAACCTTAAAGAAAAGAAGTGATTCTTAAAGGTAAAGATGAGGAGAGAGGGCAGTCTAGGCATAGAGTACAACCAATGCAAAGTTAGCTAAACAAGTAAGAGTTGACTTTGCCAGATTCACTGTAATAATAACATTAATTGCTAGCACATATTTATATAACACTTTAAGGTTTTCAAAGCCCTTTAGATATATCATAAAATTTGTTCCTCATAGCAATCTTGTTAAGTAGGTATTATTATGGCTCCCTTTTTACAAATAAATAAAATGAAGCAGAGAGCAGTTCAGTGATATGGCCCACAGATTAATTTCAAGTTAGTTTAAACAAACATTTATAAAACTCCTACTACCTGCAAGGTAAGTATAAGAATCCTACTATCTGCAAGGAAAATATTTATAAAGATCCTATTACCTGCAAGGTAATAGGATACAGAGCTAGTTAGTGGCTGGGGCAGGATTCACACTCAGATCTTTCCCAGATCTCAGTTTGACTGAGGCAACACCCATTCAGTGAATAAGACTAGGTAAGAAATGAGGCAAAGAATGACCTCTTTGACCTACTTTAAAAACAAAAACCATTTTGGGAGGGGAAGATCTCAGGGTTTCTGGTCAAAACAGAAACAATTGTCTTTTACATTCACTCTGAGATATCTGGGCTCCGGCTTGGGCTGGGACCTATTATTGGCCAATCAATGAGAGTCATCAGAAGGGCTGATTGCTTTGAAAGGATAGAAGGGATTACACTGATAGAAATAAGTAGGGAGTAATAGCCAAGGAAAGGAGCTTTGACCTAAGCAATTTAGGACTCAAAATCACAAAAATTCATCCACAAAGATTCTGATTGTAGACCTATGGTAGATTCCTTTTCTCTTTTCCTTTGAGTAATAGCATACATTTTCTCTAGTTGGGATTAAGTGACTTGCCTAGGACCACAGAGCTAGTAAGTGTCTGAAACCAAATTTGAACTCAGGTCCTCCTGGCTCCAGTGCCCATACTCTATCCACCCTACTACCTAGCTGCCCCTTAGGGTATATATTCTTTTAAAATTAAATAACTATTTATTAAGCACCTACTACATGTAGAGAGTTTGATATTAGGCACTAGAGTAGATAAACAGTTTAGACAAGACAAGGCTCCTGCCCTCCTGGAACTTCTACAGGGTGATATTCTACATATACAGATAAATATAAGGCTAAATAATACATGGAAGGCAACTTTCCCATGGCATTTCTGTATAGTGGTTGTCAAGGAGATAGCAATTCATGCCATCAGTTCCACAACATAAAACACCTGGTCATAGCTTCAGACCTAAAAGAGACCTTTGTCCAATTGTTTAATTTTACAGCTGAAGGAATTTAGGCCCAGAGAGGATAAGTAATTTACCCAAGGTCACAAAGTTAATAAGTGGCAGAGACAGGTTTTGAACCCAGATCCCTTTACACCAATTCTAGCACTCTTTTACCCTAAATCTTTAAGAGAGTCGATCTTTTGGTTGTGACACACTTAATACTTTGCAAAAATGAAGCCTTAAATTCTGGCCTAGCTCCTAACCACTGACATAATGGTGACAAGCAGGTCCCTAACAGTTCAGGTCAAAGTTTAAGGAAGTCAGGGTTCCAAATACAAGAGTGGAGGCTATGGAGAGATGAGGAAGGGGCTAAAGAAGAGTCTTTCTACCTTTGATACAAATCCCTCTAATCAAAACCACATTCTGCAAGCTGAGTCTTACCTCCAAACTCCCTCAGAGACTCTATAAACATTGGCAGACAATACATATAATTAAGGTGGAATATGTTCCTATAAAATGTTGGTTTCCATCTGCTAGTTGTTTTAGCAAATGTTAGGAGCTTATTTGTGGTCAGTCCTGAGCACAAAATGATAGATTCTGAATCCCCATGGAGAAAACCATTTAGGAGGATGGCATAGGTCAGGTGGCTATAGCATTTCTAGTTAGGGGACAAAGCAAGATGCAATTTAGAATCGGTTTTCCAGGCAGCACCAGCAGTCCAAAACAAAGTAAGGTGGAGTGGTAGTCTAGCCCACAAGATCCAGCCCCATTACTTCAAGGCAATAGCCAGAAGTCTTAGAAACATTGTTGTCTCCCATGACCAAAGGGGAGGTGGATGGGGAAAAGAGTGTTCTGGCATCAGAATAACTTCTCCATTACTTCAATTCATTTAAATGATGTGGAAAAGAGCTTTCTGGAGAAATCAAGCTACATGCACTGACTATTAAGAGGCATGGGAGCTGAGGTGTTGATATGGACATTAGTCAGCAATAGAAACTGCAATGAAATCAGTCAATTGATCATCCCATCAATTAACAAGTATTTATTACATGCCCACTCTGTGACAGGCGCTGTGCCAGAGATGGTGATACTGATACAAAAGATGAAGTCATGCCACCTCTCAAGGATCTTACATTTTATTGAAGGCAATAGAATGCATGTATACAAGCATATATAAAATAAATATATGACATATGAATATAATAAACATTTTTGTTGTTTAGTCATTTTGAAGTCATGTGTGACTATGACTCCACTGGGGATTTTCTTGGAGTGGTTTGCCATTTCATTCTCTAATTCATTTTACAGATGAGAAACTGAGGTAAACAGAGTTAAGTGACTTGCTCAGGGTCACACAGCTAATAATTGTCTGAGGCTGGATTTGAACTCACAAAGAGGAATATTCCTGACTCCAGGCCCAGTGCTCTATCCTCTGTACCACCCAACTGCCTTATAACAAGCATTAGATGGTAACCACAAGGCAATTAGGGAGAAAGGTCACTAGCTGTTGGAAAAGGCAAGAAAGACTTCATATAGATCCGGGGTATGGTAGATACTTCTAGGCCTGCAGTCAGGAAGACCTAAGTTGAAATCGAGCATCAGATATTTACCAGCTGTATAACACTAGGTAAGTCAATTAACCTCTAACTACCTCAATTTTCTCAAGTCTAAAATGGAGATAGGACCTGTCTCCCGGGGCTGTTGTGAGAATCAAAAGAGTTAATATTTTCTAAGTGCTTAGCACAATACCTGGCACATTGGTGCCTAATAAATATCTGTTCTTTTCTTGATTTTTTTTGTTTTTGGCATGACCTTTTAGCATGGCTTCCAGAAGACTACAGATCCTTTCTCAGAATAATGTTTTTATTTTTATTTTTTTATTTTTGCTTTTTGGAAGGGGGAAGGTAGGGCAATTAGGGTTAAGTGACTTACCCAAGATCATACAGGTGGTTTTGTGTTAAATATGTGAGGTCAAATTTGAACTCAGGTCTTCCTGATTCCAGGCTGGTGCTCTATTCACTGCGTCACCTAGCTACCCCAGAATGTTATTAAATGCATGAAGTAAAAGAGATTGTGATTATAAAGAAAACCAAAAGTTAATTAAAATAAAGATGCATTTGTTTTCACATCCAAGTTCATAATTTCCCTTAATGTTTATCCACAAGCCTCTTGGGAGTCTGTGGACTCCAGGTTAAGAACCCCTGCTATCAGAATGTTTGAAGTATATTTTGAAGGAAGGGGTAATTCTATGAGATGGAGCTAAGGAGTGAGGGTGTTCCAGGTGTGTGGTATGGTCATTGTAAGGACAGGAAGACAAGAAATAGAGAGAGGTCATTTGCTTTGTTTACTTTAGTAAGGGAAAGATGAAGGACACATAATGACGCTAAAAAGGTAGAATGGGACCAGTTTGTGAAAATCTTTAAAAAGCTACACAGGGAGACACTTGTTGCTGATCTTACACAATAGGGAACCACTGGAGTTGATTGAGTTGGGGAATGATATGGTAAGACCTGTGTTTAAAGAAAATCACTTTGGTAGCTATGTGGAGGATAGATCAGAATAGGTTGCAACTTGGGGCCAGAGAGACCAATTGAAAAGCCATTACAAAGGTCATAGCATTGTAGAACAGAGGAGATGAGGGTCTTAAGGTAATAATTGCAGGAGATGAAAGAAGGGACCAGAAGTGAAAAATATTGTGAAGATGTAGATGGCAAAGTTGGCAACTAATTGGAGATGTGGGAATTGGAACAAAATGTTTCATTTTTTATCTTCATTAAATTTTTTTTGTTCTTAGGTGAATGCTTCTTGATCATGAAAAGGTTCAGAGGTGATTTGTCTTTTTGTCAGAGCTGACTGACAGCAGGGGAAGAAACTGACAACTATTCAGAGCTGGTCTAATCCGGTCATCTAATATCAAACAAAGAAGTTCACTTAACAATAGCATGGAAAGGATAGACAAGGAAAGAAAAAAGCCCTCCCCCTTTTCCCCCACTGCCAAAAGCAGTAATTATTTCTCTATTATCTTTTTTTTCCTTTTATGTAACCAATTCCATGTCCTTCAAGGACATCAAAGAATCATATACCAAGAATCATGTATGGGACAGGTATTTATTTCTCACACACAGAAGGCATGCTTAATACAAAGCACTCACTAGTATGCCTTAACTGAGTCTCTAACAAATAGTTGTAATCACTAAGGTTATTCTCTGCTACGAGGTTGATATTTAAAACCATTTCAAAATGAGGCAGTTTATAAGACTGCTGTTTAGGCATTTTATATTTTACCTTGCCTGCTTAAAAGGCTTCCTGCAAATTATGGCAGAGGTTGCATTCCTGCATGGGGTCACCTTCTTCAGGAAGCTCTGAATAGTTGTCCCAGTTTCTTCCTCCTGTGGTCATTCAGCTCTTATCAAAAGATACATGATCTCTGAACTCACAAAGTGACCTCCAAGCCTGGACACATCCATCTTGCAATCAAGATGCATTCACTTAAGAAGAAAAAATAAGAAACACAGAAGAGACAGCCCAAAACCCAGGGTGAAACTCATCTAGGCAGGACATGGGCTTTAGTTGCTCATGTGCTCGTGACCACATGGTGGTTAAGGATAGGGAATAAAGTGATTTGGCCTTCCATTCATCCCTCACAGGAAGCCCACAGATAGTCCTAGAAGAGTGAAGAAGAAAAGGGGAGGTACTCAGTTTTTAAAGGTTCACTGAGTTCCTAGATCTTCTGTTTCTGCAGTTGATGGAGGAATCACTTTTTAATTTTTAAAACGAATAGTCTTCCAACAAAGATTCAGAAGGGGCAGTTAAGAGCATGCTTTGTGTAACTACAAATTAGGTGTTGCATGGGATGGACCTGGAATCTGGAGACGAGGACAGGATCCCACCTGAGACACTTACTAACTGTAGGACCTTCTATAAAATGAAGGAAAATTTTACCCTACCTACTTCACACAACGTCTTTGTGATGATGGTGCCTTGTACTCAGTAGAACGTAAGCTTCTTGATCACAGAGAATATTTGTTTGTATTCCCAGTGCCTAGCATAGTGACCGGTAATTTTTAGAAACTTAATAAACATACATTGGAATGAATTGAATTGGATTGAACTGAGCCTTGAAGGACTATAGACATTTAAGCTTTTATTCAATGTAGTATTTAATGTCAGGGCAAGAATGGGCCTTAGCAATTATCTATCTACCCCATCCCGTCATTCTGGCAATGAGGACCTTGATAGGTCTTGGCCATATAGATAAGGACTTGGCCAAGGTAACATAGCTAATTAGTGCCAGAGACAGGACTAAAATGCAGCTCTCCTGACTCCCAGACCTATATTCTTATATGATTTATTAAAGGTATGTATGAATTAGTAGTGGAATGACCAAAAGGTGGGCCATAAAAGGGAAAGAGGAGGTCTGCAAATCAGAATGTATTTGCAAAAGTCTTTGGGGATTCTAATACCATGAAACATATGCTTCAACGTTCCCCAAAACTCCTTTTGCCTCCCCTGATCCCACATTTTATAACCAGCCCAGGGCATCATTCGGTGTTCCAAAATGTTAAACGATTATAGGTGTTCAGAAGCCCTGGGAGAAATGGAATACATTTACAGACCTATAAACATCTAAATTAAGGCTATAAATGGGAAATATATTCTATATTTGGACAGAGCCCAATATATAATATGTTGTGGCATAGAAGAAACTTCCTTTTTGGTGGCTGGAAAATCTATTTGCTTTAAGTATTCAATTTTAATAAAAATAAATAATAGTTGTGCTCACTGCTTAAATAGCACCTTTCACTGGGGCCTCTCAAAGACCTTTTCAATTCTTAATTTATTATCACTGGGATAAGGTAGGTGGCAAGTAATATCTTTATTCCACCAATTAAGAAACAGACACAGAGAGGCCCCTGTGACTTGTTCAATGCCATGCAGTGAATCGTAGCTCAGGCATCATAGGAAACATCTTTAGAGAGGAAAATGTGCAGATTGTCCTTAAAATCGATAGAGATCCAGATTCTCTAAGTGTCCCCTCCCTTGATTGGATTCTCACTTATCCTAGCTGGACAACCTCCATAAACCAGACACCCACCCCTAAAATAAGAGATCCGTCTGCATTTTAAGAGAAATGCAATCCAAACTTTACCAAATGTGAATGTCAGAGGGTGTGGGGTGAGGGGTGTTCACATTTTGTGTATTGCACATAAGGGTATTATGTCCTGAACTTCTGTAATTGATTCATAACCTTAGCTTCAACTTATTTCTCTGGGCCTTAGCTTCTTCATTTGTAAAATAAAAGCGTTGGATTAGATGTTCTCTCCCTTTTAAACCATCCTGGTCTTTTACATCACATTTTCTTCTGTGTAGCTACATGACAATTATACAGATTAAATCTGACCCTAGTATAAGAAGCTGAAATCTGCATTAAGGAAAAAAAAAAAACAAACTACATCTCCATTCTTTCTCGTTATTGTGAAGGTCAAAAAAATAAAGGGGAAAGAGTTAGATTTGAATCTCAATTTGTATTTTCTAGACAGAAATAAGTAAAATTTAAGATTCTTCCCTGAAGTAGAATGGCAAGACGTTTGTTCATCTGAAGCATCCTGTGACAAGTAGTACTGCCCATCTTGGCCCCCATGGGAAGCCTGGACACATAGGGATAGGGAACTGAATGCCCTGTTGTCTCTGTTCCTTTGAAGTCTCTCTTCTTCCCCTTTCCCTCCCCAGGAGATCTGATTCTTCTCCAGGCCACTGCCCAACTGTAGCCTCCAGCCACACCGTCTGAGTCTTTCTTCACTTGTGGTCCTATCAATTGGCTACCAACTGCAGAGAGCTGGGCAGCTCCCCTTGGCTCAGGAGAATTTCTTCAGGGTTCTCTGTGTCACAGAGTTTTCCATGCCTTTAACAAGACTCAATTAAAAATTAATCAGTTCACCATGGCAATTTGAGAGCTGATAGTTTCTTTTACTGACTCCATAGCCTCAGGGTAAATGTGCCCCAAGTAGCTAAATTAGTCATCTAATTGGGATTTTTCCATACCTAAACCAGTCAGCCTTCTGAGAGGCTCCCAGGAATGAAGTGCTTGACCTTGTTAATTAGATTGCCCTGGTGTCCACTCTGTTACTTCGGCCTTCTTTTCTTCCAGCCTCTTTTCTAATCACTTCACTGGGAAATGGAAGATGACCATTACTACTGGCAAACCTCAAATAAATCACCCACCTGGTGCTTCTTAAGAGCCAAAGATGAATTAAAAGTAGAAAGAAACTTACTTGAACTCCCTTATTTGACAGATGAGGAAACTGAGGCCCAAAGGGAGTAAGTGATTTTTCTAAGACTTAGGCTTTAGGATTTGAGTTTAGGGTTAAGCTGGGATTCGAATTGAGAGCCACAGATTCCAAATTCATGTGTGTCCCTGTAGGTCAGTCCTGAACAACCTGCGGCCTGTCAGAGGATCTCCTATTTTCACATCCTCTACATTTTTCCAGGGCTGCCCAAAATCCTCTGGTGGGCCACAGATTGTGCAGGCCTGGTCTAAGTAGTGCAGTGAATTGAGCACTGGTCTTGGTATCAAGAAGACTCATCTTCCTGAGTTCAAATGTGACCTTTACTAGCTGTATGGCCCTGTACAAGTCACTTAATCCTGTTTGCCCCAATTTCCCCTTCTGTCAAATGAGCTGGAGAAGGAAACGGAAAATTACTCCAGTATTTCTGCCAAGAAAACCCCAAATGGGGTCATCAAAAATTGGACATGACTGAACAACAGCAGTACCATCCTGTCTCCTTTTGAACACCTATGACATGTTTTATCCCAAATTATTTTATTTGCAAATGATTTTTCTGGACTTAGTAGGAATTTAGGATATCATGGTTGTTGTTCAGTCATTTCAGTCCTGTCCAACTCTTTGTGACTCCATTTGGGGCTTTCTTGACAAAGATACTGAAGTGGTTTGCCATTTCCTTCCCCAGCTCATTTTACAGTTGAAGAAAGTGAGGTAAATAGCGTTAAGTGACTAGCCCAGGGTCACACAGATAGTAAATGTCTGAGGTTAGATTTGAACTCAGGTCTTTCTAACTCCAGGCCCAGCTCTCTATCCACTGCATCACCTACTTGCCCCTAAGATATTATATATATATTTTTTTATATTTATATTTATACATATTATATACACATGTATCATATGTATATGTAATATCATAATATATTCATATTATATTGTGAATATATTCATAATATATTCACAATATATAATATCCTATATATAATAACATATATTATATATGTGTGTGTACATATATATATGTATGTATGTATGTATTTAGATCATAGAAGCCATCCAATATTTTCATTTTACAGAGAAGTGAACAGATTACAGTTGTCACTTACCCAGAGTCACACAGTAAGTGTCTTAGGTGGAATTTTGAGGCACATCTTCCTAACAGTGTTCTCTTCACTGTATTGTTCCATTTTGAATTCCTATTACGTACTTTATCCAAACTTGTTTTATTTTAAAGTTGTTCTTACTGATTAGTTAGAGGAAGAAGAAATATTGGTTCTAGTCTGAACACCTCATTTTAGAAATGTAAAAATGAAGGTAGATAGTTGAATGAAAAAACTCTAGAGTAGTAGGACCTTTCTCATGTAAGGTAAAATAAGTTAGTGGCAGGAGTAGGAAGGTGGTGATTGGAAGGGTTGGCACAGACATTGTATAAACGTCTCTCTTAAACTCTTGTTGTATTTGGACAAGGAAAGAGGGTGATCTGATCTTTATTCTCATAGGAATTAAAGGGAAGAAGGTTCAGGAATACATCATGGTGCTCTTCACTGAGCCACCACAGTAATCTTCACTTGTTCAATCATTTCAGTCATGCTCAGTTCTTCATGACTCCATTTGGACTTTCTGGAGTGGTTTGTCATTTCTTTATCCAGCTCATTTTACAAATAAGAAAACTAAGGCAAACAGAGTTGAGTGACTTACCCAGGATCCACAGCTAATAAGTGCTCTATCTACTATAAGACCTAGCTGCCCTAACCTTCTCTAAGGAGAGGGAAATGGCCAGTGGGCAACAGTTGTACCATGTGGCAGAGGACTTTTTTTTTTTTTTGCTTTTTGGAGGGCAGTTAGGGTTAAGTGACCTGCCCAAAGTCACATGGCTAGTAAGTATGGCAGAGGACTTTTAAAAGAGGTATAGGGGCAGCTGGGAGGCACTGGCACTGAAGTTAAGAGGACCTAAGTTCAAATCCAGCTTCAGACATTTGACACACTTACTAGCTGTGTGACCTTGGGCAAGTCACTTAACCCAAATCGCCTTGCCTTCCCCCCTCAAAAAAAAAAAAAGAAGAGAGGTATAGGACAAGTAGTTATCTCAGGCACTTAGGTGGAATAAGAGATAGATTGCTGGAAGTTATGATAGACCTGAGTTTAAATCTTGGCTGAGGCCATTCATAGCCTGGGCAAGTCATTTGACTTTCTCAGCCTCAGTTTTCCCATCTGTAAAAAGGGAATAGTAATAACAAATTTATATTATTTCACTCAATTCTCACATCACATATTTAAATGTATTTAATTACATTTAATTTTTAATTTAATTTAATTTATTAAGTTAAGAGTATTATTACTTTTTAAACTTTAAGGTGCTAAATCAGTGCTGTTATCATTATCATCATAATTGTTAGCCAAGGAGAATGGTTTCCACTGGATTCCTCTAAGAGAGGAAGAATCCAAGTACTCTACCAAAACACACACACACAGTCCTCACTGTTGGATGACAACTCTCTGGACAAAGGCCCACTTGCCCTTTACTGATTAAATCTCTGTCAAGATCATGTAGCCAGTTAAAAGCACATCAGGACCTAAGACCTAAGTTTTCTGCCTCAGGGTCTACTGCTCTCTCCAATGAATCATGCTGCTTCCTATGTTCTTCTCTAGGTATTTCTCAAGTCTCTCCTCTCAAAGACTCCCAAAGTCCTTTACAACAGATTATTCCACATTTTTCTTTTGTGTCCTTACTGCCATCTATAATATGGACAGAAACATCATGATGATTCAGATTTCTCTACTACTTTAAAGACTTGAAAAGTACTAAATTCCTCTGGCTACTCAAGACAGTGAGGGGGACAGAACAAGTGTTTTTATACCCATTGGACAGATGAGAAAACTGAGGCTCTAAGAGGTTAAGGAACTGGTCCTTCATTTCACAGCAAGTAAGGAACCAAGGCAGAACTCTATTCCCCATCTTTTAGCCATTACACCAATTGAGTTCAATTAGACAGGCATTTGTCAAGTTCCTACTTTGAACCAGGTACCAGTGCTGGGTTTTAGGGATACAAAGTCAGAGCTGGTGTCATAGCAATACAGTAAGTGTTCATAGTAGGTCCTAAAAAGTTATTTTTAAATGGAATGGACTTAATTGCTTTCTTTCTCCCACCAGTAGTTACTCTCATGCCAATCTACCTGACCTATGTTCACAGAAGCAAAGGAGTTATTGCTTATGAAAAGGAACCCAGAGGTTCTTCTGCCATACCAATCAACTGACCCCAAGGGAAATAATAAAATAACCAATCTCTTGTGCTTAATTCAACTGAAATATTTTAAAGAAGGGGGGCAGTAATTTCCATATTAATTTCCCATTTACCCCCCCCAGGACACATGGCAGGAATGAATATTGTTGATATTCTATCCAGATATCTGGACCACAAAGGGGAATATAGAGAAGGAAAAAAAAATGCAGCATCCGACTCTTGCCATGCTTAAGACTTGACTGTAGAGGGTCACCCTGATTCTTCAGCTTTACCAATCAGTCCCTAGGCCCATGAAAGCTATTGAGTACATATCACTTTACCCAGTGCACTCTTTAAAGATAATTCACTGGACTGATTGCCCTGTCTTCCCCACTAAGAAAATTCTTCCTGCAGTACCTACATGGAACAGAAATGATAAATTTTCTTCCATTTCCAAAGCTACCTTCATTTCCATGGGCTACCTTCTTAATACCTTTGTATTGTCCCTAGAAAGTATGGATTATCTCACAACTCCTTTATAACACCACAGTACATGGGAATTTTGCAGATTATTTTGGATTAGGGTGGAGAGTGGGCAAATATAAATCAGTGAAAAGCATTTTAGATTTGGAGTCAGAGATCCTAACCTTAATCTTAGCTTGACCATTTGCTATCTGTATTTGAGAAAGTTAGTAGACCTCAGTTTGATCATCTGCAAAATGGGAACAAGATAACTTCTAAGGCTCCTTCTAGCTCTTTATTGATGATCCTGGGATAATAACAGCTCATATTTACATAGTGCTTACTATGTACCATATAGTATGCTAAGAACTTTATTATCTCCTTTTTTTGGAGGGGGAAAGGCAGGGTAATTGGGGTTATGTGACTTACCTAAGGTTATACCGTTAGTGAGTGTTAAGTGTCTGGGGCCAGATTTGAACTCAGGTCCTCCTGATTCTAGGACCACTGCTCTATTCACTTTGCAACCTAGCTGCCACTTTTTATTTTTTTTATTTTATTATCTTTTTATTTTATATATTAATTTTATATTAATTATTATATAATTTATAATCACATAATTTTATCCAATAAAATATATTATTTTGTTGTATTTATTATCTCATTTGAGCCTCACAACAACTCTGCTGTGCTACAGATACTATTATTCTCCCTATTTTACAAATGAGGAAACTGAGGCAAATGGAGATTAAGTAACTTGCCCAGGTTTATAAGTGTCTGAGACTGGATTTGAACCCACATCATCCTGACTCCACACTCTTTATTCTATCCACTGTGCCACCTAGTTGCTTCTGATGCTAAGTCATTTAATCTCAAGGTGTCTAAGTGTCTTCATTGGTGAAATGTGAGAGTGGGACTCAGTGACCTCTAAGAGCCATTCAAGCTTTAAATCTCTTTCCCTAAAAAGAGAGTGATAAATGATCCATATAGCCTCTTACAGTTCTTGATTGTATTGTTTGGCTCCCTTTAAGATTCTCCCTGCTTCCTGCTGGTTTTAATGATGCACATTTAAGTCTCTCCCCAGAGGGACTCCAGACTTTATAAACCCTGTCTCCAGGCAAAGCATTTCCATGGAGTAAGGGACAGGGCAACCGGAGAGGGATTGGCCCCTCTTCTTCATATTAACGCCATGAAAAATGAAGAGAAATTCCGATGATCTCTGACCCTTTCTCCATGCTCTGGTCTGCCTAGGGGCTATTTCCCATGGAGAACTTAAAAGTCAGTCTACTTTCCGTCCTCTCACAGTCCCTTCCCCCATTCTTGTCCTGACCAACTTTACCTGTGATCATCCAAGGTAGGAAAAGACGAAAGCCTTCCCTAAACTCTGACGACGGGTACGCATCTGTAATTACAGACGTTCAGTTACCAACCATCCAAACGACAGTCACAAGTGAGGCTGGAGACTCTTCAGAGTCAGATGGAATCAATTACTGGATAAGACTGGGAGGTTAATTTTCCCCAGAATGGGGCATGTTTTAGAGCTCTGCCATCTTCCTCTAGCCAGGGGGTTGCTAAATCATATTGTTCTCTGGCTCCTGAACAA
This sequence comes from Pseudocheirus occidentalis, assembly GCA_028646575.1. NCBI lineage: Eukaryota > Metazoa > Chordata > Mammalia > Diprotodontia > Pseudocheiridae > Pseudocheirus > Pseudocheirus occidentalis. Next base: position 170,994,155 of record CM053593.1, on the reverse strand, counting down.
AGTAATGCAAGGTAGCATTTCCAAAGGAATTGATTTCAAAAAGAAAAACGCCAATAGCTCCCCACCCCCTGCCTCTAAACTCTGTAAATACTGAATAGGAAATCATTATTCAAGGAGTACCATGGTTTCTCCTTAGGTTATATATATGAGTGACATAAGATTCACCCAATTTATCTTTTTCTTTTCTTTTTTTTTCTTTATTTAAGTTAGCAAAGCTCATTTATAGTATTTCCTTTGCTACTCCCAACAATCCTGTCAAGTAGGTGCTATGTTATCCCCATTTTACAGATAAGGAAATAGGCAGAGTATGGTTAAGTGACTTGTTCAGGGTCATGCTATTAGTAAAGTGAATATATGAGGAAGAATTTTTTTTCATTAAAAAAATATTTTTTCCAATTCATGGAACAAAACAAGCATTTCCATTAACACAGTACAATAAAAAAGATGATTTCACAAACTGCAGATCTACCTTGTACAACTTGCTGTTCCTTCCAACTGTACGGCAAAGTTGTCAGGTAAATTTCTTTTATTTCTTCCCATCCATCCAGGGAAATTTACAACTAGTAATTATAATTTTGAATGAGAATGGGATGTTTCCAGTGGTTCTCTTTGTAGTGGCAAAGAACAAGAAATTGCAGGGTTCCCCATCAATCGGAGACTCTCTGAACAAGGTGTACTGTATGGTGGTGATGGAATGCTACTGGTCTGTAACAAATAATGAGCTCAGTGAGCTGAGGCAGAATCTGAAAGGTCTTCCTGACTCTAACTCTACTCCATCTATATTTTCCAGTTAAGAAGATAGAAATCTGAATATGTTTTGTTGCATATAAAAAGACCCCTGCTTCTGCTATCGATGCCCAAGGGACAAGACCTTTTGCCATAGAAAGAAGCCCTAGTTAATAAACTCGTGTCTCCAGTTTTGTCTTCCATGGTTGATTTTCCCACTGAACTGCACCTAACTGTAAAGCAGTGCTGGGGAACTACAGAAGTTCAAAGTATCTAGACTAACCTCTGTCATAAACTAGGACTATGACTGAATATTTTATCCCTTCCATGTTTTCTCATTGTCCTTTCTAAACAGAGAAATGAAAGACCTGAGCCAGATGATCCCTTGGATTCCCTTCTGGCCCTAACAATAAACTATTACGTGAAACATTTTCTAAGAGTGAGAAATAATCTTTTTTTTAATGAAGAAAAGTATTCTAAAATATTTATAGCATCTCTCTCTGGGGTGGCAAAGAAGTGGTAATTCTGGGGATGGATGTCCATCAATTGAGAAATGGCTGAATAAGTTGTGGTATGTGATTGTGATGGAATAAGAAATGACAAGCTCGATAAATTTAGAAAAAGACAGACTTGCACAAAGTAAAGAGGAGTGAAATGAGCAGAACCAAGAATATATTGTATACAGTTGCAGCAATAGTGTTTTAAGAACAACTTTGAGTGAATAAGTCATTTTAACTATTATATGTGCCCATATTAACTACAAAGAACATATGAAGGAAGGCAATATCTACATCCAGAGAAAGAACAGATAAATATATTTGTGTCTAATGTAACCATCTTTGTGTCTAATGTAACCATTTCTAGGGTGGGGGAGGGAAGAAAAAAGAAATATACATGACCACTTTATCATATCCTTAAAAGGAATAGCAAGTTGTACATAATATGAGCAATCATCTTTTTATTAAATTATACTATGTTGTGGAAATGCTTGCTTTATTCCATAAATCAAAAAATAAACAGAAATGGGGAAAATGAAACAAAAAGAATAACATCATGAAATATTTGCCTGCTTTCAGAGGATATCCAGGCCAGCATATAGGATGGCTTGAAAGTGAAAAAAAGAAAATATCTTGAAATAGTAATGATTGCAAGAGGGGAAGAAACTCAGTCACCTCCAACCTTGTAAATACTGATCATCCTATTTTCTGAAGATCAATAGGTTATCACAGACAGATCCATCCCTTTGCCTCAGTCTCTGCCTCTGAAAAATGGGCAAGTACTTTTCCCCTTGTTGTCCCATCTGTGGATAAATAAGGCAATTTTCCCTAATATATGTCCCTCAGTAAATGCAGAAAGCTTTGATCTCAGATTAAGTTACTAAGGATGGAATATTTTCTGCCTGGACAACCGTCCCATTCACTTTGTACCTATGAAAATCTGCCTTCAACATGAAAAACATTTCTGAAAATTTCCCAAATTTAAGCCAAGTTGAATGAATGATCCCAAAATTTCCAGAACAGATTCACAAGGACGTGGTATTGATTGGTCTTAAAATGAAATGCTGTACTTCACAGAAAGTGCTTCTTACTTATTTTTTTAATGTAAACAGTATTTTGTTTTTTCCAGTTACATGTAAAGATAATTTTAACATTCATTTTTCATAAAGTTCTTTTTAAAAGATTGTGCATTGAAATGCTTATGTAGAAGACAGGTTTGTTGTGGTTTGGTCATTTTTCAGTCATGTCCAAATTTTCTGGACCCCATTTTGGTTGTTTTGTTTGTTTGTTTGTTTTGGCAGACATACTGGAATAATTTGACATTTCCTTCTCCAGCTTATTTTACAAATGAGGAAACTGAGGTGAACAGGGTTAAGCGATTTACCCACAGTTGCACAGCTAGTATCTGAGGCTAGATTTTTTTTTTTTTGGAGGGCAGTTGGGGTTAAGTGACTTGCCCAAAGTCACATGGCTGGTTAGTGTGTCAAGTGTCTGAGGCCGCATTTGAACTCAGGTTCTCCTGACTCCAGGGCCAGTGCTCTACTCACCTCTAGCCACCCCTTTGCGCCACCTAGCCACCCCTTGAGGCTAGATTTGAACTCAGGTTTTCCTGATTACAGGCCCAGCTCTCTATCCATTGTACCCCTTAGCTGTCCAGTAGACAGGTAGGATCAGAAAAAGAGTTGAGTAGAATAAAGAAATTTCTAAAAGAGAAAAATTAGAAAATACCACTTCTTATAGATCAGTAAGTGATAATGTTCTAAACAATAGACTTTTTTTTTTTTGCATTTTGGAAGGGGTAAGGTAGGGCAGTTGGGGTTAAGTGACTTGCCCAAGGTCACACAGCTAGTAAGTGTTAAGTGCCTGAGGTCATATTTGAACTCAGAACCTCCTGACTCAAGGGCTGGTGCTCTCTTCACTGCGTCACCTAGTCACTTCAACAATGGACATTTTATAGCACTTTAAGGCTAGCAAAATACTTCTCAAATATCTCATGTGACTGTTAACAACCATGAGAGTCAAGTGCAAGATATTACTAGGGCTGTAGCTACCTGTCCCTTATTTTTAGTCTGGTCACTTGATTTCATTAAGTGTGGGGAACATGGCATGAGAAAACTTCCTCTGTCAATAGAGATCAACAACTTCTCTCCTGTGTATTATCTTAGAGAATTGCTTGGAGGTAACAGAGAAGCTAAGTGACTTCTAGAGCCATCCAAATAGTAAGTCTGAGGTACAATGCAAAGACAAGGCCCCTTGACTCCTATTCAAGCATTCTACCCATTATGCCATGTTGTGGTCATTGTTGTTTGATCATTTCAGTCATATCAATTTCTTTGTGACCCCATAAGGGGTTTTCTTGGCAAAGATAACTGTAGTCATTTGTGATTTCCTTCTCCAGCTCATTTTACAGATGAAGAAACTGAGGCAAACAGGGTTAAGTGACTTACCCAGGGTCACCCAGTTAGTCAATGTCTAGGGTCAGACCTGAACTCAGGAACATGAGTCTTCCTGACTCCAGGCCCATTATGCCATGCTACCTCCTTAAGTAAAATTAAGTGTTCCCTTGAAATGATTAAATCAGAAGAAAAAATAGGATTTAATTAACAATAGTTTGCTTTAGAGACTTTACCTGCAGCACATGTTTTCCACAAAAGTGAGGTACACCTGTATTTAAGAGAATTTGGAAAGGAAACCATTATTAAATCAAGAAGCTTTTCAATAGCCTACTATGTCCATTGTTCTAAGTGTTGGGAACACAAAGAAAAAGAAAAGTCCGTACTCTCAAGTTGCACACTCTTTAAGGGGGGAGATAATGTGCCAACAGCTAGTTACAAATAAACTAGATACAGGATAAATAAAAAATTATCAATAAAATTATCAATAATTAAGAAAGATCAGAAAAAACAATATTTTAACTGAAAGTTTGTTTCAAAAGTTCTCTTTCCTGTTTTCCAAAGGTTCACAGTTCCATATTGATAATGATAACACAAGTTTTAGAAAGTAGACTTGAATCATTTGTAAGCCAGAAGTTAAGTATGAATATTTGATTTTTTTAAACATCCCTTATCCCAAATATTTTATGAGATTTAACTAAGATAAATGAAGGATTCAAAATACATTAATTTCTGCAGGACCTTGGTCCTCAATTGACTGGTATTTATGTACATTTTTTAGCTTCAACAGTAGCTTTTCTGGCCATAATTCCACGGTCCCTTCTCCCAAAGGTTGTCACTGATAAGAGCTTCTTCTCATGTCAAGGTCAAGTGGATACCGGCCCTCCCTATTCTGACCACAGTACAGGCTAGGTATGAGAACAGACCTTGTAAAGGGGGCTTTCTCGTTATTATTTTGTGGTCAAAAGGTTGCATACACTGTATTTTTTTTTCTGGTGCTAAGGGTGGAAAGCAAAATATTTTGATAATTATTCAGGCCATCAGGTTACATAAGAGGTTCCATGGCTTTCTGCATCCAACTTGAACAGTTGAAACCACAAATTCTGTTTTTGTAGCCATAAAACATTCATGGCAAAAAAAAGAAAGAAAGAAAGAAAAAAAGGGAGAAAGAAAATAATAAAATCCATTTTCCATTCACTTGAAACTTATAAAATTTAATGTGGTGAAAAATGACAGTTTACTCCCTGTAGGAAACTGCTCAGAGCCATGTTTCATAGGCCGAGTGTGGAGACATTAATACATGTTTTCAGCCATTGAATTATTCAAGTAATTACATGCTGAAAGAGGATGTCTCAGGCTAAAATGTCTGAGTTACATTGAAAATAAAGTCTATCAGCTACAATGAGGTTTCTCCTATAGAGGAATTCTTAAGCTGTCTAGTCACTATTTAAAGGATCTTCTTCACTGGGAAAAAAAAATGTATTGTTCCCACCTAACTTGCCAAAAATTTACAGGTAGTTGTTGAGTTGTTGAGTCCTCTTCTCTTCTTAAAAGGATACCTCGCTTTCTTGTATAAGGGCTGAATATATTTCTTCATTTTGGCAGGAGCAAAGAACTATGAGCATAACTGATCATACAAGTCTTACTTCGAGTCAGGGAGGCAGCCATAACAACAACCACCATGAGGTACCATGCTCAATTTTGCTTCCATTTGGATGTTTTGGCATAAAATAGCTACAGTTAATGGCTATTTATAATCAAACAGTTTACATGTTCAATAGTGGTTTAGAACAAACAACGTGTTAAATTCAATCAAGGAGCCTTTTCTGTTGTTTTTATTGTCCTGTAAAATATCAATTTCATAAGAAAATTATGAAGTAATATTTGAATGCAAGTCAATAAATATGTTAAACACTCTGTGCCGGATACCATGGTAAGGGCAAAGGATGCAAAAGTAAAAATAAAAATGACATAGCCTGTATTCTCAAAAAGCCTATAATAGAAAGAAGATAAGGGTTAAGGGTATGATACAAATTTTGATATGTATGATATCAGGTAGATTGTGAAAGGGCAAAGATGAACTTCCTACCATGTGCTCTAGGAAATTTTGAAGAAGACATTTTTAGCAGAGCTCCATCCAGAGTAGCTAGATGCCTTAGTGGATATAGCCCTATTCCTCGAGTCAGGAAGATCTGAGTTCAAATCCTTTCGTTAGCAATGTGACCACAGGAAAGTAACTTATCTTCTATATCCTCAGCTGTAAAATGGGAATACTACTCACACATACATCATAATGTTGTAATGAGTATCCAGAGAGATATTTGTAAAGTGATTAGCACAATCCCTAGCACTTAGTAAATGCTATATAAATATTAGCTATTGGGGCGGCTAGGTGGCGCAGTGAGTAGAGCACCGGCCCGGGAGTCAGGAGTACCTGAGTTTAAATCCGGCCTCAGACACTTAACACAAAAACTAGCCGTGTGACCTTGGGCAAGTCACTTAACCCCAACTGCCCTCCAAAAAGCAAAAAAAAAATATTAGCTATTGTGATTTTTGCTATTGGGCACAAGGCATTAGACAAGGCTTCACAAAGGAGATGGAACCTGAACTGTGACTTGTAGAAAGAGAAATCATGGCAATGGTTAATATGATCTAGGTCAGGTCATTCTAACTTTCTGAGCCTGAGCTTCTTCATTTATAAAATGAGTTGGAATACACGATCACTAAGAATTTCTTCTAGTTTGAAGATTTTATGAGATGTGCTTATAAGTACAATATTGAACCAGGAATCTTAATGACAACTAGAAACCAGAAACTGACCTGAAAAAGAAAATCAATATGGGTGGAACTTCTTGTATGTTACATGGATATGCATGAACATATACATTGTATATATATATATGTATGCATCATATATGTGGTATGTATATACACATGGATACATGCATGTATGCACATATACATTCAATGTATGCATACATACAGTGATACCTATTGTATTGTTACTGTATATATGTACCTATTTTACATTGTATATACATATATATGTTGTTTTTGCTGCTCTCCTTCATTCATTTCAGTCATGTCTAACTCTTCATGACTCCATTAGGGGTTTTCTTGAAAAGGTACTAGAGTGATTTGCCATTTCCTTCTCCAGCTCATTTTATAGATAAGGAAACTGACACAAATGTGATTTGTCCATGGTTATACAGTTAGTACATGTGAGGTTGGATTTAAACTCAGGAAGATGAGTCTTCCTGGCTTCAGATCCAGGACTCAAACCACTGTCTAACTTACCTGTCCACAGCCTTTTAAACTTAAATCACATAATTACATGAAATAATTTGCCGATTATAGCTCTAAGAGATGCCTTAACTTGACTAAAGGAAAAGTGCCAGATCAGATGACCTCTTGAGGCACCATTCAGTTCTAAAATCCATGACTCTAAAAAAAAAGTATAGATAAACTCTGTTTGATCAGCAATTGAAACTATTACTTATAAAAGGCTTAGCAAGTACAAATGTGATCATTTTGAGGACTTTGAGGATTCTTTGTATCATCATCTTTGTATGACGAGTTCCCTGATCACTCATGATCAAACATCATACCCACCTGTTGGCAAAACAGGTAAGACATATGTATGACATGGTCAATGTGGGAATGAGTTTTGTGTGACTGTACATGCATATTTATCATAAGAGCTTTATTTTTGTTTTTCTTCCTCTTTAACTGGGAAAGGGAAAAGCAGATTTGAGCTAACTGAAAAAAAAATGGAACAATTCAAAGAAAGAGTTCTTGATTCAACCCAATAAGAGTATAAGACATGGTTCTCAGTTTATAGACATATCTAAGGGGGCACCTCCCCGAGAGTTGGTCATGGCCAAGCAGCATTTTGCTTAAAGGACACAGACAATTTCTTGAAGATAATCATAGCTGACTGAGACTTGGGAGTTGGACTCTTGGCAGAGGAGCTGTGTTACGCTGTAGTTTGCAGAAATAAATTGTGAAACTAATTTATTCTTTCTTGGATTTTGAAGGGGAAAATAAAACAGTGGGGAGTGCAGAAAGAGAAAGCGTAGAATGATAAGTAACATTTACAGATTCTTCTCTCTAAGAGACACTGATGATAACCTACTGCAGAAGGACACAGGGGAAATAGATATGGACTTGTATGCCTCTTGAGATGGACAACATTTATGACCCACTAGTCTTTTGTGGACGACAGGAAAAGTTAAATTTCTTAGGCTATCTTTTAGCCAGTGAAGAGAAATTTCCTGGGTAGTACCAACTTTGTATATCTCCTGATAGAGTATCCTAAATTTGAGGGTACAAGGGTTAGATTCTCTAAAGAGAGAAGGGGATTTCCTGAGGTAGCATACTCCTTAGAAAAAGGAGAGAATAATCTATAAAGTTCCCCATAGGGACCTACTTGGAACACAGACCTAGTAGGTTAGTCTGGCAATGCAATGGGAAGAAGACTGCTGATTCAGCACCTCTATTCAAAACTTCCTGTTTACTTTCTAGGAGGAGCCTAAAGTACATCAAGGTACTATTAGTCTTGGGGAAACCATGTAGGGCTTTGTGTGATCTGACAGCGTATTTGTTAAAGAGCTATCTGATAAAAACAAAACAAAACACCAACTTCAGTCCCTTTCTGGAGTATGAATTTATTTTGATATGAGTACTTGTGTCTTCTCTATGTTTATTGGTTGCAGCGATACATTTGTACCTTCTGTACTTTCTTTTGGGTAAAATAAAAACTATCCTATACTCTAGATACATGTGTTACCTTGATCATACATATGAGAGGAGGAGGATTTTTTTATGGAAACCCATGAAAGAACTGGTCCCTGAAAATATGAGGAATTTTTCCTGAAGCCAAAGAAAAGAGAAATGAGCACTTTTGGTTCAGTCTGTAGGATCACACAGAATCCTTGGGATAGGGGTAACCTAATCTATATGTTACAACTGCACATGCCCTAACATTTAAGTTATGATTATGTGAAGGCAAATGTTGGAAAGCAGTAAATCAACACATAGACATAAGTAAAAGTCAGAAAAATGTGGGGTTCAAGTGATACCTCTAACATAATACTATAGTTAAATGGCTGTGGAGAAGTCACTTAACCTCTCAATCTCCCAAGCAATCTGTGAAATAAAGACTATCTTTTTCGAAAAAGATTCAGTGAGCCTACATCTGGAGCAATGATCCCTACATACAGAATTGCTAATCCATTTAGTAGGAAGAGTTTCCATGCATGGAATTCCATATAATGACACTGCAGGTCCAGATCAAAAACAAACAACCCATCAAAACCTGCATTTTATAATGTTCTCTTTTGACCAAATTAAGTAGTTTTTTTTAAATATAGATAGCTATAACTTCTGCTTTATGTACATTGCCACCAACCTAATTCAAATTCTTATCTTTACCACCCTGGAGGTCACATATACAAATATTTGAATCCAGTGATCAATGTAATCTGGAAATGCTTTTCTTATTAGATATAATTTCTGAGAAAATCAGCAATGAGATATCTGATACATAAAAATAAGATTCAAGATGTTTACTGTAGCCAATGCATGTCATTCTATTTTGTCCAGATTTTGGATTTCATTGGTGTGAAGAACTTCTAAGAATGAAAAAATACCTGTTCTAATGAAATTTAGCCATTACAATTTGTAATATGAGATACCTTTTAGTATTGAGAAGTTAAGGGAGTCAGAGACAAGACACAAAACATATGCCAGACTCCCACTGGTCTACCAACTGGTCCACAGCACCTTTCATGCCATACTTATACTAAGATATAATAAAGAGATAGTTAAGGGAGAGAATGATGTCTTTGAGAATAAGTTTAATTGTGTAATTTGGGGAGAGATTCTCTTTTGAGTGTGTTTTTATTTTTCACAGAGCAATAAAGAAATCATCTTATCTTCTAAAAATACAAGCTGAAGAAATATGTTAGAAATTTCCCAATAGTCAGCCACAAAACCTAAGACTATTACCAACTAAAAACCAACATTATTCCCCCTGCGTGTGAGAATTTGACACTTCTGGGCATGGGTAGCATTTTTAAAAATCTTTTTTCTTCGTTTCATATAAATGAAATTTTTCCACTCAAGAAGTAAAAAAGAAAGTAATCTTTGAAAGACTAGCTAATGGACAAATACAAAAAACTGGTATGATCCCTGAATGTGAGACGGAGACAGACTGTACCAGGCTATGTCGTTAACAATCTGAAAATTGGTCAGTTTCAAAGCCACAGTATTTATGTTTCATTTTGTGTCCCGAGAGTACATTAGCAAAACACTGACGAGGTGTGTGCCCACTTTTTTTATACTTAATGTGGTTTGTACTTGGTCTTTTGGGCTGAGTCTACACATGCAATGAAAAGTGAAGAATTGAAGTTCCTACCTAGATAAATCAAATTTTAAAAGAAAGAAACATTTTTACTGTGATTATGTGGTTATTTTAGGTAAAGGTGATTTGACACCTAAATTTTCCTGATAATTAGGTTTGGGAAATATAGACACTGGAGATTTGGAGTTTTGGCTTCCCAAAGAACCTTACTTAAATCATATCCTGAACAAATTGGATCTAAAAGATATCAAAGATCTCTTTTAGTAAATTTCCATAAACTTTCTAATTACAGGATTCAAGAGAGTTGAGTATCACCTGGCATTTTTGAACACAAAAATGGGACACACACACACAAAACTAATGAACAAAATTCAAATACTGGTTTTGGCCACCATTCCCCTATCACATTTCACTTAAGGTGAATCTTTACCATGGGGCAGAATCAAAACCTCATAATCTTCATCCCATAATTTCAGAGGTCATTACCACAGGTCATGTGATAGTGGAAAGAATATATGGTGTCTCCTGGATTAGAATTAAGCTCCAGCTTTTCTACTTATAGAGCATCTAGGTGGTGGATAGAGCACTAGACTTGAAATCAAGAAGATTCATCTTTGTGAATGCAAATCTGGCTTCAGACATTTATAAACTGTGTGATCCTGGGCAAGTCACTTTAACTCTGTTCGCCTCAGTTCTTCATCTGTAAAATGAACTAGAGAAGGAAATGACAAACCATTCCATGATCTCTACCAAGAAAACCTCAAATGGGTTCATGAAAAACTGGATAGGATTTTTTAAAATGACTTAACAACAATAGCTTCTGCTTATAACTGTGAGACCATGTGAAGGTCATTCAGACTCTCTGAGTCTCTATTATCTTAGTTATAAGTAGGGATCATAATATTTGTCATTCTTACTTTACAAGTCACTAAAATATATTGTTAGTAGGAAGTCCTGCTTAATGTGAATTATGATTTTTACTCTATGACTTAATCTTTCATTAAAGGAATGATCTATAATTAGGTTCATATTCAAAGTGAGCTGTTCTAAATGTTACCTCTATCTTACCATACTGTAAAGTCATTCAGCAGTGTCATCTCAGCTACTGATGTAATAAATGGACTCCTTGGCCTTGCCATCCACCCCACTGATGGAGCCTTAGGATTTCTGATTCTCTCTATCTACCCCAAAACCTTACTTTATGTTTTGTCTTGCCTAATTAAAGTGTGTGTTCCATAACAAAGGAGATTGTCTCAAATTTTCTATTAGTATTTATGGTGGAACATAGTATTTTATAAATATTTATCATTTACTCATTTATATCTATGATGACTAACCAACATAAAAAATAGTGAAAAAGATTCCCAGATCCCTGTGTTTCACTATTTATATATATTTTTTAAAAGTACAAAAGGTGTTTGAGAACTCAGATGCCTAGATTGGCCTTATCTCTTTGTTAGATGTCACTTGAGACTCTTGACCTTTTATTCCTTAGATGAATTTTGTTATTACTATGCCTCTATAAAATAACCCTTTGGCAATTCAGTTGGAATGACTCTAAATATGTAAATGAATTTAGGTAACATTTCCATTTTTTCTATATCGTTATATAGCACAACCATAAGGAAATGTTATCTTTCCAATTATTTTTTTATTTTTATTTCAGTAAAGGGTACTTTTTTAGTTATAGTCACAAAATTCCTGTGCTTGATTTGGTATGTGAATCCACTGATATTTCATATTCTCTGTAGATATTTTGAAAGGAATTTATTTTTCTATCTCTCTATCATGGGTTTTGTTGACAATATATTTAAAAGCTAATAATTTTGCTGTTATATATTGTTACTGTATATGTTATTAACTGTCTCAATTTATATTGTTACTTGACTAATTATTAACTGTTTCAATGTTTTTTAGTTGACTCTCTAGGGTTTTCTATTGTAGGTCAGCTATCATGTCATCTGAAAAAATAAACCCCAAAGATTTTTTATTTCCTTTGCTTTTCTACTTTAATTACTTCTTATTCCTTTAATTTATTTTTCTTGTCTCAGTGCTACTTCAAGCAGATATGTAGAGCAACTGATAGAGCTCTGTGCTCAGAGTCAAGAGACCTGAGTTGAAATCTTGCCTCATATACTTCTAGGTATATGATTCTGGGCAATTCACATAACTTACCCCAGTTTCTTCATGTGTAAAATAAGGAGAATAATAGCACATACTTCTCAGACTTGTGAGTATAAAACAATGTTTGTAAACGACTTTGCAAACTTTAAAATACAATATAAATGCTAGCTGTTGTTAATATTAGAATTAATATGTCTAAAATAATACAAAATAAAAGTGGTAACAATGCACATTCTGGCTTTATCCCTAAATCTAATTGAAAAGCCCTCTGGTCTTTCTCCATTACAGATAATGTTAGTGCTTGTATTTAGATAGCTTCTATTTACAACATTAAGAAATAATCTGTTCATTCCTTTGCTTTTTTTTTTTTTTTGCTTTTTGGAGGGCAGTTGGGGTTAAGTGACTTGCCCAAGGTCACACGGCTAGTTTTTTGTGTTAGGTGTCTGAGGCCGGATTTGAACTCACGTCCTCCTGACTCCAGGGCCAGTGCTCTATTCACTGTGCCACCTAGCCACCCCTGTTCCTTTGCTTTTTTACTGTTTAATAGAGTGTCTTATATTGTCAATACAGAGCTTTTTTATCTACTGAAAAAATCATCTTGTTTTTTTCAGTAATGTAATATATTATGTTTATAGTTTTTGTAATATGGAATTAATCACATAATTCTAGTATAAATCCAAATTGGTCATAACATATAATCTTTTTGTTATGTTGTTATACCCTCTTTACAATATTTATTTCATTTCTCTGCATTAATATTTATTAGGGATATTGGTTTATAGTTTCCTATCCTTGCTTTCTCTCTCCCATTTTTAGGAATCAGGCCATATTTGTTTCATGGAAGGATTCAGCTAGTATTCATTTCTCCTTATTTTTTATATATGATTTATTATTTCAATTCATTGTCATTTGAACATTTGATAGCACTTAAATATTCATCTGATGCTGGGTTTTATTTTTTTCCCCCCTCTGGGAGCTCTTTTCAATCTGGTTCGATTTTTTTTTCTCAGATTATATTATTTAAACTCTGTATTTTGTTCAGGTAATCTAGTGATTTTGTCATTTCATAAATATTCATATAGTTTCTTAATGTTATACATGTTTTGACATAATTGAGCACAACCTTTTCTAACAATTTCCTTTATTTCCTCTTTATTTCAGTGAATTTTCATTTTTTTTCTATTGACAATTGTATTCTAATTTCACTTTTTTGTATCAAATTAGGTAACGATTGTTTTTTCTTATTTTTAAAAGTTAGCTCTTGGTTTGATCAATTCAAAGTTTTTTGTTTTTTTTTTCCTTTTCAATGATGCTTTCTCCTTTGGTTTTCAGAATTCCTCTTTTTGTGCTTTGTACGGGTGCAGTCATTGTTGCTTGTTTTATTGTTTTTCTAGTTTGTTTTTTTAATTGTAGTTCCAATTCACTGATCTGTTTTGTTTTACTTGTTCTTGTTGGAAATAATTAGAGCTGTGGGATTTCCCCTCCAGACTACTTTGGCTGCATCCAAACTTTTGCTTTATTTTTTAATCATCAGAATTTCTTTTAATGAAATTATCTATCATTCCTAAAAATGGGTACTGATGCTTACATATTCTTTAGGGTTAAATTATTTTATTTCTACTAAACTTTTAATACTTTCTTCAAATTTCCTTTACTTAACATAATTTCTTAGGGTGTTGGAGTCAGTAAAATGTCTTTAATGCCTCTGTTTATCTTAATTTGTTAATGATATTTTTTAGGCCTTAGCCTAAAAAGATCAACTTTTGCAGAAGTATCATACACAGCTAAAATTATATATTTATTACCTTCAGTAATCACCAGTGATCTATCATACCTAACTTTGTATCTTCAATTGTAATCCTTAACATCTTTCTTGTGTTTGGTTTTATTGTATCATTAGATTTTACTAGATCTGAAGAGAGGTACACATTGGGGTTTCCAACTCTATATACATTTCTCTTTGTAATTCAACTAAATTTTTCACTAATTACTAACATGCTAAGGTATTCAGTGCACGTATATCAAGTATTCATGTTAGTTTATTATCTGTGGTACCTTTAATCATAGCGTAGTTTCCTAGCCTATTTATTTTAACCTTGTCTCTATTTCTAGTTGTCTTTTCTAACATTATGATTGCTACTTATGATTTTGTTTCTCTTTGGTGGTTTTTTCAGTCTCCTAAAGCATAACTGAACTTAATTAGGTAGGTGGCACAGTGGACAGAGCACCAGGCATGGGGTCAAGAAGATCTGAGTTCAAATCCAGCCTTATGTACTATAAAGTATCCAGCCTTATGCACTATAAAGTGGGAGTAATAATAGTGTGTACCTCCCAGGATTGCTGGGAGGATCTAATGAGCTAATAATTAAAGCACTTAGCATACTGCCTGGAACATAGAAGCACTGTATAAGTGGCACTGTTCTCAGTACCATCATCACCATTGTTACTTTAGCCCTTCATTTTTAATTATACAGGAATCTTAGCTTAAATTTGACTCTTTGTAACCCCCACTAATTGTTAGAATTTTAACTTTCTTAAGGAGCCCAAGATTCTTTTGACACTTACAAAATTTTGAAGATTCATATTGAACCTTCCAAGTCACTAAAAATCCCTAGTTTTCAAACTCTCTAACTATGCCTTCCTCATCCTGTACTTGTGACATCATTTTTTCAATCTCGGTATAAATATTTATGTTTAACCTTATTGAATTCTATCCTAATTAGACTTAGTCTTAAGTTTTCACTTATCAAAATCTTTTTTTGTATTTTCATTTTGGCAATCATCTGCATAGAGATGATAATTGAAAAGCAAGCTAGAGGCAGAAGAGGAGAGGATCCAGGACATAACCTTGAGGAACACTGATGGTTAGTAACAAAAGCAAAATGATAGAGAGTTGTAAGACTGATAGGAAGAGAACCAGAAAAGAACAGTATCACAATAAACTAGAAAGGAGGCAAAATCCAGGAAGAGAGTCTGATTTATTGTGTCAAAGGCTGCAGAGAGACAAAAAATGATGACAGCATTTTTAGTACCTTTTAAAAATTTTATTTTTACATGGTTTAAGTAAATAAATATATATATACACATACACACAACATACACACATGCATATATATATACATATGTACTTAAATACTTCCTAATTACCTGTGAGAAAATCAACATTCTTTTTAAATTTTGAGTTCTAAATTTTCTTTCCTCCCTACTATCCTTCCTCTACCCTTTGAGAGAGCAAACTATATGATATTGATTATACATGTGAAGTCACATAAAATATTTCCATATTAGCTATATTGTTAAAGAAAATGCACCAGCAAAAAAATTATAAAGTTAAATTGTATGTTTAAATTTTCACTCAGAATTCATCAGTTCTCTCTGGAAGTGCATAGCATTTCTCATCATGTGTCCTTTGGAGTTGTCCTGAATCATTGTCTTGATAAAAGTATCTAAGTCTCTCTTTACAACATTACTATTACTATATGCAATGTTTTCCTGCTTGCTTCACTTTACACCAGTTTATATGTATATTTTTTCCAGAAGTCAGAGAAGCATGAAGATTGAAAAGAGGTTATAGATTTGGAAATGAATTGATGATTGGTGACTTAAGGAGAGTAGGTTCAATTAAAATAATAAGAGAGCCATCTCAGCTTCATGTTCCCTGTAAATTTGATGGCCATATCATCTGTGATTTTATGCAAGTCATTTATGAAAATGTTAAACTGAACAGAGCCAAGTTCTAAAGGGCTCACCTAAAGACCCCTGTAAAGTTAACATTAAACCCTTGACTTCTCTGAGTTCAGCCATTCAACCAGTTCTGAATCTATCAAATTGTATAATCTAGATTTTTTCATTTTTTTTACACAAAAATAGTATGGGATGTTTAATCAAAAGCTTTGCTAGTATCTAGATAAATATGTTCAGCATTCTCTTCATCTATTAATTTAAAAGAAGAGGAAGAAATATAGTTATCCTGGTATAACCTGTTCTTGATGAAACCATGATGACTCTGTAAACATTCATTTAATGATTTATTCTAGAATTCTAGCAGAAACAGAAGTCAAACTCATTGTCCTATAGTCTGCAATTCTCTCAAATTTTTTTTTAATTTTTTAAAAATTAGTACATTTTCCCTACTCCAACTTACATTAGCATTTCTATTTTCCACAATGTTTTAAATATTACTAATGGTGACTCAGTAATCACTTGTCCTGGTTGGTTTTGTTTTCAGTCATTCTTCTGGGCCAAGTTATTTTAATTCATTAACAGCAACTAGGTATTCCTTACTTCTCTTGGGTAACAACCTCCTGTGAAGCAATTTGTTCTGCCATCTATGGGGCAAAGGTCAGTCCCCTTAGTAGTGAAAATAGAAAACAAATTGAATATCATTGCCTACTCTCTGCTATTTTTATTACCATCTTATCCATACTCAAGCAGTGCTGTCATCATTTCTTTGATCTTTATGTTTCTCCAAGAATAAGAAATTTGGACTAGATTTCACTAAGGGTCATTTTCAACCCTAAAGCATATGTTTTTATATCTCTCATGCCCAATGCAGGGGTGGTTGTAGAACGAAAATAGTAACAAAAAAAATAGTCGTTTGTCGATATTATTAACACAGACAAGAAATAATGAAAATTTTAGATTTAAGAAAGACATGCTTGGGTGGCTTCAGTTTATTTCTTTTTATAGTTACAGTCTTTGGAGGAAATAACTCTATCAACTATCTCTTTCTTATCAGAGATACCCTAAATAGACAAAAAAGAATCAGAAACAGAAAAATAGGTATTGTTTTTATGATATGCCTCTTCCTGAATTAGTTTTTATCCTTATAAGCAACTATTTTAACAAATCTATCAAAAATAATCTCTTATTGATGTGTTAGATGAGGTGGTTCCCAGTGAAATAATCGTACATCCAGTTTTTACAACAAAAGAATCAAAAAAAGAAATCATTAAAAGATGCCTAATTCTGAATAATTGAAAAGCCAGTAACTATCCTGAAGAAGAGACAATGAAATAAATCTCTCTCTTATTAGATGGAGTAGGGAACTGCTTGGGCAGAAAGCTTTGCATAGATAGAAAACTAACCAGATGGAGTCGCTGAAAAGAGAAAAGTAACACCTATTAAAATGAAAGTGTTCCTAATTTCAAAAAATAAATATATCAAATTGCTTCTCCCTGTGGGATTCAATTTCTTTATCTTATAAAATGAAAGGGGTTAGATTAGACAACACCTCTTCTAGTTCTAACTTTATAATCCTCTGTCTTCCAACTGATGTCAAATGCCTATAAATATGTCTTCTAAAGGTGTGATACATATTATCAGTCATTTAAAAACTTATAATCTCTAAGAAAGATGATGAGGTTGTTGGCATAGGAATGGGGCATAAGGCTACCTAATGAAGAGAAGCCTTATTTGTTTGATGG
This sequence comes from Pseudocheirus occidentalis, assembly GCA_028646575.1. NCBI lineage: Eukaryota > Metazoa > Chordata > Mammalia > Diprotodontia > Pseudocheiridae > Pseudocheirus > Pseudocheirus occidentalis. Next base: position 170,976,625 of record CM053593.1, on the reverse strand, counting down.
GGCATCCATGTTGCTAAGCACTGCCTAGCCCCACCTGAAGAAATGTTACCAGCAGCTCTGCAGCTGAAAAGAAAGTGAAAAGAATGGGGCTGTCTGTGTGTTCATCACCTAGATACCATTGCTAGACCTCGGCAGAGTGTGATTATTGGAAGCAAAATAACATGGCTAGTGTTACACATTAGGGCTTTGGATATGGTAATGACCAAGCTCCAGTGGCCAAACAACGGCTCCCCAGACTCTCTGTAAGACCAAAGCTGTTCCTCCTTCCCACTCTCTTGCTGCTCTTTTGCTCATACCCTCCTAATTGGCAGATATCCGATCCCCAATGCCATTTCATATTCAGGGCTCATGAGGCCACTGGAGACTGACTGATATGTGTGGGAAAGTGGTAGCCATGTTGGCTGCACCTGTTGTGGGGGTACCCTTTCCCCCCTCCCTTCTTGCCACTGCCATTGTGTGCCACCTTATTCTGTTTCAGCAAAAGCAAAATGGGAGTTGAGTAGCCTGCATTCAACATGCCCACATACCAAAAAAAAAAAAAAAGGCCCTAATACTTCCTTGTACCCTTTTTCCTCTGACAGCCTGTCCAGTGACCCAGTTCAATAGCAAATGTAGCAATTCTATCTCCCTCCACAGCAGTGGGATGCCAGTCACTAACTTGTACCAACAGATTTGCTCCCGGTACATAAGGACTTGGATGGTCCATTGAGCATGACCACTGTGCCCCAGAGACACACAGAGAAACACACAGAAAACTGAAAACAGAACTCCTTTTATTTGGCATCTCCAAATAGATAGCATACATTATTTGCATGAAAGTAAATAGATTTCAGATTGAAGGCACCAGGGACTTTTAACTTCCAAACAAAAAGACTACAGACTAATAAACTTTCACAGAAATCTCTGCAGCAAATAGCCTGAAATCTAGTAATGCTACACCATCGTTCAGAGTCAGAAAGGTGAGGCACATATTCAAAGCCAAAGCAAAAGAGAAAAAAATAATTAAATAACCCACACTGTCTTGGACTTGCTCCACAGGAATGGAAAAGAATCAAATTCTAAAAGTTTGATGGCACAATTGTTTGGTTGGTGTCTGTTACCATGTGGATACGAATATATTAGAGTATAACCACTAAACAGTGGTAGTAATATATCATAAGACCTGGAAATGTAAAAGACCCATTAAATCATCAATTACTACCCTTGCCAGCAACAGATGCAGTTCCCAGAGTCTCTGCCTCAACGCACCCCTTGGGATAGACTCCAAAGGCACAGTCATTCTAACCGACCCATAAGAGTTGTCCATCTACGGTATTTCACTGGTATTATGAAGTGAAACCTGGCCCTCTGCTGTGGGAGTTCACTGATGACCAGTCATTGGTATTGAAGGAACTACCAGAAGCCATCTTGCCCATTTCCCTGTCTCTGGGCTGGCAGAGCTTACCTGGAATAAAACTGGGGAGTGAACTGTCTAACCTTTACTTAAACAAAAAATACCAGAGCTGGGTATTCCACAGCCCCTTCCTTGGCAATACATTCTCAGGACCTAGAAAGTACATCTTTATGTCTAGACTAAATCCCTGCTACTACTATTTAAAAACTTATTCTGAGCAAAATGAGAAAAAGGCTCACTGCCACCCACACATGCTTGTGTCCTATTAGTGAATATTCACTGAAGGAGAAAATGAATTGTTTCAAGTTGTGCCTATTTGAAGAAATAGTGGGAGCCAAGAGTTTAATATAATCGTCTAAGAATAATAGCAGTAACAGTCACTGAAGCTTAATGTATTAGATGAAGTAGTGGAGAATTAGATTGCCTTAAGTGACACATTTTTTAATCTTTTGTATTTAAAGACAATTTTCAATTTATAATTCTGCTTCTTATGTCATGAGCTTTATTTCATTTGGGATTTTTAAAAAAATGCCAATCGGGGAAAGATAAAAGTAGGATTTTAGTGAAAAAGTCTTTTTTAAGGTATTTCTTATTTATCTTAGGAAATCTTTCATTAAACAACATAGCATTATAGACTTTGAACCAGAAGAGACCTTAGAGATCATCTAATCCAATTCCTCTGCTTTACAGGTGAGGAAACTGAGGCCCAGAGAAGTTGAGACTTGACGAAAGTTGCATTGCGAAGTGACGGAGATGAAATTTGAACCTATGTTGTTTGACTTTATGGCAATCTTTCCAAACTGAATTATATTTCTGTTTTGGCCAAATGGCAACCAAAATACTAAGGAGCTTCTCTAAGTTCAGGAAGTAGTTGGTCTCCCCTTACTAGAAATCTTCAAGAAAAAGGTGGATGACTTTCTGTCAGTTGCACTGTAGTACAAAGTCTTTTCTATGTATTGGTTGGATTAGATGGTCAGAGTTACTGGGTTCCAACCCCACCATGTCTCATTTATTTGTTATGTATGAGCCTCTGAGTTTCCTCTCAGCTTTAGATCTATAATCCCTCATTTTACAGAAGGTAAAACTGAGGCACAGAGAGGTCAAGTGATTTGTACTAGGTCACACAAGAAGTTACAGAGGTGCTATGTGAATTTGAGAACCTTTAACTTAAATACAAAACTTTTCCCACTATAACATGCTACTTTCTGGATTTTCTTAATCTTTTTTTTCTAAATTTGTGAATTCATTAATGGTGAAGTAGTACTCCCTGACCAACATGTTCTCTTGTTAAATTGGTTCAAGATAAGAAGCTTTTGATCAATGCTGAGTACGAGCCACCATTTTAAATAGCAGAATAGGAATTCTGTGATTCTTGGAAATAATTTTTTTTTAAAGTAAGCTTCATATGAAAAAGAACATCAATAGGACACATTGCATTTGCCATTGTCCCACCTCTCATGTTCTCCCTGTTGAGTGTGGCTTTGGGAGAAATAAAAACCACCATCTCCTTTGCAGTCAGCAAGGAACTTAACTTAGCCTATTCCCTTTCTTCCTGACAGAGAACTTCTTCCTGGCAAAGACTGGAAAAGTGAAATCTATCTACATTTGACCTAGAGAATACTGACAAAGATAACAAACATCTTAATGGTAGAGATCCTTTAGTAGTAGTAAAGGAAGGGGAAAACAAATAAGATAAATGGATGGATGGATGGATAGATAGATAGATAGATAGATAGATAGATAGATAGATAGATAGATAGATAGATAGATAGATGGATAGATAGATGGATAGATGGATAGATGGATGGATGGATGGATGGAAAGATGAATGAATAGATGGATAAAGGAATAAATAGAAATAGTAGACAGATAACAACATTTATATAAATATTATGCAGTTTACAAGAGAGAGATGAACATTTTGTTTTTGTCTCTGTATTCCCAGCACCTAACACAAGGTTTTGCACATTGAGGGCCCTTAATAAACATTCTTCAAATCAAATTTTACAATGCTGTGCTTCCAAACATATCATTTTATTCTACCAACACCAACATAGGATAGGCAGTTAGTAATTCCCCATATTTTACAGATAGGAAAAATGATGCTCAGAGAGTTTGATGATTTGTTTAAGCTACAAAGTGATCAAGGTCAGATTCAAATCTACACCTTCCTATTGTTGTTCATCCTTAGTTATTGAAAAGGACTAATGACATCACAGATAATGGGTGACTACTTGCCTGTGAATTGGATTTAAGAGAGGCCTCATTCTCTTTTCCAGTCTTAGAAGTCAAACAGATGGACAAAAGTCAAGACAACTGCTGAAGTCCCAGGACATAGTAGAACATATGCTTGGCATCTTCAATGTCTGATCAAGCTCTACGTACTTTGCCATGCTTGCTTTAGTCATCTTCATTGCCATTAAAATAAATCATTCTCGTTCACCTATTTCATCAGGAAAGTTTTTACATGCTTGGGGTAGAAATCCCTCTAACTCACCTATGGGGTTGAGGCCACTTGACTCACCTCAACCTGGTCTGCCCATCTGGGGAGATAGCTCTACTGGGGCGTGGTCACTGCACATACTACAGCTTCTAGGAGCCATAGGTCTTGCTACTGTGGTCCTGATAATGCAATTGTTATTTTTATGTAATGAACACAACTGTCACTTTGTTCCTATAATGCCTGCCTAATCTTGTCACATTAGTGCAAATTTGAATTCTGTGTCTCCAGGAAAAATGTTGCATAGGTCCTTTTACCTCATTCCACTGTTCTCAGAAAGGCTGTTCCCACACAAACTGTGCAGGATATACTTGTTGGAACACTGTCCATGACATATATTCCTTCTGGTATGTCATACAGCTGTACAAAAGAGATTGTCCCCAAAGTTTTAGTGTAATTTTAATCTTGTACAGTTATTTCAGAGAAATTGTTTTCAAATGAGATAATATTTGTAAAAAGGCACTTAGCTCAGTGCCTGGTGCATAGTAGGTGCAATAGAAATGCTTCTTCCTTTCCCTCCTCCTCCATTAAAGCTTAAAACTGCGCTAAGACTTTGGCCATGAGATATATAAATACTCTTCCGATACCCCTCTACATTTACCAGACCTAGGATTGAGAACCCTAAACAAACTAATAAGCAAAAAAAGCACAAGAAGGAAAATCCATAATTCAAAATTTGGAGCCAGACTTAAAGTGAGATCCACTTTTGTACTGATGCTGGTTGGTAAAAAAGGCAAAACCAAGTCTTGAGACTCAATCTGTCTGTCTCTTTTTTAGAGGCTCTGACAGACACTGAAGGCACCACACTGATCCTTGATCCCCATCTAATCATCACTCTGCAATTTTAACATGTGGTCACTGGGATGGTTGAGCCAGCCAAGGGAAGAACCAATTGTCCTTTGTCAGAAGGCTTTTCATTTGTAATAGTAATGGTGTTGATAGTAGTTAAATGTGCCTAAGGCATAGCTGGGGAAATCTCTGAGCCATCTGTCCTGGGCTAAAGAAAGTTTCTGTAGAAGAAATAAGAACAGAAAAGAATGGCATGCCTGCAGTTTTCAATAAAAGTTAATTCCTTAATCTAATCCTAGGCTTTAACACTAGTGAAATTATTAATTGTATTTTATTACCATTAAACAAGATACCTCCATTATACTGAATTCTCCTTGTTTCCCTCAAAAGCATCAAACTGAATACTGAACTGTCAAGATTCTGAAACCTTTTTTCTAATAGTAATAATTCCAAATTTCTTATCCTTATTATTATATTGATTTAATTCTTCCTCAGGACACTTGGACTTTATGAGTGAAGCTATGACATTTTTTTTCTATATAAATATGCGCGTTTTAGCTTACTGTAAGAAGCAAATTTCTTTCTGTGGCTGAGATCATTTCATGATGATAATGAAAAGCATTTGTATAAGGTGTCAGAGTTTACAAAAACCTTTCAGTCTCTAAGGGCAAAGGCAAAAGAAAAAAAAAAAGGATTTCCAAGAATTGAATTGTACCTTTCCATATAAAAGAAATAGACACCGATCATGGAGAAAACAGAGAAGGTATACATCTTTGATTCTTTTCTCCAGATTTTCATGTCAAATAATGATTGATATGTATCCTCTGTTCAGCTCTTTAAAACACCAGTCATTGCCTGGGGGTCCTTCCCATATTCAAAGCACAAGCCCACCCATGGCTAATTAGACATTACATTAATGTCAATTGATTGATTTAAAGCAGCCCCGCCCTGGGGCTTCCATTCCTTAGTCCCAGGCACAGTGAGGGGTATGACAGTCCCCTCAAAGAGGATTTCCTCAATAGTTTAGTAAATTATTCAAAGAGATCCCAGCCTGCAAATCTGGTGATATATGAAAAACTCTCTAAGAAGAGTATTTCTGTTAATAAAAAAATAAAGGGGGGATGAGGGAGAAAAGGTTATATAGCTCAAGGGCAATAAAGTCCTTAGGTTCAATTTTATGACTTAAAGATAGTTATCTGTGATGTTCATAAGAAAATTTTTTTATAGCTTAACCTCAGAATGTTCTGAGTACATTTGGCTATGAATTTAGATAGCATTTTTCTAAGCACTCTCCCTTCAGTTTTTTTCTTTATAAATTTATGAGCCGGGAACACTCAAAGTTGTCTTAATGGATTAAGCAGAGACAAGACTGCAACAAGAAAATTAAAAATGAAATAGTTACAGCTGTTGGGACTGGCATGTGGCAAAGAGAAGACTTACTCTTCTCATGAAGCAAGGGATATTTTAGGAAGCACAAAACCCTCACAGAAAATATTGCTCACAAAACAGCCTTCTTTGGCGCGAAAACTCTAAGCCACTTGTGAGAGTTAAGTCTCTGTTCATAGAGTGGATGGGCCCAACCAATCCAGACCCAGATGCACCCTTGCCCCAAAAGATCTCATTTTCAGAGCAGACACTCATGATTCAATGATTCGGGAATATGGAAGGTTGAGGCAAAGGGAAGTGTGTGTAGCCAGGGTTACTTTCAATCATTTCATTAGAAAATTAAAGGTCTTTTCCATTTGTCACTGAGCAACCACACAAAGGATTCAATCCAACACTAATATGACATTGGAAATCTTTTAGATAGGTCAATGTTTGATACTCGAAAGCAGAGGATTTGGGTTAACAGCCTTACAAGGCTTATAACTTTAGAAAAGCAATGTGGATTAATGGATAGAGAGTCAACTTTGAAGTTTAAATGACCCGTGTCCAAGTTCTTCCTTTGTATGACTCATGATTAAGTCACTTAAGAAATCAGTATTCCAAGCAACAATTACTACAAGTGAATTGATAATCAGTAGAAGAACAAATTCCTATTGACCTATGAAGCCACAGATGTGATGAAAAAAAATATTCACCACATATATGTGGGCCCAAAGAAAATTTGCTTCAAATGAGACAATAGAAAAAAAATGGCTTCTGCAATCTGAAGACCTGAGTTTAAGGATTTCAGTTGTCATTTACTAACCCTGTGGCCTTAGGTAAGTCATTAATCTAAATAGTCCTTAATTTTACTTATCTATATCTATAAAAGGAGGATCCTGGGCTAGATGACTGATTTTTAAGATTCTTTCTAGGTCTAAAAGTCCAGTCCTAAGTCATTTCAATTTTAGTGAAATGTTGATGAAGGAGTAGTGCCTTAGGGAAGGGGAGGGGGGGAGGAGGGATAAAAATGTGAGTGGCTGGATATTTAATGTGTGTGTGTGTGGGGGGGGTGGAAGGTGGCAGTCTAGGATGGTGATTTCATCTATTTAAGGAATTCCCAATGTGAATAACCCTCCACCCATACAAATTGTCCATAACTTAGTTTCCTGGGAGCACTAAGAGATTAAGTGATTTACTCAGTATCACTTAATAAGCATAAATCCGAGAGAATCTTTGAAACCAGGCATGTGTCTTCTGAATTCTAAAGCCAATCTTTATACATCATACTATATCATAGCAACTCTGTGTTACTATGGAAGCTTAATGATCGGTTTTTCAGATAACAGCAAAGGAATCAAACCTATCCCACTGTTACCTACCCTCCATGTTGTTCAGTCACTTTTCAGTCACATCCAATTCTTCATGACCCTTTTGGGATTTTCTTGGCAAAGGTGCTGAAGTGATTTGCCATTTCTTTCTCTTCTTCATTCTATAGATGGAGAAACTGAGGAAAACTGTTAAGTGACTTGCCCAGGGTCACACAGCTAGTAAGTGTCTGAGGTCAGATTTAAACTCACAAAGATGAGTCTTCCTGACTCCAGATTCAGCACCCCCATGGTACCACCTAGCTGCCCACTCAACCTCCATAATAACATCTTGTGTTTGGATGTTACTTTATCCTCTTAAAATCACACCAATGACCTTTATATTATTTTATTTGTACAACAATCATGAGATGTAGATAGAGAAAATGTTCCTACCTTTATTTTAAGGATGAGAAAAATAAAACCCTACAGCTAAACAATACCAAACATCATGTAATGAAATCAATGAAAGAGGCAAAATCAGACTTTGAGTCTGATGCTATTTCCAATCCACCAAGCTAGCATCTTACCTTACTCCCTATTGTGTCACATACGTCCTTCACCAAAAGTTCTCTATCTAACAGTATTCTAAAAGCTAGGACAAATGGCATGCTTACCAAAGCAAATGATAATCAAACCATCCACTCAGTAGAGAATATGGACTACACAAGAGATAACTTGAGAGATGCTCTGGACTCCCAAAAGGAACTTCTAGATTTCAATTAAAATCAAAAAGTGATAGCTCAGACTTTTCTTCTGCAAAAATTAATAAATAAAGCCATGAGACTTTCCAGACCACATTTTACGAAGGAAGTAAAAGCATATGAACATAATAGACATGAAAAATTTATCACTGTTTATCTTTTTAAAAGTGCTTATAGGGGCGGAGCCAAGATGGCAGCGTAGAAGCAGCAAAGCACCACAGCTCCCACACAAACACGCTGAAAAACTCATAAAATGGGACTCTAAACAGATTTTCAAGATCCAAAACTCTCCACAAGAGAGAAAGCACATCTGTTGCTACAGGCAGTGCAGCAGGCAGGGCTCTTCCCAGCAGTCTGGGACCCGCGGCTGAAACCCCAGCCGGGTCAAGCCCTGGGGCATCGAGTGGGGAGACGCGTCTATAGGAAAGCAGAGTGGCTGCACTGGAGGCACAATTACCACATTTATCAGGCCAGAAGACAAAAAGGATAAGAGAAAGGTCAGTGGATTTTGCTAACTCGGGAGGAAAAGAGCGGGTCCGGCCAAACTGCTCCCAGGGCAAGGAAGCAGTGGGAGGTGGCTGTAGCAGCAGGAACGGCTGAGAGCGGCCCCCACTGGGCTGCTTCAGAGCCCTCGGCCTGCAGATAGCAGGGGGGTTGACTCGATCCATCAGGGCCAAGGGCTCTTGCGTTGAGTGGCCTGCATCTGGATCGGGGTCTTGAGTGGTGGTCCTGGGGTGCACTTTACAAGGCTGGGAGGTGGGGCTGCAGCACCCCATTAAGAGCTACAGCAGCTGTGAGGGCCCCAGCGATTTGGGACAGAGCTTTCCCGAAGCAGAGTTCCACAGAGCTAAAAAACCAAGCAATTAATAGACTGGCCAACATGAGAAAAAGGAAGCAAGCTAGGAACAGAAGTAAAACTCTAGAATCCTTTATTATGGACAAAAAAGACCAAAGCATGCAGCGGGAGGAAGACAGCTCAGTCAAAACTCCCCCACCAAATGCTTCCAAGACACTGGAAGAATGCCTACTAGCTATACATCAACTGAAAAAGGACTTTGAAAACCAAATAAGAGAAGAAGAAGAAAAATTGGAGAGAGAAATGAGAATGATGCAAGAAAGTCATGAAAAGAGAGTCAACAAT
>CM053593.1:170918695-170966866 GCA_028646575.1 Pseudocheirus occidentalis | reverse complement strand
CATAAAAGGGAACAGATTGTGGGAGGGGCCTTACAGTGGGATCAATGTTCTGGGCTGGGGGGTAGGGGCAAAAAGGGGAGAAAATCTGTAACTCAAAACTTTGTGGAAATGAATGATATAACCAAGAAAATAAATTTAAAAAAAATAATTATTAAAAAAAAAAGTGCTTATAACGGGAGGGTGTTTCTGGAGTCCAAAGTGCATAAGGCTAGAGATTATATTTTTACTCTTTTTTTAAATCTTTTAAAAAATTTTCTCCCTCAGTGAATTTCAACAAAAGAACAACAAAATGATAACAACTTACCATAGAAAGCATGATTTTTTTTGGTGACCAATATGATTAAATCCTGAACAATTCCATCAACATCATAACTGTTTCCTGAATTCAGTTCCTTATAGGAATGGGAATTCAGTGGAGAAGGTGTCATGGGAGGCCTAAGGAGAAGGAAGATGCGTGGGAGGAGTTTTCTCCAACTACCAAATCTGTGAAATGTAATAATTTGAGCTATAAACCTTTCAATAGTTTGAAATAATCCTCCAGTTTCACATGAGATCTTGGTTTCTGAAGTTGCAGATTTATTCAACTTTCTGTGATTCAGGCCAAGAGACAAAAATGTGAGTGATATGATAGTGGTGCTAGGATGTTACCCTGTGTCTCACAGTGGCATTACTAGCCTAGAGATTTTCCAGGTAGGGTAATTAGTCTTCTCCACCTTCCCCTTTATGTTCCAAATGAATCGTTAAAGGGGCTGATTTTCTCCCTCAAATATATATACCCAAGTACTAGTTCTGGGAGGAAGTGCAGTGGCCTATTTATTTCTTATTGCTTGAGCTGAAACTACAAGAACCAACGCCAGGTCTCACCAGCCAATCAGCAATCATTTGTTGCCACTCTATGACAGGCATACATTAAGTACTTGTGATATAAAGAAAAACAAAAACAATCCATGCCCTCAAGAAACTAACATTACAGCAAGGAAGACCAATATGAAAACAATTTGATAACGTATTAAATATCTACAGAATAGATGAAAGTTATTTGTATACCATCACATACTGTTTTGTTCATTATCAATCTTGTCATATATTGAATTACCCCTTAGGTATGTTTAAAGCTCATCTCAATTAATACCTTCAATATAAGATTTTTCCTGACCCTACAAATTCTGTGAGTCTTTGCAAAAAAACTGTATTGTGTGTGTCCACACACACATAGGTATGTATACATATACATTTATATATGTAAATGTCTATAATATGTATATTTTATGCATACCTTCATATATATATATACATACACACACACACACACACATATATATATATATAATATTTACTTAGTCCTTACTATTTCCCCCAATTAAATATAAACTTTTTAACGGCACTTATAAATATATGTTTGCATATAAAATGTATATTATATACGTGTATACATGGATGTATATATAAATATATATTTATATGTAAATGTATTTATAAATTCATACAAATGAATATAAAAGAATGACCTCTGGAACTGACAGGTTAGAATATGTACTACCTAGGAACAGCCATAATTTTCTGAATAATTACATTAATCACAAACTTTCCTTAGTCTGTGGGAAGTTTGTGTTTGTGGGAGTTTATTTTGGTTTTATTGAAATACTGGCTAATTGTACATTAGCTATAGAGATCAAGTGCTTTTTGAGAACTGAACATTTTGTATATGTGGCCTTGTGGGAAGTCTCATAGGTTTCTTTATATAGTATGTACAAGATTACATAGATATATTTGTGGAAGTGCAGATACTTTTTTTTCTGAACATTTGTATATTAGTCCTATATATTGCATGACCTAGGAATTTCCCATTAAGTTTCCATAAAATTCATATACTTTAATTCTTAAGCATAAGTGAACTTATTAGGAGTATATACTGAATTATCTTGGAATGCATTTAAAGTTATTTTAAAAGTTTTCATTTGTATCAGTCACTTAGTAAGAAAATCAGCAGTCTAAATATTGTTACAATTTAGTGATAAGAGATATTCTTTTTGGGGGGAGAGGGCATTTGGGGTTAAGTGACTTGCCGAAGGTCACACAGCTAGCTTTTGTGTTAAGTGTCTGAGGCCAGATTTGAACTCAAGTCCTCCTGACTCCAGGACTGGTGCTCTAATCACTGCGCCACCTAGCCACCCCAGTAAAAAATATTCTTAAGGGCAAGTTACACCTTAGATGTTGAGAACACAAAATGAGAGAGAAGATTGTATAACTACCCTGCTGTTTTTTGGTGTAATACAATCAGTCGAAAAATTTATATAGGTAAACATAATATAGGGGTGTGTGTGTGTATGTGTGGGGTGTGTGTGTGTGTGTGTGTGTGTGTGTGTGTGTGTGTGTGTGTAAATGTAAAATATGGCTTTAGGTTGTCACTGTATGCATTGCCAAGCAGAGTGCCTGACACAGGAGGCACCCTTTAGGACCTCGCTTGATTATTTTTTTACGATCGGAGCCTTCTAATTCTAAAGGACTTTAGAGGTCATCCAGTACCATCTTTTCATTGTAAAGATGAGGAAATCGAGGTTCAAAGAGGGAAAGTGGGATACCTAAGGTCACACAAAGTTGATGATAGAGACAGGACCAGAAGACATGTTTGTCTTTGATGCTTTAGTTTGAAGGGATTTTAGTGGGAACTAGGTTTCCAAAGTATTATTCTTTTCAGGCACCGCTAGAACTGGGGCTCTTGACCTTGTCGTGGATTTCTTCACCACTTTGGTGAAGCCTGTGAACTGCTTCTCAGGGCAAAATAAATAAATACATAAAATAGAGAGAGATACAAATGAAACAATATGTGAGTTTTAACAAAATAAGACTTGAACAGGAAAAAATAGGTTTGAAAATTTTTTTATCCCTTCCTTCCATCCTTAGTTATGCAATGACTGTTTCCTTTTTATAGAACATAGAAAGCACTGAAATAATTTCTTGTGACTGATATTACTAACTAAATAATTGAAATAATCAAGATTATTGTTAACTAATTTGATAACCTACCCAGCACAGCACAATAATATACTCACTAAAGTAGAGGCAAGAGGTAGGGTTAAAATGGAAGAAAACATTTTGGTTCTTTATAACAAATTCTTCCAACTGTCTATAAACTGAGGACCACAGAAGAATAATTACCTGAGATTAGGAATTTGACAAATGATTCTCTCCATTTGATAAGCCAAAGAATTAGACTTAAAATAAGCATGCAACCTTGCATCTGAATAGAAAATATTGTGAGCAACCTTTTTTGGGGGGAACAGATGTGGACAACTGTTTTTGCCAAGGAAATAGCTCTTTTGTAGATTAAAACAAGCCACTGTCAACTTGATTTTCTCTAGTTCCTGAATATTAAAGGAAGCTCTGGATATAAAATAAATGGATGGGTAATAGTTCAGACTGAAGTATGGGAAAATGGTGCATAAAAGAAGAGTGTTAGAATGAAGCAAAACAATAAGCATTTATTTACTTATTAATTGGCTTACTATGTGCCAGGTATTGTGATAAGTGTTAGGCACAAAAATACAAGCAAAAAGAAATTTCAAGGAGATTATATTCTAATGAGAGAGGTCAAAGCAAAAAAGACTGTTGTAGGCTGAGGGGCAGGGCTGAGGAGGGCTGAGGAGATGAATGCATCTGCACAATGTCATGGAACTGAAATACAGAGAGTCAGAAGCAGAACTGGAAAGGAAATGATGGATAGCCAGTCTGACCTGTGCCTGTCATCCCCAGTCTCCAAAATGGAGGCCTACAATGGAATTCACCAATAAGAAAATGGAGCTGGTTTGGCACAGGAACAGTCCAGGGTGAGAAAACCTCAGTCACTGGTGGAAGTTTCACTATGAGAAGGCAACTAAGACATGGGATTGAAATCTGGATAAGGAAAGAGAATAATTTAATGGTGAGCCATATACCTGTAACTAAGTGATTCCTGTTTTAAAAAAAAAAAAAGATTTAAAATTCAGAAGTTTAATAGGATTCCAACTACTCTGACACATTTAATTGTAAATCAAACAGGGAATTTAAAGATAATTGCACAGATAAGAAAAATATGGCCCAGAGGACTGAAATTTCTCTCCAAAACTATATAATTATTTAGTAGCAGAACAAGAACTAGAATTCTGGTGGACTGACTGTCAATCTGTCTTTGCACTACACCTACTTTAATTTAAATTTGTTGTTGTTGCTGTTCCTGCTCAGTTGTATACAACTCTTTGTAACCCCATTTGAGGTTTTCTTGGCAAAGATACTAGAATGGTTTGCTATTTCTGTCTCTAGCTCATTTTACAGACAAGGAAACAGAGGCAAACAGGATTAAGTGAGTTGCCCTACTACAACTGGTAAGTGTCTGAGACTGGATTTGATCTCAGATATTTCTGACAGCAGGCCTACTGCTCTATCTACTTTGCTACCTCCTGTAATGGTAATGTGAATTTGAAGACCTTCCCCATGCTTAATAGGCTAAATGTAATCACATGGAACCCAGGAGGGAGGAGCCTGCCAAAAGGGTGGAACTGGAAGGCGAAGCAGGAAGGAGCAGGGGAGAGCACAAGCAGAGCTGGGAGCAGGTAGAGTGAAGGTAGACCAGCTAGTGTGATTGAGAGAGGGGCATTTTTGCTTGAGGGAACCTGTTTTGTTTTGAAAGCCTGATAGAGGAAAGGCTTGGGGGTGTCAGTGAATGCCGTATCAGTTATGTGTACCAACTTCTTGGTTCTATGATGGATTTGGCTTTCTGGTGCCTGAGTAAATGTTTTGGTTCTGTCTTCCATATGGAGAGTCTGTTACATTTTGTGACTTAGCACTGCACCAGCATATTCATAGCTGCCATGGGTACTGTAAATATTGCGTCGCTATTATACCTAGTTACCTTTAATTTAAATACCTGCTGACGTTTCTGTCCCAGAGGTAGCTAGGTGGTACCATAGTGCACATAGCATAGGGCCTAGAGTCAAGAAGACATGAGTTCAAATTTGACTTCAGATGCTTATTATTTGTGTGACTCAGAGCAAGTCACTTTACCTCTGACTTCATCAGTTTCTTCTACTATAAAACAGAAATAAGAAGACCTACCCCTCAGGGTTGTTATAAGGATCAAATGAGATAATATTCGCAAAGTGCTTAGCAAAATGTGTGGCACATGGTGGAAAGTGGGTAAATATGTATTCTCTTTCCTTTCTGCATTATGTAATAAGCCTTACAAATAACACCAAGAAAAACAAACAAACAAAAAACAAACAATCAAATAACACCAGGACAATTTTAAGCTGAAAGAGAAAAAAAAAATCTTGTGGTTTCTAAGAGTCCCAGTCTCAAGAAAATGGAAAGATTTCATAATAAGAATCTGTAAGACTGTGCTATTGTTAAATATTGTTAGTCTGTCCCTCTCCACAGATGTTAGCATGGCTCAGCGTTAGAAAAAGGAGCATGAAGGCATATCTATATAGCTGGAAGAGATCAAATCCATTCATTTTTGTAGAAGAGAAACTGAGACCCTGGGAGATGAAACTATTCACCTAAGATCACACAAGTAGTAAGATAAAAAGTGGGATATTTTTTATCAACCAAATTTCTTTGGACAGAATTTAATATGAAAAGTGCTACAGAAAAGTCCTAGGGGTTGTGGATGGTAAGGCTATATAGCATTTGTAGCTATCATTTTTCTTCATCTGGTTTTTTTTTCCATTCAGCACTAAGTATTGCTTTCATTTTGGACAAAATATTTTTTAAAGTAGTCACAAATAGAATCATTTTACTACAAAAAGAGCAGGTCTAACATTTTGCAAAAATGTAAAGCGAGGTCATTCCACTCTTTTAATTATTTGGACCATCCCAACTGACTTGTGACAGGCAAATCTCAGGATGAAACAATGACTTAGGAATGAGCTTTACTGGTCCAAACATAACCAGGGAATTCAGCACAGCCTCTCCCTCCATCATTCCAAAAGAAAAGACACAATAGGATGCAGTTGAACCCTAAGGGAGTTGGCACCCAGGAGAGGCAGAGGGAATGTTGTGCCAATGCTCATTGCAGTGTGGAAAATCACAAAACCTTCAGGTTCATCTGTGAGACAAAGCCCCACAAACTAAAATGGACAGTCTGGGGCTTGGGGGAAAAGCACACTCTGGGATTAACCAACCACATCAGGCTTTGAGGACAGGGTAACTTTCCTTTCAGTTAGCCAAAAGCAAGTATGTCCAAGATAGAGATAAAACTCTGCTGTACTAATTAAAGGCGTGTGTGTGTGTGTGTGTGTGTGTGTGTGTGATAAAACAAGTATGAAAATTACTTTGGGGAGGGGGGAATCTAGGCTCTGTACAAACTAAATATATCAATAAAATCTATTTAGAATAACTATTTTTAAGTTGAGAAAAACCCTGATCAGTCCTTCCTTATCTTTATTCGGATAAAGAAGGACTGACCAAAGTTTTGCTAACATTTATTAAGTGCTTATTTTATACAAGGCACTGTGGAGGGTTTGTACCTCTGCACAAGACAAAAGCAAAATATTCCTTGTCCTCAAGGAGTTAAAGTTCCACTATAGGAATAACACATGACCCTTGTGAACCCCAGCATCAATAAATACAATACAATTGCATTGTATTGAAGGGATATTGGAGAGAGCAAAGGAGAAATTAAAGGACTCTAAGAACAGACTAAAGGATTTTCAGATTATAAATCATTGGTTCAATGCATCTCAGTGCTCTCTCAAGGTAAGAAACCAAGGCACAAAGAGGTTTTGGAATTAGAGGTAGTTTGATTTCAGATCCATTGTTCTTGCAACATCAATACACTGATGCCTCCTCCCATTAATTAGTCAATAATTAGTCATGACACTTAAGAAATCATTTCCCTATTTTCAATTAGAATTGACTAGTCATTAAAATGGCAAATTGGAGTAGGAGATGCCTTCTACCCCTTATAACTCAAGAGACACCTTCCTGCTCCCTTCAGATGTAAATGGGTTTTTTTTGTTTTTCCTCTTCTCAAGTATTTCCAGAGTTGTCTGATCTCTTCTTTGCTCATTTTAATATCTAGACTACACTGCATTTACCTAGTGTGACAGAAGCCATATAGCCTTAGAATCCACAATTGCAGTTACCTAGTGGTAATTCTATAATAAGATGTAAGCTCCTTGAGGACAGGGACTTGTATCTCCAATTCAGCGCAGGTAGGTAGCATAGTGGATAGTGCGCCACACCTAGAGTCAGAAACACTCACCTTCCTAAATCCAAATCAGGCCTCAGACACTTACTGACTGTGTGACCTTAGGCAAGTCATTTAACCCTGTTTGTCTCAATTTCCTCATCCATAAAATGATCTGGAGAGGGGAAGGGAAAACTGCTACATTATCTTTGCCAAGAGAACCCCAAACAGGGTCACGAAGAGTCGGACATGACTTAAATGACTCAACAGCACAACAACCCTCAATAAGTTCCCCTAATGCCTTGTACACAAGGGTCAATCAAGAAATGTTTGTTAAATTATATTGAATTAACAGTATAAGGTCCTAGTGTACATCTGGCCAAGTCATTCTTCTATTCACTGCACTCTACTAGCTCCCTCTTACCTCTGGGATTTAATACAAGACATCTATGTTTGGTATTTAAAGACTTTGGTCCTAATTTACCTTTCTAGCCTGATTATACTTTACTGTCCTTCCTGAATTCTTTAGTTCAGTCACACCGGCCTTCTTGCTTTTCCTCATTAATTATGTTCCATTTTCTCTCTCTGTATTCCCTGACTGGTTAGTTGCCACATGAAGTCAGAAAGAAGTTCCCTCCAGAAGGGACATACAATCAGCCTCTCACAATATGCCCACCATGGAGATGTCCTGCATAATTACACATGTACAGCCTGTATTGAATTGCTGCTCCTTCCAGTGGGAGTGGGTGACAAGGGAGGAATCGAGAGAATCTAGAATTTAAGGCTATACAATCAAATGCAACTGGGAAATAAGACATACAGGGATTGGGGTAGGGAGACCCTTCCTGCCCTGCTAGAAAGTCAGAGGGGCATTGGAGGAGAATGTAAAAGAGAATAGACTGTGGGATGGGCTTTAGGGTGGGACCACTGTTTTGGGCTTGGGGGTAGGGGAAAGAAGGGAAGAAAATGTGTAACCCAAAACCTTGTGGAAATGAATGATGTAATCAAGAAAATAAATTAAAATTAAAAGAAAGAAGTTCCCTCCAGAAACCAGACAAGGGGAAGGGAGAGCAAATTCTCCTGATTTTCAGTTTGCATTGGATCTCACATCCCAACTACCATGGCATGAGTAAGGCCAAGACCCTTAGTTGGGAGTTCCAATGTCTGCATCTAGCTATTATATATTGTTTATTGATTGATTCTAAGCTAAGGGTAGCTGCATGAAGTACTCTGGCATGTATGTCTGCTTTCATGAGGAACCAAATCCATGTTTCCTGCGTTATGTGAGCAGGAATCATTAAAATATAGCAAGATCAAGAGGAAGTGGGGTTAATCAGTGGGTGTAGACTCAATTAATTTGGATATAGTAAACAGTCTGGCAGCCTGGGCGAGGAGTAAAACTCTTGTTTTTTCTTGAGTTCAGTTTTTTTTGTCTTTCTTTTTTTCAATTCAAGAAATGTTTATTTGTTCCTTTGTCTATTACTGGGTACAAGAGAAGAGACAGAGAGAGATCTGAAGTAAGAAGTAATATTGACATTCCAGTTACCACATGCCAAGCTTAATGTAGTATAAGAATCTTTACTGCCACTTTCTTTTTTAAAAATTGTGTTTATTTTATTCTGAAAAAATAATACAAGCATTGACAGAAGCGTTATAGCCTTACAGTCCACAATCGCAAATACCTATTGGTAGTTACACAGTAAGATGTAAGTTCCTTGAGGAATCATTTCCATAACATATTAGAATAGAAAAAAAAAGATTGTACATGAAACTGCAAATCTATTATGTACAACTTGAGTTCAAGTTTATATTTGCCCCTTCTATTGAGTTACTTGCCCCTTTATCCTACCAAAAATCTTGCCCTGCCAAATCTCAACCTTGAATTATTCCCTCCAAGCTTTTGCTTTCACTCCTACTCATGTGCTACTGAATGAAGCTAGGGAAATCATAAAATTGTGTTGGCTAGATACACTACAAATTTATGTTACATAATCTCAGTTGGGCTTTCATTGAGGCAAGGAATCCTTTTATACCTCCCTAATCATTTCACTACCCTACTCACCACAACGTTTTTTCTAAACCTTTTCATCCCTCTTCCAGCCTCCCATAGCACTCCCCCAACACTCTCAGCTGAGAATCTTACCTTACATTTCTCTGAAAATATTCAGGCCATTTGCCCAAAGCTCCCTCTTCTCCCCTGGTCCCCATCTCATGTCACTCAGATGTTATTCACCATCTCCTCCTTCGCCCTTTCCCAGGAAGAGTTAGCCCTTCTTTTTTTTGCCAAGACAAACCCCTTCAACATGAACAAGTGATTCTGTTAGATTCTGTCTTCTCTACCAAGTTGCCCCATCTATAATCCCCACTCTGGCACCAATCTTCAATCTCTGCTTGTCTACTTTCAACCTACAGACAACGCCGTTTCTCCTACCCTCAAAAAGCCTCACTGTATCCATCCCTCCTTGCTAGTCATTATCCTAAATCTCTTCTTCCTTTTGCATATAAATCCTTTGAGAAGGTGGTGGGACATAATTCATGTCTCCACTTCCTTACTTCTTAAGTCTCTGCAGTATGATTTCTAGTCTTATCATTCCCTTGAAACTATTCTTTTCAAGGTTACTAAAGATCTCTTAATTGTTAAATGTAGTAACTTCTTCTCAGTCCTCTTCCTTCTTTACCTCTCTGCAGCCTTGGACAGTGTTAATCACCCTCTTCTCCCGGATAATCTCTTCTTTCTAGATTTTCATAGCACTGACCTGACAAGCTACTCGTCATTCTCTCTTGCTGACTATTCATCCAAGTCATTCCTGCTAATAGCACATGTCCTTCAAGGCTCTGTCTTGGGCCCCCTTCTCTTTTCTCTCAATTTTTTTTTATTTAGTGATCTCATCAGCTCCCATGGATTCAATTATCATCTCTTTGCAGATGTTTTTCAGATCTATTGGCAGCTAGATGGTGCAGTAAATAGAACAGCAATCCTAGAATCAGGAAGGTCCTAGGATCAGATACTTTTTAACTGTGTGACCCTGGGCAGGTCACATATTCCTGTTTGCCTCAGTTTCATCATCTGTCAAATGAGCGTAATAATAACACCTATCTCCAAGGACCAAATGAGATGATAATAATAAAGCACTTAGTAAGTGCTATAAGTTATGTTAGCTATTATTAATATTATAATAACATTAATTATTCATATATTAATAATAATATTGATATATTAATAATAATCGATATGTAAGCTATTATTATTAGCACTAACCTCCCTCTTGATCTTCAGGCTCACATCTCCAACTGCCTGTTGTACATCTTGAACTGTATATACCATAAACATAAAGATACCTTAAATATTCCATTAAACTCACTGTATTTCCCCCTAAACCTTCTTCTCTTTCTACCTATTTTATTCCTGTTGAAGGCACCACCACCTTCCCAATCATTCAACCCTCAATATGTCACTCTCTCTTACCACCCTGTATCCAATCCATTGTGAGGTTTTGTTGATTCTACCTTTGAAACATCTCTCATATATGCCCCCTTCTCTGCTCTCACACTGTCCCACCTCTGGAGTGGGCATTCTTCACTTCACACCATTGCAGTGGCCTCTTTGTTAATCTCCCAGCCTCTAGCTTCTCCCAGTCCATTCTCCAATCAGTTCTTAAACAAATCTACCTTCAGTGGAGATCTGACCATGTCATCCCCCTATATAATAAACTATAGTGGCTCCCTATTACTTCCAATATTCAGTGTTAAATCCTTTGTTTGGCTTTTAAACCCCTTCATAACCTGGTCTCTTTCTGCCTTTCCACTCTCCTGACTGTGATCATGTGACAGTAGGCTACTTGCTGTTTCTCAAATTTGGTTCTCCATGACTTAACTCTGGGCATTTTCACTTTGTTGTCCTCCATACTTGGAACTTCTTCCTCCTATCTGCCTTCCCTGGTTTCCATCAATTCTCAGTTAAAGTCCCAACGTCTACAAGATGCCTTTTCTGATTCCCCTGAATTCTAGTGCCTTGTCTCTGTTGATGATCTCCCACTTATCTTCTATAAAACATATTTGTACATCGTTGTTTGCATGTTATCTCCCCCATTAGACTATGACCTCCTTGAGAGCAAGAGGTAGCTTTTTTCTTCCCTTTTCTTTGTGTCCCCAGTGCTTGAAACAGTGCCTGGTTCATATTAGGCATTAAAAATGCTTGTTGAATGATTGTTATGATATTAATAAGCCCTTTTAAATAGGTTTCTTTGAGAAGTCAAGTAGCCTGTGTAGTTAGGTTATTCACATGTAATTAAAGCATTCATTTCACCCATCAACATTTTAATTTTATATTTTTAATTGGGTTTCAGTAGCCTAAATAGCAATTGCAGGATCATTTTATAGATATCCAACCCTAATATATTGGAAGCAGCTTGGCAATCAGATATTTCATTTTAGGATCCAGGATGTGAATTATCAGTTGAATGGAAAGAATAATAGATGTAGCATTTGGTCTCAGAAAACAGTAATGCTAACCACAGTTCTACCACTTATAAATTATGTGAGTTTTGGTAAATCATTTTACCTTCTTGTGTCTTAATCCTCCTTGAAAAAGTAATGACACATTTGAATAATGAGAAAGATGTTAATTTCTCATGCATGGACTATCCCAATATGATAAAAATGGTAATATTTGCTGAACTAATTTACAAATGTATTGCTACTACGTATAGCTGAGCTGAAATATGTGTGGGTGTGTGTGCGTGCGTGTATAAATATCTATGTCTATTGATAGTGTCATTGTTATAGCTAGCAAGCTTTGCTTTGTTGGCCATACTTTTGCTTTAGATTGATTGCTCTGTATTGTGGATATGAATGTACTTTCAAAATGTGCAAGTGTTATGAATAGCATGTAATTAGGCATGTTGTCATTGTGTCCTTCCAGGTTAAGCTCCGTATAGTACCGTGGCCATTTCATGTGCTGTTAATTTTCATTTGTTTTATTTCAGTATCAACAATACCATAGGTTGACTACCTGCTTTGCAGAAAAATCACTCTTGTTGTTTCAAAATACTAACGTTTATGTTTATACTCTCATTACAGTTTTTGAACTTGCCCCTACTGATCATTGCAATGGACTTAAAAGAGTATTGGACCAGGGAAGAAATGTAACCCTAGCACCAAAGCCCAGTGGTGCGGCATTGTCTCCTCATTATTAGGGGAAACATGAGGGGTGTGTTGGATTTAGGAAGAAAGGTCTGGGCTCTTTAGCCTTGCCAAGATCTTTAGTTTCCTCAGGATCTTCTAGGGAGAAGAAAGAGGCAGCACTTCAGCCTCTATTAAGGTAGCTGAATTTTGGGAAGAAATTGACATGCAAAACTTCAATCATCTTCCAATACCCAACTTGCTACAGTAGAGACTTCAGGGAATTTCCCCCTTGGGTGAAATTTGGAGATCTCTCTTGACTGAGCCTGAGTTACCTCCCTCCCAATGGGAGAGCTCCTCTCTCTCTCTCTCTCTCTCTCTCTCTCTCTCTCTCTCTCTCTCTCTCTCTCTCTCTTTCTCTCTCTCTCTCTCTCTCTCTCCTTTCTCTGTATACACACACATATGTAGTTTCATGTTCATACTTCTCTGATTTCTGTTTTGCAATTGACTCAGATAAATGGGTTTCCTTGCTTAATTTTTTTTCTCCACTATGATTTCATATGGGTATGTCCTCATTCACCACTCCACCCCTGCCCCTGCTTTTTTGGCTTCCTTTTAGGTGCTAACTTCTTATTAAATGATAAGCTCCTTGAGGGCAGAAATTCTTTCCTTTGCCTATATTTGTATCTCTAGTGATTAGCCCAGCATCTAACATAAAACATAATAAACACTCGTTTGCTTGACTACAATTTTCATCAATTTACAGAGACTGGATATGAAAAAAATTGGGAGATTTAAATATGGAGGAGACCCTGGGTCCTCAAAATCCATGAAGTTAGAGCACAGACTCTGCCAAGTTCTATCAAGGTTGAAAATATTTAGATATAGAACTGAAGAAAAACTGGGCACACACATAGATGTAGATGTAGATATAGATGTAGATGATGTATATGTATGAATATTTATTTCTGGTTTCATTCATTTAATCCTTTCAAGGCATGTGTATATTGAATGACAGCACAGTAAAGTAGAAATAGAGCTGTCCTTGGAATTAGAAAGACCTGGGTTCAAGATCCTGCTTCAGATATATTGTCTATCTGATATATTGTCTCTACCGTCTGTGTGACTCTGACCAAGTCATTTAACCTCCTAGAGTTCCAGGCAACACTCTTAGAACCAAAGTTTCACAGCATGTGTCTTTCTATATTAGTTGAATACTGATACCTGTGTATGGACTGTTTATGTCTATGTATATATGCCTATATATGTACATATATGTAACATGAACTCTCCTTACGGTTGGAAAGATCAATGCCAACATGCAAACTCCCACCAATGTCCTCACTACAATTTCTGTTCCACTTCCCACAACACCAGTTTCTGTAGGCCAATGATGTTCAAACTGAATGATCCATTAGGAGGATTCATCACAATTAAAGAATATGTAGAGACCCCTGTGGATCCCTGTCATGGAACTGGACCTGTAGTGTATTTAATACAACCTGTGTGTGTACACATGTATGTAAGCATGTTTGTATGCAAATATGTAAATATATTACATGACAAAGAGCTACCTAATTTCTAGTGCTCTTTTTCCAATTTCAAAGGGAGAAACATCATTGATATCTCTTTCTCCTATCAATCATATTGAAAACTGCTCTTTTCTGCTCTCTACTTTTATAAGTTGCTCACATTTTGACAAATATAACTAGATTCAGAATCTTGAAATGGAAAATTAGAGAGAAAACAATGAAAAATGAGTGTTTATAAAACCTTCAACACATTAGAAGATGGAGGAAAGCCCAACTTTCCACAAGGTCCAGAACATATGAGAAGGGCAAAAAGCACACGGAAAATATAGAGACTTTGGAAGCAGTAATAAAAATATAAATAAAACAAATACAATAAATTGGGAATGCAGTTTTCTGTTAATGATTTGTTTTCATAGTAACTGAGAACTCCTCCACCCCCACCCCAATTTATGGTAAGGCTCACATTTATGAAGAGGGTAAGCTAGTGGAGTTAGGTGACTAATTGAGACTGGAGGTTATTCATACAGCTGCTTTTTATAGTTGGGGCCTGGGTTCAAATCTCAGCTTGACCCTAGTGGAAATGTCATTTTGAGCGATGATTAACTTACTCAATAAATACTTTGAGGAACAACTCAATAGAAAAAAAAACCATGAAGAGAAAGAGGCAAGATCTACAAGGTAATAACATAGAAGGTGTTTAGAAGAATAATCTCAAGAAAGGTAACATGGAAGCTTGAATTCCATGAGAAACAGAGATACTAAAGAAGGAATAAATAAGTAAAAGGACCACAAATCAAACCTCATATATAAGGGGAATAAGCTAGAAGCTTTTCCAATAAATAGTAAAGTTAATGATGCCCTATCTTCTATTATTTATTTAGTTCTCCAAATTCTAACAGCAATAAGACAAGAGAAAGAAATCAAGGCATAAAGATAGGAAAAGAGCAGATAAACTTATTTTTATGTTCTGATGACATGATAGTATACTTATAAAATCCTAGGAATCAGCAAAGGTACTAATTGAGACAACAGCTTCAGAAAAATTTCATACTACAAAATATACCCAGAAAAATCTATTTTATTTCTCTGTAATAACAAAATCCAAGAGAAAATAACAGAAAAGGTAGTCCCATTCAAAATAACTACAAAACGCATAAGGTATTTGGAGGTTAGTCTATTAAAGGACAGAAAACACGTGCATAGGTTCAATTACAAAGTGCTAGGTAAAGAAATAAAGAATGAAAGAAAAAACTGGAGGAATTATCAGTGCTCATGACTGGGATGTGCAAAAAAAATGATAATAAAATCAAAGTTAACTTACATTTTAATGCTATATCAACTATCAAATGGATACTTTACATAAATTGATGAAGTAATAAGAATTCCTTTGGAGATACAGAAGATCTTGAATAGTGAGAGAAATTTAAAATATGGTTCAAAGGTCGTCTACTCTAACTTATGCTTAAATAGGAATTCCCTTTACAACATACAACAACAAGTGAAACGTAGTCCCATTGCCTATACTAGAGGAAAAAGCTGGAGTCAGACTTTGAAGGATCAGATTGAGACATGTATATTTTATCCTAGAAGCAACTAAAGATATATAAAGAAGGGAATGGCATGGTCAGACTTATGCTTTGAGAATACAATAATGGCAGGTATCTGGAAATTAATCAGCTAAGGAAAATCTAGTAATGTGGAAAACAGAGATTATTGTTGTTGTTGGCTAGTGAATTTATGATAGTCCAGACTAGAGGTGATAAGGGTATAAAATTAAGATGGTAATCATGAGAGAGGATGAGGGAGAGGAATGTATCGAGAAGAAACCCAAAGTTGAGAACCTGTAGGTCTGTAGGTCATTCTTTCAGATAAAATAAGTAATTTGATGGAGGGATGATGTGAGAAGGTGAGAGATTACATCTCATTTTAGACATTATAAGTTTGACATATCTATTGGATTACCAGATGGAAATAACTGGGAGCCAATTTGATGATAGGGGACTGGACCTAGGAGTGAAATTTTGAGGCACATTCAATCTATATTTATTGCCCAATCAATATTTTGGTTCTTAATGTCTACAGTCATAAAGTACTCTCTTTCATTCCTCAATTAGTCTAGTGCCTGGATCACAGTCCTTCTATCCTCCCCAATTACGAGGAGCATACTAGGAGCCTTCAATATATTTATTGATACTCCTTCAAATACCCTAACCATCTAATTCTTACATTTACTTAATTCTCATGACCTCCGCTCTACCATAGATGTAGACACCTAATTGGTCATATCACTGATATTGCTACTACAAACAAGTATTTCAACCTGCATTCATGAACTTTAAAATTCCTTTATCTGATCAGTCTATTACCATTCCACCTTTCCCTCTCCCTTGCAACTCCAAACAAGAATTGTTCTGTTCTTCCTCTTTAGTATTCCTCCCATCCTTTTACCTCTCAGTTCTTTTGTAAGCCATCACTCATGAGCTAGCTACACGTATCACTTACTTCTCTTTACATCTTAACCTCTGGTGAACCAATTCAACTCTATGCTTCCTTCTTCTCTTCAATCCCTTGAAAAAAAACACAACATAGATTAAACATAAATGGAATACATTGTCTGGTGCTGTAGAGCACAAGTCCAAGTGATGTTTTGTTTTGAGATTTAGGCTTCTATTACTAGGAGCCTAGAAGCAATGACTTAATGTAATCACTGCATGTCATAAGCTTTCATGGGATGGGGAAAATATTGTACTAAAATTGGGTGAAAATATACAGCAAAGAAAGGGATTGAATAAGGACATCTGGAGATATAATGGAGATTCAATTGAAACAATTACATATACAATAGTTCCTTTGCATAAGTAATCAAATGGTTGCAATATGCCAGTTTCATTTGTCGGTTTCACTTTCTGCCATTGGTTTTATCATCCTAAATTCAAGGTTAATCTTCACTTTGGACTTGTGGTAAACATAAAATCTTTCATTAAGAGTTGGTATAATTGTGTGGCTCTGTTCAAGAGTGAAGAAATGCAATACATATATGTCATGCAACAATGAGAGATAATTTAAATTTTAATTGCACTGGGTTTTAGGAAACTAGCATAGAGATTTCATCATGGCATCTTTACAGGAATGGAGGCATTTTGATAAGTTTTCTGTAGGTTTTCAATAAATTCCAGAATTCCTTTGGAATTAATAGCCTGGAAGCTCTGTTTTGTGAAAGGTCAGTTTGAAAGATTTGCAAGGTGATTGACTGAGAAGAATTACTCTTGGTGCTATTGACATTAATTCTAGCGTAAGTCTGAAAATGTCCTTTCTACACTAATTTAGAAATATATAGGCACCATTAAGTAAGGCAGTAACTGAAGAAAGTCTTGGGGTCAGTTTTGAATTCATGTCATACAAGGCTCATAATGTCATATAAAGTACATTCTCAATCAACTGACACAAATTTTCAGAATGTTTCACAAAGAGTTTTGCTGAAATAGTCAAAGTTAAGAGGTAGTTTTTGGCATATTAGATAAAGGACTTGTTTCAGAGAGAACACTTGGTTCATGTCCTTCCTGTGACACTTATATTTTAGGTGATAATGAACCCAACATTTAAATTTTTAGTGTCCCAAGAAACTTTTTTAAGCACTAAGTCTTCATCTACAGAGGGCTTCCATGCTGATGAAATCACAGATCCAGAAAAAAAAACATAATAATAAGCATTATTATGGCAGAGCAAAGGCAGGGACATGCCTGAGCTCTCCCTAAAACCCCTCAAAACAACTTTAAATAAATAATGTCTGAAAACAATAAATTCCAAGATAACTAAAAAGTCCAAGAAATAACACCATTAGTCTTGAGCAACAAATATAATACATAACAAGGACTCAATGAATGCTGATTACTTTCTTTCATTTCCTAAGAGCTGGAATCCCCATTTAGATGACCTCTTGCAAGGACTGAATCCAAGGCTGCTCCTCTACTTAAAGAACTGAAGAAATGAAGAAATGAAGTAATGAATGAATGACGTGAATGATCTCTGAATGAACCAAGTATGTTAGAAAATAAAGAACAGACTTTCCTGAAGATTGTTAGAATTGTATCTTTTTAGGAAGAGTAGAACTCTCCAATGGACAAACCCTTTTTTCTTCCTTCTCTAATATCTGAAAATGAGAAGAGTATTTTGTTTTCAAAAAAACTGGTTAGTTCTTTGTCCTGGAGAAAAATTGGGATGAGCTCCAGATGAGTATCTTAAGGTAGCTATCCCTCCCACCCCCACACCCCATGGAACTCTGCTGAACTTCTCAACCTTCTAAATTCTATCAGTCACTAGCAAAGAATTATGTCTTAATTTTAGCTCTATAGCCTAAGGTAACAAAGGCTGCTTAGCTAGTGAGGCTTCACACCCTCTAATTAAGGGATGGTAGGCGACCTATCTGACCCCTTTTATAGAAAGCATATGGTTAAAAAATTGTTTTGTCACACATGCTACTACTCTGTCTCTGAGATGCTCAGGCAATCACCTAAGCATCTCTCCCTCTCGGCTTACTCAATCAATACATAGTTTAGGAGAGAGATTCTAGGATAGAAATTTTGTTTAGCCTTTTGAAAGAGATGCAGGACCTCCCCCAACCCAGATAATGATTAATCTTAACACTATATTTAATAATACATATTTTAATAGCATGCAATATTAATAATAAAGTAAAAATTAAACAAATATTAAGTCAATGATGCACATGAAAATGGAATGGCATAGGAAGAAAAAGTTTTTTGACAGAGGCAGAAAAGTTCCAATATACTTTTTTTTAACTTTTTTATACTTTCTTATACTTTTTTATATTTTTATACTTTTTTACTTTTATACTTTTTATACTTTTTTTACTTTTTATATTGTTCCTTGTTTAAATCATATATTTTTAAATGAAAGCAATTTTCCCAAAATATAGATACACTTTTAATGTTAGCCAGGAATAATGAAGAAAAATCAGACAGGCACAACACATTATTCATTCATTTCTTCATCTAGTGTGCATCAAACACCAGTTACATGTAGAACACTGTAATAGCTCCTATGGATGCTAAACAGGGTCAAAGCTGAAATAATTTAGTTTGTTCTCTGTGCCTGCCCAAATATCTAAATATGTGTCACAATATAGATATAGGATCAGTTATATGCTATTTTTGTAAGGCTCCTAACATATTTTTAGCCTGTTTCCCTAGATATAAATCTTTGACGTTGTGTTTATAGTTGAAAGAATAAAAAGAGGTGTCAGAAATCCTGGGTCCAAACTTGGGCTATGCCATTTACTATGTAATCATAAGCAATTTGAATAAACATTTCTCATTCTCAAATTTCTGCATTTATAAAATTAGTATAATTACATTTGTACTACCTTTCCGGGAGCTACAACTCACACATGTAGGACAATTCTTGCTCTTAAGACAAGTTCCCTCTAACTGGGATGAGGTAGTGAGGGAGGAATCATAAAGGATTTTATATTTAATATTGGTGAAGTTGTTACGAAAAAGGGGGGATCCACCCTACCACACCCTCAGAATCTGGTCCAACTTGTTCCCTCAGGAATTAGGAGGAAAGGAGGAACCCAGGATAGGGACCCTAGGGATGCTGAAATCAAGGATGACCATGCCACAAGGCAGTACAGATTAGCAGAAGAGAGTGAGGTAAGGTGTAAAGATGAATGTTGTTAGGGAGGAAAAAATGCTTCCTGGGGCCAAAGCCTAGGTCTCCCTACAAGAACAACCTGGTTGGTCTTCAAAGGTCATGGTGAGTGTGGTGAGATATGTTATATAAAATATAAACTAGAAGAAAATCCAGTAAAGGAGACTGGTCAGTCAAGTAGGAAAAGAACCCAGAAGAAAGGGAGAAAGAGTTTACAGGGAGAACATAAAATATTAAAATATTGATATAATTGTAATATATCAACATAATTATATATATATATATATATATATTTGTTTTTACATTATCTTTAATTTCAATAAATCTCTTACCTCTTTCCTGCTAGAAAAGGTTAGGTGGTTTAGTGGTTAGAGCTCCAGACCTGTGGTTAAGAAGACCCAAGTTCAGATCTAGTCTTATACACTTACTAGCTATGTGACACTCCGAAAATCACTTAATTTTTCTCTGCCTTAATTTCCTCAACTGAAAAATAAGGATAATGATACTACCTACCTTCTAGCGTTCTTGTAAGGATCAGTCAAGATGTATTTGGAAAATGCCAGTCACAGTGTCTGGAACATAACATATACTTAATAAATGCTTATTCTCTTCCTCCTCCCAAAAAAGTCATTTTTTTTATAATAGAGAACAAGAAAAGAAATTGGAAAGGG
Organism: Pseudocheirus occidentalis; assembly: GCA_028646575.1. Classification (NCBI taxonomy): domain Eukaryota; kingdom Metazoa; phylum Chordata; class Mammalia; order Diprotodontia; family Pseudocheiridae; genus Pseudocheirus; species Pseudocheirus occidentalis. The sequence goes on along the minus strand of CM053593.1, from coordinate 170,946,707 downwards.
AGGCAAACCAGTTCATTAAAATATCCAATGCATCAGCCAAGTTCAATATTATATATCATGTTCCATGCACACAGGCATTCACCTCTGCAAAAAACTTATGTTTCCCACACTTCTTTGTGGTTAAGGTCAGGCATAATTACCCAGACAACAAGTGCTGTTCTTTTCATTTATATTGTAGACATTAGCTATATGATACAGTGGGTAGTCAGGAAGACTCATCTTCCTAAGTTCTAATTTGGCCTCAGACCCTTACTACCAGTGTGACTCTGGACAAGTAATTTATTTGCCTCAGTTTCCCCATCTGTAAAATAAGCTGGAGAAGGAAATGAAAAATCACATCAGTATCTTTGCCAAAAAAAAACCCAACACAAATGAAGTTATAAAGAGTCAGACATGACTGAAACAACTGAACGACAGTTATTGTTCTTCCTGACTCCCTATCTTCCTGACTCTAGACCCAGAGCTCTATCCACTACATCAGCTAGCTGCCTTATATCTCAAATGTACTTTTTTTTTTAAAGTACATTTAAAATTACAATTAAATTAAGTACCTCATCAAAAGATGAATCCCTCAAGAGAAGGTACCATGTTTTGGTCTGTCTTTCTATTCCTAGTACTTAGCACACTATATGTCAAATAGGAAGCATTTCATAAACACTTGTTGACTTTGGTTTCCCTTTTTTTTACAGCTAGTACAGCAAAACCCAAATTTAATAGCCTCTTTTTTGCATATCTAACCACACAAATGGTAGATTATAAGTAAGTGGAAATGGCACTTGGTCCATTTTATTGGAGACCCTCATTAAGAAAAGAAATGTGGTTGTTCAGTCATTTCAGCTCTGTCTGATCCTTTATCACCCTATTTGGGGTTTACTTGGCAAAGACAGTGGAGTAGTTTGCCATTTCCTTCTCCAGCTCATTTTACACAGGATGAAACTGAGGGAAACAGGGTTAAGTGGCATGCCCAGGGTCATACAGCCAGTAAGTATCTGAAGCCAGATTTTTAGCTCAGAAAAATCAGTTTTCATGACTCCAAGCCAGGTATTCTATCCACTGTGCCACTGGGGAAAAAAGACAAGATATCATTCCTCAAAAGGAACAATATGAAAGCCCAGGTCCGAGACTGACAGTAGCTATGTTATCATCACATCAACAATTTCTACATCGCTTTGTGATCTATCTATCCGTTTAAGTCAAAATTTCAGTCATAGATTTTCTTCAGGATGATTTGAGAAAGTTTCCTTAGAGCATCAAATGCACTTAACAGCTCACTCAGTCTATAGCCAACCAATTCATTCCAACACACATTTATTTAGTTCCTTCTTTGTGTGAGGTTATGGGCTAGTTGCTAGACTTAAAAAAATAGAAAAATTAAAACAGTCCCTGTTTTCAAAGAGCTGCCATTCTACCATGGTGATAAATCATGTAGACAAGTAAACTTAAAATATACACAATATAGCATAAAGTAATTTCAAGAAGGAGAGAATAATCTAAAGAGAAACAGTCTTAATAACTAGGAAGATCAGGAAATGTCTTGTGTAAGAAGTATTAGTTGTATTATGTTTTTTAAAGAAATGGGATTCTACAAGGCAAAAGTGAGGGGAAATGGGAATGCATTCCAGAACTAATCCTGGGGTGTGCTGGATCTGGCCCATTCTGATTTGCAAGAGTCCATTGTTAAATTTTCAGCATGAGAAATTGACACATTACAAATCAAGACTTTATCATTTTGTTGACTTCTAAGTATAAAAAAGTGAGGGAAAAATGTTGATAATGCATATTAAACTTAAAAATGTGTTATGAGTTTATTTTTCTTTTTTTCAAAGAGCTAGTTTTTAAATATTTACCAATATACAACTGGATGCTACATGTAAAGGCACAGAGATGGGAGATGACAAGGAAAAGCAAGGCCAGGCAGGAAGGCCCAAAGAAGTTACCTGATACAGGAGTCATTTAGGAAATTTATCCCTACCCTAGCACCCTGAGCCTAATCATTAAAAACAGTCTTTGAGGACCCTTGTCTATCTGTGTCAGGAAAAAAACCCAATAATACTAATGTTGAGGCTGCTTTGTTTTCTTCCCTTCTTTTTATTTTTTATACAGTCACAGGAAAAAAAACGCTATAGAAACTTGGCAAGGGGCATGTTAAAAATAGCCAAGTTGGGCATGGAAAAAAATTAGACAATAAAAGACCCTTTTTTGCCAAGTTTTAAGTGAGTATATAATATATACCTTTATTTCAGTTTTGTCACTAGCCAACTTGGCCAAAGGGCTTATGGAAAACAGTGAAACAGGATTACTTGATTTCGTTTAACCCCCCAAAATCTTCTTATAAGCAATAATTTAATTATGGGGAAGGGTAAGAGTCACAGCTTTAGGGATGTACCATTACAAAACATGTTTTGTGGACTATGCTTATACAAGATTCATTTTGAAATCCCAATGAGCTAATTCTATCGCTATTTATTATTTTTATTTATTATGAACCAAGGCCTAACTTGGAAATTAACACATGCCAACCAGCTGTCACAAAGGTAACTATATGCCATGTGTCCATTGTAAAACAAATAAACAAACAAAAAGACTCTTGAAAGTAGTTGGATAAGGGTCAGTAACAGTTTCAGTTATCATAACATTGGCCTAAAGATTTTGGTATTCGAGGTGGATTTCCAATTAAGAGAGGAAGCATAGTATAGCAGATAATGTTCTGGTTTGGTTGGGGAAAACAAACAAACAAACAAAAACAATTGGGTTTCTGTACCAGCTCTGCCATTTATTAATCAATGTTGCCTTGAGATGCTGAATTCTCAGTTTCATCTGTAAAATAGTGATAATATTTGTACTTGGTAACTCACAGGGTTAATATAAGAAAAATAGTATACAGAGCATTTCAAAAGTCCCAGCTTTATAGTACACAAAGGTGAGACAGTACAATTAATTCTTCACTTTTGTATATCTGGAATTTGCTGTTCTTGGCATGCAAACAATATCCTAAAATTCTTAAACAGAAGGAAACAAAATAACACACAGAATTGCAAAGTTACATCATTTTCAATGATATTCCTTCATCCCTACGGTCACTGAATAGGCACCAGGACATATTATATATAAAGTCAGAAGCTTATTTCCAGAAGTCAGAAGCCTATTTTTATAGTGGGCCCAAGCAAATATTGCAGTCCTCTGGGAATCAGGTAGTATTTGCTGTTGAGATCCTCCTTCCCACAATATTAAAGCAGTAGAGACACTTCATCTAGAAGGATTCATCTTCTATTTTCATATGATTATTTTGATTATGTGAGTAACCCACATGTGGTTAGAGGAGTCTTCCCACTCTTTGTCTGAGAACCTCAACATATTTCCTTGGGCACCTCTGTTAAAGAGACACCACACAGCAACAGAGATGTACTGTTCTACCCCAGGGAACAGAAAGCTCAAATCCAGTTCCACCACTGACTTGCCATATGCCTTTAGGCAAGTTCCATGATCTCTCTGGGATCTAGTTTCCCCATCTGTAAACTGAGAAAAGCCTTCCCTGCCGCTCCCAACCTTACAAGATTGTCTCAAGGACAACTTGAAAATAAGAGCACTCTATTATATATCATTCATGGCATGATGATAACAATCATAATTAATGCTCCCTAAGATTACTATCCCAAGGCCACATCATGACTCACACTTATCTGAAAGAGAGTGATATATTAATTTCTTTTTTCTATATCATTATCCTTATATATATGAGCAATGAAACCTATCGCCATTTTCTTCTCAAATTATCTCTCTCCTTAAGAGATTATTTGTAATTACTCAGTTCTCTTCAGGTTATATTTTTTCCAATAGAATATAAGCTCCCTGAAGACAAAGTGTTTTTTTATCTTCGTATGTATTTCATCTAGCATAGTCCTTGACCTATGATAGCTGAATTGAATTTTCCTTTCAAGAAAACTGTGGCTTCTTAAATAGTTTTTTTCCCCTCAATTCAGAGGATAGACAGATTACTATTTGAAGTCCCTTACAACTGAAGGAGTATATGAATTTGTGTATTGTGTATTTCCATATGAGAATATTCTAGATATTTCTCCAATGTCCATGAATCCAATCTGTGAGGCAAGGCAAGAAGAGGTGTTATGGTACTGCAGGAAAGTCATCCCCTCTCTCTGAGCCTCACCCTATGTACTACAGAGGGTAGTTGAGAGAGTCAATGAGATCATATATGTGAAAACATTTTGTAAACTGGAAAGCATTTCAGATATGTAAGTTATTACTATGATCATCATCATATAAATGGGAGTTTTTAACTTGAGAAGTTTTTGGAAATCAAACAAACTTTAAAATGTGCTAAAAAAAATGGCAAAGGAAGTGTGTGGACCTGTAAGCATGGAGATCTTGGAGATTCTCAAGGGTTTGTAGGACAGTTGAGGCCTTATTTGCAGAAATTCTGACCTCAATTAACTTTGCATTGGTTGACAATTTCAAACAAAATGAAACCTTTGACATTTGACTTCTTTCACTTGACATAATTCCTAGCTCTTTTGCAGAGGATAAGAAATCTTCATAGTGGTATAAAGTCTTAATAGTGAAAGAAAAGAACTAAGGAGATTTGCTACCTGAAGAAATGAAAATAAAACTTCATCAAATAGTGAGTTTACAAAAACAAAGAACAGAAGGAGCTTTGGAAAGGGGAAAATAAAGTCTTATGGTAACCTTTACAAACAGGAAGCAGAATGGAAAATGGAAAAATACTGGAGTCAAAAACCCTACAATTTCATCCAATATTACCCATGAACTAGCAATGACTTTGAATGTCATTTAACCATTCCATTCTTCCATTTACCAAGCTTGACCCCACTCTAAACTTTGCTTTTCTGTTGAAGGTGTGACTACTATCCTCCTTCATATTTGCATCCCTGGAACCATCCTCAATCCTTCAGTCTCTCTAATCCTGCCCTTTATTGGTAAATAATTGACCAATCATTTACTGAGTCTCCACAATTGTACCCCCTTCTCAATATTCACAATTAACACATTAGTTCAGTTCCTCATCACTTCTGACCTGTCTTAGTCTCCTCATTAGTCTTCCTGCTTTTAATCCCTTTCCTTCTTAATCTAATTTCCACAGAACAGTTACAATAATATTCTTACACTGACATAAGAAATGACAAATACAGAAATTTCAGGGAAGCATAGAAAGATTTACATGAATAGATGCAAAACAAAGCCAGCAGAACCGAAGAAATAATATACATAATGAAAACAAAAATGGAAATAACAGCAAACAATGAAATTGAATGTTATGGAATTATAGCGACCAAGTTTCTCTCTATAGAAGACATGAGAAAACATATTTCCCTCCCCTCTTTGCAAAACCAAGGAACTATGGGTGTTGAATATTGTGAGTAGACAGACAGACAGACAGACAGATAGATAGATAGATAGATAGATAGATAGATAGACAGACAGACAGACAGATAGATATTTAGACAAAGCTTTCCTTATGTCTTTTGCTTTAAAATAAAACGGCTTTGTTACGAGGGTAGAAGAAGATGAGGGTGATGTAAAGTGGTAATGAAAAACAAAAGCCAACAATGAAAACAGGATAAAAAAACCCACAAAACTTCCCCCCCCAAAAAAATACTCCTAAGTGAAAGATTGGAACGTGTTTTCTTGCTCAAGAATCTTTATTGACTCACAATATTGCCTGTAGTTTAAAAGAAATGCTACTCTGCTTGAAATTTAAAGCCCTGCACAATCTGGTTCTTGCCTGTCTTTCCAGATGAATTTGATGTTACTCAGATCTTTTCACAGATATTTGTATTCTCACCAAGCTATCCCGCTTACATTTCTCAATTCATCTCGCACCCATGTGCCTTTCCACAGAATACCTACCTTGACTGGGAGGCAGTCCATCCTTATTTTCAGCCCTGAGAATCCCTACCTTCCTGCAAGACTGAGCCTAGGTGCCACTTCTGACAGGAACCTTTTCCTGATCTCTTCTTTAAAGTGTTTTTCACTCTTTATATGATCTTGTATTTACTAAACCATTTAGATAATTTATTCCTCACTAGAGTGTAAGCTCCTTGAGGGCAGTGGCTGGTTTGTTTGCTTGACTGGTTTTTGTTTATTCATTTCCATTTTAAGAAAAATTAAATCTTCCCAGAAGTATGGAACTAAACTTTTGCATTTTATCCCCAATAAATGATTCTGACTGCATTTTACTTATGGAGAAATTGCTGCAGACAGTGCATTTTGAAAGATGTGGAGTGGAGGCAGAATACAGAGATCTATCAGACACAATTCTTGCCCTCAAGAATCTTATTATCCAGTAGGGTAGAAATGATATATTCTATGAAGATTATATTTGCCTTTACAGTGTAAAAAATTAAGAAAGGAAGGAAGGAAAAGGGGAAAGAAGGGAGGGAGGAAGAAAAAAGAGAGCTATATCTTTCACCTATAGATATCTCTATGTATTATCTATCTATATGTGTGTATGTGTATGTGTGCATATACATACACACATACATATATATATATATATAGAGAGAGAGAGAGACAGAGAGACAGAGAGACAGAGAGACAGAGAGAGAGAGAAGTTTGAGAAGACTTCAGAGGAATATAGTAGCTATTTTTCAAGATTTGTATTATTTTCAAACAAGGAAGAACATATAGGCATTAAAGAGAGGCAGATTTTGGCTCAATATGTATTTTTTTTAAATATGCAGTCTTCCTAACAATTAGAACTGTCCGCAAATGTAGCAGGTTGCCTTGGGAAAAAGTAGATTTCCCAGCACTGGAAACCTTCCAGGAGATTATTTTCTAGGTGATTTTTCCAACTAGGCTTAAGTACTGGTCTCCCAGCTGTCTGTACTAGTACGGATAAGTTAGGTTTTTTAATGAAATTCTGATTATCTGTAATAGTGTCATAGTATCTATGACTCCCATTGTTTCTTTGTGGGAATAAAAACATCCTTCCTATGCCCAACTGATATTTCACATGTATTGGGTACTTCCTTTACTTCCTATTTTGAAGGAATTCCTGGTAGGATGATAGGGAAAAGTGAATTAGTCCTAGACTAGAACCAAAGATAAATTTGTTCCTTGGGAGTCCAATATGGGGAGGTGGAGTCAATAGGAAGCTTAATTTTTCCCTTGAGAAGTGAGACAACCCTAGAGCAATGAACCCCAGGTAAGCCAGGATGGCAAATAAAAGACCAGACTTGGTGCCAGTCACAGACCTTTAGCCCCTGAAGTCTCAACTGAACGGTATGTACCCAGTCACTGTTCTAGATTATGTTCCCACAGTCCTTCACTACTGGCTCTCTCCCAACCCATGACAACTAACACCAAAATCAACAGCTACTTTCCCAGCCTCCACTGGTCCAACCAGTTAGTTAACAGAGTTTCTGGGCTGAAAATCCTAGGCTAAATGGGGAGGAGGATGGGAGAATGGAGAAAGCACTTCATTCAATTAACTAGTTCTATAGGAAAATTACAGAAAATTGTCTCAGCTTCATCATGCTCTGTTTGCTTATGGAACTACATGTGTTCATGTGTGTTTAAATTCTCTTCAACAAGACTCAACAGGTTCTAGATATGCAGTCACTTTAATTATTCTTCATTATGCTAAAGTAGTGTGTTTAATGCTCTACTGGAGCACTCAAGACCTGAGAAGCCCCATCCACCTGACTGGGTTAGAGTTGGTTGATTCCAGAATCTCCAATTCCCTCCTGAATCAAATGTAAAGGCATCTGTTTGACAGTTAAAGCCCTTTACTCCCTGGCTTCTTCCAATCTTTCCAGTCTCATCACACTTGACAATCCTCTATACATTTTGGGAACCAGTTATGCTGACTTTCTTGTTGTTCCTCACACAAGGGTGTTGTAACTTCCTTCTCTGTGTCTTTTTACTGATTATCCATCATTCCTCACTTCTACCTATTGGGTTCCCTGGCTTTCTTCAAATCCTACTGTCTGTAGGAGGCCTTCCTCTACCTCCCAGTAATAATGACTTTCCTATAAGATTGTCTTCCATTTCATTGCCTGGATTTTAAGGACTTAGAGTGAGTATAAATAGCAATTGTTTCTGCTCTGGTGAGATATTCTGGAGATCTTCCCCTCCCATACTGATTTGTGTGTGTGTGCGTGTGTGTATGTGTGTGTGTGTGTGCGTGTGTGTGTGTATATGTGTGTATGAAGACAAACTGGGCCATCTTTTGCCTCAGTTCTTACCTAGCCTTTAATTACTTGAATAGGGCTGCTTCAGACAAAATGAGACCAAGGAAAGACCTTGGCTTAAAAAGTGGAAGGCCTCTCATTGTGTCTGGAGCCATCACCAGTCATCCTGACCTATATCTTGCCACGGTACTCTGGTCACTCTGGAGGAGAGTGAGGTTAATAACTTTGTACAGTTCTGCCCCACTTAAATCCAATTCACTTTCAAGGCAAGATACGACTTCTCTGATGTCATTGGTCCCTAAGGATGAACAAACAACACCTTCCATTCGTGTATGTCTGTGAAACCTGGACAGTCTACCAGAGCCATGCCAGAAAACTGAATCACTTCAATTTGAATTGTCTTAGGATTATTCTGAAGATTGCTTGGCAGGATAAGATAACCAGACACTGAGTTGGTTTCTCAAATTAAACTGCCAAGCATTCAAACTCTGCTTCAGAGTTCTTCAAATGCAAAATGTGCTCTTGCTTAAAAGACTATTTTATGGATAATACACAGGGCATGTGTTCACCTGGTGGTCAGAAGAAGCAATACCAGCACACTCTCAGGGTCTCTCTTTGGAACTGATTGTATGACATGGGAGATGTGGCACAGGACTGCTCAGCATGGTATGTTCTCATCAGAAAAGGTGCTGTCTTCTATGAGCAAAGCAGAATTGAAACACGCAAAGGAAATGCAGGATGAGCAAATTTCAAGAATCCACCCCAAATGTTCACACCAACTATTTGTGGCCTACCTGTGGTAGAGCATTCCAACTTCATATTGGTCTAATCCAGTGGTTCTCAACCTTCCTAATGCTACACTCCTTTAATACTTGTATGTGGGCATATCTGGGCATATGTGCATGTGGGCGGACCTGCTTGGAGACAGAGGAGCGGTGTCTCTGTTCCTAAGACCATCAGAAATATGTGTTTTCAATGGTCTTAGGTGACCCCTGTGAAAGGGTCATTCTACCCCCAAAGGGGTCATGACCCACAGGTTGAGAACCACTGATCTAATCAGTCACAGTGAGACACATTGAAACTTGACTCTAGCATAGTGATGTCGTTTTGGTTCACTTTCTGAACGAAGTCCAACAAGCAACCAACTATCATGAACAAGCTTAGTTGTTCGCATGCTTAATCCCCCATTACAATGTGAATTCCTTGAGGGTATGGACAGTGTTTTTGCTTTTCTTTGTATCCCCAGTACTTTGTACAGTGCCTGGAATATAGTAACTACTTAATAAATGCTTGTTAATTGACTGAATGACTGTTACTTATCTAACAGGATAAGTCTTTTCACTAAAATAAGACATGTATGTGGAAACATTAAAAAAGGGGAAGTTGTGACTGTCACTTTGAGACTCAACTATTTAAATCACATATTTGGGAATAATAGTAAATAATATCAATATTAATAATGTAACAGACAATTCTGGCCCCCGCTATCTGAAGACCAAGTATGTTATGTTTTACTCCTCGCCTAAAATCTCTCTGCAAAATATGTTTAATATGATTGTACAGGTATAGTCTATATTAAATTGCTTGCTGTCTTGGGGAGAGAAGAGGAGAGAGAGAGATGGAGAAAAAATTGGAAATTAAGGCTTTCTGCAATCATTAAGGGCATGGAGGGGTGTTGTCAAGTCTCTCTGCTACCACTTATGGCATTCCCCTCAAATGTATTGGTAAGTAGTCTGCATCCCAGTTACATCTAGCCCCTTAATAGTCAGATTAGCTTTTAAAAAGAAATATTTACTCGAAAAGGTCTAATCATCATCAGTAGCATCTATGTGACATATAATGCTTTAATGTGTGAAAATGTGCGAAAATGTTTGATCACACTACAATCCAGGAAGAGGTGCTTTCCCTCTTAATTATGAATTGATATCATTCAATGATTCAAACAGTTAACTTTTAGAAAGGAACATTTACTGAGGTAGCATAGTAACAAGAATAGGTACAAAGCAACTGCAGAAAAGTCCGTAACACTCTGTTTCACCAAGACTTAGAGTAGAGGAAAGTGGGCTCAAGCTTTGAGAACACAGCTGGCAAAGCTGTGACTTCCAACTCCTGATACTGGAGGTCCTTTTCTTCACTTCATAAAGCATTCATGAATTTCCCCTAAGACACAATGTAGATTTTTTCTGCTGGACTTCCTGTACATTCTTTTATCCTCTCCCTGTGTTATAAATGCTCTATTTTACATCTTACAAGAATAATTTTTTTAAGTCTAGTCTATTGTTTGAAAGAACACAAATGGAATGGTTCCTTTAGGATTTCCAGTATGAAAGGGCCTTCCCCTAGCCACCCCCATTCCCTGATCCCAGTAACAGCCCAGTCACCTTTCCTCTTTTACTTGCTCCTGAAATGTGAAGAAACATGATTACAGAAAAAAGCTTAGATAGCTTAGGGAAACTCTTACACTGCTCAGCTTTGTTATTGCTTTAATTGATAGTTACAAGTCCTTCCTTGTGTCCTGCCCTCATAGCCATAGCTCTGTGGGCTTCACCTTCACTACTAATGCATCACCCAGGGGAAAAGATCCCCATCAGCACCTTCTTGTCCTCCAGGGTAATTGAAGATTTACCAGTCTTGAGTTCATAAATAGCTGTTCCTGGAGGGAAGAGGTGGGTGGTTAGGGAGGAGAGTCACTGGAAGGGACAATAATATGAACGAATAAAGCACTGATAAAACACTCTCTAGAGTCTAAAAGAAGAAATGACTCTGGATTTGACCTTAATTTAGATAAATTCGGACACTAAAGTTACTGATGAACTCTAAGGAAAGGCTAGTATTTGTATTAACATATATGTGTGTGTGTATGTATGCATGTGTGTGCATTTAAATTCGATGAAAAGTTCAAAAATCATAGCCTTGGGAATGCTTACTTGGGAATCAGATATCCCACCAGTCCTGTCTCTACAGCTTGGTTATGTTGGATGGAAGATCTTAGAAACCGAGGAAGCACAGTAGCAGCACATAAAGAGCAAAGAGTTCAGAAGCAGGATAAGAAAAGAAACCACAATCCAACATTTCTCAAGAGATACCACATGACCATGGAGTCAGTTTCTACAGAAGTAGAGGAAACATCCAAGATCTTGGCAATAAAATCTTGTCTGCTAAATCTCCATTTTCATATTTCTTGTTGAGTCTTAATGGCTACCAATAATTACAATATTAGCAATTATGTTTTAGAAAAAAGACACTTGACGAAAGTATTATGGCTCTTGATGCTCTTATTTATAGGCCTCAAGCAGTTGCTCATACAGGAGCTAATTAAGGTCTGCAATGATGACCATGGCTAGGTAAGAACTCAGATAGCTATTTTTCAAAGTTGGATATACCTTACCAAAGGAAATGGTAACGTAGATAGGATTGGGGAGAAGGGAGTTTCAAGGCTTTTAAAAACATTTTAGAACACTATATTTTTAGCATCAAGTTTCAAAAGGACATTGGCAAACTGGTGGGTCCAGAGGAGAGCAGCCAGAAAGTTAAGGGGTTTTGGAATCATTTCAAATCAAGATAGGTTGAAGATATTTAGACCGGAGGGAAAAAAAGACTTGGAGGATGAAGGAGCAGTGATAGTTGTCCTCCAGTATTCAAAGGATTGTTGTTTGGAAGAGGAAATAGTTATCCATTTTTAACTTGGACCCAAATGGACTAACTAGTAGAAATGGATAGAAGTAACATTGAGACAGTGTTTGCCCAGAAATTAGTAGTGTGAGTGGATCCTAACAATGCAAACACAAAATTATCTTCCTTAGAAGGAAAAGAATCACCTATCACTATAAGACTTCAAATGGTGCTGTAGAGATTTCTATTCAGTAGAGACTTAACTAGTTGGTGTCTGAAGTTCCTCTCGACTCTCAAATTCAAAGACCCTATATCAAATAAATACTACCTGTACTTTTTCTATTATATCATTGAATGCAAATCGAACTTATCCTCATTTAACAGGTAAAGAAACAGGTCCAGAAAGATGGCAGCAGCAAGATTAAAGAATAAGTCTTCTGACTCCAAATCCAGAGCTCTTTCCACTATGCCACACTAGGTAAGTCTTCATCAAGCGTCATCATTCAAGGTAAAGAAGAATTTTCTAGAGGGCTGGACTCTAAGCTCCCTTTAAAAATCCGAGAAAATATTCATGTTCCAGAAAGTTGACAGATTGACTGAAATATTGATTGAAATTATGATTGAAACAAAAATCTTATGATTATTCCTTCTTAATATATCCTCATTTTTCCTATGTACTAAGACATGATAGGGCTAAATATGAAGTTTTTTTTTCTCTTGAGTCAACAATTACCATCTTTTTTGTTTATTTTCTTTTATTGTTTTGCTACAACAGTGACAAAGAGATGGGGATTGAGAGGGTTAATCTTATTTTGTGGATGGATTCAAGACAATATGAGAATTTTGTTCATGATACCTTGACGAAATAAGAGATGGAGCTGAACAGGGAAATTCCTACTCCCACTCGTTGGAATTAGCCACTGCCCACAATTCCTCCTTAAGTGTTTTGAAAAGTTCTAATAGAGTTTGTCGCACACACACACAAACACACACACACAGACACTCCTTTAAATCATTCTGCTGAGGTTAGGGTGTTCTCTTCTCCCCCAAATCGAGAACTTCTTCAGGTTTAGCCAATTACTGAGCCATGGAGCCAAATTCTATTTTTAGTGGCTGCTGCTCCCTTGTTTTGCTAGTTTAGCCCAGACAGGAAACCACCCTGTCTGGAAGGGCTCTGTTAGATCCCAGGAGAGCAATCACACTCAGGTGTGAGAACTTCAAGGCAGCAAAGGGATGTTCCCATTAATTACTGTGCATGACTCAAGAATGGACAAGGACAGACATTGCTTCTCCAATGGCTATTTAGTTCATACATAGAAAAGGTAGAAAGAAATAGTCCATATCAAAGAGAAATCAGGCCAAGAGCCTCAAAAGGAATTTCTTAAGCTCTGCCTCTTTGCTCATTATTCTATGTTTTCCAAGAAATTTTGTGTAGAATTTGTAATGTCTTGGTTGAAATCAGATCCTTATGTAAAAAGGTGAAAGACATAGCATCAAAAATGTAGAGATGGAAGGGATTTTAGAGGTAACCTTGTCTAACTCCCTCATGTTTTATAAATAACAAAACTGAAGTCAAGAAAGATTAAGTGACTTACAGAAAGGCACACAGGTGACAAACGGCCAAGCTAGAATTTGAACTCAGGTCCTTTCATTCCATATCCAACTCTTTGCCTTGTAGTCCAACAATGAAATTAATAAACAACAATTATATATACATATATATATGTAGTATACATGCCAATGGTATACACATATAAACTATGTATATGTTATATATTTAATATCTATCTCAATGCATACATACATGTATGGATGCATATGTGTGTATTGCATTATGGAAAGATTTTGTAAGTGAGCCTATTTATTATGTTATGTTATGTTGTGTTGTGTCACGTCGTGTTGTGTCATATCATATAATATTAATTATCTTATATATGTGCATATATGTATGCAAGTGTGTATATATGTAAGTACACATTCACATAGATATGCATACATGTGTGTATACCAGAGATAAGTAATTGTATCCTTGTCATTTCCAGTTTCTCCAGACTTCAACTTGTCTTACAGATGATGACCTAATGATGAAGCACAGAATTGGTGATATATTAGACCTGATTAATGTCCAGGAAATATTCAAGTGAAGAATGGGTGAAAGGAAGGAAAGTGTTTCTCACCAAACCACCAGGAAGCAAGTTCATATTACTCATGTCCATGTCATGATATTAACATTCATCCCTCAACAAGATCTGGTTCTCCATCTGTCCTTTAGGCATGTTCAGGATAATGAGTGCTCCTCCCCCCTCCTCCCGGTTTTCAGCTTTTCTTTTTCCCCAATTTCTGTTCTTCCTGACTCTGTTCCCTTCATCCTCTGCCCCGGGGTATGTCTGGGGAAACCGCCATCTCTCCAGTTATGGTGCTGCCTGAAACAACAGCCTGAAACCACATTTCACACAGACTGTCCAAACCCATGTTATTAAAATGACTTCACCAAAACTATAGCATGCAAACCCAGTGTCCTTAAGCTCTTTGATTTGCATGGTTTAAGACTGGACTGTTTAATACATTCATCAATCACACATGTGGCCAGTTGAATCACTGAATCTCAGACATGGGAGGGACCTCAAGGCTTATCATATCTGTCAAAGAATCCCCACCACAATGTCATTGATAACTTGTCGTTTATCCTCTGCTTAGAGACCTCCAGAGAGGGAGAATCCACAGATATGCATATAAAGCAGTCCATTCCGCTTTTGGACAGCTCTAATTGTTAGCAAGTTTTTTACCTTTATCAAGCCTACATCTTCCTTTCTGCAATTTGCACTCATTATTCATAGATTCTGTCTCTAAAACCTATCAGAAAAGATCTAATCCCTTTTCCATTAGGAAAATCTTTAAATGTGTGAAAATATCTATCATTTATCTTCTTAAGTGATCTCTTTTCCAATCTAATGATCTTTGCCTCCACCATACTATCTTCATATTGGCATCGTCTTCGGCCTTCTCACCATCCTGGTCATCTATCTCTGAATGTGTTCCATCCAAAATGTAGCATTTTGGGACTTATGGTGTCACTCCAGTTGTAAATTGATAAGGATAGGATATATCAACAATATTATTTCCCTCCTTCTGGATATTACACCTCTGAATGCAGCCCAGCATAGCACTAGATTTCAAGCTACCAAGTTCTAATTGTTGTTGACTCCTGTCTGACTGTTCATGACCCTATTTGGGGTTTTCTTGGCAAAAATACTGGAGTGGTTTACCATTTCCTTCTCCAGCTCATTTTACAGATGACGAAACTGAGGCAAAGGTTAAGTGGCTTGCCCAGGGTCACATACCTAGTAATTGTCTGAGGCCAGATTTCAACTCAGGAAAATGAGTCTTCCTGACTCCAGGCCTGGCATTCTATCCACTGCACCACCTCCACTGTTGATTTTATTTGACTTGAAGTTCCCTAGAACCTTGAGATATTTTACTTATGAGTGATTGTCTAACAATACACAGGGAAGGTAAGCCAGCCTAATTGAGCTAGCAAGTCACCCTGAGGAAGAGACAGGTGACAGCATGTTTCAGACAAGTCAAACACTCATGTCCCCTTGACCACCATTTCCCTTCAGACCCTGATGGTGACAATCTGGGACTTGGATCCAAGAACCATGGGAGTAGCAATGCTTCTACCCAGGTACCCTCAGCCATTATTCTTGGAAGCAACTTCTGTGGAGATATAGTCTGGTAAATACTCCTGCAGGTGCTACAGTTACATCTATCAAATTCCTGGGGTGGAGCAGAAGTTCTTGTCATCAAAGTCCTTGGTTTTGCCAAATAATTCAAAATAAGAAATTGTTAAGATTTTATTGGCGGAAATGACATTAGAGAAGAAGCGTCAACATCTACTTTGCTGCTGCATCCTAAGGACCACAGCAGAGAGCTCCAGCAATATCCAGATGGTTGAAATTCCACATGACTAGAATATCATGTTTGGGGCCAGATTTGTCCTCTCTGATCCTCATCTGATCTCTCCTTTAATCCAAGCAGTCAGTATTATAACACTTACTAACATTTTTGTTTTGTTTTTTTCCCCTCTGTTGCCTTCACTCAAACGCTTTCCACTATAATTTCCTGCTAAAGTTTCTGAATTTCTTCACAAGAGTTATATTTTATTTTGTGATGTCATTTCACTGCCTTTGATTTGATTAATCTATGCTGTCTTTTTGAATAAATTTCTTCCAGAGTGATAGTTTGGGGTCATAAATCCCATTCCTTCTCATCCAGGTGATACCACTTCATGGTACCTGATATGAGGTGAGCTTGTATTATATAGGGGGAAATAAAAGTGAAGTTATCATGTAGATGATAATGATGATGATGATGATGATGATGTCAAATTTTGTTAATTTTTCATTCACCCCTAGTCTCCTAGTCATTAAGTCTAATTCCCTACTTGAGTAGAATATCCTGGAACCATCTTATTGCATTTTGCATTGGCAAGTAGGAAAATCCTTTTGGAAGTTCATGATAAAGGAAATGGTTCCCATATTCCAATATTACTCAGGGTAGCCCTTCAACAAATGACAATTTAACAATGTTTTTATTGACTTCCTACTCAGTACAATATATTATACTAACTCCTGAAAGGGATACACAGATGAAAAGAGACACATCCCTGTCTTCAAGGAGTTTATATTCCAGTGCAGGATTTTTTAACCCAGAGTCTATGAATTATTTTTAAAATAGTTTAATTATTGTATTTCAATATAATTGGCTTCCTTTGTAATCCTATGTGTATTATTTTATATAAAAATATTCTTCTTGAAAGTCATCCTTTGGCTTTACTAGATTACCAAAGGAGTCCATGACTCAAAAAGAGGATTAAGAACCTATATTCTAGTTTGAGAAGGGGACTACAAAGTTGAAAGAGACACTATTCTTAACCTCCAGCAGCTTATATTCTAGTATAGAGGTTGCTTATATTGGGGTTCTGCAAATATACATACACAGATACTTATATACATATACATATATAATATTACATGCAACACATATATACAGCATGTCATGTATACATGCATGTATGCCTATGTGTACACATATGTGTTGTGTGTGTAAATATATATATACATACACATATATGTATATCCTTTTCCACTTGAATTGTTTTAGGAAGATTACATAGCAAGATATGGTACTAGACACTGAGGTCTTCTCCTGAGCTAAAATGCCAAGTGTTCAAACTCTACTGCAGAGAATACAACTCTATTGGCTGATCACAGTGTCTGAACACAAAACATATGCTTACCTAAAAGACTGTGTTATGGAAAACTCACACAATAACAAGTGATCTCAGAAGAAAAAAATACAAGAGCACTATCAAGGTCTCTCTGAAGAACTTTAGCATCAATTGTAAGACATGGGAGACACTGGCACAACACCACCCAGCATGGTATGCCCACACCAAAGAAGGTGCTCTGTTCTATGAACATAGCAGAATCATAGGTTTTTAGATATAGAGAATTATGAAAATAACACTGTGTACTGCTGTGTAGATATTTTTGAAATATCCCTATTTAGTTTATTTCTGGTTTGAGCTACCTAGGGTGAAATCCTAGCTCTGCTACATGCTATACAACCTTAGGCAAATATCTAATCATGTAATTTCTTTTTTTTTACTTTTTTAAAAAAACATCTTTTTTAAAACTTATTTTGTTCAGAATTAAAAAAATAAAACAAGCATTCCCATGACAAAGTAGAATAGAAAAATATGATTGCACATGAAACTATAAATCTATTATGCATAGTTTTCTATTCCTTTTAAATATTTAAGTTAAATATTTAAAAGGAATAGCAAGCTATACTTAATAAATTCACAGTTTATATATATATGTATATGTGTGTGCATGTATGTATCTCAAAGTTATCATGTAAATTTCTTTTCCTTTCTTTCTTCCTTAGTCCACTCCACCCCATCTGGCTATCAATAGACACAAATATCTGTGTGCAAGTAACATATGTGTGTGTATAAAATCATACTAATACATACTTCTTTTATCAGTTATTTCTCTGGATGCAGATAGTGTCTTCTTCCATAGGTTCTTTGTGCTTAATTTTTGTACTTATAATAGTCAAAATGACCATCTAATTTCTCTGGGCCCCAGTTTCTTCTTCTACAAAATGAAGGGGTTAGATTAATTATATGACCTCAATAGTCCCATCAGCTCTGGGTCTATGGAACTAGGAAACATCTGAATGAGCTCAACTAGATCCCAAAAACTGAAAAAGTCAAATCTAGCTTGATTGATAACAAAAAGATTAATGATCTGAGTTGTCTTTTTTCAGATAGCCAACCTATAACTCACAAATCAACTCCAAGTAAAAATGCCATCATAGTAGGCAATATTCCAGTTGTGAAGAAAAAAGATTCTCTACAGTGAAGATATTTTGCCAAAAAGGAAGGCTGTACAAGCTCATGTCCACCTCTTGCTATGGAAAGAACGCTGACTCAGGAGTCATGAGGATAGGGTTTCAAATCCTACTTCAGATGCTTACTACCCACATGACCTTAGATAAATAATTTAACTTCCCAAGCTTATTTTTCCCTTATCTTTAAAATGGGAAGGGTATACCAAATGAACTTTGGGGTCCATGCAGATTTATGATATACACACCTAAGATGGTAAGTTTTGTGCACCATTGCCTAGAAACAGGGGGATAACCTTAAAGACCTGTAGTGGCTGCTTTCCTTTCAAAGAGTCCAGAAAAATTCATATCTCAGTGGTATTTACATTACTTTCATAGAAATCTAGATTTTAAAATAAGTTTCCAAAAGTTTCTTGGAAAACAAAACAGAAAATGTGCTCATAGTGATGGACCTGGAGTCAGGAAAACCTGGGTTCAAATACTATTTCTTAAGCCTACTGGTTGTGTTACATTCCTACAGAACTATTACTTGGCCTAGACCCACAGGCAGCAAAGGACTCTCCTCACCATTCTGTACTACACACATTCACACACACGCACTCACACACACACACACACACACACACACACAGAGTAGTCACTTGAGCTCTCTGACCCTCTGCTTTTTCATCTGTAAAAAGGGGTATGAGTACAAATAGTATCTATCATACTTACATCAAAGGGTTGTTGTGAGGCTCTCAAGTAATGGTTTAAAGTGTTTTTACAGACTACAAGTCAGGTACTATTAACAGTATTTTCAATCCATTATCTCCTAATTTTGCTTCAGTCTTGGGATTCTGATACATAAAGATCAACTCTGAGCTTCATAAAGCTTTAGAAAGTTTGAAAATTAATGTTTTCCTGTTTTAGAGCCTATCCTTTGAAGTAGCACATAGTAAGAGCTTCATAAATTTTTCCTTCTCTCCTTTCTTTCCTTCTTTTTTATCCTCTTTTTTCCATTTTCCTTCCCTCTTTTTTCTTTCTTTCATTCTTTCTTCCCTCTGTTCTCTTTCTCTCCTTTTTTCCTACTTCTTTCCTTCCTTCATAGCATGGTAAAAAGAGCCCTGAATTCTGAGCCAGAAGGCTTTGATTTGTATCCCTGCTCTGGCAAGTGGTGGGACTTTGAACAAGCCACTCCATTTCCCTGAATTTGTTTGCTCATCTGGAAGATGGGAATCATAATAAGTATAGTATCTTTCTCTTAGGACTGTTATGAAGAAAGGACTATGTAAATCTTAAAGCATGATAAAAATATAACCCAGTAATTATTATAGTTTTAAATTCAAACTGCCTAGAAGTTTAAATCAATGCAAGTCTTGGCTTTCTAGCCAGCATTGGGTGATAAAATACTGCCTGCTCTATGTCATTACCATCACCACCCACACCACCACCCACCACCTGGTCCAGGATGTAGTTTAGCCTCTCTGAAACATTCCTACAGAACTCCGGCTTAGACCCACAGGCAGCAAAGGGCTCTCCTCACCATTCTGCACTACACACACACACAAACACACACACACACACACACATGCACAGAGTCACAGTGTGGTCCTTAGGTCAGACTGATGGAAGTTTATCAAGTCCAAGGTTTTTTGATGTTTTCCATCTTCTTTGGAGGTGTTAACTTTTCTTCCTATCAATCAACAAGTATTTTGAAGAACCTACAATGGTTCTATGCACACTGGTTCTACGTGCTAGGTGCAGAATGTTCACTCTGTCATTTGCCGAAAGAGGTCATACTGCCTGCCTTCTTGAATGGGGACAGGAATGGCAGGTACACAGATGTCTATTTAAGGTTTGAATCTGACAGGTTCTCGAGAGAACTGCATTTGACATTTACCAAAAAATATCAAGGCACTCACCTCAAGAGGATATTCAATTCTAGGAAAGAGGAGAGAGAAAGAGAGAGAGAGAGAGAGAGAGAGAGAGAGAGAGAGAGAGAGAGAGAGAGAGAGAGAGAGAGAGAGAGAGAGAGGGAGGGGGGAGAGACAGACCGAGACAGAGACAGTGACAGAGAGACAGAATAAGAGAAAGAAGGAAGGGAGATAAACAAACCAACTGCAATCCTATTCTAATTAAAACTCTGAAACGCTGCCAGCCTACACCAAGCACGCTGTTGTTGTTTTTCAAGGCTTCATTTCATTAAGACCAGGAGTTGGGCAAGTTTCCCTCCTGATTACTGGGCCAATATGCTTCTCTGTTATTGCTACCACATTGAAGTTGGGGGAAAAAAACACATATCTGGCATCATCACCCCAGACAAATTTACATTTTATTGTGGATGATTATGTTTGCTCACCTTTACTCAGCTCTGATCTCTTCCAGCCAAATAATTTTTTTTAATTTAAGCAGAAGCAAAAGTAAATAAAGGAGAGTGTGTATATGTGTGTGAATATATGCTTCAACTTAAAGGATCCCCTATAGATACTTTAGAAATGGATTAATCTGTTACATATGCGCATTGATTTCATTTTACACTTACATTATACCTTGATTCATCTACTACTAAAGATTTAAAGGGGGAAAAAGTGCCTAAAGATATATGTGTTAGATCCCTGGTATAGTATTATTTCCCACTTGGGGAATAACACTTAGCACTATTAAATTAAAATTCTCTAAAAGCTATGTTTGACTTAGACACCACATAAGGAGACATAGCTATCAAAGGAATCTGTTATAAAATGGTTAGAAAAAGCTCAGGATATAGCCTTGGAGTCAGGATTACCTGTATTCAAGTCCTGCTCATGAAGTAAGAGTTATATAAGTAGAGGCAAGTTAATCAGCCTCTCAATCCTCCAGGCAAATATCTAAGATTCTAAGTTGCAGAAGAATTGTGTCAGGAAGAAGAGTTTCTATACTAGGATTCCCTTTTTGGATATGAAATCAGAGAACTTCTCCCCCTTCCCTTCCCCATAAAAATGAGAGGGCTAAAATAGATTTCCTGGATTCTTTACAGCTTCAAAATTCTTTATATCTTGTGAAAGTTCTGTGAAAAGATGAACTGATATGATGAGGGGAGTTTCTATCACTGGGCTCTCTAAAGAACACTCCAGAGTATGGATAGCAAAAGGATATAAATATCCATTACTCCACAGATATATCTATATCTCCTATCTCTAGCTCCATCTCCTATCTCCTATCTGCGTCTCCTATCTCCTATCTCCTATCTCCATCTCCTATCTCCATCTCCTATCTCCTATCTCCTATCTCCATCTCCTATCTCCTATCTCCATCTCCTGTCTCCTATCTCCGTCTCCTATCTCCTATCTCCTATATCCATCTCCTATCTCCTATCTCCATCTCCTATCTCCATCTCCATCTCCTATCTCCATCTCCATCTCCATCTCCTTCTCCATCTCCATCTCCATCTCTATCTCTGTCTATTTCTATCCCTATCTGCAATCCAAATAACTCAGAAAATGGTATAATCAGGTTGAAGGCTGTAGTAACAGGCAAACGAGTGAGAGAGGGAGGGAGAAAGAAAGAAAACAAAGACAGACTCAAGAGAGAAATATGGAAAGAAATGTTTACATGTTTCTGTTTTTGTTTTTTTTTGTTTTATTTTGTTTTTGGAAGAGGATTGAAGGACAAACAATCAAGTTAATTCTATTAAACCTGTGGAGGCCTTCTCCAGTCATCCTGATCTATATTTTGCCACTGGACTCGGATGGTTCCCAAAGAGAAAGTGAGGCTGGTGACCTTGCAGAGTCCTCTCTCACTTAAATCCAATTCATTTGCAAGTCATGGCATCATCTTCCTGATGTCATGGTCCTCTTCCAGAACGAATGACAAACAGCAATAAAACAACAACGCCTTTTTTACAATTTGAGACTGAGCATTCTATAACTATATACTCCTATATTGCTGCTTTCTTGTGCCATTTAAAGAAGAAATTGTCAAATAAATTAACTAATTCGATCAATTCACTGAATGACGAGGCATCTCATAAATAGTTTTGAATGCTCTGTGCCCTCCATCCTTCACAAACAACAAGCAACTACTGAGGGAAATAACTCCATTATCACACACATACACACAACACACACACACACACTCACACTCACCAAAAGTGGTGAATTTCCTAGCCTATCCCCTCCAAAGTCACCCTGTGATAGACATAACTTTAATCTATCCCAGAAAGTCACTCACCTAATTTGTGATTCACTGCAATTCATTGCTGAGATCAGAACCAGGCTGGTTAGTCACTAACTTCACCCCAATGTGGAAGAACCACTCTCGATTTCAAAGTTGAGATTTTCAGCTCAACTTGAATTAACTCCAAACTATTTTTTATTTTTCCTATTTCTAAGGAGACTGAAAAAAAATAAAATAGATTCCTAGCTGCCATAAAACAGGAGAATAGGCCAGACAAGCCTTAAAGAGGTTTTTGTTGGTGACTTTCTTTTAATGTATTAACTAACCAAATATTGACCAATCTTTCCCCCACTCTGCTTTCTGACTTCATGACAGTAGGACCATTAACCCCAGATGAACAAGCCTGTCATATTTATTCATCAACCCATTTAAAGAGATACTTGAGAGGGCAGAAAGATCTTTTATGCTACTGATGAAATCATATCATAAAAGCCTTGCTCAAATTTACTCATATTGTCCCACAGGTTAATACTGTCCAAACTAAGTGTCACATATGAGGGACATGTGTGTGTGTGTAAGCTCATATTCTGTTATGTATTTAAATCTCCACTGAAAACACAGAAAAGAGTAATTTATTAATTTTTCAATGGTTATGTGCCCAGGTAAAAGCTCCCTAAAAACTGTTTTTGCAAGAGTGGTTTCAGTGGCAGGAGGGAGGAAATGGAATAATAATAATCATAGCTTTAAGGTTTGCAAAGCACTTCATAAACATTTCATAAACATTTTGAGCTTCTCAAATACTCTGAGAGGCCAATGCTCTTATTCTGCCCATTTTACAGATAAAGAAATTAAAGCTGAGACTCAGGGAGGTTTTAATGTGTCCACGGCTCCTAAATGTCTAAAGAAAGACTTGAAACCACATCTTTCCGATTCCTAGCCTAGTGTTCTATCTACCATGAGACACATGTGGCTTTGAACTATGCCAGAGTGGTCTGTGGATCTCCAAATTCAAAGAATCTGGCTACATATAGGTAGTCTCTTGCCAGGGATAGAAGAAGACTTAACCCTAATCACATCCAATGCATGATAGATATATCAGTGGGCAGTGAAAAGCAGCTGACCGAAAGGCCCCGGTGCTGGAGATACACACTTGGGGTATTTATTAAAATCTCCACTAACCCACATCCTGTTTTCTTTCAGTCTCTGGATAAATCTGCATAGTTGGATTGTCTCTGGAAGTCCCTTGCAGATCTGGCTCTCTATGCCTTTGGAGGAATTTGGTTTTCCCCAGGATCTGTTTAGTCTCCCTCGGTGTTTCCGAACCCCTGAGAGGAATAATCTTCCATCAGAGAGACCCTGCTGTTAGATGTTCTGCCATAATTGTTTTACATATGGAACACAAAAAGACAGAGGTAAAAAATTCATCCTGGATCACATAGAATCATTAGCCAGAAATAGGACTTTGGGTTTCTGGTTTCGAGCTCAATAGCTCTCTGCAATTCTTTGTTTTACTATCTACAGACTAACAAGGTGGGGTGGGGCAAGACAGTGAGACAAGAGTACTTTTTGTTTTGTAAATGTGAGGTTTATAAAATATATAATGCCCTTGCTTAAATTTTGGCTTTACTTTACACAATATATTTATATGACTCAAGCAGAGGTTCTTAACCTTGGGTAGGGGTACACACACACACACACATACATACATACATACATACATTCATACATACACATATATATCATACATACATACATACACTATATTTCAACATCATTAGTTTCCTTTGTAATCCCATGTATTTTATGCGTTTGAAAATATTATTATGAGAAGGGGGTCCACATGCTTCATTGAACTGCCAAAGGGGTCCATGATACACCAAGAAATTAAAAACCCTTGAATTAAAGTGTGAATAAGTGAGGTGACTGTAAAAATATGTTGTATAGCACTGAAAAATAATAGGTTAAAATGCATTTCATGGAATTCACATTACAGAATTAATCCTAAGTATCTAGAAAATCAGAAATCTATACCTGAAATCTATTATTGTCATTACAAGATTCATCTGAAACATGTATACATTGAATTTAACTCAATAAAATTGGCTTATTACTTATATTATATCTGGATATCTATCAAAGCTAAAGTTTGTTTAACACCCTTCATTATGCCATAGGCCATAGCAATGTTAGAATTATCAAAAGGGTGGTTAAAAACAACATTTAAGCTTGGAATAAGATTTTTTTGTAATCCTAACAGTATCCCTTGCCAGGCTCAGTAAACAGCATTCGTCAGTTAAATAAATAAAGCATTAAGAACAGAAGGGTTAGCATAAACGTAGATCTATCCATTTGCTTACACAATGGGTTTTTGGGGGGTTTTGTGGCTTTTTGGAGGGGGGATGGCAGGGCAAGTGGGGTTAAATGTCTTGAGGGGGAAAGGCAAGGCAGTTGGGGTTAAGTGACTTGCCCAAGGTCACATGGCTAGTAAGTGTTAAGCATCTGAGGTCGAATATGAACTCAGGTCCTCCTGACTCCAGGGCCTGGGCTCTATTCACTGTACCACCTAGCCACTCCCACTCAGAGAATACTTTGTAGCTACTTGTTCTTCTTTTCCATGTCTTTTGCATAATGATTAGTTGCATATGTGCCACATCACCATGTAGAGGATGTTTCTTCAGGATAAGAGCCATGAGTCATCTCTATATATATTATCCTTATTAATGTTTAATAAATGTTTATTGAATTGACTGGTACTGAGCTAAATTTAGGGACAGACTCGTCATTTTTAATCCATTCAAAACCTGTGAACTTGCTAGAATATGGGAAGCTTTCCTTTTTTCCTCCCATTTCCTTTACCCATCTATAAATAATAACTATTTCTGGATTTTAAGCAGGAACACACACTTATGTTCAATTCCAGTCAAACCACAGTTCTATCAATAAGCCTACAAACTACCAACAAGACGCAATAACACAGAGATACAAAGAGATTAGATAGACAGACAGATAGATAGATAGATAGATAGATAGATAGATAGATAGATAGATGGATGGATGGATAGATAAACAGACAGATAGTAGATAGATAGATCTATATATCTCTATCTCTATCTATCTATACATATCTATCTATCTATCTACTTCTACCCCACTGACACACTTGGTTTCTAATACTGAAATTTTTGTGAAAAATGGAGCTGCATTTATAACCCATCTAGAAATCCCATATAATTCAATACAATCAGCAATTATTAAGTGCCTGTGGTGTTTGAGACATCACACTAGGTGCTTAGAATATAAAGAAGA
Organism: Pseudocheirus occidentalis; assembly: GCA_028646575.1. Taxonomy (NCBI): domain Eukaryota; kingdom Metazoa; phylum Chordata; class Mammalia; order Diprotodontia; family Pseudocheiridae; genus Pseudocheirus; species Pseudocheirus occidentalis. The sequence continues at coordinate 170,921,070 of CM053593.1, read as the reverse complement.
AAACAAAAGCCCTCCAAGCTTTTGGTGGAGTTGGGAGAGCAGCTATAACATGGAACCTGATAGTTATATATGGGTTCTAGCAATTCCATGCTTCATAAAGGTTTGCTTGTACAAAGTTACTCCTGAGCTGAGCCTTGAATGAATCTAGGAATTCTGAGAAGCAGATCTAAGGGATGGGAGGCATTTCAGGCTCTGGGGTCAATCTGTACAAGAGACAAAATATGAAGTTTAAAGAAAGTGCAGTGAATAGAGCACCGGCCCTGGAGTCAGGAGGACCTGAGTTCAAATCCGGCCCCAGACAATACAAAAACTAGCTGTGTGACCTTGGGCAAATCACTGAACCCCAATCTCATCCAAAAAGCAAAAAAAAAAAATTTAAAAAAAAGAGCAATTTGGTTCCCATATAGTGTGAGAAGGCAAATAAAACAACCCTGCCCAGGCTAGCTGGATTGCATTGTATTCTAGAGGGAGCTACAGAAGTTTCCTGAGCAGAGAGAACTGAAGACCAGTTGCAGCAAGTGAAGGAATTTTGAGTGTATTTGCTTCTGTTCAGAGGTAAACAAAGAGAACTGGGGCTTCTGGTGGGGAGGGGCTGAGATAAAAATTTATTAAGTATTTACTATGTGCCAGGCACTCTGCTAAGTGCTTCACAACTATTATTTAACTTGATTCCCACAACTCTAAAGATAGGCATCATTATTATTATTTTCCCCATTTGACAATTGAGGAAACTGAGACAGAGATTAAAGGTCTTACCCAGGGTTACACAGCTAGCAAATGTCTGAGGTCAGATTTGAACTCGAGTCTTCTTAACTCTAGGCTCGGTACTCTATTTACTCTGTCACCTGGTTGTCTATGCACCATTATAGTCTGCAGATCCCAGCCATTAATACAACAGGCATTGGGGTTGCTAGGTGGAAGCTAGGTGAGGCAGTGGACAGAGCACTGGCCCTGGATTTAGAAGGACTCAAATTCTGCCTCAAACACTTACTAGCTGTGTAACCTGAGCAAGTTACTTGACCCCAATTGTCTCCCCCACCAAAAACACAATAAACAACAACTGATTGCATAAGAATATATTTAGAGGTTACTAGAATTCCTTTGACATCAGGATCCAGACTCATGGATCCACCCATTGTTTTAATTTTTGGTTTTGGGTTTTGTTTTTGTTTTTGTTTTGCTTTTTGGAGAGGGGAAGTCTGGGCAATTGGGGTGAAGTGACTTGTCCAAGGTCACACAGCTAGAAAGTGTTAAGTGTCTGAGGCCAGATTTGAACAGAGGTCCTCCTGGGCTGGTGATCTATTCACTGTGCCACTTAACCACTCCTACCCATTTTTTAAAAAACTATCTCCATCTCCCTGCATACTCTCTTCCCTCTGAAGAAAATGACCTTGTCTAACCAGCCTGCATCACTAACATGAACCCTGACCGTTTTTCATTTTCTTTTTTTTTTTATGCCTTTTTTTGGAGGGCAACTGGGATTAAGTGACTTGCCCAAAGTCACATGGCTAGTAAGTGTGTCAAGTGTCTGAGGTCAAATTTGAACTCAGGTCCTCCTGACTCCAGGGCCGGTGCTCTATTCACTGCACCACATAGCTGCCTCCTACTTTTCATTTTTTATTTTATATCATAATTTCTTGCATGTGTGTCATGTCTCCCTCTAGGTTGGAAGTTCCTTTAGGGTTGGGACAATGAGTCATCTCTTAACCACAATGCACATGCATGTGGTCAGATACAGATACACATACATATACCACCACCACCACCACCATTCTGTTTCTTCTCTTCCCAGTGATTATTAACATCATGTCCCATAACCCCATGTTCAAAAGTTGGTGAAGAGGTATCAAAAAACACAGGATGTCACTGACATCATCAAGATGCATTTGTTGAGAAACAGGGCATGAAGCCAGCTGAAGAATGTTAGCTCTAACATCTCAAAGTATATACATATGTATTTTTGACATGAATTTTTTCTATAATAATTTTTAAAACTGATATTTAAAGTAGCACAGTATTTTCTTCCATATACACAGAATCAAACTTGGAAGACTCATCTAGTCCAATCACCACATGAACAGGAGATTCCCTCTACAAGCCTCAATAAGTGGTGACCCAGCCTCTGCCTGAAGCTTCATGTTAATAGAAAGCAGTTTATTTTATATTCTTTTTTTTTTTAGTGTGACCTTTGGTCTTTATTTTCTCTTTGACCCTCAGTTTCCTCATCTGTAAAATGAAGTCTTGGATTAAATTAAAGGTCTTTCACATGAATTCCTTAAACTTGAAAAAATATGTATATTTTGGTAACTATATTTCAATATTATTGGTTGCTTTTGTCATCTTCTGTATTTTATGCATTTAAAACATTTTTCCCC
>CM053593.1:170867563-170918195 GCA_028646575.1 Pseudocheirus occidentalis | reverse complement strand
GCATGTGATGATGAGTCCTTCATTCACAATCCAGAGAAGTGGGTCTGAACCCCTTCTTTCTAAATTATCTTCCCTGGGATCCAGTAGAAGGATAGCTCCTCCAAACTCTGTGGAACTCAGCTGCCTTCTGATAATGTGACATTGGGCCTCTATGAGCTAAATCAGGGGTTCTTAACCTGGGGTTCACAGACCAGGGCTTCTGAACTTGGCTGGGAAAAAAATTATATCTTTATTTTCACTAAATTCAAAGTGAAATTTATCGTTTTCTTCCATTATGAATGTTAAGGGGCAGCTAGGTAGTACAATGGATAGAATACCGGTCCTGGAATCAGGAAGACCCGAGTTCAAATCCAGCTTCAGACATTGACTAGTTGTGTGACCCTGGGCAAGTCGGTCCCAATTTGCCCATTCTTTCATCTGATCCTCCCAGAACTCCTAGGATGATTCGTGGGGAGGACTGATTCTCTTTATTTGACCCAGGAGGAAACGAAGTCTCAGAGGAGGGGAAGCGGCTTACTACAGACACACAGTTGGTTAATGACTTGCCAGGGACTCAAGTCAATCCTAAATCTAGCGTTCTCTGTATTGCATTATATTATAGTCTTGAGAGCCGGCACGAAGCCTGCTCTGCGTTCCTCTCCCGTCCCTCCTTTCTCTGCTGCGGCTGTTGCTGTTGCTGCTGCTGCCGCCCCGGCAGCTTCCTGCTCCCCTATTTTATATTCTAATTATGCGATTTTTTTTGTCTACTGAACTAAACTCTGCTCCCATTTCCATCTATCCCTCCTAATTCTGACTTCTGGGGCCCAATGGCACAAACCTAACTCCTCTTCCTCAGGACAGAACAACAAATATTTAAAGACAATAGCTATCTTCCTATCCACCACCCCTAACAACAATAATCTTTTACTCAGATTAAATATTCCCAATCTGTGTAAAACGTGGCTTCAATTTCCTCTCAAAATCCCAGCCACCTTTCTCTAAATATGCAAGATTTAAAATGAAAGATACTTAGAGATAATGTAGAGAAAGGCCAATACTCTCATTTTACAAATGAAGAAACAATGGATCTGCTAGGTTAGAGGACTTACCTAAGGTCACACAGATAGTAAACAGCATAGCCTAGATGTGAACTCAAGACCTCAATTTCCAAATGTAATATGCTTTCTACTACACCAGTTTGTGTTTTTCCTAACAACGCAATGATGAGAGCTTAGCATTAGTGTGGTCTGGCCAGAGCAAAACATAGTGAAGTTGGCACTTTGTTTTGAAAACCATGCTTCTGTAAAGGCTGCTTAAGATTCTTAAGGTAGCCAGGTGGCACAGTGGTTAGAGAGCTAGGCCTGCAGTAAAGAAGACTTCTCTTCCTGAGTTCCAATGTGACCTTGGATACTTAGTAGCTGTTCAACTCTCAACAAGTCACTTCTCCTTGTTTGCCTGTTTCTTCATCTATAAAATGAAACTGGAGGAGGAAATGGCAAACCATTCCAGTGTCTTTGCCAAGAAAACCCCAAATGGGGTCATGAAGAGTCAGATGTGCCTGAACAGCAAGGTCTTTAAGATCACATTAAGGCTTCTGGCTGTCATGTCCCACTCTTCATTTGGGTCGATCTTTCAATCTAGTGAAAGCGCCTGGTCTGTTTTCATCTTGGCCGATATTTAATTACCTCTTTGTCCATTCTTTTCTTCTCTTGAGATCACACGCATACATACATACACATATATAAGATAGACAGACAGACAGACAGACAGACAGACAGATAGATAGATAGATAGATAGATAGACAGATATTTGTGTGTGTGTGTGTATACACACATATTTTTTGCTGTTTCTCAGTCATTTCAGTCATATCCAAATCCTGACTCGATTTGGGTTTGTTTGTTTGTTTGTTTGTTTGCTTGCTTGTTTGCCAAAGATACTGGAATGGTTTCCCTTTGTCTTCTCTTGCTCAATTTACAAATGAGGAATCTGAGGCAAACAGATTTAAATGACTTGCCCAGGGTCACACAACTAGTATGTATCGGAGGCAGGACTTGATCTCAGGTCTTCCTGACTCCAGACACACTCTGGTGCCCTATCCACTAATCCACCTAGCTGCTCCTCTCTGTCTCTGTTGCTCTCTCTCTCTCTCTCTCTCTCTCTCTCTCTCTCTCTCTCTCTCTCTGTCTCTCTGTCTCTCTCTCTCTCTCTGTGTGCATGTATATATACACACATATACATATATGTATTTACATATGTGTGTGTATACACAGTTGCCCCCTCTTAGATTTTCACTTTGTATCCAGGCACTGAACCAGTTTACCTAAACAAATGCCCACGCTGCCCATATTTCTCCATCTTCAACAAAAGAATATAAGAGAGTAATGATTATGCTTTATTAGCTATGTGCCAAGTCCAATGTTATTTCTACTATTCCAAGGAATAGTCTATACATTTTGAATAAAGAAAATGGATGGAGCACTTGAAAAAAAAGTGTCAAATTTGAGGAAAAGGTCTAATTTTTAAATAAAACATAAAGTCATATACTAAATATATGATCTTCGCATTTCTCTGATTACTTAAAAGTTGTTTTGTGCCTTCTATTTTCTCAAGATTATTCCTATATTGATTCCACAGATTCTTAGATTAGCCATGGACCTCAGAGGCCATAAGGTAGTTTGACTCTCCATATGTGTAATATCCAAGCAAATAAACACAGAGCAATGTGTTCATTCACTCCACTAAATCCATTTACTATAATTCTCTCCCTCCCTCAGAGTTGATTGACTTCTGCTCCCACAGTTTGTGCTTGGGATCAGACATTCACTAGAATCCTAGATTAGAACATGGAGTATATTTGTCTAAAGTAATATAAACCACAGACAAAATGTGCTATTCCCTGCCATGAAACCCCATCAATCTGTTAAAAATAATCAATCCTAGGAAGTAAAAAGTCTGGGGAAAAGTTGAATTTGGGTCAATGCCAAGGATTAACAAGGGGTTAAAAGCAGGGCTGCATTTTTTAAATTACCTTAGAATCAATTTTATAGGGAAATATTCTGTCTTATCACTCTTGTGTCTTAAAACGCTTTTGTTTGAAGAATGTCATTCATGCTACAGGACTGCAGATGCAGAAAGATGTTATGGGGGGGGGGGAACACTGAATTTTTGAAAGTTGATTTTTTAGCTCCATGCTTAACTTGCTATGGGATATTGGAAAACATGTCATCTTCTGTCCCATAGATCTGGTCCCAGAAGGCACAACTTGGAGCAGTGGGTGAAATATATCACAAAATCCTCTCTCTCAGCCTCACCAGTGGGGCTAACAGTATCTCTACTGGTTGGAACACAAGAGACCATGTGGCATCATAGATAGAAAAGCAGCTTCAAAGGCAAGAAGACCTACATCCTCCATTGACATATGTCGGCTATTGAATATGGGTAAGTTACTTGTCAACTCAGTGCTCTACCAACCCTCCAAGACAGGGGTTCTTAACCTTTTGTTGTGCCATGGTTATTCCCGTTGGCAATCTGAAGAAGATGATGGAACTTTTCTCAGAATAATGTTTTTAAATGCATAAAATAAAGTACACAGAATTTCACAGGAAACTTATTGTACTGAAATGTAATCATCAAAGTATTATTTTTTAAAACACATAATTAGTTGATGGACCTCAGGTTAAGAAGCTCTGCTAAGACTAAATTGGAGAGAAGATGTTGACCTACATTGATAGGGGAAATTTCCTCATCCAGAAATTTTCTATACTAATGAAATCACATGCCAAGTCCTTATCCTTTATTTGCACCATATGGCTAGCATGATGTCAAATGCTTTGTAAACTTTAAAGTGTAAAACAGATAAAAGTCCAATACCCCATTTCATCTGTTATGTCATTGAAACAAGTATTCTCTTTAACCAACGCATATTTAAATCCATCCATTCCTACTCATTTTGTGTGCCCCTTGTCCATGCCCTCCTATCAGTTCACCACAAGGGGTCTGTCTGATACGCTGAAGATATTCCTTTTATCTTGACATCACAAATAAACCAACTGAGGGCCAAGACAGTTGGTTGTCCTTTGTTCTTGCCATATGACAAATCCATTCTCCTTTTCACTGATTCAGTTCTCTGGTGGCATCTTTAACTCTGCTTCTCCTTTGTAATTCCTTTTAGTAACATGTTATGACTTACTGATGACCACCATGTTCCTTCCCATTATCCTTTGGGTGATCCTCAATTCCACTTAGTCAGAAAATAAATTGTTCTGGTAATTATTCCACCTAACTTATAGAGTTGCTGTGAAAACCAAATGAGATAATTCATGTGAAGTATTTTTCAGTTGTCTAGGGTTATATAAACATAAGGTTTCTTTACGTCATTATGATTACTATTTCAGCAAGCAAACAAAATGAGAACTTTCTTAATAATTGCTGATTAGTCACGTCCATGAACTGAGTGACTTCCGTAGGTGGTTAGCCGAAGACTGAGGACAACACCATGAGTTCCAACCAATAGTCCAGTTGGTATCCATCTATTTCATGGAGTATACCTAATGTTGGCTAGTGTTCTCATGCATACATCACTAAAGGGGCCCCGCCTAAAAGGTATAAAGGATTTGTTGCTATGTAACTCCCTTAGTTCCCCACATGCTGCCCCATGTCAGGCAACAGGATATAAAGGACACTGAATTTGGAGTCAAGAAAATGTGGGTACAAATTCAGCCTCAGAAACTTACTATCTGGGTAACATTGGTTACTTAACCTCTTTATTCCACTATTTATATCTGATGGCCTCTAAGCTCCTCTACTTAAAGCTTCAGCAATGATGAAGGAACTAAGGTATTGTCCCAGGATGACAAATTTACAGGATCTAAATTTAGAGGGCACTAATAGTCTTTCAGTAGTGAGATTTTAGTAATAGAGCTTAGTACCTGGTGAACAAAAACAATGAGCTAAAATATCAAAAGCATGACAAATTAGGGATAGGTGACTTCAGTCATCCAGATATCTGCTTGAGTTCTATCAGAATCAAAATATTAATAACCTCTTGACTTGCCTTAGTGATAATTTCAACCTTCAAAAGGTAGGGCCAAGAAGAAGTAGAAATTCTTTGGGGGATCTGATTCTCACCAATAAGGAATAACTGGTTACTGAAGCAGAAATTGTGATGTTCTTAGAAGGTGTTCTTATTCAGCCTATTAGAATTTCTGATAGAAAACAACGAGGAAATCTATGTACAGACTCATATGCATCTTAGCTTTTGGGAAAGCAAATTTAGGGGACTCAGTGAAAAGATAGGTAGAATCTCATGGACTACAGTGCTACAGGGGAAGTCAGCCAAAAATGGATAGAAAATATTGAAGAATGAAATTCTGAAATGCAGGGACATTATACAAGAGAGGAGGAAAATAGCGTTTGTTCAGAGAGAACAATGTTGATGCAGAGGAAATGCACCAACCAGTTTTGATGAAAAAAAAAAACATAAAATGTTAATTGGTCAGATAACAGAGGGTAAGTCTAAGAAAATGGCTGAGTTGAAGCTGTTGAAGAATGGGACAGCCCAAAGGAAAATTCTAGACCACATTATTTTAAAAAATGATTGGTGAATCTTTAGAAAGGAAAGCTCACATGAGTTCATCAAAAATAAAAAAGTCATGGGACAGCTAGTGAATAGAGCACCAGCGCTGGACCTGAGTTGAAATTTGGCCTCAGACACTTAACATTTACTAGCTGTGTGACCTTGGGCAAGTCACATAACCCCAATTATCCTGACTTCCCCCCTTCCAAAAAGACAAAAAAAAGAAAAAGAAAAGAAGTCATGTCTGATTAAACAGATTTCTTTTTATAAGTATTGCAAAACTAGCAGATGAACAAATGCTGTGAATATAGTTTGTCTAGATTTTAGCTAAACATTTACTAAAGCATCTCACGCTTTAGCAAGAGAAGATTGAACTTTGTAAACTAGATTATGCTATAATTGGATGGATTAAGGGCTGGTTGGATGGCCAGTCTCAAAGAGTAGTTGTTAGTGGTTCAAAGTAAGCACAATACAAGATCTTCAGTGGAATAAGCTAGAGATCTATACTTAACATTGATATAAAAATAAGTTGGATAAAGAAAATATTCATCAAATACCCAGATGGCACATAGCTGGGATGAACAATAATGCACTGGATGCCTGAATAAGCAGCCAAAATAATCACAACTTGTGACATGGCATGGGGCTGAACTTGATGGTATTCACTAGGGATAAATATCAAATCTTAAGAGTTTTGTACCAAAATCAACTTCACAGGTATAGATAAGGTAAACAAGTGGTTGACCTCTCCAAAAGATGTAGAGGTTTGGTAGTAGACTATAAGATCGTAGTAGACTATAAGATTATACAACTATAAGATATATATAGTAGACTATAAGACTATAAGATAATGAGTCAACAGAGTGGACCTGGGTTCATACATCTAGTAAATGCCTAAGGTCAAATTTGAATTCAGGTCTTTCTGATTCCAGGTCTAGTATTCTGTCACTGCATTTATTGAAAAAGAAAGTCAAAATATATTTCCTATAAAGAGTATAACAATAGCTTTACCGTTAAGAAACACAGTACATCACTAATACTAATACAAGGACACTAAATGATGTTTTGCCCCAGAACAGATGCTTGCCTTTCTAGAGTCCTGCCAACTGCCCCCCCCCACATACACACACAGTTACCATCACTACCATATGCATCCCCTATCAGGTAAGAGCAGATCAATCCAGGGTCATTCACCCATTCTGCCAGGGAAAGTTTTCACATCCCCTAACTCACTGAGACAATTGGGGCCTATTGTTCACACTCAGCCTGCTTTAGCCAGTCTGCCAAGATGGTTTACTGTGGTGTGGCCACTGCACATGCTACAATGTCTTGGAGCCACAGGTGAGTTAGGTGAATCAAGTAGACACAAAATGTGGATGAGCAGCCCTGAAAATTGCTTGGCAAGCCAATAACACACAGAGGTGTTGGTCCTCCTGAACACCCATATACCATACCACACATATATATGTACATTTGTATATATAAACATAAATACATACATGCATGTCTGTGTGTCTGTTTCCTGGAGTTTTGTACTAGCAAGTGCCTCTCCTTGTTGGGATATCCCCAAAAGTATTTGCCTCAGCTTTCATATAAACAATTTCAGGGTAAAAATCTGCAAGTACCTCTAAGGCATAGGATCTTCTCTCTGAGAGAACATCTCAAGTTCATCATTTTGCCCAGAAAAATTAAACTAATTACAACTCTATATATTGTACTTATGTAAGTTTTAAAAGAAATATTGTGTTGATACCTCTTGTTTTTAAATTACCTACATTTTTAAATGCCCCTCCACCTACCCTTCCTGAAGTCAGCAAAAACTAAGAGAAAAAAATAAGACAGCAAAACCAAGCAACACAGGTAAAATAAAAAGCATGACATTATATGAAGCATTTATTAGCTCTTCCTTGAGGCCAAACTTGATCATTATTGCTTCATAAGATTGTTTCAATTTATGTTTCTATTTTTTTTATTCATGTAGTTGAAGGTGTGTAAATGATGTATCCTATTTCTGTTCACTTTACTAAAATTAGTATAAAATAAGTCTTCCCATATGTCTCTATATTCATCATAGTAATTTCTTCTTATAGCAAAACAATATTATTTTACATTCATGTGCCATAATTGTTTAACCATTCCTTAATTGATGGGCATTTGCTTTGTGTTGTACAATAGTTAGACCACAGTAAAGTCCCACTAATTGTATATTAGTATTCCTGATTTCCCACAAGCCTTCTAATATTGACTATTTACATCTTTTACAATTTTTGCTCTTTTGCTGGATGTGAGGTGAAATTTCAAAGTTGTTGTGATTTTTATTTTTCTTATTAATAATGAACTGAGATATAACTTGAAATTCTTATTTTGAGAACTATTTGTTCATATTCTTCAACTGCTCCCTTAATTGTGGGAAAAATTGATAGCACTTTAATTGCTGATTGCTTTCTTTTGCTTTCACCAGTGAAATTCTTTGAGTTCTCCCTTTTTTGCCTTATTCACAATTTCATAGGTTTGTCCATTTGGGAGCCCAGCTGTGCCACAGCATCTGTGATCATAGATATGACCTTTCATATCTTTCATTTTAGCTCATCTTTAGTAAAATGGAAAATGTTTCGATCTCAAACCCTCATTTTCCTCAACCTACTGTATCTCTAAAGATCTCAAAGTATCTTCTGGGAGTAGAAATGACAGTCGACATGTTGTTCTCAGTCAGTCTTCATTTTAGAACCCTGGAAAAGGAAGGAACATCTCTAAAATACATGTCAAAGATTGAGATTTTCTTTAAAAAAAAAAAAAGGAAAACTTTGGGGAAATAGAAGTTATCTTTAAAGGGTCTGCCATACCATCACATTGACTGTAAGTATTTTAAAGGATCATAGTGCTCCTCTTCTGTCTTCAGCTGTGAAAAATATTTTCTAATAAATCTCATTTGGCTATATAAATCTTGTGTGGGAGACTTCTCTGTTTCTCCTTTCTAGTAAGAATGCTGGGTTAACATATAATCTCTCATTTGGAGAGAATCTTGCCAGAAAATACAGGAATTTAAACAAGTAGGAGAAATTGATCCTCACTTTAAGTCCATACAGAAAGTTTTCATTTTCTGTAGTGAGTGGCTGTAATCTAACTTCCCACTCTCCCCTCTTCCCATCTCCCCATAAAATCTGCCACCCTGTTCTATTTCCTGTTGGAAAACTGGAGAACCTAGGTTACAGTTTACAACTGTAAAACCACAGTTATAATTGTCTGGTTAGATTTGGCCAAACTGCAGAATAATCATCTCTTTGCAGGTCCTTGGTATTTTGATGTGTTTCTCTCAAAATGGAGCTGATGAATCCACATTGTATATAATACTGTCTCTAAATTCGCCAAATTTCCAACTAAGCCATTAGAGTTATTTTGGAAATACAAAATAAAGTACAATTAGCTCAGAATTCTGACCTTTCTTTTCTGAACTCACTCCATCTATGCTTTATCCTCCTTTACTACACTTCAGTTGATGATTTTCTTTTTCCTATAAGATGTGGGGAATTAAGCTAAAGTGCCAGCCTGGATATTAAGGTGAAATTCTCAATTTCCTGCAGTGGGTCACTCATTCCTAGCTCTAATATAACTAAATAATCTGTGGTTAATCTAAAATTCAGTGATCTTCAGAACATGACCTTGAGTCTAAAAGGCTTTCAAACCAACATCATAGCTCTTTCAGGAAGAAAACACAAATGCTCCTGGCTGCTTTAAAATCTAGCTCACAAGAATGTAGATGACTAGAAAAATATTTTCAGGTCAAAATCATGCCAGGTTTCAGTAATGGGAAATGTCATAGCTGACTTTTTCAGTCAACAAGAAGTCAGTCATCAAGAATTTATGGAGCACCCACTGGATGCCTAGATGAGAATGAGTCAGTTGAAATCTATAGTAAAGATGAGACATGTTCCCTGGCCTCAGGGAGTGTCATGGGGTGCCCTCTCTTCCTTTTGTTTTCCCTGACACTTCTTTAGATTTGCTCTCACTAAGGTTTAGTTCCATTCCTGACCTCAAAATTCACTGCTTTGCAGGAATGACTTTGGGGCTTTGACAACCAGGCAGATAAGGGATACAGATTAGACCAAGGAATTCTTTGGTACAGGAAACTATATTTGTCGATATGGATTAGCGCTTTCTCGGCAACTCATATCCTTAAAGAGTTGCTTAGACAAGTGAGAGGTGACTAGGGTTTTATTCTCTCTTTCTCTCTGTCTCTGACTCTCTGTGTTTCTCTGTCTCTATCTCTCTCCTCTCTTCCTTCATAAATGTGTATATGTGAATATATGGATACTACATACATATACACATATGTATACATACACATACACATGCACATGCACATGCACATACACATACACATACACATACACATACACATACACATACATATACATATACATATACATATACATATACATATACATATACATATACATATACATATACACAAAGGGCAGCTAGGTGAGACAGTGGATAAAGAGCTGGGTCTAAAGTAAGGAAGTCTTATCTTCCTGAGTTCAAATCTGGCCTTAGACACTCATTAGCTGTGTGACCCTAAATAAGTCACTTGACCCTGTTTGCCTCAGTTTCCTCATCCATAAAATGAGGTGGAGAAGAAAATGACATCTTTTCCAAGAAAACCCCAGATGGGGTCATGAAGAGTTGGACATGACTGAAAAATGACTGAACAGCAACAAAATTCATACATACATATGCATACATATATGTATATATACATATATACATATATATATGTATACAAACTTATATGGATGTGTATATAGGTATATGTACTGCTGCATGTATATATGTGTGCATATATATATATATATATGCATGTATACATATATATACACAAATATGCAGACCTTCTAGGCTACAAGTTTCTGTAAGAACTATAAACCAACTTCGGAAAAATTTTGTTTCCCCTCTAATACAGCCAAAGTTCAATTGCATTAGAAAAAGTTTTTTTCTTCACATACTTTATATATATCTTGGTATCCTGGTAATTGAGATGTGTGATATATAGGAGAACTTTTTTCTTAACTCTGGCCATGGGAGGGAGAAGATAGAATTTTTACCAAGTCTGTTTCTACTTTCTGTAGAAACTCGTAGTCTTATGGGTTTCAAATGCATTAGAGTGTGTGTGTATGTGTGTGTGTGTGTGTGTGTGTGTGTGTGTGTGTGTGTGGAGAGAGAGAGAGAAAGGAGACAGTGACAGAGAGAGAGAGAGAGAGAGAGAGAGAGAGAGAGAGAAAGAGAGTAAGAGAGACTGGCTGTTACTCTTGGCACATTGAATAGCCTCTCATGGTTCTAGTTTACTCTTTAAGATTATAATTTGCAAAGAAAGTACTGATCAACACAGGTAGAGGAAATTTCCTATTTCAGTGCAAGCAAAAATCAATTTCCTATCCCTAGAGCAGTCTTTTTAGAGGGGTAAATTAAATGTAGAGATGAGGAAGAATGAAAGATAATTCCATAGTTTCAAGTCCAGGGAAGTTATGGGGAGGGATAGGCTCTGAGTTGTCTCTGGGATATTCAGATGACCAGTACAAAGCCAGGAATGTGGAACTAGAATTTAAGGGACAGATAGTACTAGAGAAAGAGATGTGGGAGTCTTTCATGGAGATGTGCTAAACGAAGTTATGAATGGGAATCATTTGATGAGGTGTTTAAGAGACAGAATGCAGTGAAACAAAAGGAGAGAACTAAGGTGAATGTCTGAAAATATATTTACTTAGTTGGGAGGAAGAAGAACAAGCCAAGCAGACAGAGAAGCAAACAGACCAAGTCATAAGAATCAGTAAAGTCAATGAAGGAAAGAATACCTAGAAGGAGAGGTGGTGATTGGTATCAAATGCTACAGAATTGGTCAAAGAGAAATTGCTCTTTGAATTGGCAATTACACATTCATGACTGAAAATAGTGGAAGTGAATATCGAAGGGATAGTTAATAAAAAGACAAGATTTCAGGAGATACATCGTTATGTGTAAGGATCATGTAGCCCAGTGTAGCTGAATGACAGAGAGAAGTATCATATAAGAAGGCTGAAAAGATAAGAGGTTGTTGGTTTGTGAAAGGCTTTAAAATACAAACACAGGATTTTACATTGGATTCCAGAGAATCATGAAAGCATTTTTATTGGCTTTTTATTGAATTGGACCAGGATAATCATGATCAGATCAATACTTTAGAAACATCACTTGGACAGAGGAGGATGGATATGACTGCAAATAAATTTCAAGGAATGTGACAAACTAGAAAACTATTGAAATAGTGCAGGTATGAGTTGTTGCAGGTCTGAACCAGGATGGAGGCTTTTTGAATGGAAAGGTCTATATAAAAGAGATGTTATTTAAGCTAAAACTGACAAAACTTGTAACAGATTGACTACATAAGTCAAAGTTGCAATCCAGGATGGTGATTTCTGTAGTAATATCCAGGTTAGGAAGATGGGAGGGTTTGGAATGAAAGATAATGAGTTTTATTTTGGACATGTTAAATTTGAGATGCTTATGGAACATCTGTTTTGAAATTTACAGAAGACAGTTTGCAACCTAAGACAAATTCAGGAGAGAGACTCAGATTTAATATATAGATTTGGGAATCAAATCTTTACATAAATGCAGAGAACAGTGATCAATAGAATGGGTTGAACCAATCAAGGGTTCTAGGAGGTGTGCTTTGGAAATAGTAGACATGAACTGTGGCAGAGGAAAGGAATGGTCACTCTAAGTGGGTGAAATAATGTATGCAAAGGCATGAACATGGGAATGAGCAAGGTGTGTTTTGTGTGTAATGAGTGGATTGGCTTCACTGTCCACTTTGCTTTGGCTTCAGCAGTTATACCAATGTGCACTTAGAATGAAATTTAAAGTGTAGGAAACAGAAAGTGTTTTGTCCCCTTCGAAGAGTATCCTATTTTCCACTCTAGTTCTATTTTGCATGCCTCAGTCCTGACTCGGCCATCCCTCTTTCAATAGGTGCTTATGTTCTCGCCAGGAAAGGGCAGCCCTTGCTAAATGTTATGGTTTGGAATGATCCTTCACAAGGATGGAAAACTGAGTTAATTCAATTAAGGCCCAGGGTCCTGGGATTTGAACAAGCTACAGTCTCAATTTTATGAGAGGATGAAAAGTTAATTATTTGCCCAGCTTGAGTGAAGCCTACTTTGAAAATCCCTTTGCAAGAGAGTAATTTCCACTGTGACTTCCCTGTTAAAAATCAAGGAAGGTTTAACCAGGGTCACAGAGAGAATCTTTGGGTTTGGATGTTCAAATGTGGCCCTGGTGCCCTAGTGCTTCCTTTACCCCTACCCCACCCCTGGATTACAAGGTTTTATAATATAACTTGGGGGCCTCAAGTTAACTTAAGGATAAGGCTATTCACAGAGACCAGCTTGACGAAAATTTTTAACTTGGATTCAAGCAATCAAGCATTTATTTTGTTATTATTATGATTATTTTGCCTACTTCATGCCAAATAATCCATTTGACTGGATTTTTTTTTCCTTTTTTGACTGATTTCTTTGGCTTAACAGGATAAGTCAGGCAGAAAGCAGCAGGGAGATCCTGGCTCCAGAGGCAGAGCAGGAAAACCAGGTCTTATTTGTATCAGCCATGACGCAGGAGTTCCCCTCTCAAAAGAACTTTAGCTCTGTGATCAAACAGACCCTGATTCATCCCAGGCAGCCTGACTCAGGTTTCTTTCTCTATGGCTTATTACGCCCATCTCAGAGTAAAATTGGGGAGGAACTTTTTAAATAAAGTGCATATATAATTCATGCCTAGAGTAGCCCCAAAGGTAAGTAATAAGTTCCCTTCTACAAAAAGGATTCAATGTACAATAACTACATCAAGTGTAGGACAACAGTTTATTTCCTCTATTCTAGAACCCAAACAAGATGCAAAGGCCTCAAAGGTATGTACAACATATAAGAAAGCATAAAACTTCTGGAATATCTCATGGTACTCATACTTTTTTCAGAAAGTAAAGACACATTTGTGGGGCTGCTAATCAAATATTGTACATTTGCTTTTACTTCAGATCTAAGCCACCTAAAAATCTTTTGCCTATTTAGAGCCTGGATTTGGGTTACATTAGTCTTTAAGCTAAAAAATAATCAATCTTTCAGTAATCATCTTATCTACAGAGAAACATTCTGTTTCAAGGATCTTCTAATGAACAGACAACATCCAAATCAGGTATAACAGAACTCTGAGGTTCACAAGGTTGGAAATATCCATTATTCATTTGTAACTGGTCTATGTTCAGAAAAGGAAATGAAAGACCGAAAGAGAAGGCAATCCTCACCTAGAAAAGCAGATGTCCCCATGGCCATCCATCCCCCATAATTATTTGCAGTCAAAAATAGAAGACTAGATTTCATGAAATCTATTACCAAATTTGGGGAAAAAAATCTAGATACCGTCTTTTCAGAAATCATTTTTTAAAGTGGCCAGATAAAGTAGAGCCAGAGAACAAAGTGAAAATTGGAGAAAAAAAATCCACTGATCAGTTCCTCAGAGGAATTCCAAACTGAAAACACTCAGGAATAACATAGCTCAAATAAGAACTTCCAAGTTAAAATAAAAATACTGCAAGCAGCCAGAAATAAAAAAAAGAACCACAGTCAAGATCATGCAAGACTTAGCAGCAATTCCATAATAGGTGAGACAATCATGGAATATGATACTTCAAAAGGGAAAAGAAGAACAAGAATAACTTCCCCAGAAAATGTAATTCCATGTGGGCAGGGGAACAGATGAACATTTAATAGGCTAAAAACTATTCAAGCATTTCTGATGAAAAATCCAGAGTTAAATATAAATTTCTACGTGCAAACAGAAGTAAGAACTAGAAAGGTAAATACATGTGAGCAATCAGAAGGGCCCAAATGATGACAAAAAATAAGGAGTAAAGATACAGGTAATCCTTTAGTAGCCTTATGTTTTTGAGATTTACAGAGTGATTTAAATTAGATGGTGTCTGGTTTTGACATTGTTCTATTATGTTGATTTTGAAAAATGAAATGGAAATAAAAATAAATACACTAGGGAAGAAATGAGAGAGAAGGAGGAAGAACTTAGGATTTCACATAAATACAGTGCATGAGAAGTAGAGTGCATAAATACACGGGGAAAGATGGGGGATCAGATAATTCACAATAATTTCATTTCTATTTCAGCCAGAAAATGTTCATATATGATTATGCTGATCATAAAGACTAACTAAAAAGAAGAAACATAAGAACTAGAAATCAGGGTATGGATTTGGTGAAGATATAGAGGGACAGACTTTACAACAAAAGCCCAGAGCTCCCAGGCCATAGAAAAGATATTGCAAGTACTCACAAAGAAAGAATTCAGGTACCAAGAAAATTGAGTCAGGATCATGAATGATTTATCAGCCACCCCCACAAAAGGGCAGAAAATTTAGAATATGATATTCAGGAAAGCAAACTGCATGAGCTTAAGCCGAGATTAATTTACCAAAAATATCGGATTATAATCCAAAAAGAAAAAAAATGAATCTTCAAAGAAATAGATTTCTTCCAAGCATTTCTAATAAAAAGACTGGATCCGAGTTGAAACTTTGATGTTTAGACACAGGAGCTAAGAGAAAAGTAAAAAGGTAAACATAGGTGAACAATAATAATGGAATAAACAAAGATAAATCACGGAGAGATAATACATGTTCCCTCTCAATCCAGTCATTCTCAGAGATGATAGAGGAAGTCTAATCAGATAGAAGGCTGGAAAGTGGCTCTGTTATATCTTGATCTCAGAAGAGGAAACAAGAAGGGAAGAGGAATGCACTGGGGGAGGAGAGAAAGAAAAGTTAAGGTTAATGATTTCACAAAATGGGGATATGTAAATAGAATTTTATACCAACAAGGACGAAGGAATGGAGGAGCAGACAACAGTTGTGTATCATTCTCATCTGAAATGAGCAAAAGAGAGAAGAATACATACCTACATACAACTGGATACAGAAATACATTTCACTCAACAGAGAAACAAGAGGAAAAGGGGAGAAGGAAAAAGATGGATTGAGGAAGCAGTTAGATGACATAATGGATAAAGCACCAAGTCCAAAGACAGGAAGATTCAAGTTCAAATTAAACCTCAGAGACTTACCAGCTGTGTGACCCTGTACAAGTCACTTAACCCTGTTTGCTTCAGTTTTTTCATCTGTAAAAACGAACTGGAGAAGGAAATGTCAAACCATTCTGATATCTTTGCCAAGAAAACCCTAAATGGGGCCACAAAGGGTCAGACATGACTGAAATAACAAAACAACAACAGATTAAGAAAAGATTTATTTCTAAGCAAAACAAATTCTAACTGAGAAGATACAGAAATATTTACGGCAATTCTTTTTACAATAGCAAAGAACTCGAAACTAAAAAGGTGATCATAAATCAGAGATTATCAAAACAAGTTATGGTATTTGCATATGATAGAATACTATTGTACTGAAAGAATTGATAAAAAAAGTGGTTTTAGAGAAACGTAGGAAGACTAACATGAGCTGATGCAGAGTGAAATAAGCAGGACTAGGAGAACAATTTATATGTAAACAACAATATTGTAAAGACAAACATCTCTGAAAGACTTAGGGCTTCTGATTAGTGCAATAACCAATCATGATTCCAGAAGACTGTGATGAAGCATGCTACTCATCTCCAGAGTGACTCAGAGTGCAGACGTACATTTGGAAGACACAATGCTGGATTTTGTTTTCTTCACTATACATGTTTGTTACAAAGATTTCATTTTTCTTTTTCTCCCAGTTTTGAGGAATGGAGATGGAATGGACAAAGAAGAGGAGAAGATGAATTTTCATTTATTGAAAAAAAAAGAGTATTTGTTAAAAATAACACAAAGATCAATAATTTTCTCACATTGGCCTAAATTCATAAATTAAGTTGGTATGTTTATGTTTTTGTGATTATCAATACATTTTGTTTAAATTATTTTATTGGGAAATATTACATCATTTCCTTTATTTCCTCTTCATTTATTGTGACTATACTTGCTTGCTAAAAATTAAATCTTCTATTTTTCATTTTGAGGGAGAGATTTGGTGGGATGTGGGGAGGTGGTAATAATGATACTAAAAAAGAAGAAAATAAAATATTGGTCAGATATCTCCAAGAAGTGACACCTGAGCTGTGCTCTGAGGGTAGCTAGAGATTCAAGGGGGAAAGGGGGGAAGAGGGACAGCCTATTCAGAGATTTGGAGGAAAGAGAAAGAACATATATTCTCATCTAGAGAGAAGCATGGAGGCCAACTTGCTTGAAATATAGGCATGAAGAAGAATAATTAGACTTAAAATTTTGAAAGGAAGGTTTGAGATAGATGGTGAAGGCTTTTAAGAACTAAAGTCTCTTTAAGAGAGGGATGACATGGTCAGTTTTGTGCTTTAGGATTTATCAATTTTGTATTTTTGTGAAAGATAGATTAGAAAGATGAGGATTTGAACATGATCCTAAAGTAGTGGTTCTCAACCTGTGGGTCACGACCACTTTGGGGGTCAAATGACCCTTTCACAGGGGTCACAGGGGTTGCCTAAGACCATAGGAAAACACATATTGCCGATGATCTTAGGAACTGAGACACTGCTCCTCTATCCATCTCCAGGATGGTCCGCCCACATACAGATAGACCCACATATGAGTATTAAAGGGTCACAGCATTAGGAAGGTTGAGAACCACTGTCTTAGAGGAAAGTCTTTCTCTATCAAAGTGTGAATATTTTACCTGAGGGAACACACAATAATAGAACTCATGAGTTTATGATAGGATCTCACAATGGAAGGGACTGTAGGTCTCATCTAAATCCAGCCCTTTTATTTACAGATAAAGAAAGTCCAAGGAACGCGTGTCTTGCCAAAGTTTACGTAGACCTGGGAGGAGCAGTACTGTGACTGGAACACAGATCTTTGCATTTGCAATCCAGAGGTCCTTCTTATATACCACACTGGATCCCATGTTGACTGGGAATAGGATGCAAGGAGAATATGGAGGATGGGATGCTCCAAGGAAGGAAGATTCAGATAAATATCGGAGAAGAGCTTGAGGTTTGGAAATGAGGGCACTGGGATGTAGATTAGTGGATACTAAGAATCATGAGAAAGGGGCAACTAGGTAGCTTAGCAGATAGAATTTTAGATCTGGAGTCAGGAAGACTCATCTTAGTAAATTCAAATCTGGCCTAAGACACTTAATAGCTATGTGACCTTGGACAAGTCACCTAAACTAATTTGCCTCAGTTTCCTCATCTGTAAAATGAGCTGGTGAATGAAATGGCAAATCACTCCTGTATCTTTGCAATAAAAACCCCAATGGGGTCACAAAGAGTCGGACACAACTAAAAAATGACTAAACAACAGTAAAGGACGGTGAGAAGGGGAAGAGAGAACAGGAAAGAGGGAAAATTACTAAAGAATGCTAATATATATCACTTATATATTATAATATGGATTATATATAAAATGATATACATATATAATATGCATTATATATTATTTGTTGATGTACATTATTTTATTTATTTGTTTTGATGTGGTCCTTGAGCTGTGGTTTTAGTGATGTAGAGACACATGCAACAGTGGATAGAAAGTCAAGTGGAGACGAGGACCTGAATTCAAATATTGCCTTTGAAATATCCTAACTGTGTGTCCCTGAGTAGGTCACACAACTCTCTCTAAAACTACAAATTACAGATAAGGCAGCAATCTGCATCAGTGGAGGTTGTTTCCTTACTGGGAAGCCCATTCACCCAATGCATGTATCGTAGGGAATATGGATAAGGACTATAATTCCTTGATATGTGGGATTCCTAGATGAGAAAACTCCTTTTACCAATGCATCTATTTTTTTTCCTCTGAAAACTAGTCTTGAAGAATTTCCTAGAACACTGAAAGGGTCACACAGTCAGTCACTATGTGTCACTGGCAAAACAAAATTGCAGCATGACATAGCCTCAGAGCAAAGACTTTATACATTAATATATATTCAAAGTCAGGATGTGTTTGGGATGTGCAGGGAGGACTAGCACCTCTGGCATGAGAACTGCTGAGCCCTTTTCAGGGTTGTTCATCCATCTGTGGTGTCTACCTTTCACCCGACTCAGTTTTGGCTCCAAGAAGCTGTAGAATGTACAGCCTAGCCACACCCATCTGTGCAGATAGGCTAACCCAGAGTTAGGGTAACCAACAGGCCTCAAATCCATTGGCATTATGGGGATGTCTACCCCAAGCAGATGAAGACTTTCCTCAGCAGAATAGGTGAAAGAGAACATTTTGTTCCAATGACCATGAAGGCAGCTGAAGTAAGTGATGTAGAGCACTTAGAGTTTGGTCAGACGTTGAAGAGGCCAACGTCATCGACTACACCCTGGGCCATCACCAGTCATCTTGCTTTTGTCCTGCCACTGGACTTTGATGATTCAGGAAGAGAGAGTGAACCTGGCAACTTTGTACAATTCTGCCTCACTTAAATCCAATTCATAAACAAATCAAGAAACCTTGTCCATACTGTCATTGGTCCTTTTTGAAAACTAAGGACAAGCAACAACAACAGCAACAACTCACATCCAGGAAAAGTGCAAAACCAAAATTAAATTGCAATGATAATCAAGAAAAAATAAATACCATGCTCAATGAATCAATTCATCAATAAACATTTATGAAATGTTTTCGATATGCCAGGCACTTTGGTAATCTTCCGGAGATACAAAGAAAGACAAATAACAGTTGTGTCCTCAAGGAGATCATAGACTAAAGAGGAGACAGTATGTACAAATGAGTTATCAACAGGACAAATTGGAGGGAAAGGACCAGAAGTAAAGGCAATCAGGAAGGGCTTCCTGTAGAAGGTGAAGTTTTAGCTGGGACTTGAAGAAGGATGAGCAGATGAGGAATGGGAACGTTATAGGCATGGGGGACATGGGGACATGAAGCATCTTGTTCAAGGGACCAAAAGGAGTCCAGTGTACTTGAAGGGGATTGGGAGGATGTTTTGTTGAGCTTTTTTCACAAAAGGTACAGTGGATAGAGTGTAGCTAGGTGGTGCAGTACATAGAGTATCAGGCCTGAAGTCAGGAAGATCATTTTCCTGAGTTAAAATCTGATATCAGACACTTACTAGCTGTGTGACCATGGGCTAGTCACTGCTTGCCTCAGTTTCCTCATCTGTAAAATGAGCTGGAGAAGGAAATGACAAAGCCATTCCAGTATCTTTTCCAAGAAAACCCCAAATGGAGTCAGGAAGAGTCAGATACAACTGAAAAGCAATTGAATAGTAGCAACAGTGGATAGAACTTTGTGCTTAGATTTGGGAAGATCCTACTGAGTTCAAATCCCTCCTCAGACATTATCTGTGTGATTCTGGAAAAGTTCCTCTCTCTCCCCCTCAGTTTCCTTATCTGTAAAATGTGGGGGTTGGACACAGTGACCTCCAAGTTCTCTCCCAGCTTTAAATTTATGACTTTGGGATCCAGTAGTGTGACCACAGGCCAG
This sequence comes from Pseudocheirus occidentalis, assembly GCA_028646575.1. Taxonomy (NCBI): domain Eukaryota; kingdom Metazoa; phylum Chordata; class Mammalia; order Diprotodontia; family Pseudocheiridae; genus Pseudocheirus; species Pseudocheirus occidentalis. Next base: position 170,898,090 of record CM053593.1, on the reverse strand, counting down.
GACTAATTTCACTAAGGAGTATGGAGGGGGCTGGAATTCACCAAGGATATACCAAAACACAAACATGCCGAAAGTAATAGAAAAAGTGGGTTTTGCAAAAAAAAAATCATAATCATAAATTTTTTTAAAGTGTGAATTGTCCTAAGGGACCTAGTGGAAAAGGAGATGAAAGACAAAGAATTAGCTAACCTAGATGTATGAGAGTCTGAGAAAAGAAAGAGGTGGAGAGTACATGATGAAAGCCCCAAACATAGTGCAGGTGGAAAAGATATTTATTTTATTTAGCATTAATTGCAGGAAAGAGTCTATAAAATGTGTTCAAAAATTATTAAGCCTCCTATGCAATGCCAACATTATGCCATTCTCTGCTCTGGGCCAGGTGTATTATTCCTAGCTCCCTGAATGAAAGTAAATAATTGCTTTTTCATGTATTCTGAATATTGAATTTTGTTATTTTTCTGTGGCTCTCTTTCTGAAGATTTGTGGCTTAGCTGAGCACGAATCTGAAGATACGCCTGGGCTCCATTTAATGAGGGAAAATTGATGAAGTGATGTCCTAAGGACAGAATTCCCTCCTCCATTCCTTAAATCCTATTTCCTAGTAAATCTTGCTTTACCCTGGTTCCCCATACCCAAAAGTCTCAGATATAACATGTCCCTACCTGGTCTGGGGAATGTTTGCTAACTTACATGAGGCTGCTGTTACTAAGAAACTTCACATAGACTCTCAAGCCAAGTACCCAGGGAAATCCAAACTATATAGTTTGAGATCTAAGACCCAATAACTGGATCAAACAAAAAAGTGCAATTTTCCCACAACAGATAAATACCTTTCCTTTTCCCATCAATGGGTTCTAAAACTAAGAGATTTATATCCCTGGGATGTAGATAGGGGTGCAAGAAGATAATATTAGAGATGAGCTAGTCAAATTCATTTATTACAGAGCTGAGAAAATGAAGTCCTAGACAGTTTAAGTGATTTGATGAAGTTCACAATACCTACTTGGTAGCAGAGTAAGATGGAGAACTGTCCTCCCCGTATCCTGCCTCTCCCCTCTCCATATATAAACACATTCATAAATACGTATTCATATACATATATAATATACAATGACTTTAACTTATGCACACGGAATTAAAAAGCCCTGCTAGGGAAACAGCAAAATGGTGGTGCTAAAGGAGATTATGAAGCCCTAGCATTGTAGAGTTCTAAGGCATAATACAAACTGTTTGATTCAATTCCTTCATTTTATGTATGAGAAAAATGAGGTTCTGAGAGTGGATGTAAATTGTGAATAAGTAACCAATGGAGAAATTCAAATATGAAAAGCTAACTAGTTTAGAACTTTAGAACAAAAGTCATTGGCTCTTTCCCATGTATCATGGTACTCTCTCCATCCCATTTTTAAACTAATAATAATATAATTGATTCTATCTGGGAGAGTTTAGGTATAAAGGTAAAACTGTGACCAAGATGCACTCAATTCATATATTTATCAAATATTTAGTTAATATCTACTAAGAACAATACATTAGGGATTAAGCAAAAAATAAATTAAAGAGTCCCTGACCTCAAGAAATTTATAATCTCATAGAGAAATTAATAAATGGAAAGATTAATATCATACAATATAATACATATACATGTGTTATTAATTACTATTATTAACCATATGTTATTATGTAATAAGTGCATGAGTAATATAAAGTGTTGAGATCTGAAATCATTTCTAGCTGGTAGATCTATGAGAAGGCCTCATCAAGGAAGTAGCATTTGAACTCATCCAATGTACTCTCCCAATCTGACACTCATTTCCTTCTTCTGGTGTTCTTTACTGGCTAAGTCTTCTTGTGATTTTGATACATGGACATTTCTCAAAGTGGTATGTGTTAGAGAATGATATAAAAGGTACGAAAATGTTATCCTGTCTTTTTCCTTCTTTCCTTCCTTGCTTCCTCCCTTTATTTATTTCCCTCTCTCCGTGTTTTTTCCTTTTTTCTTTTTTCTCTTCCTCCTTTTCTTCCTGTCTTTTTCTTCCTTTATCTCTTTGTCCATTCTTTTCTCTTTCTTCTTTTTTCCTTCCTTCCCTCCATTCCCACTCCCTCTATTTCTTCTTCCTCCCCTCCTTCCCTTCTTTCCTTCTTTCTTTTTCTCCTTTCCTTTCTTCTTTCTTTCTTTCTTTCAGAGAATGCTTAACTGCTACTAAGAATGTTTCAAGTTCTTTTAATACTCCTATCAAGCTCCATGATAATGATGATCTATTATCCCAGCCTAGACCACCAACACTATTTCTCTTCTATAAAACGCAGATACTTTATCAATTTGTAATCATAAACCAAACCCCATCTATGTCAAAAATCAATCTGTCAGGATGCCCTAACTGCAATATTCCTTTGAACTCTACAAAAGCATATGTCTAAGAGAAGAGGGAAAATGTTGAAAAGGTGTTGTTAAGGTTTCGCTGACCCTTTTACAGTGTAATCTTCACTGTTCTCTATGAAAGACTTTAGGTGATTCACAGAATAGTCTAGCACACAAGAGTTTCCCCAAGGAAACACCCCCAGGAATGACCTCAGAAACACAGAGCTATCAGGAACCACAGCAGTTTGTCATTGAATGATTTTACCTGGCTCTCTTGCCTCCTTCAAACACATAGGGTTCTGGGACTGCAGCAAAATAGGCCAATTTAAATAAACCTACCATAGAAAGCACATCAGCTGAGAGATCCTGGCATTTTCTAATTTTACTTGCTGCTTCAAAGTAGAAGATAAAGATATTGGAAGAGATTCTGCCTTCATGTCACATTGTTCAGCTGTCTTTTCTCTCCAATTATGCTAAAACTACATTGTCCAAGTTTCAGGTAACTTAATTCAATGAATCTGAGATAAGAAGGAAAGAACAGCAAGAAAATAACTCGATAAATGGGATGTTCATAGCAAAACAAATAGGGAATTTAAAATAGGAATTAGGAATAGGAAAACTGAAAATGGTTAGCTAGCAGGGAGAAGTTCTAGACTAGGAGTGGGGAACCTGTGGCCTCAGAGGCACATGTCCTCCGCTAGGTCCTCAAGTTAGGCCATTTGACTGAATCTAAACTTTTATTAAGATGATTTATACCGTGAAGTTTGGGTTAAGTCAAAGGGCCAGATTTGAGAATCTACAGGGTCACATGTGGCCTTAAGGCCATAGGTTCCCCACTCCTCAACTAAAGGAGACAGGATCACAGACTAAGAAGAGGGAAAGAAAATAAAGACTAGCTAGGCTAGAGAAATAAAGGGATCCTTAGAATTCTTAGAAACCAATGCCATGAGTTATCTACAGATATCAAGTACAGGGAAGGAAAGAGGTCTCCTTTTTTTCTCCCAGAGACAGGACATAGAATCAGAAGACCTGGTTTTGAATCCTAGCTCTGCCATATACCACCTAGGTGACCCTAGGTAACTGACATTCTCCCCGAGCTTCAGGTTTTTCTTTATCTTCTTTTTTCCATTTGTGAAATGAGAACATTGAATTAGATAACACTCGGGGCGGGGGGGAGCCTGGTACAGTGAATAGAGCACTGACCCTAAAGTCAGGAGGACATGAGTTCAAATATGGCCTCAGACACTTAACACTTACTAGCCTTGTGACCTTGGGCAAGTCACAACTCCATTTGCCCTACCTTTCCCCCCTCCAAAAAGCAAAAATAAAATAAAAAAATAAAAGATAACTTTCTAGGGTTCCTTCAAGGTCTAATCTCTTACTTGTTAAACCTGAGAGGCAGTATGGAATAGTGACTGAAGGTTGAGACTTGGACCAAGAAAGGCCTTCTTCACTCAAAGCCCACCTGAAACACTTAATGACTGTGTGACCCTGGGCAAGTCACTTAAAATCTCTAAGCCTCATTTTCCTCATCCACCAAATGAAGATGATAATACCCATAGCACTTACCTCAAATGCTCCAATGAAAGAGAAAAAGTACAGTGCTCTGGAACTCTGAAAGCACATTTTAAGCATCAGTAATTTTGTTTAAAAAAAAGAGTTAAATCACTAATAAACTATCAAATGCTATGGTATTTTCTTAAAGGGAAAAAAAAGTCTTTCATAAGGAGAAAGAGAAAGTCAGGGGACTGATCTCACAAGTTTATACTTTATCCATGGCCCAGTAGTGCCTTTATATAACTCTACATGAGCACTGAGCTGAGACTTAATCACAATCCTCCTGGCCAAGAAACCATGAAGTTTTCTGCCCCTCCCACACCCACTTCTTCCTGTCCTTTCCCTGACACATTCAGAGACCCATGATCACCTCCAAGGTGGTTTAGGGTATCTAAAGGAGCAATGGGAATGACTTGCAACACAAGCAGAACAGAAGAAAAGAAAGAAGATGAACTGGCACCAAGGAGCGTCTGTAGACCCAGCAAAACTTCATTGTTTGATGTCTGTCTGCTCTGAGCCCTTGGGGAGGGAGCCCGGAGCACTGTGGTTTCTTTTACTACTGGTGACTTGTTTTAAGCTGGGACTTGCCAATAAACGTGAGCCATGAGGTCACTTTACTGCAGGGCTGTTCCCCCAACTATACACTGTGCAGCTGGCTAGTAGTAACCTTTTAACTAGTGTCTGTCTTGGTGGGGAGCCTCAATTAAAGAAGGGAGAGGTAAAGGGGGAGGTAGGAGGCTGTGGTATGTTTGGAGTTGCAGTAACACATGTTTGCAGGTCCCTTTCTCAGAAGAGCTGGCCAGGCCAGAGGGAGAGATTCATAGAACTCTCCCAGGAGCATCCTGTTTGGGGAATTCAGGAGGCAATTAACCATCCTGGGGAAGAGTTTAGAAAAGGTAGTTGATATAGTAGAAAGAGCTCTAAATGGGATTGCAGAAAACTTGTGTTCAAATTCCAACTCTATTGCTTAGCTCTGTGATAATGGACAATTTAGTTATCTTCTTTGAACTCAAAGGACCTGTAACTATATAAACCCCAGAACAGGGACGGGGAACCTGTGGCCTCCAAGGCAACATGGGACCTTTTACATCCTTGGGTACAGCCTTTTCACTGAGTCCAGGTTATACAGAAGAAATACTTTTATTAAGGGGATTTGTTCTGTGAAATTTGGATTCAATCAAAGGGTTGTGGTTGAGGATCTGGAGGGCCACATGTGGCCTTGAGGCCACAGGTTCCCACCCATGCTAGAACATTCTCCAATAGGGAAACTTCCTCCACGGAGTTAAAACTCTTTAGTGGACAGAGCAGTGGAACAAGGGAATCAGGTCCTGCTTACATATTTTCAGGACAGAAACTTTCAGAGATGTGGCTCTTCTAGTAATATATTCTATGGTTAAGAGAAAAGAACTTGAGAACTGGTCTGAAATGATTGTACTACTGAGGAAGCAGCTGGTGATGAAAATCAATGTCTTCATCTTAAATTGGACATATGCCCCACAAGGATTCCTGGAAGAGTTAAAGAAAGAGATGAGTGGTAGAGGAAAAGAAATGAGAGTGATACAAGAAAAATCATGAAAATAAAATTAGCAACTTGGTAAAAGAGACCCCAAAATTCACTGAAGCAATGAATTCCTTCAAAAAAGAAGAATTAGGTAAATGGAAAAAGAAGTCCAAAGGACCACTAAAGAAAATAATTCCTTAAAAATTAGAATTGGTGGACAGAGTCAAGATGGCAGCATAGAAGCAGGAAAACTCTACATCTCCCCCCATAATCACTTCAAACACCTAGAAAATATGACTCTAAACAAATTTTAGAGCTCCAGAACCTACAAAAGTACAGAGAAACAAAGCTCCCACTGAAGACAGCCTGGTAGGCAGGACAGGAAGGGCTCATCTAAACACACTGCAAGCCAAAACCTACCTGTCCTAACACCGTGGCTTGGCCCTGGGGCGGTCAGGACAAGCTGCAGCTGGAGCTTTCAGGAGAGTGGATCACGGACAACTGCGGCAGTTTCCAGAATTATCAACCCATAAGACACAAGGACAAAGTGAAAGGTCAGTGGAACTCAGCTAAATTTGGGGGGGGGAAAGCAGGTCTGGCCATCTGCCCACAGGGCAAGAAAGCAGCAGAAGCGGCAGCCCTGCAGCCTCTTCCATGTGAATGCTTCAGAAGCTCCTGGCCTACAGATTGTAGGGGGGCCTAAGCGATCATTCAAAGGGTAAGCATTCTTGCCTTAAGCTTCCTGGATCAGGGTCATGGTCTTGGATAGTAGTCCTGAGGTAAGTGAAGAGCGAGCCAAAGCTGGTGGGGGCTGTAGAGACAGCCTCCTAATAGCTCCAGGAGCCATGAAAACCCCAGTTATTTGGGACAAAGCTCTCCCCTCTGAAATCAAAGTTCTAATGAGCCCCAAAGCCAAGTAATTGACTGGCAACATAAGCAGGCAACAGAAGCAAAGCAAGAACAGCAACCCAACTTTATATTCCTTTTTTAGGGACAAAAAAGATCAAAGCATGGAATGGGAGGAAGACATCACAGTCAGAAAAAAAAGTTTCCAAGAAAAATGTAAACTTGTTACAAGCCATAGAGGAGTTTAAGAATGATTATGAAAACGAAATAAGAGAAGTGGAGGAAAAATTGGGAAAAGAAATTAGAATGATGCAAGAAAATAATGAAAAGAGAATCAACAACCTGACTGAAGAAATAACACCTTAAAAACAGACTCTAATTCAAATGGCAAACGATGCTCAAAAAGCCAATGAGGAGAAGGATGCCTTAAAAAGTCGAATTTGTCAGATGGGAAAAGAATTGGGGGAGGGGGTACACAGTGGGATTGCTCTTATGGGAGGGATAGGGAAATGACGGAGAAATTTTTAACTCAAAATTTCATGGAAATAAATTATGTAAACTAAAAATAAACAAAAGTTTAAAAATATTAGAATTTGGAAAGTGGAAGCTAATAATTGCATAACACATCAAGAAGTAATAAAATGACATCAAAAGAATGAAAAATAGATGAAAATGTGAAATAGTTCATTGGAAAAGCAACTGACATGGGAAATAGATAAAGGAGAGATAATTTAAGAATTCTTGGACTACCTAAAACTGTAATCAAGAAAAAGAGATTAGACATCATATTTCAAGAAATTATTAGGGAAAATTGTTCTGATATATTAGATCCAGAAGATAAAATAGAAATTGAATGAATCTGTCAATCACTTCCTGAAAGGGATCCCAAAATGAAAACTCCAAGGAACATTACCGCCAAATTCTAGAGCTCCCAGGAAAAGGATGAAATATTGCAAGTAGCTAGAGACAATTTATATATTGTTGTGTTACAGTCAGAATCACATAAGATTCATCAGCTTCCATGTGAAAGGAATGGAGAGTTTGGAATATCATATTCTGGAGGGCACAGGAGTTAGGATTACAACCAAGAATAAACTACCCAGTAAAACCAATTATTTTCCTTTGGAGGTGGGGATATATAATAAATGAAGGATTTTTAAGCATTCTTGATAAAAAAAAAAGACCAGGGCTGAATAAAAATTTCTACATTCAAGCACAAGATGCAAGAGAAGTGTAAAACAAAAACAAAAGAAGTAAACATGAAAGAGAAATTATTAAGGGATTCAATAATGTTAAACTTTATATTCCCATATGGGAAGATGATACTTTAACTCCTAAGAACTATATCATTATTAGGGTAATTCGAGTCTACAAAAAGAGAGGGTGCAGGTGTGAGTCAATAATGTTAGGATTATCTTCCCCCACCCCTCTAAAAGTGAAATGTTAAGAAAGAGGGGGGCACTGGAATAAGAGGGAAAGGAAAGGAAGATTGGGGTAAATTACCTCACATAAAAGATGCACGTAAGGAACAGTTTTTGCAGTAGAGGGGAAAATGGGGGTGGTTGGGCAATACTCAAACTCCCCTTTCATCAGAATTGTTCCAAAAGGGAAGAATGTGTGTGTGTGTGTGTGTGTGTGTGTGTGTGTGTGTGTGTGTACTCAGCTGAGTATTGAAATTTATCTTATCCAACAGAGAAGTAAGAGGAACAGGGGATAAGAGAAGGAGAAGATGACAAAAGGGCAGGGCAGAGAAAGGGAAGCACTGAGTAGAGGAAAAACAGACTTTTGAGGAGGGGCAGAAAAAAAGAAAAAGAAGGAAACAGGATAGAGGGAAATACACAATAAATACAACTTGTGAATATAAATGGAATCAGTTCACCAGTAAAAAAGAATCAGATAGCAGAATGGACTAGAATCCAACTATATGTTGTTTATAAGACACTCAGAAACACAAAGAGAGTTAAAATAAGTGATGAGTGGAATCTATTATGCTTCAGCTAAAGTTTTTCTAAAAAGGCAGGAGTAACAATCATGATCTCAGACAAAGCAAAATTAGATCGAATTAAAAGACATAATCAGGGAAACTATATTTTGATAAAAAGTACTTTGGACAATGAATTAATATCAAAAATTTTACAGCAAATTTCTCTGATAAAGACTTCATTTCTTAAATATATAGGGAACTGAGTCAAGTTTATAAAAATAAGAGCCATTCTCCATTTGATAAATGGCCAAAAGATATGAACAGGCAGCTTTCTGGAAAAAAAAATCAGTTATCTACAGTCATATAAAAATAGTTTAGATCACTAATGATTAGAGAAGCGCAAATTGAATCAACTCTGAGTTACCACCTCATACTTATCAGAAACAATAAATGCTGAAGGGAATGAGGGGGAAAAAACACACCAATGAACTGTTGGTGGAACTGTGAACTAATCTGACCATTCTATAGAACAATTTGGAACTATGCTCAAAGGGCTATAAAATTGTGCATACCTTTTGACTCAGCAATGCCAATAATATATCCGTATCCTAAAAAGATTAAAGAAAAAAGGACCTATATGCTCAAAAATATTTATAGCACCTTTTTGTGGTAGCACAGAATTGGAATCAATTAGAAAACATGTAAGATCAGAAAGAAAGACTGGGTCAAAACTTGCTGTCCACCAGGTGAAATTAAAAGAGAGTTGTAATCTACTATCAGAGGAAGCATAATCTATTGGGCTGAAAACTTCTTGGGGCCATGAACTGTGTTTTGCTTCTTTTCATATCCCAATCATTTAGCACATAATAGGGAATTAATAAATGACTTTTGATTTACTGATAGAGCACAACTAAAAGTTCACAGTAGCAATAGAATTAATGAAATATTATTTTGGAAGGAATCATAGAGCCAATATTGATACAAAATACATATGATCAGATGATATAATATCTATTTTTGTACAAGAAAAGTTAACAGAATTGCAAAAAAGATATTGAAAATAATTCAATAATAGTAGGATACTTTAATGTTCCTCTTTAAAAGTTTGACAAATCTACCAGAAAGATAAGCAAAAGGGAAAATACAAATTTGAAGAATTTAGTGTTAGTGGATTTATGACACCTTTATAATAGGAATATTAACGTATTTCTTAGTACCATATAATACATTTACAGAAATTGACTATAGAGAAATTATAGATAAATGTAAAAAAGTCATAAATGTTACACACATCTTTTATAATAATCAATACAGAGAAGAAAAGAGACATAGACCTAAATGTAGACATAAGGACATCTTGAACCCTAAGTAGATGTAAGAACAAATCAGTAAAATGATGAATAGCTGTGAAAGACAAAGATAACGATGACACATCCCCAAAATTTCTGGGAAACAGATAAAACAGTCCTCAGAGAAAAATACGTATTCCTGAAAACTATAACAAATTAGAACAAATAGAGGTTTAGTGAAAAATGAAAGTGCAATTGAAAGTTCAAGAAATAAGCAAACCTAAAGCAAGCATGGACAAACAAATTTGGAAAATAAGATATATTGATAATTTGGAAAACACGAAGTCAACAAAATTGAAAAGCAAAGTTAAAACTAGTCTTTTGAATAAGGCTGACAATATCGATCGTTTTAGTTGACCTAATAAAAAGGAGGAAAATTAAATTAAAATATAAAACAGGGTAAAAATCACAAAAGAGAAGAAATAAAAATAATTTTCAGAATACACAGCAATATGACATAAAATTAAGAAATTTTAAAAATAGAGGTTTATCTACAAAAAATGAAAGAATCAAATTAGAATATGATTCCAAATTAAAAGAAGGAAATTATATTCTAATAGCAAGAAAGGGAAACTGGTTTAGATTAACACGCAAAAGAATTCTATAAAAGTATTAAAGAATAATTAATACCTATGGAACAGAAATTATCCTGAAAAACTGAGAAATAAAACACTCTCTCAAACTCCCTGTTCGACAAAATATGGTCCTAATACCTAAAAAAGAAGAATAAAACAAAGAAAGAGGACTAGAGTCAAATATATTAATACTGCTGAAAAAAAGTTAGATGATATCCTCTCAAAAAAACTACAGTAATTAAAATATCATTCCCTATATTCATGTTGACTTTGTATCAAGCATGAAAAATAGTTCAACATTAAGAAAACAACATATATCCTGTATTAAATACAAAAATCACATCCAAAGCCTTATAATTACATCCATAAATGCAGAAAACCTTTTTGACAAAATACAGAGCTAATTTTTATTTTTAAAAAATCATAAACTGTAGACCTAGAAGGAATTTCTTTAGTATTATCAAAAAGCATCAATCAAAACCAAAAGCTTGCATTAGAAGAAATTGAAAATATCAGAAGTTTTCCCAAAAGAGATAGAAGTAAAATAAGACTGCCTCACTCCCTACTGATATTTCACATTGTTATAGAAATGCTAGATTAGAAATAGCAATTCGAGAAGAGAAAGAAATTTAAGGTATAAAGAGAGGTAAAAAGAATCAAAACTGTTCATATTTGCACACACACACACACACCCAAAAAAACTGGATGCTTTACTTAGAGAATAACATAAAGTCATCAAAGAAACTGAAATAAGTAACAGGTTCTGCAAAGTTAACTGGATACAAAATCAACTCACAGAAATGAATAGCATTTCTATCTATCAGTAATAAAATATAGGAGGGTATAACAAAAAGACAAGTCATTCTAAATAGCTAAAAATGCGTAAAATGTCTTGGAGTCAATATTATAAAACCAAACAACATACAGATACAATTACAACTTCTCCTAAAAAATAAACAATTATATAAATAACTGGCAGGATATTCAGTGCTCATGGCTGGGGATAATTTACAGAGCTAGACAAAATAATAACAAAATTCATGTGAAGGAACAAAAGATCTACAATTTTGAGGGAAACAATGAAAAGGAATAGGAATGAAAGAAGAAGAGCATGTCCAGGCTCCAAATTATATTATAAGGCAACCACCATCAAAGATATTTTTGACTGTTTTTAAAATCAGAAAAATAGATCAGTGTAATGAATGAGACAAAGTAGAATCAGAAGAAATTGAACTCAATAATGCAGTGTTTGTTATACCTGAAAATATAGATTACCTGGGAAAGAACTACCAATCTGACAGCATCTGCTGGAAAAACTGGGAAGCAATATGGCAGAAAATGGGTTTGAATAAAAAATTTATGCAATAAATCACAATAAACTCAACTTGGATATGTGATCCATATATTAAAGGTCATGTCAGAAGAAAGTCAGATGGAATATTATTCATAGTTATGACTAGGACACGAAGTTTAACTAAACAGGGAATGGAGACCATCACAAAAGATGAAGTAAACAATTTTGATTAATTGTAACTGAAAAGCTTTTGCACAAACAAAATGTTTACAACTAGGATAATGGAGAGAAAAAATTTTTGTGTAAAATACCTCTACTAATGATCAGATAACCAGAACATATGAGTAACTAGAAGGAAAATATAAGACAAACACAATTCTCCAAAATATTAAGTTCTCAAAAAGTATGTGTAGGAGGGGGGGCGGAATTCTCAAGAAAAATGTAAGCTGTTAACAGTCATATATAGTTAGGATATAAGCTCCATGGAGGCAGGCACTGTTTTTACCTTTCTTTGAATCCCCAGTGCTGAGCCCAGCACCTAACCACATAGTAAGCACTTAATTGTTTACTGACTATTGAGTGAATTTGATAAGAATGCCCCAAATCACTAATAATAAGAGAAATGCAAATCCAACCAATTCCAAAATTTCGCTTCATTTAGCAAAGCTGCACAGGTTTTATCATGTTTTGTTTTTTAAAAAGATGAGAATAACTTTAACCTGGAATTAAGAGTGTAGATGACTACGCATAATGTCAGCTATTTCAATGTGTTGTTAAGTTTTGCTGAAAAACTTTTTTTCACTCTTTTTTTTTAATCATAAGGATTGGGAAATGTAGGTGATATAAAAACAAAGAGAGATACATTTGCTTATATGTTAAATATCAAATATGTCTATTATATATATAAACTTGGAAATTGATATAAATTCTCTGAACCTTAATTGCTTATCTGAAAAGTGTAGATAATAATAATTAAGTTCTACTAAAATTTTCTTAGATGACTCATTGTAATAAAAGTTTATACCAGCAGACCTCAAGGCTCTGAAAGGTTGCAAAAATCATTGATTATCATTAGGTAAGATGTTAGACCAAGCAACCTAATTTCCACAAAAATTTTTGCATAATAGGTGGATAAGACTGAAAACTATCATGATTTATAAGACATAGCCAAGGGTGCACAATGATTCTTACTAGGTGTTGTAGTAGATACATACTAGATGGTGTAGTACAGTGGTTCTCAACCTTCCTAATGCCACGACCTTTTAACACTCATATGTGAGCGTATCTGCATGTGGACCGGATCGCCTGGAGAAGGATAGAGGAGCAGCGTCTCGGTTCCTAAGGCCATGGAAAATATGTGTTTTCCAGTGGTCTTAGGTGACCCCTGTGAAAAGATCATTCAACCCCCAAAGGGGTCACGACCTACAGGTTGAGAACTGCTGGACTGTGGTAGATAGAGTATGACACCTAGAATCAAGAAGAGAAGAGTTAATATTTGGCCTCAGATAGTTACTGTGTGACTCTGTGCTAGTAGCATAACCTTTGTTTACTTTGGTTTCCTCATCTGTAAATTGGGGATAATAATAGCACCTACCTTGTTGTAAGAATCAATTAAGATACTAATCATAGAGTACTTAGCACAATACCCAGCATATAGTAAATACTGTAGGAACATCAGTTGTTGCTGTTGCTTTTATTATTACTGTTGTTATTATATGACCCATAAGATCAGCATCAAAAAGAACTGAACATACCACCAGACCTTTAAATTGCTGGCTTACAAAGTGCTGAAGTCAAGGTTTCAAAAACAATGATTCATACTAAACCATATTGTTCTCATTAAAAATAGCATTTTTATAAACAGCATTTTAGCTAGCTTAATTAATATATTAATTAAATGTATTAATATGTTAATTGAATTTTTAAAAATTAAACCTAAAACTGTTTTAAAGTACTTTTTCATTTACTTTTTTCTCATTCTTTTAAAATGTATATTTGTATATATTTATGTTGTATATAACATAGATAATACATGTGTATTCTATATAATTTATCATTTAAATTTATAAATCTAATTTATAAATAAATATACATACACTGGCTCATTTATTTTTCAATGAATGAGGTGTGTATGACAAAAAAAGTATGGAAACAGGTTACATTTCCCCATCCAAGATCCTTTGCACTATCTTACAGCAAACTTTCTCATGCCCATATAGTTGAAGGTATATGATAGACTGTATCAGTTAACGTAACAGTAAAAATCTGATGAATCAAAGAATAAACCATAGAAACAACAGATTATCTCAGTAAACAGAAAAATTGTGAAAATAAGACAACACACCAAACCTTTTGGGATGCAGGCAAAGCAGTTCTCAAGGTAAAATGTATATCTCTAAGTACTTTCATCAACAAAAGAAAGAGATCAATTAATCAGGCATGTAGTTTTTTTTAAGGGCCACAAAATGAACAAATTGGAAAATCCCACCTAAATACAAAATACAAAAATTTTAAAGTACATGACAAATTCAACACAGTAGTTCCAAAATGTTCCTGTTTGTCTATACCCCCCTTCTGAATTTCCTTCTGCTCTCATCTCCTTTTAAAAAAATTGACTAATGCTCTTTTCTTCCTTTTCTCCTTTTCTTTTGACATCATTATCATTACCCTTCCTTGACTCAAAACCCTTCCTACAAATAATAACAATAATAATAATTGATAAATAAAACTAGGAGCTATGTTTTAATGTCTAAACCTCAAAGAATTAACCAGACCAGAATTAAAAGCAAAGCCAAAAAAAAAAAAAAGACAAAATAAACAAGCTCTACCTAAGGGAAATTTGCAATTTCATATATAATTACCCTATTTCTTTATATATGAACATGTTAATGCTTGTTGATTTTTGATAAGTTCGTAATAATACAATATTTTTTGAAAGATTCAAATTGTGAGAGTCAGAGATAAAAAAGGGAATTCTAAAAATGGAGAGTGTTATGGCAAATCTACAGAGGTGCATTAGGAATGCCAAGCCCCATAGTTTAGTTTGATTTGATTGCAGAGTTAAAAAAAAAAGAAGAAGAAAACCTACGTGAGATAAGTCTGGGCAAGTGAGCTGCAAGGCAGATTGTTGAGGACTTGAAATGCCCAGCTGAAGATTTTGTATGTTATCATAGAGACAATGGGGAACTACATCTGAGCAGAGGAGGTGAGACCTGTGCCTTAGGAAGACATCACTGGTCAAGAAGATTGATAGGAGCTCCCCAATACCCTGGGGTACTTAACAGAACATCACAATTAAGCTTCCTTCACCCCTTCTCCCAAATACCTTTCTATCCCTTTACCCTACCAGTATTCCACACCCTCTAAAGAAGAACCATAGTGCGTTGTTCTAGGCCCAGAAGAGAAAGAAAAAAAAAATCTTTAGCATCAGGGCTGAGTGCACAGCAGTTGCCTTACTCCCAGCCTCTAGAGAACTGGAGAACAGAAAACTCAGGCCTTGGAAACAAACCTAGCTCATCCACATGACATTGCAGAGCCCAAGCCAGGCCTGCAAATTGATGTGAAAAATGTGTTTCTTCAGATTGGATTAATTTGAAAACCACCACCTCCTCCAAGCCACTCCTTCCTTTTGGGCAGCACTGGGGCCAAGGGTCTGTCCTCTGAGTCAGGCTAGGAATAAATTGAGCAGGGTTCAAGAGGAGCAGAGGCTGGAACCCAAAATCCAGGGGTGGAAGCAGCTGGAAGCAAACCTTCTATGGCCAAAGGTCTATAAAAGAACTAGAGGGTGGGCCCTGGGGCAGTCTGCCTGCTTGGTTCTTCCTTCATCCACCACTTAAATGAAACTAAATCTAGATATGGGCCAAGGGAGGGGGAAAGGAGGAAGAATAGGAGCAGGCAAGTGGGAGGGGGGTGGGGTGTGGAGCCCTGCCTGGCCCATCAGACATCGGCAACCTGAGTGATGGAGATTCCCTTCCAAATATTGCGCAGAGTCTCCAAAGGGAAAAGACTCTTGCAGACGAGCCAGGGAGGCAGCATTTGAAGCTGTTGGCACTGAGAAAGATGAGGGCTGGGGCCATCTGCTTTTCCCACCCTCTGGCTCAGTGGGAATCCCATTGCTTCTCTGACATCATAGATGAAAATCAGTTCTCCAGACTGGGTACCGTTTTCAAACATCAGAGCTGCCCTGCCCAACTTGGCAGGGCCAACTGGACCCTCCCAAAACGGGATCTCTTCTGTCAGTTGCCTTTTACAGAGCTATAAAAACAAAAGTTCATGTAAGAAGAGTTAGACTACTCATCGAAAAAGGCAGACGGCCTCTCATGCTCCTTCTGTCTCTCTCACACTGAGGCTGCCCCTGCCAAAGCCACTACTTCTTCAACAACCACAGATGGGCACATGGGACTGGGATATGCATCTTTCTATTCATGTCATAAATATCCTGCAAATTCTCACACAACCCACTTCTACACTCAAGATACCACAACCTACCCTTACCCAGACAATCCTGGAAATAAAACTTGAAAACTTGGGTAGGGAGGGTGGGGAAGAATCACTGCTAAGGAGAAAATTTTAAAAAGCATTTCTATAATAAAGGGAATTGGAACATTGACTACTGTCAAATCACCAGAGAAAACTATGAAGGACATAAGAGATGACAGTGAATGCGGTAAAACATTTGTACCTGAAACAACTGTCATTAGACCCCAGACCTTATTCTTCTGAATATTCAAGAATCCCATTGTCAGGATGAAAAATTAATAAATAGGGGAACAGTTTTCTTAGCCCATTGGGACTGAAACTTTATTCTAGATCTGCTTTGCATAAAACCTGAGAGCTGCCAGCAATTAGTAAGAGAATTGTTACACAAATGAGCACACACATAACGAGTGAGGGATTTTTTATACACACACACAAATATACATATATATATACATATCTACAAAATGCATGTGCATTTTGTACATATTTGTATGTGTGTGCATACATTACATTACATGTATATGTGTTTATGTTTGTATGTACATATGTCAATGTATGTGATTATACATTTATATTTATACGTATATGTGCATTGATACGTAGCATGGTTGAGACAATCTAGGTCAGCTACTATACTCACTTATAAGTCACCCCCCAGCCTACTATTCGACACCTTACAGTACTTAGTGTTATTCAGAGATCTAGGGTAATCTAGAATAAGGATAAGGTTTGTCTATTTCCTAAATAAGGATATCTTTGTATGTTTGCTCATTAATTGATAAAATTTCATCCCCTCAACTAATCATCTTAGCTTGGAGGCTCTACCAGGTCATTAAATGGTATTTATTTAATAAACTAAAGAAAGCTTCCCCAATAATGATTATTTGTATCTCTTACTTGGTACATTTATTCATTTTATTTATTTGTTCATTCCTGAATATATGATACATTACAAAGAAATAAAAGCATGGAAATTATTTATATCCCAATGGCAGTTACTATGATTATGATTATTATTATTATCATCATACTTATATATGAGTAAGACACACAATTCATCACTCCAACTAAACAAACAGCATAGCAATCATCGTGTCTGCTTTACCTCGGCCCTTCCATACCCAGGCAGCACTGAATATAACCATAGTCTAAATGATGAATATCGCATGAAAAGGAAAATGAGAGGAGGTATCTTTATTTGAGAGAGATAAGCAGCCTACTAGATCCATCTGTAAAGTCAGGAAGACCTGAATTCTATTCCTATCTTTTACCCATTC
Source organism: Pseudocheirus occidentalis (assembly GCA_028646575.1). Classification (NCBI taxonomy): domain Eukaryota; kingdom Metazoa; phylum Chordata; class Mammalia; order Diprotodontia; family Pseudocheiridae; genus Pseudocheirus; species Pseudocheirus occidentalis. The sequence goes on along the minus strand of CM053593.1, from coordinate 170,880,926 downwards.
TGACTGAGCAACCCTAGGTAAGTCATTTAACTTACTAGCAACCCAAGCAATTCTCTAAGACTACAAATTAAAGAATAGCTGCAAATCTGTGGTTTTCTCACTCAGAGTTCTCTGCACCAACAAAATCACAGTTCCAGATTAGATCTTCATATAAGAAGGAAAAGAAAAGGAAGAAAAAAGCAATAACAAACTTAAAGCCAGATGATACCATAATACCCCTTTAGTTGGCCATGGGTTTGAACATCAGAAGAACACGCTAGCACTCATATTACCTGGGTGCCATGTATTACATTTATCACTAACACAGCATAGACTGTTAGAGCTGGAAAAGACCTAAACCTCATCTCCTTCCCAAATCTCCTCATTTTACAGAGGTGAAAACTGAGAACCATAGAGATACAGTGACTTGCCTAGCATAAGAATATTAGTATACAGCGAAGTCTGGAAACTTGTCACCCACTTTCCTATCACACTTTCACTTTCTAAACCAAAAGTTCTTAACCTTTTTGTGTCATATACTCCTTTGGTAGTCCAGAAAAGCCTATGGACCTTTTGCAATAGAAATGTTTCTTAAATACAGAAAAGAATAGACATGGGACTAGAAAAGAAACCAATTAGAGTGTGTTATGTGTATATGTGTATTTGTGTGTGTGTGTTTTAAATTCATGGATGCCAGATTAAGAATTTTTGCTCTAAATTATATTAGGAGAGAAAGTCTTATTGCCACCTTTTCTGGGGCTACTGTACCCACTGTTCAATTGTCCCTACTGTTTCTCTCCTTACCACCACTTCAAATTTTTTTCCTAGACTTCTCACTTCTAGGTGCGTTACTTTTGTTGTGGTTGTTGAGTAGTTTTGGTCATGCCAACTCTTCATGACAGCCCCTTTTGGGAGTTTTCTCGGCAGAGATACTGGAGTGGTTTGCCATTTTCTTCTCCAGCGCATTTTACATTTGAGGAAACTGAGGCAAACAGGGTTAAATGGCTTGCCCAGGGTCACCCAGTTAAGTGAGTGTCTGAGGCCAGATTTGAACCTCCTGAATACTATGCCCTTACTCCTAGCTCAGCACTCTACCCACAATACCACTAAGATACCCAGTAGAAGGAGCTCCAGATTTGAGGTCAGATTTGACCTAAAATCCCAGATTTGTCACTTATTAGCTAAGTGACCTTACACAAGTCAATTTCCCAAATGTTTTTATCAGAGGTGGGGAAAAAGATGGGTTAATGCTCTTATATATCCAACTTAGAGCAGCAGCTAAACCTTAATGATTTAGCACCATGACTAGCAATTGAAGAGAAACAGACACTTTTTTATCCTGGTTCTATAATTAATTTGTCCTCTGAATCTGGATAACCACTTAACCTCCCATGTGTCTCAGTTTCTCCGCCTGAGAACATAAAAATCTATGCACCTCAATGCATATGTCCTGAGGAATTAGTCCATATTCACCAAAAAGAGAATGAATCCTTAGCTTTTGAGAGAAAGCATGGAAAGGGTGTTCACCACAACAACCCAACTTTTTCTATGTGGTAGAGGCTAAGAATGAAACAGCCACCACACAAGAACAGCAGGGAGTGTCCACTACCCTCCTACCTTCCCCCACCCCCCTCACCACCCTCAGTCAATGCTCTCTTCCCCCCACCCCCATCCTCTGGAAGCTGCCTGTACCACACTGGGAACACACCATCCTATGTGCAGCACTGCCCTGCTGAGAATTACTGACATCGTAATAAAGTGCACACTTGTAATGTTGGGCAAGGTGACAAAAACAACAAGAAATAACACTACACACCCACCCACTGAGAAAACCAAGTATGTCAGACGCCTCTGTGTCATGATTTTAAAAATATCCCTACTGACAGGCCAAGTCTCAGGTTGAGTCTGAAGGGAAAAGAGAGGGGGGCACAGTGGTGAGCAAGAAGGAAAAGGAAAGGAGGGGGAAGCCTCTGTGTGTGTGTGTGTGTGTACATGTGTGTGAGTGTGTTTAACCCTAATAGCTACTCATGTCTAACACTGAAGAACTACTTCTGGATCTACAAGGACTGTATGTATGTATGTATGTATGTAGGGGGTGTTTAGGGAGGACTAGCAGTTCTGTGTAAGGGCTTGCTGAACCCTTTCTAGGGCTGTTCATCCACTTTTGGTGTTCAACTGGTCACCCAGCTCTCACCTACGACTCCAAGAAGCTATAGCATCCACAGCAGACACACCCCAGTAAAATAGTCTAGGCAGACTGGCTAAAGCAGGTTGAGGGTAACCAACAGGTGCCGAACCCATCAGGATGTCTATTTCAAGCATGTGAAGACTTTCCCCAACAGAATGTGCAGAATGAGCAAATGAGAACAATTTGTTCCAGTGATCATGGAGGTAGCTGATACAGGTGTTATGGAGGGCTTAGAGCTTGGTAAGACCTCAAAAATGCCAAAGTCATCTGCTGTATGCCAAGTCACCAACTGTCCTGACTTTTGTCTTGCCACTGAACTTAGATGACTCTGGAAGACGGAATGAGACTGACAACTTTGTGTGACTCTGCCACATTTCAATAGAATTCATGTGCAAGTCAAGATATCACCCTGTGAGGTCATTGGTCCTCTTTGAATATAAACGATTAACAGCAGCAATGAGCATATTCCATTAACTCCTTCTTCCCAAGGTATCTATATGCTTTGAAATCAGATCTATGATTTGGGCCAGATGATCCTGAGGGAGCTAATTAGAAGAAGGTGGGTCTAAGACATTTTCATATACCCTTTAGCATGTTAAGTCTCTCTGTCAGGTGTCTTGGGGGGAAAATATTGCTTAAGGAATAGGTTGTTGTCTCATATCTATGTCTCACCAAAGTGGGGAGTAAAAAAATGTACTCAACTTATTGTATAACATGAATCAGGCATAGGGCAGGTATTTATTTCCTACACACAAAGGACACAATGAACACAAAACACTCATAAGTAAACTTAAAACAAGATTCAGTGATTTAACATAGCTATTCTTCTATGCTTTACAGCATACTATATGCTCTTATATAAGCATATATACCTATATTCTTATACTTAAGCCTCGTCAGAACATAAAGCAGTTTAGAGGACTGCTGATTATGAACTTTACATTTTGCCTTGGCTCTGTACTATCCAAATTATTGCCAATATATGTCTTCTGGCAAGATGGTTCAGTCTGGACCTAATTCTCCTGTTGGTGGCCATTTTCTCCAAGGAAAAAACTCCCCTTGCCCCCAGTCAACTTCATTAAATGGGCCCAAGATCTCTGGACCTCTATAATTCACTAAGTCATCTCTAAACTGCAACACATCCATCTCAAGATCAATTCTCAGAATTGGAAGTATATTGCTCAATACAATGCTCATAAAAAGAGAGACAAAGTGCCCAGGCACAAGCTTGACTTGCTGAAGCCACCCTTCATTTGAGAGCTGGAGTAGGAAGAAACAAGAAGAGCCCATCCCTTCACTTACCTCACTGGGAAAATCACTATTCATTACATGAGAGAATCAAAGCAAAGAAACTGAATCAGAAACTGTCTCTTTTTGTTAATTGATGCAACAACCTGCCCATCTGTCATTGTTATGGGGAAGGGGAAGATGAAAAGACCATTTAAAGCTTGCCATGTCCTACTGAAATACCAAACCCTTGCAGTCACCACATGGTCAAAAGCAACCACAGAGTTCCTCTTCTCTAATATACCTACATTTCCAAGACCTACATGCCCTTAGGATTCCCAAGAGTTTCCAACAAGTTCTGGGCATATGATCCCTGGGAGATAATCCCTATAGACCAACTCAATCTCCACCACATGTTCAAGGTAAAAATGTTAAGTCAGAAACTTGATAGGACCCCAGTAATATGTTTCTACTTTGTGTGTGTATGTGTGTTTAATAAAGGGGAAAACTTATTCTTTTGGGGTTTCTGTTTTCTTTTTTTTTCAATTATATGTTCCTAACAAAGAGGTGTGGTCATTGGCACTGCCACGCAGAGACTCCTCCACCTCAAACCACATGGACAGATGCAGAAAAAGGTTTTCTTAGCATTCAGAGAGACTTTCAGGATCAGTGGAAATATAAACTCAGGGACAGCCAAAGACCTAAGACTTTATAGGAGTGAGGGGATTAAAAGCCAGCTGAGAGAACTTGGCTCCTCCAAAGGGTTTCCTCCTGGTTTCCCCCATCTTGTTTTTTAGCGCAAGAAAAATAGGAGCAAGCCTGGGTCAACTGGGGTGGGGGTGAGGTCTCTCACAAAGTGGGACTTTGGGGCCTTAAGTGACTCATTTAACCCCTTATAATAATAGGAACAACTGATATTTTTATAGTCTTTAAATTTTGCAAAACACCTCATATACACTATTTTCCTTGATCCTCAAAACCCTAGGATATAGCTGCTAGAATAATCCACATTTTATAGATGAAGAAATTGAGTCTAAAAGTGGGGAAGTGACTTACTAATAGCCACATAGCTATTAGCCACACAGCTAGTAAATGTCTGGGGCAAAATTTGAACCCAGATCTCCTGACTCCAAGTCCAGTACTCTGGACTTTGTTGCAAGGTTCTCCTCTGAAGTTAGTCATTAAGTCTAACTTCATGTATTAGCAACCACACAGCCATTCAGCAGAATTCCATGCATCAACCCTGGCTCCTAATTCCCAAAGCTTTATACAATTGTCTCTGGAATATTTCAGGTGACTAAAAGTCCCACAGATAAGTGGAGAAAACCAAAATCGTTTCCTGTACTTTTCCATGTTCAATCTATTTGGTCATGTGTTCCAAGGACAACATGATTGTTACAGCTGTCCCTATAAACTAGGAGTTCTGACATTTTGTTTCTGCCAGAGACTATGCTATCAGAAAACAGAAAAAGTGCTTGATGCAGTACCTGGTATGTAGTTGGCACTTAATAAATGTTCATTGAATGATTAAATAAGCACCATTTTTATCAGCCTTACTAGAGGATAAAAAATGCTTAAAAATGGTTAGTACCCCTTTGGATGCTCCATTGTCAGAACTCTGGTGTTATTTCTTTGTAAATTAAAAAACCTTCCCTCTTACGTCAGAATTTGAGGAAAAAAGGAGATGCTACTTTTAATTCTTGATTATTTAGAATTTCATCAAAGTGCAACTTGACCAATTTAAATCCAAGAAAGGTGTTAAGAGATGGCCAGATATGTCAAAGAAATCTAAAAGGTTTAGATGACAGTATCAAAGTCTAGCATATAATATAGAGATCAATGGATTTAAAATGAGATTGTAGAATCATAGACCTAAAGCTAGTATGTACCTTAAAGATCATTCAATCTAATACCTATATTTTACACGAGAAAACTGAGGGACAGTAATTAAATGACTTTGCTAAATAGCTAGTGACAGAACTAGCATTCAAAGCTAAGTTCTTTGATTGGAATTTTTATTTTCTTTCCACCATCTTCTCTAAACTCTATATTTCACCTATGAGAAACCAGAGCCCAGAGAGATAAAGCTACTTTTTCAAAACAGTATAGGTTTAGGTAAGTTGTATGATCCAAACCCAGATCTCCTGGGTCTAAATCTTCTTTCTGCCACACTATAAAACAACCCAAATTGCTCTTGTTTGTCAACCCAAATTTTGATTTGTAGTCACAACCCCATGACCATCTAATTATTAAAAAGTAAAAACTCCTACAATCAGTACTTGATAGCCCCCTCAAAAAATTGGCCCCATACTCTAAAACTGGCAAGGTAATCCATACTTTTAAGAGCAAACATAGACAAAGAGTAGCACTGGCCAGTTACCAAGCTCTACTTCTATTCCACACCCAACCAAAGGGCTGTCCAATGGAAAATGGGACCAATCACTAAAGCCTCTGCTATGCAGCTTTGTTTAACGGGAATCTGACCAGCATGCTAGAAAACTGTCCCAACCTGATCCTGGCTTAAATATTTTAAGGCCTTCCAGGTGTTTAGCGAATTAAAGGCATAAATTTGTTGGCTATTGTGTTTCCGTTCTGGACACAATAAGCTAGTTTCCCCTCTGGAACATGAGCAAAAGCCAGATTGCCTCATCTCTGGGCAATAGTTCTTGAGATCCTTCAGCAACTCAGTTGTGTATTGGCATTAGTACCCACTGGCATGTTTCTGTCATGTTTTCTTTTTCCTATACCCCCAAACTCTGGGCCTCACATCTGAAGATTTATTTCTAACTAACTTTAATTTTATATTATGACCTAGAAATCATCAAGTAACATCAATATTTATATATACAGAGAAGGTCAGAAAAAGAGGACCCTATATGAAACCATAAATCAGGTACATACATCTTTTCTCATATATACTCATTAGAGAGAGACAGACAGAGAGAGAGACAGAGACAGAGACAGAAACAGAGATGGAGAGATGAAATTAACAGTGTACCACCATTGCCCTGTCTATCTATGTCCCTTCTGAATTTTCTTCTGCTCTCATCTGCTATTTTTAAATGTCATTGACATTATTTTCTTCTTTTGAGCATCACTATCATTAAGCTTTGACTCTACCTCATAATTCTTCCTGTAACCTTTCATCCAAGGCTTGCCTTATAACAAATAAGTAGAATTGAGGAAAACAAATTTTTACTGTACTGATTGTGTATGAAAGGGTATGTCTCTCCTGAACCTATAGTCCATTAGCTTTCCATGAAGAGGATGAATGCCTCCAGCAATCTTTGCACATTTCTTCTTTCTCGTTTTTTCATTCATCATCTGGAGGTGTGGCTATTCATTGTGTCTATAGGAATTTTGAAGACTTTGAATGCTCTTTTCATTTACTATGTGGTGGTACATGTAGATATAGATTCCCCTTGTTTACCCTCTGCATGAGTTCATACCCACTTTTTCAGATTTCTCTGAATTCATCCTTTACATCAGTTCTTATGGTGCCATGGCATTCATTTATATTCACACACAATAATTTATACATCCATTTTCTAATAGTGAGAATCTCCTTTATTCTCATTTTTTGCCAACACAAAAATGAATGCTATAATTTTTCTGCATATGGGTCCTTTTCCTATTTCTTTGATCACTTTGGGGCATAAACCATGCAGTGGCATCAGTGGGTAAAAGAGCATGCACAATTCAGTTATTTGGTGGGTACAGTTACAACTTCTTTCCAGAAGGATTGGACCAATTCACAGTTCCACCAACAGTTCATTAGTGTACCTCTTCTCTCATATCCTGTCCAACAATTGTAATATTCTGTTTTTTTCATATTTGATGATTTGAAGTATGTGAAATGGAATGTCATAGCAGATGTGTGGAGGAAATAGGAAATGAGGGGGAAGAGTGGGTTGAAATATAAGGATTTTTTATAAATTGAAGTTCTTATAATTTTTTTTGCGGGGTCACTCTTGTTCATTTGACTCTTTGATTTCTCTTGCCCTATTTTTTTCTTGTTGTATTTACTGTCTTCTTCTGTTTACTCATATTTTTAATCTTGGTTCTTGGATTTGGCTTATGTTTTTAAGAGAATCTCTTTTGGCACCATTCAACTGACTGAGTAGGCCTTCTTTAGCCTCATTCTCTCATCAGCTGCTGCTGATGTTGCCATTCTGGAGGGGGTGACTGGTATTGAGTCTCACTCATATCTCTGGCTTCTTTCTCAGTCTCCTGATGATTCACTGAGGGTTCAGTCCTCAGCTGATCTCTTTCTTCTTTTCTTTGCATGATCTTCAATTGGTCTATCAAGGCTACATTAGTTACAAGAGTTTGATCCCACATCTTCTGTATCCTTGACAGACAAAGGACACTTGCTCTTAAATATTAGCAATGTGGCTAAGTGCAATGCTAGAGATTATGATAATCTGAGGCTTCCTGCACAACCCCCTGACTCAGACTCCCAGATACCAAATAAACCCTGTCTCCAGTTGTGCTCACAGTGATATTAAGAATATCTTAAAGGCCCTGGCTCCCTATACAGTGACTTGTGAGTTCTAGTTCTTCCTCTGTTGCATTTTGACAAGGTGAATCAATGCTGTCATCTGGCTTAAGAAAACCAACTGTTTAAAATAATACTGGCTTTGAATTCCCTGTCCAGAGTGTTGGCATTCTTCTATTCCATTTGTTGGAACTTTTGAGGTCTCCCCTCATTTCCTTCCTTCTGCCAGCTTCTCACCTGTTTACTTGAATTTGGCCTAGTTTTCCTGGTGACCTCTCTCCTAATCTCTATTTCTTCCATTTTAGCCTGGTTTGGCATTGTCTTCTTTTGTTCAATCCCTTTTCCAGTCTTTATCCTTCTCTAGTCATTTGTGTAATTCTGGACTGGAAGGAGGATTTACCTTCTGAGCTTTAAAAAAAACTTCTTTGTAATTGCTTTTTCTGGGATCATTTCAGATATTTGTGAGGATTTATATAGGAGAATGAGCTTCTTTAATATATTTCATACCATCTTAACTGGAAAACAGCTGATAACTTTCAAATGAATGTCTGTATAAATTTAAAGACCAAAGACACTTGCTCTTGAATATGAAGAATGTAGGTTCCCCTTATTGTAGAGACTTCCATAAATCTCTTCCAGACCAGTTTAGAAGGGTCCTTCCTCAAAGAGCAAAGAGCTGTTCTTAGATGAAATTTGTAACATGGGGTTTTTTGCTTAGACTTCCAACAGCACTCCCATTGGTGACTATAACCCATAAGGCTGCCATATTATGACATCATGCCTATTGGCAACTCCTGTAGTGGTACTACTGAAAATAGTGCCAAGGATTTGGGGAGCCTGGCATGGGATGGTAATACAAATAACAACCCTGCCCAAGTTGCCCTTTACTGGGACAACCCACTATTAATTATAGACTGGCTGTTCAAATGATACAGGCCATCTTGCCAGAAGCAACCAGCTTTCAGCACGTTACTCCAGTCCATGACCCCAACAGAACATTAACATGGAATATTTATGGGCAGACCAGGGTGGTTCCAGTATACAAGTTCCTTTTCTGGTGCCTTATGAAGAGTGACTAAAGAAATTACATATCTCTTGACTTTATGACGATACTGTAAAGTCTGGCAAAAGCTGTTCCAGCTCTATAAGCTCAGTAGTGGGATTCTGGGTGCCTTTCAACAATAATATTTTTTCCTAAATACTCCCATGTCTCATTTCTATGTGTTTTCCACAGGCTTTACCTAAGAATAGAGATGAATGTGCTCTTCATATAGAGCTGTTGGCATTTATAGTTTGCCAACTATATGCTGATCTACCCTCTATCCCCTTACTAGATTTAAGTGCCAAAAGTACTTGTTTCACAGTTAGGAGTGAGGTGGTTGCATAGGGATGCTCCATGACCATGAAGAATTGTTCTTTCTATTCTATGGAACATACACCTTTTGATACGAAAATTGAAATGCCCAGTTTTCTGTAAGTGACTTTTGGGTAGACAAAACAATATGGGAAGCCAATTGCTAAAACATTATAATAATGAATTATAAATCTATAATATAGGCTCCTTCTAAAGTGGGAAAAATTAATATCTATTCCATATTTGTTCCGATTTGCCTCTCTTTAGGCCAATTGATCGGCCCTTTAGGAGAAAGCCATGTGGAATAATGGAAATCATCCCAAAGCAAATATGCAAAAACAATGATATTAAGCCTACTTTATCATTCACTTGTAGGAGTTTGGATATGATATCTATACTCAGTTTCATCTGTACCTATCGCCAGAGTCTATCACAAGTGCTTATACAATGGGAATAACCAATCAAATTCAAACTGCTATGTGCTGGAGATATAAAGAAAAAAAAGAATAACAACAAAATTCCAGTTCCTTCCCTCAAGGACATTACATTCTATTTGAGATCCACCATGCACATGTTTATTTCTGCACACAAAATAAACACAAGTTTATTTCTGCAGATAGAAAGCATGAATGAGGGAGTGGGTGGAGTTCATCCCTGGGACTAAAATAAAGGTAAGGATGCTAAGAGGCAGAGGTGATAAGGAAGAGCATCTTAGGAAGAGGAAGGCAGCCTGTAGAGAAGTACATAGGCAGCATATGGAATGTCAAATGTAGGAAACAGCTTGTAGTAAAGTCAGGCTGGAAATATAGGATTGTGAGCTGGGGAGCAATATGAAACATCTGGGAATATTTGTCACTTGCTTAAGCTGTAAAAGGGGTATAATAATAATAATTATTATTATTATCATACTTTCATTCACAGGAATTGGGGGAAGATGAAAATGACACTCGATTCAACAAATTTCTGTTAAACACCTATAACATTCAAGACCCTCAGCTAGGCACAAAGAATTCAGTGTTGATAAGTAGTATAACCCCTGCCCCTCAAAGTTGTTACATTGTATTTACCTTTAAAGGTTATTATGTTGGATTTACCTTGAAAATGTTTTTTTAATGTGCAAATGAATTCAAAATATTGCCATTAGCAATATTATGATTACAGTAGGTTCTCCATCCTTAAAATGCTTTCCATCTTTGGGGATTCATGTCATGAAATCACCTTATGGATGAAACTGAGACCACTGAAATTTGAATCTGAAGATCTGGGCTCAGGTCCCATCTTACATTTCCTGTCTCTGTGAATGGAGCCATGGCTTGTGGTGGTAGAGGTCCAGACTTGGGCCCTGGAAGCCCCACCCCTGCTTCAGCTCCTTACTAGCTGTGGGACTCTACATGTCACTCAGGCTCTCTGTGTCTCAGTTTATTCATCTGGAAATGGGAGAGTGCCAACTTAAATGACATGTAAAGTCCATTCTGTTTGGTCCACCTGTGACTGATCTTGTATTTATGGAGTAGATTATTTTAGGCAGATAAGTGGCAGAGTGAACTGAGTGCTGACCTTAGAGTCAAGAAGAATCAAATATTAATCCTGTCTTAGAGGTTTGCTAGCTGTTTAACCCTAAGCAAGACATTTCACTTCTTGCTGCCTGCCTCAGTTTCCTCATCTGTAAAATGAGAGGATTGGACTCATTGACCTCTAAGTGCTCTTCCATTTCTAAAGCTGATTTTCTGGTAATGTGATTTACCTCTCTTAGTCCCAAGATTCACGTCTGTAAAATTGAGCGTAACACTGGCATTACCTATGGCACTGATCTCTTGGGAGGAAAACATTTTGTAAACCTCCAGTCGTGTAAATGTGAACTTTTATGTAATGAAACTTCTTTGTATAGGTTCCAAGTTATACTAAAATCTGGTCTGCAGTGAGCAATTGTGTAGAAAGAAGCCAGGTTACTATTCTTGAGACCAAAACTACCAGCCAATAAACACTTATTAAACACCTACTATGTGCCAGGCACTGGGAGAAGCACTAATGATACAAAGAAAGGCCAAAAAGAAGTCCCTGTACTCAAACAGCTCATAGTAGGAGACGATACATAAACAGCTGTGTACAAACAATATATACAGGATAAACTGGAAATAAGCAACAGAGAAAAGGTACTAGCATTAAGGGGGATCAGTAAGGGATGGGAAGGAAGCCAGAGAAGCCAGTAGGCATTCATGAGGAAGGAAAGAATTCCAGGAACAGGGGACAAAGAAAATGCCTGGGATCAAGAGATGAAGTGTCTTTTTTGAAGACCACTGGATTGCAGAGTACTTTGGAAGAAAGTTAAGTACAAGAAGGCTAGAAATGGGAGGAGTGAGGTTACTAAGGACTTTTGATGCCAAACAAAGTATTTTATGTTTGCTCCTAGAGGAAATGTGGAGCCACTGGAGTTTATAAAACAGGAGAGGGTTGACATGATCAGAACTGTGCTTTAGGAAAATTAGTTTGAAAGCTGAATGGGGGATGGACTGAGGTGGGAAGATATTTGAGGCAGAGTGAACAACCAGTAAGTTGTTGCAACTGACCAAGTGTGAGGTGATAAAAGCCTACACTGGGGTACGTGTAGGTGACAGAGAAGAGAAAGGGGTCCATATAAGAGATGTTATGTAGATAAATTCCTATGTAATCTTGCGTTACACCTGATGTTTACAGACCTCATCTCTGTCCTCCACCTGTCTCACAAATGGATGCCATTGATCACAGAAGGAAAAGTTGATTTAATTTGCATCAGCATTAAGTACCACTATGCTTAATATTTACTAAACAGAGGACTGTGCAAGGAATTGGTTGGTTGTTGTCTTTTATTCTCAAAGAGGACCAATATGACATCACTATGTAAGAGTCAAGTTGCAGTGTGTGCAACTGTAGCTGATCAGACTAATAAGAGATTGGAATGTTCTACCACAAGTCGGGCACAAATAAGGCATGTGAACATTTGGGATTGATTCTCTAAATTTGTGTATCTTGCATCTTTTGAACTACTTCAATTCTACTTTGCTCATAGAGCACAGGCACCTTCTTTGATGAGGGTACATCATGCTGGGTGATCTTGTGCCAGTTTCTCTCATGTCATGTAATCAATTCCAAAGTTCTTCAAAAAGACCTTGACAGTGTCCTTGTATTACTTCTTCTGACCACTATGTGAGCACTTACCTTGTGTGAGTTCTCTGTAAATTGTCTTTTAGGAAAGTATACATTTGGCATTTGTGCAACATGGTCAGCCCATTGGAGTTGCGCTCAGTAGAGTTTGAATGCTCAGCAATTTAGTTCTAGAAAGGACCTCAGTGTCCAGCACCTTATCTTGCCAGGTGATCTTCAGAATCTTCCTAAGACAATTCAAATGAAGTGATTCAGTTTCCTGGCATGGGGCTCATATACTATCAAGATTTCATAGGCATACAATGATCATCACAATGGCTCTGTAGACCTTCAGTTTGGTAGGTAGTCTAACATTACTGGAAAGAAAAAGATAAAGAAAAAATGTCCTTGCCTTTAAGGAATTTACATCCAACTAGGGAGTATAGAGGAACATGGATGTATCAGTTCAAAATATTTACAGAAAAAGAAGGAGGAGGAGGAGAATGCAAAGTATTAGATAGAGAAGGCTAATAGCCCAGGTGAGTAATACTTGATTGACAGATCAGGATAAGTCTCCTCTAAGATATACCACCTGAATTATCCTTTGAAGGAAGCTAGAGATTCTTCAGAGCCAAGGTAGAAATGAAGTATATTCCTTGGATAAACTCTTGTGCAAAGATATGGAGGTAAGAGATAGAGTGTTTTATGTGGGGACCAATTAGCAGTAGAGTAGGCCTGGAATGGAAATATGTGAAAGGGAGTAATATGAAATAAGCCTGAAAGTTTAAATGGTAGAGAGCTTGTGGATGATTTCAAATGCCAGTTAGAAGAATATATATTTGATCCTAGAAATAATAATGACAAAAAAGTCTTTTCTTCTTCTTCTTCTGCTTCTTCTTCTTCTTCTTCTTCTTCTTGCCCTTCTCCTTCTCCTCCTCCTCCTCCTCCTCCTCCTCCTCCTCTTCTTCCTCCTCCTCCATCTCCATCTACTGCTTCT
>CM053593.1:170821469-170867063 GCA_028646575.1 Pseudocheirus occidentalis | reverse complement strand
ATAAACTCAAAATTGAGTATCTTGCCACATAGGAGAATAGGAGGGAGGGGGATGAGAGGGGGGGTGATGGAGGGAAGGGCATGGTGGGGGGAGGGATGGGGGAAGCATTCATCTCAGTAAAGGGACAGGGACAGGGTAGAGAACAAAACAAGGGGGGTGGTGCAGGATAGGAAGGAGGGACATACAACTAATCTCTCACAATTTGCCCACCATGGAGATGTTTGGTGTAATTACACAGGTACAGCCTGTATTGAATTGCAGCTCCTCCCAGTGGGAGTGGGTGACAAGGGAGGAATTGCTAGAATCCAGTATTTAAAGCTATACAACTAAATGGAACTGGGAAATAATACATACAGGGACAGGGGCAGGAAGGACCTCCCTGCCCTGCTAGAAAGCTAGAGAGGTGTTGGAGGAGGGCATAAAAGGGAACAGATTGTGGGAGGGGTCTTACAGTGGGATCAATGTTCTGGGCTGGGGGGTAGGGACAAAAAGGGGAGAAAATTTGTAACTCAAAACCTTGTGGAAATGAATGATGTAATCAAGAAAATAAATTAAAATTAAAAAAAAATAAAGTGTTGTTTTCTTCAGTCAGGTTGTTGACTCTCTTTTCATGATTTTCTCGCATCATTCTCATTTCTCTTCCCAGTTTTTCCTCCACTTCTCTTACTTGGTTTTCAAAGTCCTTTTTCAGTTGATCTTTACCTTGTAAGCAATCTTTGAATGTCTTGGAAGCATTTGCTATGGGAGTTCTGACTGTGTTGTCTTCCTCCTGATCCATGCTTTGACCCTTTTTGTCCACAAAAAAGGATTCTAGAGTTTTATTGCTGTTCTTATTTTGTTTCCTTTTCCTCATGTTGTCCAGTCAATTAATTGGTTGATTTTTTTTAGGTCTGTGGAGCTCTGCTTCCAGGGGGGAAAGCTCTGTCCCAAATCGCTGGGGTTTTCTCAGCTGCCGGAGCTATTAGGTGTGTGCTGCAGCCCCCACCAGCTTTGGCTTTCTGAAAGTGCATCCAAAGACCACCACCCAAGACCATGATCTGGATCCAGGCTGCTCAATGCAATAGCCTTTGGTCCTGATCAATGTCTCAGCCCCTGCTATTGGCAGGCCAGGAGCTCTGAAGCAACCCAGTGGTGGCAGTTGCTGGTTGGAGGAGATCCTGCCGTTTCCCTGCAACTGGAATCAATTATTAAATGTTTGATAGAATTTGCTAGTAAATCCATCTGGCTTTGTAGATTTTTTCCTAGGTAGTTTGTTAATCGCTTGTTTAATTTCTTTTTTCTGAGATGGGAGTTATTTAAATAATTTACTTTCTCTTCAGTTAATCTGGGCATCTCATATATTTGTGCATATTTATTCATTTCACTAAGATTGTCAAATTTATGTGCATACAGCTGGGCAATATAATGTGTAATGATTCTTTCAATGTCTTCTTTATTGGAGGTAGATTCACCGTTGGCATTTTTGATACTCATAATTTTGTTTTCTTCTTTCTTTTTTTATTGTGTTGTCTAAAGGTCTATTGATTTAATTGTTTTTTATTCATAAAAACAGCTGTTAGTTTTATTTATAAATTCAAGTTTTCTTAATTTCAATTTTATTAATCTCTCCTTTGATTTTCATTATTTCTAATTTAGTATTTAACTGGGGATTTTCAATCTATTCTTTTTCTAGCTTTTTCAGTTGCATGCCCAAATTATTGAGCCCCATTTTCTCTCTTTTATTCGTGTATGCATTCAAGGAAATACAACTTCCCCTAAGGACTGCTTTTACTGCATACCACAAGTTCTGGTATGTTGCCTCTTTATTGTCATTCTCTTGAATGAAGTTACTGATTGTTTCTGTAACTTCTTGTTTGATCCACTCATTCTTTAGTATTAAATTATTTAGTTTCCAATTAGTTTTTAGTCTATCTTTCCGTGACCCTTTATTACATATGATTTTTATTGCATCGTGATCTGAGAAGGATGCATTTAATATTTCCACCTTTCTGTACTGAATTGTGAGGGTTTTTTGCCCTAGTACATGGTCAGTTTTTGTGTATGTGCCATGTAACACTGAGAGGAAGGTATATTCCTTCTTATTCCCATTCAATTTTCTCCAGAGATCTGTCATATCTAAACTGTCTAAAATCCTATCCACCTCCTTAACTTCTTTCTTATTTATTTTGAGGTTAGATTTGTCAAGTTCAGAGAGGGGAAATTGAGGACCCCTATCAGTATGGTTTTGCTATCAATTTCTTCCTTTAATTCTCTTAATTTCTCCTCTAGAAATTTGGATGCTATATCACCTGGTTTAGTAATGATATTGCTTCATTCTTGATGGTGCCTTTTAGCAGGATATAGTTTCCTTTCTTATCTCCTTTAATTAGATCTATTTTTGCTTTTGCTTCATGTGATAGCAGGATTGCTACCCCTGCTTTTTTTCCTAATTTAGCTGAAGCATAATATATTATACTCTAGCCTTTTGCCCTTACTCCATGCATATCCCCTTGTTTCATATGTGTTTCTTGTAGACAGCGTATTGGAGGATTGTGGTTTTTATTCCATTCTGCTATCCGCCTCCATTTTATGGGAGAGTTTAGCCCATTCATATTCACAGTTAAGAATACTATCTGTGTCTTTTCCTCCATCCTATTTCCTCCACTGTTTATGTTTTTATTTCTTCCTTCTCCCTTCCCCTCCTTAAGAGTTTTCCTTTTGACCACTGCCCCCCTTAGTATTCCCTCTCTGCACCCCCTCTTTACTTTACTTTCCTCTTACTGCTGTTTCCTGCCCTTCTACCCACTCCCCCCTTTTCCTCCCTTACCCTCCTACTGCTTGTAGGGCACTATTGATTTTTTATACTTAACAGAGTATGCTATTCCCCCAAATTCAAACCAATTAGAGTAAATTTCATAAAATGCCCCTCTTCCTCTCTCTTTTTTTTCTATTATAATGAGTTTTTGTGTCTTTTTACATTAGATTCTTAAACTTAACTGATTGTGTTGGTCCCTCCTTGAACCAGAACCAATGAGAATGATGTTCATATGATGTTCATCTCCCTCCCTTCTTTCCTTCTCCTAAAGTATGTTTTTATGCCTCTTTGTGTGGCATAATTTACCCTTTCCTGCCTCATCTTTTCCTTTTCTCCCATTACAATCCCTTTGTACTCTTAATAAGTTTGTTTTAAACATCAGATTAGTTAATTTATACCCACACCCTCTATCTATGTATATCTCTTTTAAATGTCACCATAAGTTTATAAATTTCAGTATTGACAGGTATTAGCTTCTCATATAGGGATGTAAACAGTTTCCTCTTATTGATTCACAAGTTATGTGCTTGTGTGCGTGCGTGTGTGTTTTCCTTGTTTACCTTTTTATGTCTCTCTTGAATCTTGTATTTGGAGATCAAATTTTTCATTGAGCTCTGGCTTTTTCATCAGAAAAGCCTAGAAGATCCTTATTTCATTACATGACCATCCCTTTGCCTGAAAGATTATGCTATATTTTGCCAGGTAGTTGATCCTTAGTTGTATTCTAAGCTCTTTTGCCTCATGAAATATCAATTTCCAATCCCTCCAATCTTTTAATGTAGAAGCTGCTAGGTCTTGTGTAATCCTGACTGTAGTTTCACAATATTTGAATGTTTCTTTTTGGCTGCTTACAGTGTTTTCTCCTTGACCTTGTAATTCTGGAATTTGGCTACTATATTTCTTGGAGTTTTCAATTGGGGATCTCTTTCAGGAAGAGTCTGGTGAATTCTTTTGATAACTATTTTACCCTCTGATTCTACAACTTCAGGAGAGTTTTCTTTGACAATCTCTTGGAAGATGTTATCTAGGCTGTTTTTTCATCATGGCATTCTGGTAGACCAATAATTCTTAGGTTATCTCTCCTTGATCTGTTCTCCAGGTCAGTTGTTTTTCCAGTGAGATATTTTACACTTTATTCTAATTTTTCAATCTTTATGTTTTGTTTGTCTGACTCTTGATGCATCATACAGTCCTTAGCTTTGATTTGACTGATTCTAATTTTTTTGAAGCTCTCTTTTAGGGAAGTATTTTCTCCAGTTAGATGTTGAACCTCTTATCCACGTTCACAAGCTTTACTTTTTATGGATTTGTTTTCTTCAGTGAGATTTTTTTTCCAGTTTGGTCAATGTAGATTTAAATTTATCTTCTACTTCTCTAATTTGGCTTTTTAAATTTTTCATTGAGCTCCTCCAAGAATGCTTTTGGGTCTTGAGACCAATTCATATTTCCTTCTGAAGTCTTGGGTGTGAGTATAGAATCCATGTTGTCATCTGAATTTCATGTTTCTTGCTAGCTACAATAGGATTGTATTGTTCTTGCTTTTGATTTCACAGTTTTCTTCTTGCCCATTGTGATTGCCTATGTTCTGAAATTTTAGAGTTGGTTTCTGTTTCTGGGGCATAGGTGTACCATGCTTCTCAGGCTGGGAGCTAGGGGTTGACTGTGTGGTGTAGTCTCTGGGTGTCTAGACTGAGGCCAAGGCCAGGACTCTCAGTATTCCCCTGGGTTACCCTGAGGCTCACAGACTAATGTGAGGGAAAGGGGTGGTCTGGCCCCTTCAGGTTTCTGCCTCTGTGCCCCTGGGATCCAGTTCAGGAGGCTCAGCAGTTGGTGGCCTACAGTGCTGCTGTCTGCAGATCCCCCTGGTGGTGCTAAGGCAAACCTGGGCTTCTGTTGTTAGAGACTGCTGGCTCCATCCCTCCCTCCCCCCCCTCCACCCCCAGGCTGCAGGATCTCCCACTGGTCAGCTGAGATGGGGCTTGTTGGGTATCCTCCCACCCTTCAGTTCAGGCTTGGCACACCATTCCTCTAGTACTCCCAAGCCTGAGGCTGTTTCTACTCTTTCAGGATTTTATACTGGGTGGTGCATTAATCTCTGGGTTTTCAGAGTCAGGGAGGGGGATTAGAGCAGCTAGGATTTACTCCACCATCTTGGCTTCCAGAAATTCAGATAGATGATTTTTAGACATCCAGGCTGCAGGCTGATTGCCCCAGGAGAAGCTGCAGGCCCTGGCCTTTCTCTTTCCAGCTCTGAAGGATCCTCCATCTGGGGATAAAAGTTCTGCAAACTGCCCTTGGGGTGGGTGGATCGATCTGCTGGCCAGGACTCACTCTCACTCTGTTGTGCTCTGCTCTTAGGTCCGTGATAGTGCAGCTCCTGCTCCACCTGCCCCATGCCCAGACCTATGTGGGTGCTTTCCTGAGCTGGGAATTTGCCACACTTTGTCTCCTGATGGATTCTGTCACTCTAAAATCCATTCAGATTTACTTTTTAGAAGTTAGTGATGGAGTTCCTGCTCCTGTTCTGCCATCTTGGCTCCACCCAAAGTGTATTTTCTAAAGCACAGATCAAACTATATCACTCTTATTCAATAAATTCCACTGATTCCCAATTACCTCTAGGATTAAATATAAATCCCTCCATTTTGCATTAAAATCTCTTTTCTTCAAAGCCAGAATCTGGCTTCTTCTTACCTTTCTTTTCTATATCCCTTATCCTCCTCCACTTACTCCATTGTCCATCCACAGTAATCCTATTTGCAGTTCCTTCCATGCTCCCACTGCTGTGTCCTTGACTGGCAACCACCCATGCCTAGAACACCCTTTCAGAATTCCTGTTTATCCTTCCATATATACAGATCCTATTAAAACATAAATTCCTTGAAGGCACAGCTGTTTAAGTCTAGTCTTTGTTCTGCCATTTCTTAGTGCAGTGTCTGATACAAAGTAGATGCTTAATAAATGTTTGTTGATTGATCATTGATAGAATTAATAATTTAATTATTAATTTAATTTAATTTTAATTAATTAATTATTTATTTTAATAATTCTATGGAATTTTTTGGAATTCTATGCTATGGACAAGTTGATAGCAGCTTTAAGGACAAGCTATTCAGTTGTTAATCCATTATATGTTATAGAAAAGAAAAAAAAAAGCCCTGGCTTCTGTGTCAAGAGTCCTGGGTTTGCAAATCACTTCATTTCTCTGAGCTTCAGTCTCCTGATCTATAAAATGAGGGAATTGGAATATACAATTCTAAAAGTTTCTTCTACCTCTACCTAAAAATGTTTCTCTGCTAAATGATTATATCTCCATGATTTAAGACCCTTTTCAGCAAAACACTAATTTGAACTGATCTCTCCCAACTTGGGATTATATTACCACTGTCTTTTTGTAGTATATATAAGGTCCAGAAGAGTTATTCTCCTAGCCCCCATTTTCTCTGGCAGGCTGGGTCTCCAGAGAATATCTGTTGTGTCCCATCCTGATTGGCCAGGAAGAAAAGGTCCTTCTAATACTGCAGCTAAATGAGTTCCAACAAATGAAATCCCCTCTCCTCCTGCCACGATTATCAGTTGGTATCAATTAATCACCAACACAATTTGCTTTTATAAATGTGTATTTACAAAGGTGACATAGTATGAACTAAATGTCCATAGTTATCTAGCACTAAGGTGGTATAACACGACCATTTGGTACAAAATATCCACCCCAATGTCTAGACATTCTCTTATCAGTACTTATAGCATCCAGGGGAAAGTGGGCTCAAGCTTAAAGAGCACATATTACAAGAGGGTAATTTACAGCTCCTTGAAGTCTTTTTGCCAGAGTCCATAAGATGCCCCTGGTGTAGTTTTTCTGTTCAGATTTTTGTAGAGTCTTGAATCTGCCTTTCATCCTCACATCCAGTCTATCATCAGGTCCCAGTACAGATTCTGCCACCAGATTCTGTCGTCCTGGGGATGTTCCAAATCTCATAATTTTTCCCAGTGCACAATATCATCTTCTGATCAAAGCTTTGATCTTGGTCTCTTTATCCCCAAGTGATTCCTTCTTATAGACTTGGTTGAAGGTATCCAAAACTAGGCGGCTAGATGTTTGAATCCTTTAATATCAATTTAGCTTCCTAATTTTCTTTCAATTCTGAATCTATGATTTTATGTTACCATGCTCTCTAAATAACCTATTAGTTCTAAAGCCTATCATTTATTATAAGTTTCCTAGATCTGGCACTACAGAGTATGATTAACTTCTTCAACTAATCCAGACTTCCTCTTATATCTAGTTGAAATTCCTTGATTGAACAGAGATGCCTAGGCTTTGCTGGCATCTGATTCAGACTTCCGATCAGTTGAAACAATTGAACTATAATCTCAACTGAAAAAATTGGGACGGGGAGGGGTTAGCATTTTGTCAGTTACTTTAAATGGGAAGGAATGGTTTGATTGATTGGTTCACTCACCCCTCAACCCCTTACATTTGAACATCCCTCAGTGTCACCAGATTTATGTCTGAATGTAACAGAAAAGACTGCAGATGCATCCCCAGGGGCATGGTAACCAAAGGAGAAGTCTACTAATATATGCAAGGAGTATAAATGTTCAGGGGAATATGGGGCAGTGTTAACGTGCATACATTCTGTAAAGTATGCTGCCTTTTCCTCCACTTCCCTATGGGAGTGGCATGTCAAAGCTTAGCCCTTTCATGTTTGTGGAGAAAAGATGGAAAACTAAGGGGGGAAATGGGCTTTAGAAAAAAATGACATAGAGATCACAGTAACATAAAACCATGACTTTAAAAGGTCATGGAATCCAACACTCTCATTTTACAGATGAGAAAACTGAGGCCCATGCCATACAGGGAATATGTGATTAAGTCAATATTTGACTCTGGTTCTTTGGTTCCAAAGCAAACGGTAATTCTGTCACCCCATAAGTGACCTCTTCATTTTCAGGAAATTGGGGTTAAAGGACTTACCCAATCTTAATTCAAAATGCATTTATTCAGCACTAACACCATTCAAGAGTATAACCTCTAACTATAGCTATAAGCTCTAACTATAAGTATAACCAGGAGTTAAAAAGATAAAAAGAAAATTTGCCCCTGCCCTCAAGGAATTTAAATTCTACTAGGGGAGATCTAAAGTGTACACACATAAGTAGAAGAAACCTCTAACAACTGAGGCCAAAAGGAAACATTCCAAGTAGAGGGCACCCAAAATGAACCTTGAAGGAATATAAGGATTCTATGGGTCAGAGCTGAAAAGGGAGTACGCTCCAAGAACGTACTCCATGCAAAGACATGGAGAAAAAGAGGGAATGCCTACTTCTACAAATAACAAATACACTCTTAGTTTGACCGGGATACAGAACATTTGAAAGAGACTTTTTTCTGTTTTTCAATCTTTTATTTATTTGTACTTTTCAACATTCATTTCCAAAAGATTCTGAGTTACAACTTTTCTCCCCATCTTTCACCTACCCCCACCCCAAAATAGCAAACCTACTGAATGCTCCTTCCCCCAATTTGTTCTCTGTTATATCCTCCCCCAGTATTCCCCCCCAACTTCCTAGTAGGGCAAGATGGATTTCTATACCCCATTCAACCTATACCTTATTTCTCAGATGTATGTAAATTTTTTTTCAACATTTGTTTTTAAAACTTTGATTTCCAGACTCTTTCCTTTCTTCCCTCCTCAACCACTCCAACTGGGAAGACAAGCAATTTAATATAGGTTGTACACATGTAGTTACACAAAAAGTTTCTAAGGTAGTTTTATTGTGAAAGACTAACTGTATTTCCCTCCATCTTATCCCACCCCTCACTTAATCTATTTTCTCCTTTGACCCTGTCCCTTTTCAAAAGTGTGTGCTTCTAACTACCCTCTTCCCCAATGGGCCCTCCCTTCAATCATTCCCCCTTCTTATCCCCTTCCCCCCTACTTTCCTGCAGGGTAAGATACCCAATTGAATGTGTATATTATTCCCTCCTTAAGCCAAATTCAGTAAGAGTAAGGTTAACTCCATTCCCTTTCACCTTCCTGCTCTTCTCCTCTATTTTAACAGTTTTCTCTTGCCTCTTTTATATGAGATAATTTACCCTATTCTTTCTCTCCCTTCTTCTATTATATTCCTCTCTCACCTCTTAAATTTATTTTTTAAGATATCATGCCTTCTTATTCAGCTGATCCTGTACCCTCTGTCTATGTATACATATACACACATATACACACTTATATATTTATACACACACCCTCCTAAACATACATATATATGTGTATATATATATATGTATATACATATATATTCCCTTCAACTATCCTCATACTGAGAAAAGTCTCATGAGTTACAATTATTGCTTTTCCATGTATGAATGTAAATAATTCAACTTCAATAAGTTCCTTATGATTTCTTTTCCTTGTTTACTCTCTCATGCTTCTCTTGCTTCTTGTATTTGAAAGTCAAATTTCCTGTTCAGCTCTGGTTTTTTTTTTCATCAAGAATGCTTGAAATTCCTCTATTTCATTGAATGACCATATTTTCCCCTGAAACATTATACTCACTTTTGCTGGGTAGGTAATTCTTCGTTTTATCCTAGCTTCTTTAACCTCTGGAATATCATATTCCATGCCTTTTGATCCCTTAATGTAGAAGCTGCTAGATCTTGTGCTATCCTGATTGTGTTTCCACAATACTCAAATTGTTTCTTCCTGACAGTTTGTGATATTTTCTCCTTGGCCTGGGAACTCTGGAATTTGGCTGTGATATTCCTAGGAGTTTTCTTTTGGGGATTTTTTCAAGAGATAATAGATGACTTATTTCCGTTTCTATTTCTCCCTCTGGTTCTAGAAATATCAAGGCAAATTTCCTTGAGAATTTCTTGAAGGATGATTTCTAGGTTCTTTTTTTGATCATGGCTTTCAGGTAGTCCAATAATTTTTAAATTGTCTCTCCTACCAGATAAGTTGTTTTTCCAATGAGATATTTCACATTGACTTCTATTTTTTCATTTGTTTGGATCTGCTTAATAGTATCTTGATTTCTCATCAAGTCATTAGCTTCCATTTGCTCCAATCTAATTTTGAAGGAATTATTCTCTTCAGTGAGTTTTTGTAATTTCTTTTCCATCTGGACAATTCAGCTTTTTAAGGCATTCTTCTGCCCGTTGGCTTTTGGGGCCTCTTTTGCCATTTCAGTTAATCTATTTTAATAGTATTTTGGGGGGTCTCCTTTAACAGGCTTTTGACTCACTTTTCATGAATTTTCTTGCAACATTCTCATTTCTCTTCCCAATTTTTCCTCCACTTCTCTTGATTTTTAAAATCTTTCTTGAGGTCCTCCATGGCTTGTAGGCAGTTTGTACTTTTCTTGGAAGCTTTTGAAGCAGGAGTTTTGACTTTGTTTGTCTTTGTTGTCTGGTTCCATGTTTTGATCCCTTTTGTCACCAAAAAAAGATTCTATGATCTGATTGTGCTTCTTCTGCTTGCTCATCTTACCTGCCAATTACTTGGCTTTTGAGCTCTTTGCCACAGTAGATCTCTGCTTCCAGAGTGGAGACAGCTGTGTCCCAAATTGCTGGGGTTTTCACAGTTGTCAGAGCTGTTGTCAGAGGACTGAGGAGGGAGCTCTTGGCAGAGCTCTGGCACACTGGCCACATACCCCAGGACCACCACCAAAGCAGGTAAAAGCAAGAGTGATTACCCTCTTAATGGTCATTTGGTCCCCCTTCAATCTGCAGGCTAGCAGCTCCAGAGGCAGACATGCAACAACAGCTGTAGACTCCATACCTCTGTCACCTCTCACCCTGGGGGGTATGGGGAGGGGGGAACTGCACTCTTCTTTCACTCAGGTTCAACAGAGTTCCCTACTGACCTTTTACTTTCTCTTTGGCATTTATGAGTTGAGAAGTCTGGAAATTACCACTGCTGATGGTGATTCACTCTCCTGAAGTCTTCTCTGGACAGTCTGGGCCACTGGTCAGGGCCACCCCAGGTCTGGACCCACACGGCTCACATGGAACTGCTCAGCCCCCAGCCTGGTGCAATAGTCCCTTCCTGTCAGCCTGCCAGGCTGCCTTCAGCAGGAGATTTGTTTCTCTCTGTCACTTTGTGGCTTCTGTAGCTCTAAAATTTGTTTAGCATCATATTTTACAGGTATTGGATGTGGTCGGTGTGGGAGCTTAAGGAAGTTCCTGGTTTTACTCTGCCATCTTGGATCTGCCCCCATGAAGGAGATTTTTGAAAAATAAGTTCAGAAAGGAAAGGGGGAACTACTTGCCACTCAATGCCAAAATGAGAAATCCCATGTCTATTAGACATTTTCTTTCAGACAGATTTCCCAAGATAAAAACTAATAAATGCCATTGCTAAACACAATAAATTTTACCTTCACCTGGACACTTTTACTTCATACAAAGGAAGTTGCTTAACATGAAACACTTAAATGAAGTACCTAAGGAAAGATACAAGCAGGAGGATAGATACAATGTTATTTCAAGTTGGAAGCTAGAGAGATAAAGATTCAACCTGTTCTCCATAGGTGATCCTTAACTTAGCCAGAGAGGGGCCTCCAAACTTTTAACGAGTAGCCCTTCATGCCACAGTACAAGAACTAAAGAGATCAATGATTCAGCAAGAGGCACCTTCTAGACCCCATACTCAGCTAATGCTATATTCATCATTCTCCATAAATTGGTATGGGCATGTCTAATTCATATTTCTTTCTTCTCCCCCACAACGGGGCTATTCTATGACACCCACAGGACCATACCTTTTTTTTGTAGGTAGAAATATGATCTCTATAGAAAGAGAAATCAATGAGGTTGTTTCTAGCCTCTGATGTCACAGAGAGGATTTGGAAGGTTGCATGGTGTATGGAAGGTTCCAGGAATAAAATAATACAGAAAAGAAAAGGGAGTGTTAGGAAGAGGGAGGGAGGAACATTCCAGGTCAGAGAAAACTTACTTCAATGATGGCTAAGCTCAAAGACTTAACAATCTCACACAGGTAATTAATATCACCCTAGGTCACACAAGTAGCACAGCCAAGAGATGAATCTGAGTTCTATGATACTAAATTTAATGATTTTTCCCCCTTCTTCCTCTTGAAATCTCAGCAAAAGTACAGAAAAGCCTAAGTCAGACTCAAATAACTTGTGGGTTAACCAATGAACCTTCACGTATTGTTGTAAGAAATATAACTAAGATATATACTTTTGTGAGTACTAAACATAATGGCTTGATGATCCTAAAAATTCAAATGGGAATTGGCTAACGTCTTTGTAGTATGTCTTTATACCCTACTAATGGGGGATGCATTCATTCTCTATTTCATTTAGCCTTGCAAAAAAAAATTAATAATGTCAACAAATATTTGTTAGATGCCTTGAGTACAGGAATTCTGAGCTGCAGAGGGACTAAAGCCCACCAGAATCAATATAGTGAGCCCCCAAAAGTGGGGGGAGGTGCCATGCTGCCTGAGGAGTGTCTAATTGACCCAAACCAGAAACAGAGAAGAGTGAGGCAAAGTTTCCGTGGTGATCATCAACGGGGTTAGGTCCATGAGCGGCCATTCTGCTTCTAGACTGGACAGAAAAAAGGATCCTAATTTCAACAACAACAAAATAAAATCAAATGGAACCAACCTAGGTATAGGTATTAGCCTGGTCAAACATTATGCCAGCGAGAAAAAAAGATTTTGCACAAAGAAGTCAGTACTGTAGAGAAGAACTAAAGGCACAATGTGGAAACATTTGTGCAAACCAAACAAAAGGGGGAGGGAGAAAAAGAACCAAACCTAGGACTCTGAGAGCAAACCACAAAAGAGAAACATTTTTTACAGCAGCCCCAGGAAACTTATTGGGACCTCATAAAAATAAAGTGAATCAAGGAAACTACACCCCATGCTAAGTGTCTCTTTCACTGTTTTACAGACTGGGGTAAGCTTTTATGAGCCATTGACATTCCCTTTGGACACCACTTCGGCAGTTCTCCTAATACTGTAGTCCCAAAGCCTTCAGCCAGAGATTTTAACTCTTGGCTGGAGTGTGACACAATTCCAAAATAGGATCATTAATGACCTCATCTTTCTGGCAACTCCAGCCCTGTGTCTGGCCACAAAGGGCACTTAGTGGGGCTGAGAGGAGTTTATGTATTTGTAGGTGCTGTGTTGACCACACTGGGCCTGTGAGGTCCAGTGGCTTCTGGCAGGGTGACCCAGAGGGGGATCCCACACTTTCCTTTCAATGAGGCTCAGGGAAAATTAGTTCAACGAATGTACAAAGTAGCAGATGACTGTCTTGGCTACTCTGCCAGGATCTGGAAATGAAGTTGCAATGTCAGTCCCTGTCCTCTTCCTCCATCTTAATTTATGTGGCAAAAGTGGGGAGAGAATCTAGCTGTTGTTTCTCTAAATTCATTCATTCATTCACCATTTCATTCACTCCTATAAAAATAGCTTACTAAACAATCTCAAGCGTGTATTGTGCTAGGAGCCTGCCTCTTATACAGAAACAAAATGAAACAATCACTGCCCTCAAGGAACTTAGATTCTATTGGGGGAAACAACATATATGTGGAAAATTAAATGCAGAGAGATACACAGTAATTTTAGAGTTCAGAATAACTGGGAGTGAGAAAAAGGTAAGTTTCTTGTATAAATTGACAGTCATTTACAAAGAGATGATAACTACACCCTGAATCAAAGCTCTCTTTCTGTCTCACCATTGCCCTCCTCCAACCCTACTTCCTCAGTGATCCCATCAATCAACAATTAATCAACAAGCTTTTATTAAGTTCCTCTTTTATGTCAAGCATCATGCCAAACACATTTTAAACAAAATGCAAAATGAAAGAATAAGTAGTACAAATTAGAAACTTAATGGCTTCCCCCCATAACCTTGTGAATTATATAGTAATAGAAAATTTATTCTCTCCCCCACTTTTTTTTTACAAATTAGGACCTGAAGGCTCAGAAAGGTTAATTGATTTGCCCAAGGTCATAAAACTCCTAAATGATGGAGCTGGGATTTCAACTCACATCTTCGGATTTTTTCACATTACTCTCTTCAGTAACTCCTGCTGTTTTATATATGTACTATCTAAATGCTGTAAATATATAGATCCAGAGACAGATATGGATATATTCTTAAAACTTTCCTTCTTTATACAATGCCAATGTGTACAAGAATCACTCATTTTACATGCAAAACATGAAGGTCTGAGTAGTACTTTCCTTTCAACAACCCTATGAGGTAGTTAGTTCAAAGACTGTCATTCTCAAATTTCAATTTACAACATCAAGACTTAAAGAGATTAGATTATGTTCAGACAGGTGACAAATATCAGGAAATGGATACCAGTCCGTCTCAAGGACCAGGTTTTTCATTTTATCAATCTACCTTGCTATATCTTATATGCATTTTATTTTGCATTGTTTAAATATAACAGCTTCTAAAGAGTAGAAACGATGCCTCTATAACTTCCTCTGTCTAGAACCCCATTCGATTTAATATCTGATAGTTATTTCTAACTTATTTTATTACTATAATATAAAATGGTAGTTCTACCTGTAATTAGAACTCCACATAGAAGCTTCTTTTATAATAGCAAATGTTATTATGGCATTGGAGATAACATCACTTGTTTCATGGACCACATACTTCTGGTACTACTCCTGGGGAAAACACTCACACACACACACATGTGCACGCACGCACACACATATATACACACACATGTATACATATACATACCATATTACTCATCTATACATGCAAATATGCACACCCATATATACATACATATGTGTGTATGGATATGCATACACATGCATACATGCACACATACATGCGTATGTGTGTGTGTCAAGAGGCCTAAGCTGAACTTTCTCTGTGTATGAGGCAGAGCATATCCTTTGTCAGTCTTTCTGGAATTTCAGATTTGATAATGGAACAAAATGAGTCACTCATAAGTATTTTAATAGTTAACAAGAGGAAATTGATTTAAATGAAGGATATTTAACAAAGATAAGCATTGAGGGCACCTCAAGCAGATTCAGTAGAACGAAGCTCCCTTGTCTTGTCTGAGTTTGCCCACTGTGATCCACTAGCCCAGTATCAGAATATGCCTGAAGCTCCTTGTGACTACTTTGTATACAAGTGATGAGGAAGTGATGTCAGCATTCCGGCTTTTGTCTCCTGAGCCAACCAAGTTTCAAGGGATTGTCTCAACAACTTTTAAGGGAAAAGCTAGCCTAACTCTCATGGGGAAAGGGGTTAGGATATTGATCCTATCACATACTGACATTGCCCATATTTCATGAATTTAGATGTTTTTCATTATAAATATGTTTAAAGGGGCGGCTAGGTGGCGCAGTGAGTAGAGCACCGGCCCTGGAGTCAGGAGTACCTGAGTTCAAATCCGGCCTCAGACATTTAACACACACAAAAAAGCTAGCCGTGTGACCTTGGGCAAGTCACTTAACCCCAACTGCCCTCCAAAAAAGCAAAAAAAAAAATATGTTTAAATATTATATTGTTTTATGATTTCATATTCTTATCAATCACCCTCTACTGATGCTTCTATGAGGATTATTATTTTAGTGGTAAACAGTCCTCTAAGACCTTTATACTAATACACTAACAGGTGGACTGTGTTAAGCACCACATCGTTTCTTTCTTTTCTTTATATCTTCCTTCCTTCCTTTCTTCCTTCCTTCCTCTTGTTTTAGCTCTCACTCTTCCTTTCTTTCTTCTCCTTCCCTTCCTTGCCCTCCTCATGCTCCTCATCCTTGTCTTCCTCTTCCTTCTTCTTCCTCTTCTTCTTGTTCTTCTGCTTGTTCTACTTCCTCTTCTTCCTCCTCCTCCTCCTCCTCCTCCTCCTCCTTCTTCTTCTTCTTCTTCCTCTTCCTCTTCCTCTTCCTCTTCTACCTAAAGTGAGCCAGTTTTCCTTTAAAGGAGCGAGGAAGTAATTCTTGGCATCATAATTAATTCATTTTCCTTGCTTCCTGACCAATAAAAGACCCAGTCTATGAGAAGTTGGTATTGCATATTTTCATTAAATACCCTAAAGAATCACCTTTCTGACTAGTGCAGTAGGTGGTCACAATAAATGTAGTGGTGGAAAGAAATAGCATTTTATTTGAGTCTGTATTGTTTTAAATCATTCTATGCAAAATAATTTTATTGCATTTTATAGTCCACAAGTACCTCATTTTATTTTAACACTGAGCTTTAATCTCTGGATTGGCCTGAGTTATGTTGGGTCTAGAATGTGCTAGCAGTTAGTAAATCCATGAAATTATTTACCAAAAAATATAAAGAGAGAGAGAGAGAGAGACAGAGACAGAGACAGAGACAGAGACAGAGAGACAGAGAGAGAGACAGAGAGAGAGAGAAAGAGAGAGAGAGGGAGAGAGTGTGTGTGAGAGAGAGAGAGAGAGAGAGAGAGAGAGAGAGAGAGAGAGAGAAGAAAGAAAGGAGTTGGAATGCCATGCATTGGGAGACAGTAAGAAAATGTAGATAATAATGGAAAGGCAGACAAGAATAATTGTAACAGACTTCGAATAGCAGACTGATTTTTAAAAAATATTATTATGGTCACAATAGGGAGCTAATGAAGACTTTTGAGTAGAGGAGTATAATGGTTAGATCTGTTTCTAAAATATCAATTTGTCCACCATGTGAAAAGTGAATTGGAGAAGGAAAAGACTGGAGCCAATAGTCACAGCATGTCATGTATGAAGATGTCAGAAGTATTCCATACCTCGAATTCCCCCTCTCTGTTGGAAGGGGGAGGTTTTTTAAAATATAATTGAGACTGATTTTTAAAGATGCTAAACATGAATGTGTCCATATGTGTGTTCATACAAACACACATCATTCAATTTCATGAACAAATAAGCACTGTTCTTTTTTTTTGAAGAGTGAGAAAATATCCTAATATGAACTTAAGACCTGTGCCAGGGTGTGGATGTCTAAGGCTTTTGTGCTCTTTCAGTTTTGGATAAATGAATAATGACATTTCCCAATGGTTTCACCAGGTTGCCCAAGTTGTATGCCTCAAACGGTTTTACAGTAGGAATGTATGGAACCATGGGAACCTACCCAGAAGTGTGGGAGGTAGATACACTCTGCCCTACATGGCTCCTCCAACTTTCAGACACAAGAGGTGCCAGCACCAACTCAGCTAGTGACTCAGTCTTTCCTGGCAGTGTGGGC
The DNA here is from genome assembly GCA_028646575.1 of Pseudocheirus occidentalis. Lineage (NCBI taxonomy): Eukaryota > Metazoa > Chordata > Mammalia > Diprotodontia > Pseudocheiridae > Pseudocheirus > Pseudocheirus occidentalis. The sequence goes on along the minus strand of CM053593.1, from coordinate 170,850,052 downwards.
ACTAAGAATATGGTTCCAGAAGGTTAAACTTGGGCCACCCAGTCCTGAGACTGATGAGCAATATACGGGGGTCTGGGATAGAAGGAAAGAGAGTCAGGATACTAAAGGCACAGCTAGTTATGCTTATTAATGATGGAGTGATTAGGATGACAAGAGTCCCAAAAGAGTGATAGTCTCTGTTTTTCTATTTGATTTTAAAAGGAGGGGCTTAATCACTCTGCACCTCCCTAATTTATCAAAAAGCTAAAAGGATTAATAAAGCTCCCACTATAAAAATCTTCTGGGTCTTCCTATATTAAAGTAATAAAAAAAATACATTATGACTAGAGGTGTCATGGTGTAGTGGAAAGAGGTGTAAATTGAACTTTAAGAGGAAAATGAACTAGGTCTTATGTCAGAGGACATCATTTCAAATCCCAGTTCTTCATCACTTACTATCTATGTAATATCAGCAAGTTCCTTAAACTTGGAGGACCTCACTTTCCTTATCTGTAGAATGAGGGCACTTGACTCAGTGACTGCCAAGGATTTTTACCAGGAGCAACTCAGTTTACACTTCTGACATTTACTAGCTATGCAACTAAGGCACGGGTGTTTTAAACTCTCAACCATTATTTCTTCATAAGTAAATTTGGAATGAAAGTAACATTTATCTTAAAAGGGAAGATGTAATGTGGAACTCTGTATCAAAACCTTTGCAGACCTTCAAGTGCTATAGAAACATGAACTATTGCTATTGTTGTTGCTGTTGTTAATTATTGCCATTCTCATTATTCCAAAAACAATAGGCAATCAATTTGGGGACTACTTCCTTTGGATGCTTCAGTGAGAGGAAAAAAGTGAGAGCCATATCATAAAAATCACCTGTCTCCTTCCAGTCCAAGTAAGCCATGGGCTCAAATCACAAGTCTATTAGGGAGATGCTCAATAGATCTAAGCTTGAAGTTAAGTTTTTCCCCTTACTACACATGTGTAGTATTCCCCTACCATACATATGTGACTGGGCAAGTGACTTAAACTCCCCAAGTGTCAGTTTCCTTGTTGGTATGATGGAAATTTCTCACATTACCCATTTCACAAGATTGTTGTGAGAAAAATATTTTGATAGACATTCAAGAGCAATATACAGTCATGTTTGATGTAATTCCAAAAGATACCTGAAGGAGAAAACATTTCTAACTCCCAGAAACAGGTGCCTATGTCTTGTGAACCATACTTCTATGATCTACTCATCCATCTGTCCTCTGGTCATATCCATGCATTCTCCCCTACACGGTCTAACTCCCTTGAGCAAAATCTAGATTGATTTCTAGCCTCTCTTCCTCATACTCTCAAAACAGGGAAACAGACACAAAAAGATATGCCTGCCAGTTGTACTCACAAAATATACATCTCTAGGAATAATGGATGGAGTTCCGGACTCTGAGTCAGGAAGCCTTGAGTTTGAATCCTTACTGGCTGAATGACTCTAGGCAAATCATTTAATCTTTCTCAGCTTCACTTTAATCATCTGTAAAATGGGGATATTACTAGCACCTACAGAGTTATGAGGATGCAAATATACATATGTATATATACACGCATACTTTAGATAATGTACTATATAGCATATTATATAGCTACAACTGACATATAGACAGAGACATATAGTATGTGTCTATATTTTACTGTATACATTATATGTATATTATATATCATATATATTTATATACACAATTTCAAAGTGATAGATAAACCTATGTGTATAAAGATTTGCTTAAACTCCTATGTAAATATTAGCTATTACATCTTCTTCCTTGGGCTTCTCAGTATACTATACCAAGGGCACAGTTTGGTGGGTGACTATGACCTCCCCCATGCACTGTCTTCTTGGCTAAGTCACAGAACTGAAAATAGAATAAATAGTACTATGCTGTAAAAGGATTGGCAGCTGTATTTCCAAATACCTTCCAAAAGCTCTCCCAGTAGCCTCAGATTCTCTGTAGAGCTTATTCCACCTACCCCGGAGTAAAATCATCTCTATGTAGGAGTTGCTTGAAGGTCTCCCCTTCTAATACTTCCCTGGCCCAAGCATACTTCTTGGGTGAGATCCAAAAACATCCTGGTCCCAGATGTTGTGGCTATGAGCCAGAGAACAGACAAGCACAAGGCCGGGGGAGGCCTGGTGCTACTGCAGAGCATTTCCCAAACAGCCTTTCCACAACCAGCCAAACAGCTGACCAAGAACCAGCCTAGTCTTGCCCTGGTCCACTGGAGTCTTGTTACACTAAAGAGCCACAAGATCATACCGAAGGATTCTGAAGCCCCCCCAAAAGCAGCTAAAGAGTAAGGGAACACTGAATCCTCAAGGCCTTTCTCTGCTCAGCAGCAGTGTCTTCCTTTCTAAAGTGGAGAGAATACCACAGCCCTCTTTTATGGGACTAGAGTAATTACTGCATGTTAATAGAAGGCTGAATCACACCACTGGGAAACATGGGAGCCTTCCATTTCCATCTAGGCCAGAGACGTTAGAAATTTTCTCTCACTACTCTCACTGGACAGTCAAAATGTTGAATCCTCGCAAGACTGGCTATCACCCTTCATGCATGATTCAAGGAAGATCCAAATCAATCATTTAAAAAAGACAATTCTCAAGAAGGGATAAAAGCAGAAAGAAACGTGGTACATTCCTCTAGATATCTAGTTCACAGCACCACAGAGTCAGAAGGGACCTAAGAGGCATCTGACACAGCATATTATTGAACAAAATTACTCTCGATTATATTCCAGACACGTAGTCACATGTCCTTTCTCTGTTTCTCTCTTGAGAAGGGGGTGCCATTACCTCCAGATGCAGAGCAATCCACTTTTGAATAGCACTAATAGAGGAATTCTTTTTTTTGTTTGTTTTGCTTTTTGGAGGGCAGTTGGGGTTAAGTGACTTGCCCAAGGTCACACAGCTAATTTTTGTGTTAGGTGTCTGAGGCCAGATTTGAACTCAGGTACTCCTGATTCCAGGGCCGGTGCTCTATTCACTAATGGAGGAATTCTTAACTTTGTTTCCTTTTTTTTTTAATCATACCCCTTTTTCAGTCTGGAGAAGCCTGTTGACTCTTTCCCAGAATAACATTTTTAAGTGGATAAAATAAAAAAACAGAAGATATCAAAGGAAAGCAACTATATGGACAAGCAGTTATATTAAAAGTTCATTGTCATGATGGAAAATGCTATCCACATCCAGAGAAAGAACCATAGAGTCTGAATGCAGATGGAGCCACAGTATTTGTTCTCTTTTTTTTTCTTTCTTGTGGTTTTTCCCTTTTGTTCTGATTCTTCCTTCACAACATGACTAATGTGGAAATATATTTAATATGATTGTACATGTATACTTGATTCAGATTGCTTGACATCTTGTGGAGGGGAGAAAGGAGGGAGGGAGAAAACAAATTGGGATTTTAAATCTTATAAAATTGAATACTGAAAACGATTTTTCATGTAATTAGAAAAAATAAAATACTGTTAAGAGGGAAAAATGTTAAAAAATGATAAAAAATAAAAAGTTCATTGAACCTAGGTTAAAGACCTCTGTTCTAATTCATCAGAACATTTTTATTCACATCAAGCCAAAATCTATTTTTTCTATCGTTTATGTTTATTGCTCCAAGTTCTACCCCGAAGGTCAAGCAAAAGAATTCTAGTCCTAGAGCAACAAGGCAGGACAGTGGAGAAACTATTAGGCTTAGAATAAGATTTGAATTCAGATTTTATTATGTGACCCTGGGCAAGTCACCTAACCTTTTTCTGACTCAGTTTGCTCTTCTGTAAAATGGGAATAATAACAAAACCTATCTTAGGGTCATTGTGAGGATTAAATGAAATAAACGTATCATGTAAAGTGCTTTGCCAGTCTTAAAAGGCAATATAAAAGACTGGATATTATTATTTCAGGTGACAGAACTTCAAATATTGGAAGGTAATTATCAAGTTTCTCTTGCCTTCTCTTTCCAGACTAATACAATCCAGGTTTCTTTCATCATGGTAGTCTGAAGGCCTTCACCATCCTGCTCACCCTCTTCTGGACATATTCCAATTTATCATTATCCATCCTAAAATTGGGTACCATGAGTAGAACACAATATTTTAGATGTGACCTGACCAGAAGAGTAAAGCAGAACTAACTCTTCCATGGTCTTGGACACTCAGCCTTTTTAATGCATCCAAAGGACATCACAAGACCAGAAAAAATGGTGGAGTAAGAGTTTTCTTAGATCTCTCCAATCAGAAATCCTCAAAAAACAAGCTATAACCAGATATGCTGGAGAAGAATTAAGGCTCATTCCACAAGCTAAGCTGATAGTCACCACACAAGCATTAACTACCGTTGAGGTAGTTCACAGACAGAAAAAGCCCCAATCCTTTCTCTGTCACTGAGAAGTATCTTTAAATTCCTATATACTTCACCACCCAGTTAGTCGAGAGGGGATGGTGAGCTAGAGAAGAGAGTATGGACATCTTATCAAGTAGAATTAGCTACTAAAGCTCTAGAGCTGAGGCAATGAGCAATGTTTCCCAGTTGTTGGTAGAGAAGGTAAGGATGAGTACCCTTTCTTCACTTCTAGGCTGCCTTTACCCCAGCTGTATTCTCTCCTTCTATCTATTACTCCCTCTCACCCCACCCTCCACACACTCCTCCTCTGTCCTTTCTCTGTAATCTGCCATCCCATATCTATAATCTTCTATGCCGGGTACTAAACAAGGCTAGAAATGTCCAGTTTCACACTATGATAAGACTATTATCTACCAGCAATTCCCCACAATATGGGTTAGGCCCACCTCTCCTTATTCCCTTCTGGGACATAGGTTATTGTTCAATAAAAGGAGACAAAGTAGTCTCAAGACCTCCTTGCCCCTTGTTTCCCTAATGCAACTTCTTTCCCCTCACAAATAACACGGAATAAGTTCAGGCTCTCCCTCCTTCCCGCATATAGTGGATTAGCCATCCCTAAAAGGTGACAAAATTTCTGATTGGCCCTGATAGGTTTTCTGATGCTGCTTCTTGACCAACTAAGGTAATGAAAAATCCCTGTCCCATAGAGCTGGAGCCCCTCCAACTTGGTTGATTTCTGGAAGCCATTTCCTTTACCATAACCTGCCCTAATTACTTGGCATGTTTCCATATGGAGATGAGGGGAGCCATGTTCAGACAGTTTAATTGTCACTATATCCTTGCTGCATATCACTGATGTTAGGGCAAAGTAAACCTCCTTTCATTAATGACTTGCATTTGCTCAATGATTTGCAAGTGCCTCATTTTGACCCAATATCAAATTAGAACTTAGAAGGCGCTGACCCCAACATCTACTTTATTGGTGTATCCCTAGTATGATATCAGAGTCAGGGAAGTCAATCATACCCACCAAATCAGAAGCCTGAAGGTGAAGCATAAACATTTTGGCCCTATAATGATAAAACAGCATTCATTGGAAAAAGACTCTGATGTTGGGAAAGATTGAAGGCAAAAGAGAACAGCAGCAAATAAGATAGATAGACAGTGTCATGGAAATAACAAACATGAGCTTGTCCAGACTTTGAGAGACAGTGGAGGATAGAAGAACTTGGCATGCTATGGTTGGTCCATGGAGTCATGAGGAGTTGGATATGACTGGATGACTAAATAACAAGAAGCTGAGGCTTCACACCTCCCTCAAGACCTTCTATATGCACATAATGAATGTGGTCTCAAAAGTATCAGCAAGAACTTGGTGTAATAATATGTCAAGTCATCAAAGCAACCTTTTATAAGACCACTGAGGACTATATTACTTACTGTGACCTGAAGACCAATACGAATGAGTTGCGTAAGTGAAATCTCTGGATATCTTTGAATATATCCTGTTCTTGCTCTTCCAAGAAAAGATATTTTGGATGTGCCAGTTCTAACCTTAGTTTGTTTATGTGAGGGTGGGAAGATATCATTGGACTGCTTAGTTTGGAAATGTCAGATGACACTCCAATTTGGAAATAGGAATGTAGCCCTCGTACCAATCCCTTGGTGCCCTTTCTTCCCCTCCATGTTCTTATGGGTATCTCTAGTTAAGTTGCATGGGCTTCCCTTAAACATATGAGATTTTTAAAACCCTATTAATTTTAGAATTTTCTGATTGAATTTAAAATTTCCTTTGAAACTTCTTCAGGGTTTATGGACAAAATAATGGAACAAGAAGTTAGCCTATCTCTTTTTCCTCTTCCTTAGATAAGGGAGCCACCATAGTATAACGGACAAAGCATTGGATTTAGAGTCAGGAAGACCTGTATTGCATCTTGCCTCATACTCTTAATAGATATTTATGATTCCAGGAAACTCACTTAACCACTCAGACTCAGTTTCTCATCTAAAATGGTGATAATATCATCTACCTCAAAGGACTGTTGTAAGGATAAAGTAAGGGAAATACTACACATGAGGAGGGGGAGGGAGGGAGATAGAGAGACAGAGAGAGAGAGACGAGAGAGAGACACAGAGAGAGAGAGAGAGAGAGAGAGAGAGAGTATAAGACAATTTTGTAAACCTTAAAGGGCTATCTAAATGCTGATAATGATGATAGTGGTAGTAGTGATGATGATGATGATGATGATGACGGTGATTGATCATTTCAGCCATTTGAAAATTTGATATTATATCTGCAAGCTTACAGAGAAGCAATGTGGTAAAGTGAATAGTGAGCTAGCTTTTAGATCCTGCCTCTGACACATAGTGGTTTAATGATCCTGAAGAAATCACTTGATCTCTCAGTGCCCCAAGAACCTCTCTAACCCTTTAAGTTGAAGATACGGTGGTATCTTGTCTTGGTAGAGGGGATTTTCTCACCTGGGAATTTTCTGTAACAGATAAATCACAGCTCCAATCCTTATCCACAGGCTCATATCCTATTCTGAACTCCTATACATTCTCTCCTCTTTTCCTTTTCCCCAACCCAAACCATTCTCAGTGACTTAATACTGTCCCTGTCCTCTGGCTGCCCAAAGTCCCTGCTGTAATGATTCACTCAGCCTTAACCATCCTTCATAGAGTCCCATATTCCAAAATGATGTTTGTCCTATTTCCCCTCCTCTCTTTTTCAACAGCAAAACTGCTAGAATCTCTGGGTATCTGTAGTGGGCAACTGGATTCCCAACCATCATGCTAATGGGAGTACCTGTGAATTAGGGTCACAAACTCTTTTTGCTTTCTTTCTGGTGACTACTACCCCCCTCCCCGCCCTGGCCCCACAACACACACAGACTCTTTCTCTATCTGAAAGAATAAGCAGCTCCAACTGACAATTCCTACATGGAGTTTCCATGCCTTGAGCTAAGTAAGACCTGGGATTCCAGTTCCTGACACCCCCATTTGAGCTCCCAGCAACTGAAACAACAACAGTATGTCAACCAAGAGCTCCCACTTTGTTTATAACCTGGTTATATTCAGAGCTCAACAGAGCAACTCTGTGTGCTTTAAAGGATGTGTTGTCTACCAATGAGAACAGCAACATCAATCATATATGAAACTTGTAATGGAACTCATTAGATATGTTCCTAATCACGTTAAAAACACATTTTTAATTTTAAACAATTTTAAAATTAAAAAAATAATAATAAACATTTACTAAGTGCTTATTCTGGGCCAGACACTATGCTAAGCATTATAATAATATTTCATTTTATTCTCACATCTACCCTGGAGGATTAGTGCTATTATCATATCATTTTATAGATGAGGAATTTGAGGCAGATCGGTTAAGTGACTTGCCCAGGATCATATAACTAGGAAGTATCTGAGGCTAGATTTGAATTCCAGTCTTCCTGACTCCAAGTCTAGGACTCTATTCACTGTACCACCCTCTTGCCTCTCTGAAAAAGGACTATAAAGGAAGAACTTGTTGGTTGGTTGCCCATAGAGTTATAGAACCAGAGGTCCTTCAGAGGATCAGAAATAGAGCTTCCATTTCACTAAGAACCTACTTTGCCTCCTCTAATCTTTTTGACTTGTTTCATCATTAGCATAGTTCTGTGATCTCACCGTTATGAATATCCCCTTCAAACAGCACAAATTGCAACCCCATTGTGCTTGCCTATCCTGAGAAATTATTCCCCATGTCCCTACATATGTCCCCCCAAGATGCTACAGGACTTCCTTTGCTTTTCCTCGGATGTTAACAGACAGCCAATGGAGCACTAGTCCATCTCCTTTTCCTATTGTGAATTTCCTGTTTTCCCGAGTTCCTCCTTAGTTAAAGCCTGTTCACACCCACTGCATGCCTTTCTGTTGTTCTCGCTTTCAAAAAAAATTATTTGGGGACCATTGTGTTCCATGTCTCGCTGTATGCAGTGACACCAGTAGAATGTTGGAATGAAAAAGTTGGTCTCATGGGGTGATTAAAGGAACCCTGAAATCTCCTAAAGGTCTCTCTCCTATTTATCTCTAAGCCCAACTCTTTGGCACCTGTATTAGGATGAAAGGAATGCTAATTACAGTCATTTCATTGTATGCTACCAATTACTATGCAACAATTTTTTTTTGTTAGATTCTTCCTGTCATTACACCAGTTTATGGAATTCCTGGTATGGAAATTCATCCCACCCGTAAAGATAAACAACTCATTTATTACTTGGAGTTCTAAAAGTTTGTCTGGGACGCTGAAAAGTTGAGTAACATATTCAGGGTCCCAAACCCAGCATGGATCATAAGGAAGACCTGAAGCCAAGTCTTCTTGACTCCAATGATGGCCCATTATCCTCTATAATGCTTCTATCATCAATTATATTTATCATTAAATATATATGAGTTGGGGGCAGCTAGGTGATGCAGTAGATAGAGTACCAGCCATGGACTCAGGAGGACCTGAGTTCAAATCTGACCTCAGACACTTACTAGCTGTGTGACACTGAGCAAATCACCTCACCCAGATAGCATCAAAAAAAAACATTTAAAAAGAAGTATGAATTCAATTTTATGGCAAGTTTCATTTGATTCCAGTGCTAACTCTTCATATATGGTCAGGAAAAGTTTGCGGTATGGTCATCTGCTTTACAACTTTAAAAATTTAAAGATAACATTTGTAATAAGATTTTCAAATTTTGTACTTATGTGTCTTTTGTTTCTTTTAACAATTTCTTTATCTGGTGTGTTTCATGGTTTATAAGCAGAAAGTAAAAGTGAGGCATATGGTCTTGTCAAAATAGAAGCATTTCATTTCATTAAAAAGTAGATTTGAATTTCATGGATGGGTATATTAAAGGGATACTAGATATGCCTGGTGTTCTCAGCTTACAATGGCTAACGTAAGTTACACCAAACTGCTGACTTGCCATCTCGAGTCACTATTAATAGCCTACCAGCAGCTGCCAAAGGTGAAATCAAGGTACCTGGAAGGAATATAAAAGCTTTTTTCTATTTTTTTTCCCCTGTAATTCCAGGCTCCTTTAAGTGATAGGAATGTTTCAGGAGTACAGACAATATCTTTCAAATGCATCATTATTTGAACAATGAGGTCCTTCTTTTCCATTTAGCTTTAATTTTATTATATGAAAATCTGGTATCATTTTTATTCCATGAAGAGGAAAATTAAGCATCCCTTCCTCCGTCCAATGAAAACAATTCAATAAGGTGGCTACATCTCTGAATCTCTGTTTACCTCCTACCTCTTTTATCAGCTCCAGTTCCACAGGCGTTCTGGCATCAAATCTAATTTGAGTCTCAAATTAGGCAAATTTAGACTCTGAGCCAGGTGTGCAAGTCTACGGTCCTATTGCAGGTTTCATATATGATTGCTGCTGCTAGTGTATTGCTCATTGGTGTGCAACAGAACCTCTAAAGAGAACAGAGCTTCCGCATTCTGGATCAAATTACGAAGAAATATATTGCTATTTTCTCTGATAACAAAGTCACAAGCTAAGAAGGGTGGGGGTGTAGGCAGAGTAACAACTAGGGTAGTGCTATGGGAGTACAAGGTCATCTAGTTCATCAGCCCTAGCTCCAGGCTCTACTATTATCAAACCATCCCAGAGAAATAAATTCTCTTATAAAACTCATAAGAAAAGATTCTACAAACAAGATACATAGGGTACAAAGGGAGACTCAATAAAAAAACTCAATATTCAGAGATATAACACATTATATTATTATCTATTATGCTAATTACTATCTTATACAATTATTATATATCAATTATGAATTAATATAGTATAATAATTCTGTACAATATAATTGTTATATTGTATAATGCTAATGTTAAATTAATTGAAATATTGTTATCATTATTTATCATACTGTTTTGTGCAGTTATTATGCAATATATAATTATTATATATTGCATATTATACCTGACATATATATATATGAATATGTTATACATACATAATACATCCCAATTTTGCCACTAACTTGCTCTGTGATCTGGGGGGCAAAGTTTGTAACTTCTCTGTTCCTTGTTTTCCTCATCTGCATAATGTGGAGACAAGATATTCATTTCTTCTATTTCTAAAACTCTTTTGTTGTTCCAGAAACTCCTTTTAAAACTATTTCATCATCTTTTGGTATACATTGCTGAATTGACAAATTTAATTAAGAACTGGGGTGAACTTCACAAGGGAAATGGAGATGCTTTTGTAGGAAGTCATCAATTGGACTTTCAATATCAACTTGACCTCAAATCATGAGCAACATCAAAAGTTGAGTGTTCATTTAGAATAATGGCAACCTAATATGTGAAGTGGACATGCCCCAATGTACATCCTGACCAACAGATTTCTTAGACAGGAGAAAGTCATGAGCTTAATCCTAAAGTCATTTCACTTAGGGCTAATCAGTGAGTCAGGGGCAGGATCAGGTCCCTTGGGATGTTATGGATAATCAAAAACTACTTTCATCTTTTTGAGCTTCTAAAAGTCAAAGCCCAGTTAAGACAGAAGTGTGATATTTGAAAACTAATAGACTTCCTGAACCTCCAGCTTAAGATTAATGCCAGATTGTTTGCCAGTGTTTTGGGGAAGTTTTTTTTTTTCAAACATCAAGTCCTTATCCCAGTAGCTGCAGTTTTTAGATTTATTGAATATTATGCTACTCTCTCATGCTTCTGGATGCTTTGTTCCTAATATGTTTCATTGATCAAAAGCAGTAGCAAATTGTTCTGATGATTATTGATTTGCAGTTTGAGATCTAGCATTGCTAGGCTTTTCCTTCCTAGTTTTCCCATGATGTCCCATGAGATTCTTGATCCGTTCCTCCAAATGTATTTTATTATGATTTCCTTTTCAGTTGCTTTTCAGTCATGTCTGACTCTTTGTGACCCCATCTGAGGTTTTCTTGGCAAAGAGTGATTTGCCATTTCCTTCTCCAGCTCATTTTACACATGAGGAAACAGAAGTAAACAGGGTTAAGTGACTTGCCCAGGGTCACACAACTTAGTAAGTGACTGAAGCCAGATTTGAACTCAGGAAAATGAATCTTTCTGATATTGGAGTTGCATGCTATCCACTGTGCCACCTAGCTATTCTATGATTTCCTAGTTCTTGATATGACACTAAACAAGTAAATTAATTTTGGTATTATTTTTCATTGATATTGTGTATCAGCATAGGCCATGAACAATGAATATCTCTCTAAATATTTAGACCTTTCTTTACCTGTGTGGGGAGTAGTTTTTTTCCTATTTTTTAAATTAAATTTTTAACATTTAAAAAAATTTTTACTTCCAAATTCTTTTTTCCCTCCAGCCCTTCCCCTACCAATTTAGAAGCCAAGAAATATGATGATGATATGTGTAAAATCATGCATTAATCATGTTGTAGGGAAAAAGCAACAAAAAATAAAGTGAAAAAAATGCTTCAATCCGAACTCAGTATTATTGGTTTTCTCTCTGGAGGTGAATAGCATTTTTCCATGGGTCATTTGGAACTGTTGTAGACCATTGTATTCATAAGAGTAGTTAAGTTTTTCACAATTGTTCCATTGCAATATTGCTGTTACTGTGAATAATGTTCTCCTGGTTCTACTCTCTCTACTTTTCATCAGTTCATATAAGTCTTTCCATATTTTTCTGAAATTATATAGCTACTGTGTATTATATTAAATAAAAATCAATTTATCCTGTTTCAAATGTTTTTATAAGAGAAATGGATGTTGTTTTTTGCCAATTATCCTTTCTTTTTTATTTAAACGTGTTTCTCCTGATCACATGCAGAACTTGTTTCTAAATTGAAGTGTTACATTTATTAACCACTATGTCTCATGGAGTTTTCAGTCTTGGGTATTTATTTTTCTGGAGAAAATCGGTGAATTCTTTCATTTAAATTGCTTTTTCTATGTTCGAAAGTTCTGGGAAGTTTTCTTTTATGTCTTTCATTATGATATTAAGATTTGTTGTTGTTGTTGTTTTTGTCCTATGATGCTCTTCTGAAGACCTATGATTCCTAGATTGTCTCTATTCAATCTGTCTTCAAGATGCATATGTTTTATTTATTATAACCTGCATATCTCTACTTGTGGGCTTTTCTCTTTGGTTATAGTTGCTATCAATTAGTAAACTACACTTACTTAGCTTTCAGAAATGAGTATTTATTATGGTTCCATAATTAGTACAGATATTCCCTTTCTGACAATGTCTTTGAGAAATGCTCTCTTACAAATACACACAAAGTCCAGGAGTCAAACTTAGAGAATACATATTGCAACTGGGGAACTCACAACTAGCTCACTATTGCTGGCTGTGTCTCCTTCTCCTTCTTAAGGTACCCATGAAGTTCCCCTTAGACATGGTGCACTTTTCTCACAGGCTCCCTATAGAGTCTTAATGTCTATGCAATCTCAGTGTGTCTAGTTTTCTTTTGGTTCCTGACGCAGGCATCGCATCAGCTATGTCAAGCATGACTTCTAAGACTAGGGCACTGATGAAAAATTCAAAATCTTCTGGTTCTCTGAAATTTGCAACATCATTCTCTGGTCAAGATGAGGATGGGAAGGAGAATCTGACCAACACTGGTTTCTTGCAAAGAGATACTTCCCAGACCCCTCCCCAGGAATTCAACTTTCCTCCCTCCTTTACAATTTAAATAGCTTCTTATCACCCTTCTCCAATCAGAGACACTTCCCCATAGCAACAATGAGTAATAGTCCCTATGCTTCCTTCTCTCTTATAGACTGCATAGATAGGAACTATCCTAAGGTCTCTCTAGTGGCATAAACAGAATTTAAGACCTCACATCTCATGGACTAACTCCTTCTCACTCTCGAGTCAATGCTCTAAATGACAATAGTAAATAATTCCCTTTCCAACTATACCACCAATGCAATATTTACAGTGCCCTATGATCACTATAAAGACCATGACTATAAGTATCACATGACATTCGATCACAAAATATATCAGATTCTCCAGGTAGAGGACAGAACTGAAGCACTTATTCAGACACCAGAAAACCAGATCCCAAAACCAGTAAGCTGATTCCACCATAGTACCAAAGATATTAAAAAGTCATAATAACTCTAAGAGCCACAGTATCCTTCAGCCGTCCCACAAACCAATAGAAGATTAGTATTTACTCACAAACCTCTATCTCCTTGCCTGAGTGTCCTTTCTCTCCCACTGTCTAGCTAGCTCTGACCAGATTCCTATGGGCTCTGCTTCCCTTCAGCAAACTCCTCCCACCACAGGCTCCATATGACAACATTCAGCCTATTAGGGGGCACAGTTATCTTCACAGCAGGGAACCTTCCTGTGGATTCTGCTGCACTCTTCAGCAAACTCCTTCCATCATAGGCTCCATGTGATGACATTCAGCCTATTAGGGGGCAGAGTTTACTTTCAAAGCAGGGGAGATCTTCAAACTCCGGCCTAGGAGTTAAGGGACAGGAAGGATCTTCAAATTCCCATTCTCATTACACCGACTCAACTGAAATTATTTAAAATATTTGTCATTTTATTTTTCACATCATGAAGCATAAAGTTAATGTAAGGATCATTTCATGCAATTTACCCTAACTAATGTTTATCCTGGGCGCCAAAATTGCAAGGTATTGTTCTGAACAGATAAATAAAACACAAATTATCATTTTTCATAACTCAACACATCAGAAACTTGATTCTAGGACAGTGTACATTTCTTGAATTATGAGGAATTAAGGAGTCCTAGAGTGCTACTGTTTTCAAGTCAAACTCCCCCAGCAATTAGCAAGGCATCACTTGAGAAGCAGGAAACAATTTCTGGTCTGTCCTGCTTTCCAAAGTCAGAAACTACAAATTAAATTTCAAAGAGAAGATTTGATTTAGAAGAACAAGAAAGAGGAGGAAGGGGTCAGGAAAGATGACTCCTTATAGTTAGGAATGTTCAAACTTGGAAAATCCTGACACACTTCTGAAATCAATCTAAGATTTTAAATTTGAATAGCCAACATACTTAGCTGGTATCAGATAGCATTGTAATTATTTCATCCCAAGGGCTCAAAGGCATGCAAAGACATTTCCACATAACATGTAAATTATGAAGATAAATAGTAAAAGTTGGAGGGAAAGATTAGTAACCATTGTAAAAGTTTAGTTTTCAAACCTGTTGATGATCTCTCCTCATTCTTCTGTGGAAATATGAACTACTCAGTAGGAATTTTCATTCCCTTTGAAAAGTAAATCTATAGCTCTGTACAGGAATGAGCACTTCACTGCAACCTATACCGGATCTCAGTTTTCCTAGAAAGTGTCTCATCTGGAGGCGACCGGGCTTCAAGAAACATAGGGAATTTTTACAGCTCTATCCATTATATAAAGAGAGGGCAAGTGAAAGCAACACCTGCAACAGGGAACCTAGGTATCAATGTAGTCAAATAAATTAACCATAGCTTTTCATTCTGTGAAAAGTCTTACACTAGTTGTTGTTGGGAAATAAAATGTTTCAGTCTTTACTTTCATGGATCTTCAAGGATTCCTCCAGAATACAATCAAAATTTTGATGGCAGGCAAAAAAAAAGATGGAATTCATTGTTTAGTCTACATAGTATCAAACATTTATGTATTTAGACACATCCAGATGCCTGACTGACTTTTTCCACTTTTAATTCATATGTTCTGTGTCATGTAGGTAGAGCCTTGGTATAATATAAGAGATAGGGAGAGGATTCAAGCACAAGACAATAACATAATTATAAACATATAATTATATATGACATAATTAATATAACATAATTAGTATAATATATAACAAATGGCAATATTAACTATTATATATGCATGCATACATGTACATATGCACACATGTGCATATACACACACACATACATAAGAAAACAAAATATTTAGAATTGGAAAAGAACCTCACAGGTTGCTGTTAATATAGTCCAATCTTTGATTAAGAAAGAAGAAAACAATACTTTGATGGATTCATGGTCTCTTCAACAAAGGTACTTCCACCAGTGATGTAAATTGTCACCAATCCAGACATTTCTTCCTATATGACTCTTGTCCACATTCTCCCATAAATTTTCTACTAGTGGTCTGTCAAATGCTCTGGAGGACAGTGAGAGGGCAGGATGGTTTTCCTCTAGAGTTTTGACATTAGTGAATATCAGTGTTGCACACAGATTCTAAAATTCCCCTGAGGAATCATTGTACAAGCTCTAGTTGAAGTAAAAAAAATAACAGGGAACTCAATAATTCCTATGTTTAGGGTCCTTATGAGGTCATTGGATGCTAATTACAACCAAGGCAGGATAGCTGTATTACTCTTGTTGGGAATGGGAGAAGATGAAGTCCATTATGTAAGTAGCAACTTCTTTAAGTCTAGCCTTAAGTAAACCAATTCAATTTTTATAGTAGCTCTAATTATTAGGAAGTTTGTCTATATTTCAAAGTCTGATTCAGTAACTTCACCCCTTGCCCCTAGTTCAATCTTCTTGCAGCAATACTCAACCTGTGGGTCGCCACCCGTTTGGGGGTCAAACGACCCTTTCACAAGGGTCATCTAAGACCATTGGAAAACACATATTTCTGATTGTCTTAGGAACCAAGACACCGCTCCTCTATCCATCTCCAGGTGAGTCTGCCCACATGCAGACATGCTCACATACAAGTATTAAAGGGTCATGCCATTAGGAAGGTTGAGAATCACTGCTAAGGTTGAGCAGACCCAGACTAATTCCTTTTTTGTTTAATATCTCTTAAAATATTTGAAGATAATTTAGGTAGTATCCCATCCTTACCCAAGCATCTAGATGGCACAGTGTATACAGAGCTGGGCTTGGAGTCAGGAAGACTCATCTTCATGAGTTCAAATACAGCCTCAGACACCTAATAGTGGTGTTACCCTGGGCAAGTCACTTTACCCTGTTTGCCTAATTTCTTCATTTGAAAAATGAGCAGGAGAAGGAAACAGCAAACCACCCCAGTATCTCTGCCAAGAAAGCCCCAAAAGGCGTCCCAAAGAGTTGGACATGACTGAAAAATGATTAAACAACAACAACCCCATCTTATACACTTACCAAATATGTGACGCTGTAAGAAAATTACTTCTCTCTCATATTCAGTTTCATCTGTAAAATGGGCACAATAATAGCACCTCCCTCACAGGATCATTGGAAAGTTAAAGGAAATCAAATATATAAAGCAGATTTCAAATCTTAAAATGCCATGTAAATGTTATTATGACTATACACATTTCTTCACTAAATTTTTTCCTGTCTTCAGGCTAAATACTTCAGCTTTTTCAACCTCTCTTATATAGGTATATGTACCTACAAACATATATTTATGTGATCTATAAATATATGATGTACATGTACTTGCATGCATAATGCATATATTTATTATACCATACATGTTGCGTGTATGCTGCATGTCCATGTATGTGTATATTATATGTCTGAATGCATATATATAAATATTTAGGTGCATTGTATATATATGTATGTCTATATTTGGCATACTTTTACCTCCCCTCATCTCCTCCACTTCCCCGGCTTGTCAATGCTTTTCCTAAACTTTCCAAACAATACAATAGTCCAGGTGTACTTTGACTGGGGAGACTGCAGTGGTACTTTCTTTTTCCTCCTTCTGGTCAGTGGACCTCTATAAACATTCCCTAAGATAGTCTTTGTTTTCATCAGGCTGTCCTGTGAGAAGGGAAAATTCATAAAAATCTTGCAATTCAATAAAACTTTTTTTTTTCAAATGAATCATTGTCTAGCCCTAGCTACCCTATCGAGTGCCTTAGCAGTTGAGTCTTTTATTGCAAACATAGTTATCCCCTTGCTCCAATTTGGCAAGATGCTTTGGTGATCCTTATTCTGTCTTCCAGTATATTAAGTCTCCTTCCCCCTTCTTTAGAATTAGCTCCAGTCTTGAGAAGTGTGCCATCATCAATCTTCCTCCAAGTTACTGATAAAAAAGGTTGAACATTCAAATGTCCAACAAAGTTGATGCAAAAAGTACAGCAATTTAAGGGCATCTCAAATCAAAAGATACTATGGCCATAACTAGACTAAAATATAGTTTACAAGTTATGGAGAGGTCTTCAAATAAATGATTGGACATGAGTTGAGTAAGGGTGGGGGAAAGCATGCGTCTGAGAACATATCATCTGATGGTCTGTTTCATAAGGGCTTGAGTGGACATCTGTGATGCAATCAACAATTCTTTGCAAGTCTTTAAGCTTTTACTGAATGAAATCTACAAATCCCAGGACCTTTTTTCCCTTAAGAGAATTCCTCTAGCATCCATGAATGGCTAGTCCCTTACCATGTGTTAGACTTGGAGTATGCACCTGCTGATGCCAAAGGAAACCTTCCTTTCTTTTCAGGTTTCCTCAACCTCAGTTGCAGAGCACATCTGATTCCCAGAATAATGTCAAGTTGCAGCTAGGTCTGCCAGTAAACTCATGTACGCTGATGTTAACATCAGGTTTGTATTAAACATTTACGTTAAGGAACCACACTGGAAGATTAAATTGTTTGCATACGTCCTGGAGACAGAGTAAATGGCTCCACTTCCCAGCCCTGACAATTGCAGGGAGAAGTCACTGAATAATAAATCAGACACTTACGAATAATAAATCAGATACTTACAAATCAGAAGGGCCCTGGGAGTCCAGCTTAAGGCCTTCATTTACACTCTAAACTCTCTGGCAACATTATACAGCCCAGTTTGCTGTGAGTGATAGTCTGTGCAGCTGCTGGGCCAGTGATCGGCTATGTGGCCATCCACCACAGAGACACAGAACAATTTATGACACCGATTAAAATGATTTGCACCGATGGAAGGGGCTTTCCTCCAAATACACACCAGCACTTATGAGTCTTTCCAGCGCTGCTTCTTATGGCACTCACAAAATTATTTACTTTTTCATTAATCTGAAGCCAAATAAGGCCTACAAGAACTGGAGATCGGAAGTTTTGCTTTGTTTTTCCTAGAGTATAACAAATATTCTGATATTTCTTCTGCAACATTTGCTCCCTGCAGCTTCATTGCTCTGCAGGAGACCAGGTTTGGGGATGGGGAGGAAAATAGGAGTAAACTGGTGCCAACTTTCAACTCTGCAAAATATTGTTGCCATCTGCTTTGAAACCTGTACAAGGACCAGGAATGCAAGTGAGCTACCAGGGGAACTCTGGTGTTTGCTCTCTCTCCTTTGCCAGCTTTCCCCCCTCCTTGTTATGCACTGGAGTCTAAGGCCACTCTAGCAAGTGAATGGCCTGCAGAACAAATGTTTTGGGAAAAAAAACCTCTGTGGCTCCAAATGAAATGGTTCTAGAAGAGGGATGCTGTTTAAGCAGATGATTCATTAAGTCTGGTCTGAGTGTCAGATGTTCAAGCCTTCAATGCTATTGCCTCCAATTTAAATCATTTTTAAAGAAGTGCTGGAAAAGGTGCTGAAAGGTTCCTCACTCTTTTCCCTCTTCAGAAAAACACAGCCTGCTTGTGCACTGTGGTAAAACTTTGCATTTTGGCTAGACACCCCGTGCAAGGCTATGCTGAAACTTTTTTTGGTAAAAATTTGAGCGGGTAAGGCAGGCAGAAAGAATAGTGTTTCCTCTGGCCAAAGCTTACCACCACCAGTAACACCCCAGTCTGTGGAATAAGGAAGGAGTGGCCTGGGGAAATAGCCTCCTCAGAGAAGGAAAAGTCATGCCCACCCTCTCACTGCCATGAAATGATTTCCCTGCTTTAGACTTAGAGGGTGTTTGCTTTGCTGACAAGAGCTATTGTCTTTAGGAATTCTGTTCAGACCCTGCTGGGAAAAGGAACTGCAGAGAATCGTTTATCATCACCTATTACCAGAAAGACTAATGCAGCTGCCTTGCTTCCACTGCTGTCAGCATCCTGGGACCTCACATGGGCTCTCTCAGCCAATAATGGCTCTCTAAGCTCCAGAACACTTACCAGAAATGGGCATATTACTTTTCCTCAGTACCTTCATCTATAAAATGAAGGGTACCACTACTAGATCTGTTCCCTGAAGATATCATTAAAAGGCCTTTTCCTTGAAGAGATCAAAGAAAGAAGAAAAGGACCCATAGCTATAGAAATACTTGGAGGAAATCTTTTCATATAAGCCAAGAACTAAAAACAAAGGGGGTGTCCAGCAATGGGGAATAAATGGCTTAATAAATAGTATAAATTTAATTAAATACTATCATATTTCATTCCCTGATGAAAGGAATGGTTGTAGCAGAATCTTTGGACAACTTGTATAAACCGGTGCAGAGAAAAGTAAGCAGAACCTGAAAAAAATTATGCAGCAACAAGGGCATTATAAAAATAAACAATATGGATTGAAGAATTCTGATTAAGGCAACAACTAATCATGATTATAGAAGGTCAGTATTGAAGCATTTTACCTACCTTCTGACAGAGAGATGAGAGATTTCAGATGCAGAATATGAGACATTTTTAGATGTGATTTAAGGAATATTTTTTTCTAATCATGAATATTTGGTACAATGGTTTTGCTTTTCTTTTTTTTTTCTTCAGTGTGAGAGAATGAAGTAGAAGAGGGAAACATACTTTTCTTTGTCTTTAATTTTTTCATTCTTTTGGTCCTGTCTTATAATTTCTTGATTTTTCTTAAAATCATTAGCTTCCATTTGCTTCATTCTTAATTTTTAAGGAATTATTTTCTTCAGTGAACTTTTGGACCTCCTTTTCCATTTGGATAATTCTACTTTTTAGGGCATGTGTCTCCTCATTGACATTGTGGACCTCTTATGCCATTTGGGTTAGTCTATTTTTAAGGTGTTATTTTCTTCACTATTTGGGGGATTTCCTTTACTTTAGCAAAGCTGTTGACTCATTTTTTCATGATTTTCTTGCACCATTCTCATTTCTCTTCCCAACTTTTCCCCTACTTCTCTTACTTGATTTCCAAAATCCTTTTGAGCTCTTCTATGGCCTGTGACCAACTCATATTTTTCTTAGAGGTCTTTGATGTGAGAGCTTTGACTTCATTGTCTCAGTCTGGTTGTATGTTCTGATCTTCTTTGTCACCAAAGTAAGAGTATAGTCTGAGTTTTTTATGCTGCTTGCTCATCTTCCCTGTCAAATATTTGATGTTGTAACTCCATCAAGTCAGGACTCTGCTTCCAGTGAGAGTGAGGGTGGGAGTGGATACTGTCCCAGACTTCAGGGATTTTGTATCAGCTGATGGATCCCCCACTGTCTGTGGGCCCAGAGAACCAGAAGCAACCACTACTACTACTGCTGCTGCTGCTGCTGCTGCTGCTGCTGCTGCTGCTGCCACAACTGCTGCTTCCACTGCCACCTCTATTGCCCCAGGGTGGGGACCAGACCATGTGTTTCTCTTTCACCCAGGTCCCACAGAGTTCCTCTGCTGATCTTCCATGCTGTTCTGGAAAATATTTTTTCTTAACTGAAAAATAGTCAATAAACATTTATTAAGAACCTGCTATGTATCAAGTAAGCCACCTATTACACATGCAAAGTGTTGGAGATACAACAAAAGCCAAAGTTTTTGAAAACCTGAGGGTTTTATATTTTATCCTTGTGTCAATAGGAAACTATTGGAAATTTCTGAGTAGGGGATTACACGTCCAGGTGTGTATTATAGGAATGTCAGTTTGTCAGTTGTGTGGAGGATAGATTGAAAATGGAAAAGACTAAAGGCAGAGAGACCAATTAGGAAGCTAATTCAACATTCTAGACAAAAAGAAACGAAGACTTCAATTACAGTAGAGGCTCTCGGAGTGAACAAAAACATGGATAAAAGAGATGTTGATGTAGGAGTGACAAGATCTGGAAACCAATTTGATATGGGAGAAGAATCCAAAAGGATTCCAAGGTAGAGATAATGGTGGTTCCATTAACAGCATTACAGAAGTTTGGAAGAGGGATAAATATAGTGTAAAATCCTATTTCTGCAGCCTTGCAGAAATGGTTGCAAACCATCTGTTGAGAAGTTTCTAGCAATTCCAAATACTCACTAGGTAGCTCCAATTAGGTATCTTGCTAGCTCCTCAGCTTCAAAATGTTCTAAACTTAGCATCTATCACAAAATGACTCCTTCCTCCTTATTTTCTTATCAGAATGGATGGCATCACTATTTTCCCATTTACTCATGCTCAAAAATTTGGAGTTGTTTCTGAATCTTTCCTTTCCTTCATACCCCAATATGCTAAGCCCTGTCCATTCTCCTTCCATAATGTTACTCCCATCTTCCTCCTTATCTTTTCCATTGCCACCATACTTGCTCAGATAATTGCAACAGACTAATCTATAATACTTTCCTCAGGTTTCATCTTAATACTTCCCCCATCCAATTATGACATAAGTGCCAAAGTAGTTCTTCTAACACACAGATCTGACCACATTACTTCTCTGACTTAAACCTTACATGATTCCCTGTAGGCTTGTAAATAAAGTCATAGAGTCACGGAATATTAGCACTAGAAAGGACCTTAGACTGCAATTACAAAACCAATAAGTATCTGATCCAGTACTCACATTGAGGTCTTCTTATTGCAACTTCAATGTATTTTCCAAGTTCTTTTTTTTATTGGAACGATTAAGTTTCTTCCCAATCCAGCACCAATCTTTTCAATTTGTTGTTTCATTTATCACCATGTAGATGTCTCTACCATGCCCTCACAAATCTTTCTATTCTGGAAGACTTTCAGCCCTAGAATTTATGCTTCAGAAGTTCTCTCTAATTAGATGGGTTTTTTTCCCCCAAAACCTCCATTTAAGGAGGGAACCAAGCATACTTACCTTATTCCCCATCCCTCTCTCTTTCATCTATTTTAATGTATATCTTCCCCCATTAGGATGTAAGTTCTGAATTTTCACAGGACTTTATGCCTGCCCTTTGTGTTTATGTTTCTATTTCATATAAAGTGCAGTTGTGTATATCTTACTACCCCACTAGACCATAAGCTAAGAACAGAAAACATCCTTAGCCAGTGATCTGTCATCATTTCTTGTAGCACAGTAGTATTCTATCGCAAATATATACCACAACTTTTTTCATCTATTCCTTTCTTGAAAGGCATCCCCTCAGTTTCTAATTCTCTGCAGCCACAAAAGGAGTTGCTTTAAATACAGTTGTATGTATAGGTCTTTTCCACTTTTCTTTGTTCTCTTTGGACCTAGTTGTTGTACTGCTGGGTCAAAGGGTATGCTCAGTTTTATAGCATTTGGGGCATAGGTTCACATTGCTCTCCAGAGTGTTTAGATCAGGTCACAAGTTCATTAACAGTACATTAGTGTTCCTATTTTTTCAAACCCATTCTAACATTTGTCATTTTCCTCTTCTAGCATAGTAGCCAATCTGATAGGTGTGAGGTGATACCTCAGAATTGTTTTAATTTTCATTTCTCTAGTCAATAATGATTTAGAGCATTTTTTACAGCTATAGATAGCTTTGATTTTTCTCCTGAAAATTGCCTGTTTATTTCCTTTGACCTTTTATCAATTGGGGACTTATATTCTTATAAATTTGACTCGGTTCTCTATATATTTGAGAAATGAGGTCTTCACCAGAGAAACTTGCTGTAAATTTTTCCCCCAGTTTCTTGATTTCCTTCTAATCTTGACTGCATTGGTTTTGTTTGTGCAGAAACTTTTGCACTTAGTGCATTCAAAAGTATCCATTTTATATCCTACAATGTTTTTTCTTCTCCTATACATAAATCTGACAGATAAAATATTCAACCTCCCCTAGTATACTCACGGTATTGGTTTTATGTCTAAATTAATTTTGATTTAATCTTGATATACAGTGTGAGATGTCAATCATTGCCTATTTCTGCCAAACTGCTTTCCAGTTTTCGTAGCAATTTTTGTCAAATAGTAAAAGCTTGGATCTTTGGGTTTCTTACACATTAGATTACTATGGTTATTTACGATTGCATTTTATGTACCTAACCTATTCCACTGGTCCATCATTCTATTCCTTAGCCAATACCCAATTGCTTTGAGGATTACTACTTTGTAATACAATTTGGGATCTGGTACTACTAAACTATCTTCCTTCACATTTTTTCATTGGTTCCCTTGATATTCTTGACCTTTTGCTCTCCCAGATGAATTTTATTATTATTTTCCTAGCTCTATAATTTTTTTGGTAATTTGATTCGTATGGCACTGACAAGTAAATTAATTTAGGTAGAATTGTCATTTTTATATTGGCATGGCCTATCCATGAGCAGTAAATGTTTTTCCAATTATTTAGATCTGACTTTGTGTGAAAAATGTTTTGTAATTCTGTTCATATAGCTCCTTGGTTTGTTTTGGAAGGTAGATAGCCAAGTATTTTATATGGTCTACAGTTATTTTAAGTGGAGTTTCTTTCTCTTTCTATTCCTTCCTGCTAAACTCTGTTTGGCAATATATAAAAACTCTGATAATTTATTTGGGTTTATTTTATATCCTGCAACTTTGCTCAAGTTGTTCATTATTTCAACTAGTTGCTTAGTTGATTCCCTAGGATTCTGTAAGCATACCATCATATCCAACCTATAGTCTTAAAGAACTAGGACACTGAAAAGTGAAATGCCTTCACTAGGTGCATATAATCAGTATGTGTTGTATACAAGACTTAGACCTTAGATATTCCTGGCTCCAAGGCCAGCTCTCTCTCCATTGGACCACACTTCTCACACACTGAAAAAAGGAAAAAGTATTTGCCCTCAAAAAGTTTACATTTAGTTGGTATACTTGAGAGAAATTATTATTGTACTATTATATAATCAATTATTAATTTAGGACCCATTTTTTTCTCTTTATTCCCTCATTTCAGGCCCAGCCCCAACTGGGAAACCTTACTTTTGTTTAGGGTACACATAGAATACGTTCTAGGCAAGTTCTTACCCTAGGGACATGAGTCCCTGTCCTCGTACCCCTTCATTAGAGTTTAGGGTGCCCTACCTCATGAAAGAGGAAAGCAAGCAGAGTGGTCTAGATGGAAATGGATTAACCTGTCCAGATTGCTAAGTCTCAAGATCAAGTCATATTCTCAGCAGGAGGAGCTGAAGACTTCTAGCCCATTTCCTCATTAAATGTCCACCAATCAAGGTTGATTTTCCTTTGTAAAGGGCATTCCTTTTTGACAAAAGTGTTTAAGACATTTAGTGTCTCAATGGGCTTGTCTTTGGTTATGGAGAAAAAACACTGATCATCAGTTTATTGATTATTAGCTAGTCTAATTAATAAATAGATTATTAATTACCCAGAAACTCTGTCTCTAGAGGTTTTTCATTCTCCACAGCTACTATACACAAATATGAAAATAGAGAATCAAGAATAACTAAATAGAGGAGGAAAAGCCTCATAAAGCGGGTTGGACTCAAGCTGAATCTTGAAGGGACCTAGACAGCCTTCAAGGTAGAAGAGGAAAGGCATTCCAGTCATGAGAAAAGGAAAAAAAGCCTGTTTAAAAAAACCAAAAAGGGCAAAGAGTAGAATATGGAGAATCATGTACTAGAAACAGCATTTATGCAAATTTGGTTAGAATATAATGTACATGAGTTAGACTCAGATCATAAAGGTATTTAAATATCAAGAAGAGGTGTTTGTGTTTTATCCTAGAGGCATTAGGCAGCCACTGAAGCTTCTTGATCAGGACTGTAAAATAGTCAGATCTGGGAATAGTCATATTCCAGGAACATTGTTGCTTATCCTTTGTTCTCAAACACAACCATGACATCAAAGAGTGAATTTGATTTAAGTGAGGGACAGCTGTGCAAAGTAGCTGTGTGAAAGGTACATTGGAGAAGAGCATAATAAGTGCTAGGGATAGCAACAGCATTGAGATTTTATAAATGGCAATCTCCCTTCATATATTTAAAACATGTTTCCATTTCCAAGAATTCAATTACCACATATTTTTTCAGTAATAGTCATATTGTGTAAAGGGAGGTACATTTGAATGCATGAATAACTAAGGCTATGCTTTCTAGATAGTCACTTCCTGTGTTATTGTTTGACCGTAAGCAAGGATAAAAATTTCCAGATATATACTGACATGTTCATGTCTCTGTATGTCTAGACATATGTGAATCTGCCCCAAAATGCATCCACATATGAATATAAGACTGTGTATGGAAAGATAAGTTTAGCAATTATGCGATTTGGTAGGGAGGGGGAAAGGTTTTTTTTTTTTTTCCTCTGCTTAGCCAGTGAATTACTAATCTCCTGATTGGAACCAGATTTGAGTGAATTAAGAGCTGAAATTGGAACAGCCACTGCTGTGTGCAGGATGTAAAAAGGAAGAAAATGAATGGGGTATTAACCTTCAACCACTGAATATTAAGCAGCTTTTCATAAGAAAGAAAATATAGAGCCTGCCACACTAAATATTTGGAGCACTTATTGACAGAATATGATTTCTGTCCTCTCTCAGTCACTGCTCTTCTACTCAGGAACTTGAACAGAGAATAGTCAGGAAACTCCAGAAAATGCTAATACAGAACCAGAAAAACATTAGCTCCTGTCGAGGGGAGGGGAGGGGAGGAAGAGTGGGACAGGACAAAGTAGTTGAACTGCACATGTGCATTGAATTTGATGAAAATATCACTGCTTCATCAAAGACTAGACCTGCCCATGAGATTATTCTTACAAACATTCATCCTAATAAAGACACAGATGGAATATAGAGAAAGGCTTTACATAGGAAGTCTTGACGACAACAAAGTGAACATGTGGAAAGGCAAATATTTCCAACACCTTGGTAAGACTTTAACAATTGAGGAACGCTTATACCAGGCAAAAACAGTGCAGCTATCAGATGTTCCTGTGTAGAAAACTTGGCTAGGTGTCATTCTTTTGGTTGCTTCAGTTTCTGAGTATTGTCTGAACGTAGTTCTATTTTGTATCAATCTGTCCAGCCCCTGTCCCTTCCCTTCCCCAAACCCTTTTTGTTTCTTGCTCTATACAATTCTTACTCTATTTTATACAATCCACCTTGTATACACTGTGTACATAGAACCAGCCAAACAACCCCCAGAACAGCAACCACTTTATTTGCAAAACAAAACAAAAACAACAAGAAAAAGAGATGAATCTTCCACCAGGCCATACTTTTCTCTGCCCACTGACCCACCCAGTGTTTAACCTCCTATTTAGTGACTGCTTCTACCAATTTTCTTTCTCTTTGAAGCCTAGAATTTCGTCTACGGTTCCCATATTTAAAATGACCTATCTCAAGTGTATCAATGAGCTAATTTCTAGTCTATAGTTAATGTGGCCTCTAGTAGTAGTGAAATGCATTATCTGATAGATTTAAAAATCTGTATAAAAAAATTAATGAAATACTAACAGCTCAGAGCTCCCAGTTAGGAAAACTCCTAATACTTAGAGATTTAAGTTCTCATCTTATTTAAATTCTTTGTATTTTCCAGGTAGCTACTGGATCCCACAATTTCCCCTTTCCTGATGTGGAATAAGTATATACAGATATGCAATTGGTACATCAGTCATGATCAATTGTGCATTTTATTGAAGAGGGGAAAAGCTTCCAAAGGCACAAAATAAATCATAAATTAGAAGAAACTACAGTACATAGGATCTTTAGGAGTAAAATGCCCATAGTTTGTAGGGAGAGATAAAACAAAGAGAGAAAGAAGATCTGAAGTTCATTACCAGTTCCAGAAGCTCTTGGAAAGATTCCATTCAGACACAACTTCTCTATAGGATTCTTTCAAAAAGTGGAGTGGCAAGAAGGGGAAGGTAGCTGCATCTATGCCCTTGACCAGTCCTGACTGAAAGTATTCTGTTATTTCTAGAGGGACCACAACCAGTGACCCTTTTCATGTTGCTTCACAGATTATCTCTCTCTCTATCTTTGTCACCCACTGTCCTATACAACTTCAGCAGGATACTTGTCTTCCTCTGACTTCCTGGACTACTGTGTCATTCGACTCTCTTGTAGACTGACTGCTGGCCTACTTCTCTCCATGCTGATTCAGTTTGCTCTCTCTCACAGACTGTCTCCAGAAAAATTAACTTCTGTTCTGTCACAAAATAATTCACAATCAGTCACTTACTCCACAAGCATTTATTAAGTGCTTACTGTGTACCTGGAAATGTGTTAAGCACTGAGAATACAAATATAAGCAGCAGAAAAAACAGTCCCTTCCCTCAAAGCGTTTACATAATAACTGAAAGACAGCATATCAAGGGGCAGAGCCAAGATGGCGGCGTAGAAGAAGCAAGGTTCTGTAGCTCCCACACAACCACCCTAAACACCCATAAAACATGACCCCAGACAAAGTCTAGGACTCTCAGACTCACAAAAATACATCTTTCACTGAAGGCAGCTCAGCAGCAGGGGCTCACCACGATGCCGAGGCCAGCCCAGCCCAAAACCGAAACACGGCCAGGCCAGGCCCCAGGGTGGTCAGGAGGAGCCAATCCTCCCAAGCCACAGAGTGAGTCTACTTCAGAGAAGATCTATTGCACCTGGAGGAAATCTTCACATCTAGCAAGCCAGAATTACAGAAGGTCAGTGAAAGTGAAACTTTGAAACTTAATTTGGGGGAAGAAAAGCAGTTCGGACAATCTGCCCCCAGGGCAAGGAAGCAGTGGGGGAAGGGCAGGAAATGCTGTAACCAGCGGCTGCCCCCACTGGGCTGCTTCAGAGCCCATGGCCTGCAGACCTCGCAGTAGGGCTGAATCAATTGATCAGGGCCAAGTGTTCTTGCATTGAGAGGCATGGATCCAGATCGTGGTCTTGGGTGGTGGTCCTGGGTTGCGCTCTCAGCAAGCCAAAACTGGAGGGGGGGCTGCGGGACCCCCCTAATAGCTCTGGCAGCTGGTAAAACCCCAGCGATTTGGAACAGAGCTTTTCCCCCTGGAAGCAGAGTTCCACAAAGTTGAAAAAAAAAACCCAACCAATTAATTGACTGGCCAACATGAGGAAAAGGAAGCGAATAAGAACAGCAATAAAACTCTAAAATCCTGTATTGTGGACAAAAAGGATCAAAGCATGGGACAGGAGGAAGACAACACAGTCAGAACTCCCACACCAAATGCTTCCAAGAAACTTGAAAAATGCCTAGAAGATATATATCAACTGAAAAAGGACTTTGAAAACCAAATAAGAGAAGTAGAGGAAAAATTGGGAAGAGAAATGAC
>CM053593.1:170801642-170820969 GCA_028646575.1 Pseudocheirus occidentalis | reverse complement strand
CTTTCCTTGTTCTAAATATTGTATATAATATTGTGAATTGTTGATACTGTGAATATGTACTGAATCTTGATTTTGTAATGGAATAAACAGAGTGTTCACTAATACTGTGTAATCCGAATCTTAAAAGCTGTTTACAGTAGCATTCTCTCAGGAATCTACTGCTGATTGGCTTTACAACAGGAATAGATTTTCCTCAACTTCCCTGGGGGAAAGTCTGCTCTGCTAGATGTTGGTGTGTTTTCTAAACAGAGGAAGGCCAAGAAAGAGATCTGTTTTTCTTTTTTCTCTCCTTCTAGGAAGCTGCTGCCAAATCTTCTGAATTTCGGAACTTAAATTTGGACTTTCCTATGAGGAAAGTTCCCTTCTCTGACTGGAATTCAAGTTATGACACTATGCTATCTAGATAATTCAAATTTATCCCATATCATCTGAGAGTCACATTGTCCATGAACCACTCTCTCAGATTGCTTGCATAAATATGAAACTCTGATATGTTTTCAAGTTTCTGGGAGAAGGATGCTGGTGAGTCAGTTTGCTTTCATAAGCCACAGAGAGGGGTCATTCCTTTAATGAGAGACTGTCCTCTTAAAGGATAGTCAGTCACTCAGGTTGAGTTCTCTGGGTCTTCCTAGCTACGTGCCACTCTTTGTATGCTGAGCCCCTAGCCCAACGCTTAGCAGATATCATACTCTTAATCAATAACGGTTGAATTGAATCTCCTTCCCCCAACCACTTTTACCAAGTCCCTTACCCCTCCCTTCTTTTCTTTAGGGATCATCTCTCTTACTTATCATGAAATCTATTATCATATTTAGTGTTCCATTTCAAAGCAACATTTTAATGATACCAAGCTTCTAGACACAGCAAATCCAGCAGAAGGAGTGATTTAGGAAGGTGAATGCCAGAAACACACACACACAAGCACACACACACACATATAAATACATATGCTCCTTTCTTCATAATCCCCGATATTTTCATCCAGGAAAGATTGTAAAATGTTAGTCGGACATGTCTTATCCTTCAGGATTTGTTTGGTCATCTTAGTGGTTATCTTGAAAGGCAAATTGCAAGTGGCTGTGTTTGTAAACCAGTTTCCTCCATCCCCATTCCCCACTCACAGAATCACTTACAGTGTGGAAATGCTTCCATATGGTAGAAATTGGTCTCACCATTTTGCTAACGGGGAAAAGATAGAGTTGTGGCTAGATGGCAGAGAAATACTATGTTCCAACAGACCCATATGTAGTCAGGGTGTCTCTTCAGAATTAGGACTAAATGATTTTGCAGCCCTGAAGGCCTCACTTCCCTGCAAAATATGGCTAGGTAATTTTGCCAAAACACTGAATTAGTAGAAATCCAATTATAATTTCCACAGGTTATGAAAATATGCTAATGCCTCTGAAATTGAGTTTAATATTCTGATTTATGATTATTTTATCAACTCAATAAGGAAGCAGACTTTTATACTTCCCTTTGTGCTTCTTATAGCAACAGGGCCAGGAGGCATCAGGTTCCAACGTCTTTCCAACTTCTAAACCTTAGACTTGCTCTTATTCCGTTTTCCGGGATCTTTTAAGCCATCCAGGCAATAAACTATGCCTATCTTATTGCTATAGAAATAAATGGAGTCACTCTGCTCCCAATCCTTTAAGACAAGGATTAGTCTTTGACTTCTTAGTCAAGAAGTCAAAAGCATATCCACCAACTTTTAAACCAAGAGTCATCAAGGCATCCCATAAGCAAGGAAGGTACAGAACAATTCTTCTCTTGTGAACATGGGAGTGTCTCCCCTCAGAATATCTTGTCTTGCATTTCTGTGTTATTTGAATACCATCTGTTCTTAGAAAAATACAATAATTTGATTCTAGATATTAGTGTTTCAGAAAACTTCCATATTGCATTGTTTTTAGAAATTATTCTAAGGAAAGAAAAGCCAAGCCTTAATAGAAGAAAATCTTATTACATATATTTAATTCATTCTAATAAAAATTCAGAATTTATGAATTTTTTTCATAAAAACGAGAAAAAATAAAATAACGGTTCATGGGCAAAACGATTCCCTTCCATTTTTTCCTCCCTTCCACACACCATTCTAAAGTTTTTGTCTTGTTTTGACTGGGCAATCAGACCCCCTGCTCTCCTCTCCTGGAAACACAGCGGACATCAATTCCTCCTTCTTCCTTTTCCTACCAGGGTAATGGTAGGTAGTGTCTCTCCCAGAAGATCCTTACTATCTTGTAGCACATCTTTTTTTTTATTTTTAGGTTAATATATAATTGTGTAGTGGTTTCTCTTATCCCCATCTCTCCAGGGTTATTTTGCTATTTGGATGGCTAACAAAACAAGTTCAAGGTGATATTTCAGAGGGAAATTATCTGAGTCAAAAAACTGTGTCATCACATGCATGTAAAGATGACAAGCACAAAATCCATGCCTGTCTTTTTGTTTCTAGCTGAAGGAATGGCACTTAGTTCTATGAGGCAGCAGCAGGAGCAGCAAGCTTCTTTAAAGGCTGTTTAGGAAACACTAATTAAGAAACCATCAGTTTGATGATAAATAATTAGACTTAGTAGTTACATGTGGCAGTTTATGTTTAAAGACACACACTAACTAATTAACTTGATAATGAAGAAGAAACCCTTTAAAAATTACCATATAATTAGCTAAATTCAGGAAGAAACAAGAGGAGTACCCTAGGCAATAGCTGAACAACTGCCTTTTATGTTTCTGTCAGGGAAAGTGGCAGTGAAAAAAATCCAGTGGTAAGTCAATGATTGTAGATTTCTGTTCTATGTAATGAAAACCTTTTAAAGAATTTGAATTGCTTCAGAATAGGATGAACTACTTTATTAAAGTAGTGAGTTCTCCATGACGGGAAATATACAAGCAAAATTTGTGTGTCAACAATATACTGCTGAAGCTACTATAGAGCAATTTCAAGTGTTGACATAGAGATTAAACTAGATGAGGTCTCAGTCACCCCTTAATTTTGGGATTCTGTGATTTGATTGAAATTCATATTCAACAAATATTTATTAAGTATGAGAGATTCAACATGGCATCATGGTTGGGGCAGCTAGGTGGTGCAGTGAATAGAGCATCAGCCCTGGAGTCAGGAGGACCTGAGTTCAAATCCTGCCAGAGACACAACACTTATTAGCTGTGTGTCCTTGGGCAAGTCAGTTTATCCCAATTACCCTGCCTTCCCCCCTCAAAACAAACTAACAAAAACCCACGATATCATGGGTAAAAGCTTGAGTAAATTTTTTCTGTTTTAAAAAAAGTTAAAAAAAATGACCAGGGTTCAAATTTATCCTTAGAAATCTACTAACTATATGACAAGAAATCTAAGTCAATTTCCTCATCTGTAAAATGGGGGTGATGATATTAATATTTAGCTCATAGGATTGTTCTGAGGAACAAATGAGGCAGTGGACATAGGTTATTTCCCAGTCTTTTCACTTTCTCCTCCCTACTACTTACTCTGTGATCCT
The DNA here is from genome assembly GCA_028646575.1 of Pseudocheirus occidentalis. Lineage (NCBI taxonomy): Eukaryota > Metazoa > Chordata > Mammalia > Diprotodontia > Pseudocheiridae > Pseudocheirus > Pseudocheirus occidentalis. The sequence goes on along the minus strand of CM053593.1, from coordinate 170,817,472 downwards.
GTGATCCTGGTCTTCTCTTGGTGCCTAGAACAAGACACTTCATCTCCCAACTTTGGGAATTTTCACTGACTCTGCCCCATGTAGTTCATGTTTTTCATGAAATATTTCACTCTCTCCTCACCTCCACTTTCTGGCATTCTTCTACACCTACCTAAATTCCCACCTTCTACAAGAAGATTTTCCTTATCTAGGACATTACCCCAAATTTGTTCTGTACGTATCCTTTTTTGTGCATAGTTATTAGCATGTTGTCCCCTCATTTGAGATGTACACCTTGATTGCAGAGACTGTTTCTGTTTATTTGCTTGCCTTTCTTTGTATTTGTAACTATTAGCAAAGTCCTTGGCAATGTGCTTATTCAATGCTAGCTGCCTGCCTGCTTGACCAACTGAATTAACTGCAGTGGCTTTCTGTTGCTACTAAGATAAGCTATAAATGCCTCTGTTAGATCTTTAAAAACAACCTGGACCCACTCTTTCTTCCAGTGTAATTACAAATTACTCCTCTTCTTGCACGTCACCAACTAAACTTAACTGATTTTCTTTCTCTTCCTCACCTATGGCAATTTGTGTCCCACCAGTACCCTGGTTATCCTTTATGTCTGCAACGCTAACCTTTTTTAGTCTTTCTTTAAGGTGGAGCTCAAGTTCTAACTTTGGTACTCAATCTTTCTTGATCTTCACAACTGCTAGTGCCCTCCCTCCCTAACTACCTTATCTTTAACCACTTTGTATTGATTTTGCATGTATTTATTGATCTGTAGCATGGGAATGTCACTGACCTCCCTTCTCCCTTCTCTCACTGGGTTGGCTTACTTATCCAAACCTGCACTAGCTTGTTGGTAGGTCCTGGAGGGGATGGTGTCTCAGCAACAATTCAGTCTTTCAGGTTTCTAGGGGGTACATAACCCTGATGGGGAGAATACAACTCTACAATATACACCGGAGCTCCAAAGCCCCCACTACTATGCTTCCCATTTAATAAATCAGGCAGGTGAAAACCAGGAACTCTTAATACAAAATGTTAACTAAACAGAAGGCAAAAGAAGAATAATGTAATAATGTCCGTGAGGGTAGAGGGGAAGGTGAACACAAAGTTACAAAACTAGCAGAGAAGCTCCTGGTTAAGTAATACATGTGCCTGGGGGCAGTTCATAATTTTGCCTTTGGGGCCTTCATGAGCTCTGTCTTCTTCAGAACAGTTTACAAAACAATTCACTAATTAGCAAAGCTGCCTCTCTCAGAACTGCTCCCCTCTTCTGGACTGGTTGGTTTCCTCTCTGTGTGGGACCATTTTACTAGTCTGCTGAGCTCAGCTCTTCCAAGGAGCAGTTGCAAAAGCCTATCTTCCTGTAATTGGATCTTCCCAGCACCAGGTGGCAAATACAATTTGAATTTGTAATAGTAATGGGAATTTGAAAATCAGTCCCTGCCCCTTAATAAGCCTAAGAGAATTTGAAAACCTTTCCTGCTTTGAAAATGAACTCTGTCCCCTCATAGGCTGAATGTAGTCACAAGGAGCCTGTGGTGGGAGGGGTTTGGTGAAAGGTGGAACAGAGCCCACAGGAAGCTGGGAATCAGAGCTAGCTAGCTAGACTGGGAGAGAGGACACTCAGGCAAGGAATCACTCAGGCTTGTGAGTAAAAGTTGTTTTTTTGCCACCTGCTGTGACATCCCAGCTTATATTGGTTTGTGGGAAGGCTAAAGGATGGTATAGCTCTCAGCTATGTTGTGTTGCATTAACTTATATGTTGCTATGATTGATTTGGTTTCCTGGTGTTGGGATTTGGTTTTCTGGTATCTGAATAAATGTTTTGCTTCTATCATCTCTATGGAGAGCCTGTTATATTTTGTATTCCAGCACCATGGAGAAATATTTATAGTCACAGTCAGTATATTTATTGTGATTGTGGGTACTGTGAATATTGTATTGGCGCTACAGAAGTCTTTTCCCACACCTAACCAGAAGTCTCTCTTGAAATTAGCTTTGAGCTCTTACAAATTTTCCTGAGCTCTCAGCTCTATTGATCCAAGGCAGGGCCTGTTTGGTGAGATGATTTATCAATGCTTCATGATGATTAATCAAAATACACTTGTAAGCTAACTATTCTAGAAATGGCAATATATGTTTTTGCCAAAGTTTCCAAAATGTTGTAGGAATCATGGTTTCCTGGCTGTTGCCTTCAAAGATCTTGTGTTAATCATATTCAAATCAAATGATAGGAAAATGGACACCTTTGCCATATTTATCCCTCAGAAGTGCCTTTTCTCCATGGACTTTCTCTTTAAAAAATATTAAACATTTGAATTGATATTCAGGAGACAATGCTGTAAAGTAGAAAGCACAATGAATCCAAAGTTAAAGGACCAGTCAAATTTCTCTTCTGATTTTTATTAATTTTGTGACCTTGGACAAAGCAATTAACCTTCCTAGACCTGTTTGCTCATCTCTAAAATTGAACTAGATAGCCTCTGAGATCCCACCTAACTTGAGAACTATGATTCTACAAAATCACTTTGTCCAAAGATTAACTTTGAGTAATCAATGAATCCAACCTGGATGTCAGTTTAGAACAAAATCTCTGGTGAATTATTCTGGTAATTCATTTTTATTTAATACTGTTTAATATTTTTTATCAATGTCTTAGATAAAGGTATGGTTGACATCTTCATCAATGTTGTCATTGACACAAAACTTAGAGAGATGATCAGTGCTGTGGACGGCAGTCATCTTAACATACTTGAATACCAGGATGAATTCAACAAGATGAAATGTAATGGGAGGAATGTAAAATCTTATACTTAGGTCCAAAAAGTCAACTTCCCGCTTGCAAAATGGAAAAGGCATGTCTAGATAGTAGCTTATCTGAACAAAATATGTGAGAACATTGGGCAGCTACAAGTTCAAAATGAGTAAACAGTGTGATGTGGACCCTTCTCACTCCCCTGGCCCCAAACTCCCATGAAAAACATGACAACAATGCAATGCTGCATCAAGAGAAGCATAGTATTTAGAATGAGCAGGATAGTTCCCGTTATACTTTTTCCTGGTCAGAATACATCCAGAGTACATGTTCTACGTCACACCACATTTTAGGAAGGATGTTAATAGGGTGTTTAGAGGACACCAACCATGAAGATAAAGAGTCACAAGATAACTTCAAATTAGGATGCAATGAAAGAGCTAGGACTGATTAGTGTGAAAAGAAGTCTTAGAAGGGATGTAATTACTATTTTCAAATATTTGAAAAACTGTCCTAAGGAACAGGGATCTATTTGATCCCACAAAGCAGCATCAGGAAGATTGGACAGAAGTTACCAAGAGGCACATTTTGGTATGAGGTCAGCACAAACTTTAGAAGCACTGGGTAATGAACTGCCTTGAGAGATAGTGGGTTTCCCCTCACTGGAGTCCTTCAAAAGAAGGTTTAATGGACACTTGTCAGGTATGTTACAGAGAGAATTCAGCTGGGCATAGTTTGGACTAGATGGCCTCAGAGGTACTTTCTAAATCTGATATTTTAACATTCTGGAATTAACAGTCAGCTGGAACTTGAAGTTAAAAATGTGGGGAAAATAAATATAAATTATATCTAAAATGACTTTTTAGAGATTTTTCTAATTCAGTGCTGGTTGGATCTGAAAACTATATCACCATCCTCCCCTCTTGGAATACATTATAGTGATGAGCCATCATGGAATTAGTACTTTATTAGTGGGTGTCAAGCCTGGAGTAGCAACTTTGTCTCTTCACCGAGAGTAGAGGGTTAGGAACTTGTCAAGACAAGTTGGGATTTGAAGTTCCTGTCTCAGGCCTGCTGATATTAATTTGGAGTCTTGCATTTGTCAGAATGGCTGTAAAGGCATAGATTGTTCTCAGCCTGGGCACAGATAAACAGAGGACTGATCATTAAGAAACCAGAAGTGAGTTTATCCTATGGAATAAAGCCAAAGCATATGTAGGAGATACAGGGGAGAATTACAGAAGTGAAATGTATTTGATTATCTGGTGATCAGAAGAGGCTTCTGTAAGCTCTCACTCTCCATTTTAGTCAAGAGAATTTTTTAAAACAATAATTCTTAGAACCCCTCTACTTTCTCTTTTTCCTCTTCCCTTCTTTATCTCTCTGTCTCTCTGTCTCTCTATCTCTGTCTCTCACACTCACTCACTCACACACACACACACACACACACACACACACACAATAAAAAAACCCAACAAAGAACCCTCACCAAAAAACATACCCACAAAAGAGCATGGCTTTTAGCCAACATATTTTATTTTAAATATGTTTCCAATTTTAAAATGTCCAGATCTAAAACTTTAATCATCTCACACCTAGGGATTTTTTCCTTTTTTTTTTTTCAAAAAGAGTAAGCCATATCTATAGAAAAATGACTAAAGGCAACCATATTCTGCTTAAGGAAAGACCCAGCTGGTACTCTTCTACAATCAGATCCAGAAAGCTCATGTCTCCTTGAGGTTTGTGTGTTTCAACAAGTAACTCTTAAGTTTGGTTCACAGCTCATCTTATTAATGTGATCATGGGTTCCTGCTGAAATTCCTTTAAGCTATTGCTGGAAAATATCAGACTAATTCTACTCAGAGGATAGAATTTAAGAGGGTTTACTATGACGTTGAAGCATAGTTCCTTTAAGGCATCTCAATTCAATTAAATATGCATTGATTAGGATCTTGCCTTTAAAAGGGGATAAGATCCTTTTATCAACTGGATTCTTCCATGCCACTCTGTAAAGGGTCCTGTCATTCAGGGTGGCCCAAAATCTTAGTCTCAATAAAGTCTTATTAAGCTTTAATAACTAAAAAGTTATAAATCAATAGACTTACAAAAACATTTTTATGAAGAATGGTTCCCTGGGAGAGGGTAAGGATAGGGATAGAGTGAAACATGGAGTTGATGTAAATACAAAAGATATCAATAAAAATTTATTTTTAAAAAGCAAAGTGTGTATGAATCATTTTCAGGATTTGAGGGTGGAATGCTAATTACTGAGAGGATCTGGAAAGGTTCCCGTAGGAGGCACCACTTAAGGTAAGCCTTAATGAGAGCTGAAGATTCCAAGAGATGGAAGTAAAGAGAGAACACATGCAAGACCTTAAATTGCTTTTGGGAAGAAGACAGCCACAAATTAAATCATCTCTATTTTAAAGATGAGAAATATCTTTTGTTTTAAAATCACCCTGCAGATTCAGAACAAAAGACAAAGACCCTGCAGGATGCTCCTTGGTCTGATCTGCTGGCTGTTGTCACTCAGTTGCAGGCATTGGCATAGGTCTATGGGTTGAATCCATGATCCCAGTCATGAGTCAGTGCTACACAGCTGCTGCTCATTTCTGTTCCTGCTCTTTGCTCAACACACACACTCATGTGGAATCTGAAATTGATTCACTCCTTGACACAATACATAGCTACAGGCCCCCAGTTCAGCCTTCTCCATTCAAGAAGGCTCTATAATGGAACCTTCCTGGCTAGATCTTCTCCCCAATGCCTATAGATGCTTGTCTGTTTCCCTTTGCTAATCTTGACTGGAAAAATGACTGATTATGGTTCACCTTTAAATTTCCTGATCACTACTTACTATGACTTTTTTATAGATCTTTATTGGAGTAGTTATGGAGAAGAGTGGATCTGTTTTGCTTCTTCCTCCTCTACCATCTTTTTCAGTTCCCTAAAACAGTGGTTCTCAACCTTCCTAATGCCGCTACCTGTTAGTACAGTTCCTCATGTTGTGGTGAACCCCAAACATAAAATTATTTTTGTTGCTACTTCATAACTGTAATTTTGCTACTGTTATGAACTGTAATGTAAATATCTGATATGCAGGATGTGTTTTCATTGTTACAAATTGAACATAGCCCACAGGTTGAGAATCTCTGCCCTAAAAGCTTTTTAAAATTTGTAAGTGACAGTAAACCACCATTTACCAATCATCCCCATAATAACAATTATATTCTGAGCATGCTTCAGCAAACCCTGAAATTCAGGATACATGAACGTATTTCTTGTGAATAATTGTCAGAAGTATAACTGGAGGCAAAGGGATAGGTGACACTGCCACAGACACTGCCATGCTGAGGAAGGAGTGGTGGCGTTCTTTTCCATCTATGCTGTAGAGTAGAAGCTCTGTACCTTTGAGACAAGCACCATCTGCGCTATCAGACAACTTGACAAAGTACCTGTGAAGGGTGAGGTGGGGTGGGAGGAAACAGTCTTGGAACATGTCAAGAGAATAGAAGTTTCTGGTGGCAAAGGCCACATTCTCTTTCACTTTCTCCTCAATGCCTATGCCCCAAGTTAGACTATCTCTCCTAGTGTCCTCACAAAACACTCCACCGCACTATAAGCTTACTCCCAATCTACTCTATCCATAATGCCCCCCCAACTCCCTACACACATGCATGCGCGCGCACGCACACACACACACACACACACACACACCATCATTTAGGGAAGCAACTCCTTTAAAGAAGGATCCCATTGTCCCTGTGTTTAAACCAAAGCTATTTGCTAACCACCTGCCACCAATGGGGCAGGTAATTTAGTCTAGCTGAAGCAATAGGGAATTTTACTAATGGAGAGATAGGAGGAAACATGTGCCAGTTGGGTCAAACCACTTTTATCACCTTAACTCACTCCTTTTTTGAGACTTGGGTAGAGATAATCCAGCACCCCGCACCCAAGAACCTTCAAGACAATCTATCTTGCTTCTAGCCTAGGCATTGTACCCATTATTCAGGAGGAGCAACCGCTGAGAAGCAGCCTGCCTGTTATCCCAGCTGCCACTGCCAACAGCTGCTACCCACAGACAGGCAGTCAAAAGCAGTACCCACTCCACCTCCATCCCCCAGTAGCTATAAAAGAAAATTCTTGACACTCATTTCTTCACACAATCAAATGGTTCAAGAGATAACGACTTTTATCTCTGGAAATGGTATTAAAGAAGATGCATTATCATGTATCCACTTTGTATTTGAACCCTAAGGAAGACTAAGACTTTTCCTCGGTTATTTCCCTCTATTAGAACGTGGTGCTTTTCTATTTGTATTCACAGTGGTTTGTATATAATTGGCACCTAGATGCTTTTTTCATTCATTCATTCAAGCATTCAATCATTCTTTCATTCATCTCTTGCAGAGGTAGAAGATGGACTCTGGAGGTAGAAATACACAGGCATGCACACACAAATTAATTTTCCTTGGATTCTTAATTATTGCTTTGGTGATTTCATTCCAGAGTTGTAGACTGTCATACAATAAATAAGAAATTGCCAAGTATATGATTAGAGCATCATGGGTGATAGTATAAAGAACAGGACAACTAAAAGGAGGGGGAGTCTGGGATTCCATATCATAACTAAGATAGGGGATGGTGCTGTAGGGATGGGAGGCTGTTATCTTCAGATGCTTCTCAATGTTATAACTAACAAGGACCAAATCAAACAGTTACTTTTTCTTATTTATTGGCTTTAGTCCTAATGCTAGAGGAACCTCAGAAATCATTTAGCAGAACATGGCCTAGAACCAGGAGTGTTGTAAGGCTCAAATGAGAAAAAGGATGGTCCATAACTGCTGATTTCTTGTATGTAAACACACCGAAAATTAAACAACAAGACCTCACGAGACGAGACCAGGAATAGCTAGCTGTAGAACACCCCTAAAGAGAACTTCACAATCCCCATTGTTGAAGGTATTCAAGTAAAAGGTGGATCACTGTTGGTAAGGCAAGTTAGAATTTGAATGTCTTTCATGCATGAGTTAGACTACATGTGTGCTTAGGTCCCTTTTAACTCAAATTCTACAATTTTATGATTCTGTGATGTGCCAGTGGGTTTATGATCTTGACAATGTAAGTGTCCCCTATAACAGTGGTTCTCAATCTTCCTAATGCCACAACCCTTTAATACAATTCCTCATGTTGTGGTGACCCCCAACCATAAAATTATTTTCGTTGCTACTTTATAACTGTAATTTTGCTACTGTTATGAATTGTAGTGTAAATATCTGATATGTAGGATGTATTTAAATTGAGCATAACCCACAGGTTGAGAGCCACTGCCCTATAGTGATATATATCACAACCCATCCAAGTTTGCCCAGATTGTATAGTTCTCGCTCATTAATTCTCTGCAAACGATCCAGCAACCTGTTTTCCCTCTCCACCCCTTCCCCCAAACATCTTACCTCCTTACAGTCTCTTCAACTTTCATAATTGCATACAGTAATACATATTAATGATTATTGAATTATTCCCATTCTTTAATTTCTAATAAGGAACTGAAGGCCTATCTTTTCTAAATTCTGGTGACTGTCAGAATCAGGATGAAAACTTGGGTCTCTTAATTTAGATGCCTTCCATCTTTAAGATGTTACTATCCCATGATGATATATGTGGGCTACCCTCAGTCCAATTGTTAGATTTTCAAGTCAGTTAGCTTTTTCCCCTTCTGACCTTCAAATCCTAATTTTTGTCTTTTTCCTGAGCCATAACTCGGAATTCTGGTAACTGCAGCAAATACATTTGGGGATCGTGGGGAGAGTCCAGTGTTTGACCAGTCTTATTCATGGCTGAGATAGACTAGAGAAACACATGCTAGCACCTGAGATATAGCCCCCACCTCCTCATGCTGGTTCCCTTTGGAAACAAAATTTGAAGGTAAGAGTTATCCTTATAACATAGATCAAGATTTCTTCTCCCCCCCATCAATGTCACTAAAGTACACTTGTAAGCATGTGACATAAAAGAATCCTGGAGCATCTCTTGTTCAGGAGGTGTGGAGAGTGGATTGTGTTTAAAGATGAGAACCAGGTGATAAAGGTTCCAGGAGAGATATTACCATTATGCATCCTTTAGCATTATACAAATTAGAATTCAGCAATATTTCTAAGAGGGCAACCAAACAGGAATGGCCTGAGAACCCTGAGTAAAAGTTACAGAGCTTTTAGCTTGGGTTATGCCTAGGATTAAAACATTCAGCTTAGTCTGTGTTTGTGCACAGTGTGAATTATTACATATTCCCTGGTCTCTGCTCAGTACACACCCACATGACACTTACTCTGATTAATGGGAGATACATATTCACACTGACATCAGAAGAAGGTTCCAGAAGCATTTAGGAATTTTACCAGGTGTGGTTAGTTTATTTTCAGGTGTGGATAGGGTGATCATTAAAACCAGAGCCAGATTTACCTTCCTACCCAAATTTACCACCTCCTGTGCCCCTCCTTCTCCTGGCATAGACCCCATTCATGCCCACAGATCCCATCTTTTCCTTATTGGGCATGCAAAGTTTTCACTCCTCAGGGAACATGACTGTTTGGGGGAACCTCCAGTGCGTCAGTATCAGTGAGTTCTAATAGAAGCCATGTGTTTGCAGCTAGTGGGGAAAAAAAAAACAAAACCTGGCAACCAAGGGATCCAGATATGACTGTTAACCTTAAACACATCTATGTTGGAAGCAATTTGGAATCTGCTGCTTGTAGCAATTGGTTACTGGCAACCCAGTTTCATAACCGTAGATAATGTTTCTCTGAAGGACTTCCCCCAAAGTACATGGAGCACATTGTCACCAGGCACCCAGGCTGAGTTTCCAGTTCATCTCACTGTCTCTCTGTCCTGGATAAATACAAGCAGTGCTGATTGCTGATTGCTTTGTCCCTGCAGTGTATTTCCCTCTGTTCTTCGAGGGCAGGGAACATTTTCAGCCTGCCATCCTCCACTCCTGATAGTATGATAACTAAGGGAGATGTGAATTTAACATCTTGACTTCAGAAGGTTAAAGGTCACATCACCCTCAGGTGCATTTCCTGAATACTAGTATTTGTGATTATTCTACATGCTTAATTTTTGTAAAGAGCCAAGGGGTTTAGACAATAGCAGAGCAGCCCTCTGGGTTCTGATAATCCAGCATGCGAATCTTTTAGGCTTTTCACTTTGTTTTTCCCTACTTAGGAAGAATTTGCTGACATTAAAATAATACTTTAGGTTTTTCCCAGTACTTTATGTTCATTATTTCAAGTGAGCTCCATAGTAATTCTGTGATGTAGGTATTCATGACAAACATTATTTCTCCTAATTTACGAATGGGTAAATTGAGGCTCAATGAGACAAAGAAATTTGCCCATGATTATATAATTAGTAATTGTAAGAGGCAAGATCCAAACTCGGGTTTTCCTGTCTTCAAAGTCTTCAGCACTTTATCTAAAATCCCGCATTCCCTCTCCTTCTCATACTACTCCATACTGAATCTTCCCTATGTCCATTAGCATCCTGAAAATGGGGCAGAGGACTGCACAGGGGCAGCTGGTGGAGGTAATTTGACTTTGAATTGTTAGAAGGAGAAGGATGATATGTTAGATGGAAAAGGCAGTTAAAACCTTTGGTTACAAGTATTCTGTTCTGTTGGCTGCCTTTTGTCCACATTGGCAAAAGGATTTCTAGACATCTGTTAGTAGCTTGGAAAGCTAAGGGTGAAAGGACAAATAGAATGGTCCTGGGTCCTTTAATTCAGACCAGAGATTTAAAACTGGCAGGAACGTTAGATATCATCAATCTTCCCCCTTCATTTTATATGAGTAAACTGATGCCCAGAGAGAAGTTAAGTGGCTAATGCAGGGTCCCACAATTTGCAAGTGTCAGAGTCAGGATCCGAACCCAAGTCTTCCTGACTCCAGATCTAGCATTCTACGTCATATTATTTTTTGCTCACTTTACTTTTCAGCCATATACCAGCCTGGCTTAAACACAATTCTCATAATAGCACTGACATTTCTTTAAAAGTGATCTGCAAACTGAGTTGTTTTCAAAAATGAGGTATGATTTAAAATTAACAAACAAATACACCCTTCACTATTTTGTGTTTTATTAGCATCATCTCCTGACTTTTTTTTTCCTATAATGGAAATTAGAAGTCTTTTGCTGTAGCTTGCCAAATGATTGTTGGTTTAGCCCAAAAGAACTTGCTATTTCTCAAAACTGACCACTGACTAAAAATAAAAACAAATTTTATGATTGGAATCAAACTCACATAACTCCATAAGAAGTTAATAAAAACAAATGAATTCCATCTGCACTGAAGAGATGGGCAGGAGAGCTGTCAACTTCACTAATTGGGCCAACCCGTTTTTGTTTGGAGTTCCAATGTTTTACCTAGTATAATGAGAGCCATCCTGTGGACCAGGAACAATGTAGTGTAGACCTCCCTCAGGCCAGTTCTAGTGGGCCGCATGTGCTGGCTCTGTGCTGAAGGACTTAACACTTTGGGGTGACAAACAATGCTGTTACTGATACCTGGGGCTATGTGATGGTATCAAGGAGTGCCTTTGTCAAGGAGAATTGGCCACTAAGTCAGAAAGAGTCTCCTATTCAATAGACTTTAAAAGGACAGATTATTTTAACTTTTTTTTTCTTTCTAGAATGTGTGTCATGGAAACCTCTAGCTATCTCTGTCTCTATATTTCTGTTTCAATCTATTTTCTGTTTTTCTTTATCTCTCTTGGTCCGTTTCATCTCCCTGTCTCTGTTTCATCTCTTCATCTCTGTTTCTGTTTTTGTCTCTGTCTGTCTGTCTATCTATCTGTCTGCCTGTCTGTCTGTCTCTTCTTCCATTTAGCAGCCGTGGTGGTTTTGCTCATACATGGAAATAGGAAATGTGCTGCCTGGGTGAAACTGAACCTCACCCTCAAGCCCTTGCTTGTGTTTCTTCCAAAAATAATACTGAGATGGATGTTTCTAGCCTTGAAGGCAGCTTAGTGAGTTTGAGAAATTGGACATTTCTGGGTCATAACTGAGCAGCAACTAAAGGTTTTTGTAACTTCACTCTTTTCAGAGAAGATGACCACAGAGGGATGATGAGATCAATTCCTAGCATTGTTGGATAGAAAACATGGACACTGAGGGATTTATTTGGACAGTACAAAACTGAGGTGAAGGTGAAAGGCCCATTCAACACTCCCGCTAAATGCATCAGTTTTAATGTTTTAAGTGCCAATCCTCTGGGAATATGTTTTAAGTATTTATCAATGTGTGTTTATGAGTGTTTGGTGTTTTGATTATGTTTTTTGTAGTGTTACTTTACCTAAGCTATATTGTACATTGAATACCTTTCCGCTCCCTTTTTGAGAGATCCTATTCATCATCCAAAACTAAGCATTAAGTGATTTTCCCCAGTGTTTAAGGGTAAGGACTTAAAGAACCAGAGAATGCAAAAAAAAGTCCCTGAGTACTCTCCTTAGAGACAAAAGTTTCCTCAAGACTGAACCTGTTCTATGCCTGTGCCCAGAGGTGGGACCCCTCACTGGGAGACAGCAATATCCCAGAGCTCCCTGGGTAAAGAAGTCATATCTGTTATTATACTCCCCCTAATCTGTTCTTTCCTTACTATTTGTGTAACTCCATAAGAAGTCAATAAAAACATGAATTCTGGCTGTTTTGATGAGATAGGAAGTTACACAATGAGGAGCTTTCATCTTTTGCTTGGTTTTCTGGTGTTTTACTCAGCCAAAACAGGGAAGTGTGGGGAAAAAAATCTTAAGTAAGGGCCTGTCAGTTTCCGCTGACTTTGGAAGATTTTGAACCTATCAGTGAACTAGATAATTAGTACAAGAAGGCAAAAAAATTGTTTACCAGAAAACATCTAGATTAAACTGAGACAAACGTGATTTTTTAAATCTTCTGTGGTAATTTGTTTGTCTAGATCTAACCAGTATTAGATCTAGCCATTGTAGATCTCTTCTGACTCCAGAATGCAATGCCATATATCCATCCTGTTTTACCGTCCATTGCCTTACCGCTATTCTAATTATCTATTGTTTGTCCTTCCTTCTCAAAGAGGACCATGGCATCAGAAAGGTGATGCCATGACTTGCAAGTGAATTGGATTTAAGTGACAGAGGGCTGTGCATAGTCACCAGCCTCACTTTCTCCTACATCTGGGTCTAGTGTCAAGATATAAATCAGGACTACTGGATATGTCCGCCTCTAAATATCTAGAAATGTAAAGGAGGAGAGAATTTAAACGGCTATCCCCCTGAATCTGGAAGGAAAGAAAACTCTTCAATTTAATTTAATTATAGAATGTTATAGATAAGGAAAATAAAAAAAAAACTGAATCTATTCTCTTCATTTGTCAGATAACTGAGGCCCAGAGAAAGTAAATGATCACTCCAAGTTCATGCAGGCAATTTGATGGTAGAACAAGGATTAGAACCCATTTCTTTTCATAGTCCAATTCATCATCCAGTTTAATTTAATTCAATTCAGCAAACATTTATTAAACATCTATGATATCCAAGGAACTGTGGCAGGTGCTAGGAATTAAAGGAAGCAACATAATCCCTACCTTCAAGGAGCTTACATTCTTCTCTCCTTTGTAAAAGACCTTCCTCCCATCCCATAAACAGCACACATCTCTCATCCTTTGCCTTGGCCTTTTTTCTATGTTGCCCTGAAAATAGGATCTAAAATTTAAAAATGATAGAGTCAGAACATATTGGCTACCATAGTGCACTGAATCGTATTCCCAAATAGAATAAAAGAATAGGCAAGAATGAATTCAGAACTGCCTCGGTAGTTGGCACAGCTAGGAAAGGCCAGTCTCCGAGAACATTCAGCCTACTAAGGTTCCATAACGTCATTCTATGACTGGTCTGAACTGACAAGTTCCTCTAACTCAGCACTTATATAGTCACTTAGGACCTTCCCATGCTGTGACTTCAGGTTTCAAATGTTAAAATATATTTTCACATTTATAACTAATAGTCTAAGGCCCCCCAAGATTCTAGTCTCATATAAACCATGTTTGTTACTAGGGACCTGACCCTAAAAGTTATTTTCTTTTTGGCTCATTGCTTCTACTTGGAATTGTTCCAGGAAAATCTCCCAATATACTCATATTATAGCTTGTCTCTAATGTGAGTAAAAAGGATACCCAGAAGATGTATAAGCACTCAAGGTAGCATGAGTAAATTAAGTATTAGACAGCTATGGATGAGAGGGTCTTAAACTTTTTTGGGTCATGGACTGCTTTGGCAGCCTGGTGAAGCCTCTGGACCCCTTCTTGGAGTAATGTTTTTAAAAGCATAAAATGTAATACATAGAATTACAAAGGAAAGCAATTATGTTGAGATAGTTATCAAAATATTTTTTAAAAAGTTCATGGACCTCATACTGAGATGGCCAGACAAACAATTCAACTTTGCATATTTTATATTCTCAGATTTCTTGGCTTATTGCCTTTGGACACAGGGCATCCCATGTCCTATTGCTGTTGATGCTTTGCAAAACCCTATTCCTGTATTACCCCTCTCATTAATCTTCTCTAGCTCTACATATGCACTAATGAGAGGCGTTCAAAAAGGCACACAGTTATGCTTACTGGGCTCACTAAAAATGCATGCTATCTAATCTCACCTGGATCTTCACTGTAAGATAATTCTTTGGATCAGGGGTGGAGCCAAGATGGTGGCAAAGAAGCAGCAAGGATCCACAGCTCCCGCCCAGCCACTCAAAATGCCCATAAAATATGACCCTAAACAAAATCTAGGATTCTCAAACTCACAAAAATACAGAAAACATATCTCTCACTGAAGGCAGCTTGGCAGCAGGGGCTCATCGCGGCAGGCCAGGAGTGAAGGCCAGCCCACCCTGAAACAGAAACGTGGCCAGACCAGGCCCCAGGGTGGCTAGAGGAACCGAGCTGAGCCGCAGCTAGTCTACAAGAGAGAACATCTACCTCATCTCCTGCTACTCCAAATCTAGTAAGGCATGAAAAACGAGGATTAGAGAAAGTTAGCTTGACTGGAGGGGTTCATCACACAGGCCGGCAGGCACGGGCAACCCGGGAGCTGAGACCAGTCCAGCCCAAAACCAAAATGTGGCCAGGCCAGGCCCCAGGGTAGTCAGGAGGAGCCAAGCCTCCCAAGCCACAGAGTGAGTCTACTTCAGAGAAGATCTATTGCACCTGGAGGAATCTTCACATCTAGCAAGCCAGAATTACAGAAGGTCAGTGAAAGTGAAACTTTAAAACTTAATTTGGGGGAAGAAAAGCAGTTCGGACAATCTGCCCCCAGGGCAAGGAAGCAGTGGGGGAAGGGCAGGAAATGCTGTAACCAGCGGCTGTCCCCACTGGGCTGCTTCAGAGCCCATGGCCTGCGGACTCTGCAGGGGGGCTGAATCCATTCATCAGAGCCAAGTGCTCTTGTGTTGAGCAGCCTGGATCCAGATCATGGTCTTGGGTGGTGGTCCTGGGGTATGCTCTCAGCAAGACAAAACTGGGGGGGGCTGCAACACCCCCATAATAGCTCCAGCAGCTGGGAAAACCTCAGCAATTTGGAACAGAGCTTTCCCCCTTGGAAGCAGAGTTCCACAAAGCTGAAAAAAACTCAACCAATTAATTGACTGGCCAACATGAGGAAAAGGAAGCAAAATAAGAACAGCAATAAAACTCTAAAATCCTGTATTGTGGACAAAAAGGATCAAAGCATGGAACGGGAGGAAGACAACACAATCAGAACACCCACACCAAATGCTTCCAAGACACTTGAAGAATACCTAGAAGATATACATCAACTGAAAAAGGACTTTGGAAACCAAATAAGAGAAGTAGAGGAAAAATTGGGAAGAGAAATGAGAATGATGGAAGAAAATCATGAAAAGAGAGTCAACAACCTGACTGAAGAAAACAACACTTTAAAAAATAGATTAAAACAAATGGCAAAAGAGGCCCAGAAAGCCAATGAGGAGAAGAATGCCTTAAAAAGTCAAATTTCCCAGATGAAAAAAGAATCTCAAAAGCATTCTGAAGAGAATAATT
>CM053593.1:170784283-170801142 GCA_028646575.1 Pseudocheirus occidentalis | reverse complement strand
AAAAAAAAAAAAAAAAAAAAAAAAAAAAAAAAAGAGTATAGTAGGTGCTTAGTAGGAGAGCTATGTGGTACCCTGGATAGAGTGCCTGGTCTGGAGTCACGAAAAATCATCTTCCTGAGTTCAAACCTAGCCTCAGACATAATTACTAGCTATGTGACCCTGGGCAAGTCACTTAACCCTATTTGTCTCAGCTTCCTCATCTATAAAAAGAGCTGGAGATGGAAATGGCAAACCTCTCCAGGATCTTTGCCAAGAAAACCCCAAATGGTTCCATGAAGAGTTAGAATTGACTGAGAAGGACTGAGCAACAACAAGGTGCTTATTAAATGCTGCTTAAATTGAATTAAACAACCCTGTGAGATGGGTGCTATATGAATTATCCCTGTTTAAGTGATAGGAATCTGAGGCTCTTTGAGGTGACTTGACTTACCAAAGCTCACAACACCTGTAAAAGCAAGAGTCTAGAAGATTTTACTCCAAATTCAGTGTGCTTTCCAATACCCAGAAGATGGCCTCTACCCCCAGAGAGCTTCCCTTCTGGCTTAAAGAGACAAAACATCCTCACCCAAGACAATGTCCAAGGAGAGTAATGCTCAAGCTCCACATTTGCATGAAAGACTCCAGTGAAGTTAATCAAGGAAGGCTTCCTGGAAGCAGGTATGTATTAAGCAAAGTTGTGAAGTTTAGTAATAGTGTGGATTGTTGAGGCAGGAAGAAGTAGGAAGAATGATAAATGCCAAGTTAACAGAGGTTATAGACAAGAGAGGGTGATGAGGTAGTAATAGTCCTCCAAAAGACAAAGGTATTCACAGATGTAAGATAATCCAAGAAACAACAAGCAGGCAGTACTGCATACCTTTATTCCTGAGGTCAGTTCTATAAGGAGGAGACTTCCTTTAGATGTGATTTGTAGGGCTGATAAAAAGTGGTTAAGAAGGCTTCTCCTGTTTAAAAACGAATAGGAGCTTAATTCTCATATTGAGGTCACTTTGGGATTACATATTCTGTCTCCAAAAGGTCCTTGCTACACTTGAAATATATTACTTGGAAGGTGTAAAATATTAAGCCATTAGCAGCCTACTAGATTCAGGTAGCAAAGACAATAGATAATAGATGGGGCATAAAACTTAGAGGCAGCTCCCCATAAGATGATGTAATAGGCCAAGCCTGACTCAGGCTGACTTGATAACTCAGGTTCAAGAGTGAAATAAAAGAGACACCTGTAGAATATCTACAAATTAAAAAGGCAGGCAGTGTTACTTAGAAGGGAAGGATCTTTGGAGCAGGGAAGGGATCTTTGGAGGTAGAGCTTCCCTGAATCTATGTTGCCCTTAGTGATTTAACATCAGAAGTCTGAGGGAGGAAAGAGATCTTCATGTCCTGGCATTTGTACCAAGGAGGTTATGTCAATATAGCCAGAAATATAGCCTGATATAACCAAGAAGTCATATCAAGAGCCTTTAGTCTGGAATACTTTAAATAATTTTTTAAAAAATTAGCCTTCATTGAAGCAGAAACTTAGGCTTTTGTTTCTACCTCAGAAGGGGTGATCAGTAATTTAAAAAATCCCAGTGGGCATCAATTGTTCTACTTTTGAACAGGGATGAAAATATCAGAGCACAAGATTTGTAATTCCAGTACTGAGTAAATATGACCTTCCGTAGTATTAAAGATTGTTAATCTCAGAGAACGGATGTCTGAGTGAAATCAGTAAGTGAATGAACAAACTCAAATTGATCATTTCATCAAATTAGCTGCTTGAGTCATTATAAAATAAGGGTATGAGACATGAAATAGCTAAATTGGGGTGCAGAGAAGAGTGTCAGAAATAGTCCAAAGAGTATGGCATTGCCCAGGGAGAGACGGCCCCATAGTGACATCCTAAGCATCTGGGTGCACAAGGGCACTAGATGTCTGTGAGAAGATGAAATCAGGCATGTCTAAAGAGAAGGTATTAGTTATTGAAGACTAAATTCTTTCTTCTTTATAATTTGAATCAAGTGGTCCTATTAGCTATTGTTGCATTACATTTTTTGTGTGTACCTCCTTCTAACCCCCTAAAAACTACCAGGTATATTTTTCATCTCTCCCTCTTCATTCAACAGAATGTACTCTAAGTGACCTGAAAGAAAAGTTTGGTCTTAAATCAAAAGTTATTTTTGTATCACCCTTGCTAATAATACTCTACTTCCACAACTTCACCGCTGTCACACAAAAACTCCTAAGGAAAATTTGACAAAAAGGTAGTCACCAAATGAATTCTAATTTGATTCCATATCTAAAGCCAGGCTCTTTGAGAAGAGAGAAGCCAATCAAAATAGACATTATGTTAACTTGGTCGCAGAGCTAAAAAAAACCAAAAACCAAAAAATAACCCAAAACAACCATCCAGAAGGACGCCCACCAAAAATAAGTAGAGAAACAGTTAATAATTCAAGGTGACAAATTAAAGCAGCTCCTTGGTGGTTCCACTTGGCTGTTCATTAAGTCAAAACATGACCATCGGAAACTAGGAAGGCTCTGTCACTTTTACTGTATTTTCCATACATCATTAAAAAAAAATTGGAATTCTTAATGGGGAACTGGAAAACCTATAGAGCTCTTGGGGGCCCTGAGGGAGAACCAAACCTTCTCCCTGGGTCTGAACCCCAAGCTTGAGGTGACCCAAAGTATTGGACAGTGGGTGGTATTTTGGTGGGGTCCCTCCACTGAATTATTCTCACTCTAAGTATAGGCTTTTGCCAAGTTGCATTGAATGTTTCATCCATCAACCATGCCAAACCCTGGTAGATGATGTCAGAAGTGCTTCACAGGGAGCAGATAGAGAGAGAAACAAAACTTACCAAGAGTGAGAACTTGGGGAATTTCATGAGGGTATGGAGGCCAATTAAAATTTCAGAAAGCTGGCATTATCTCATTTGGCATTTAGGAAGAACTCTACATTTAAGGCACTTCAGATTTGAACAAGTCTGTGCAAATTTAATAACAAAAGAAAAGGTGATCTCTGGACTCCAGCCTTTGTGGGAACCATGCTTTTATAAGATCTAAAAATACAGCCCCACATATTACATATCGCTCATGTGGCCTCTCACTCCAAGATTTTTTGTATCTTATCATTGTTTCAGGCTCATGATTCTGGTCTTCTGATCATCAGCAAAACTTAGGAATTTGGGTGAGAGAAGGAATGGACAGGGATGGGCTGTGAGTATCCATACTATATTTTTCAAATGGAGAGAGGGAGTAATTAAGAGGAAATGATGTTGGGCTAGTATGAATTAGAATAATGATGGAGATGGTGATGATGACAGAAGACAAAGGTTGAGTAGTCAGAGGAAGAAAGTAAAACAGTTTAAGAGGAGAGAAAGGGGAGCAACACAAAGCAAACAGAAAGCAGCATAGCACAGTAGAAAAAACTCTAGACTTAGAGTCATAGGATATGGGTTTGAATCCTGACTCTGCTAGTTCCCACCTGTTGAATGTGGGATAAATTACTTCCTTTCTCTGGGCCTCAGTTTACTCATCTGAAAAATGAGGGAGTTGAACGAGATAACCTCTAAGGTCATCTTTCACCTTGATGATGGTGACTCTATGAGTTCATCTTACTGAGTGCCAACTTTAGACCAGGTACCACAGTAATCTATACTGAAATATCACTTTGTGCCCTTGAGAGTATGTTGTGGTTATAACTGTCTCTGTAGCCAGATTACATTAGCTCCCTACAATGGAGCCTCCAGGGCTGCCTAACAAGCAGAGGAATAGGGAAAGAACACAAGTCCTCTAGGCTTCGAGGCCAGCTCAAATCACCCTTCCAAAATGCATTTCAACAATCATTTTTGGTTTTGTTGTTTGTTCATTTTTCAGTTGTGTCTGACTCCTTACAAACCCTTTTGGGGATTTCTTAGAAGGGACACTGGAGTGCTTTGCCATTTCCTTCTCCGGTTCATTTACAGATAAGGGACTAACTTGCCCAGGGTCACACATCTAGTAGTTTACTGTTTCTTTCCCCAGCTCATTTTACAGATGAGGAAACTGAGGCTAACAGGGTTAAGTGACTTGCCCAGAGTCACACAGCTAATAAGTGTCTGAGGCCAGATTTGAATTTAGGAAGATGAGTCTTCCTGATTCTCATCCTAGCTCTCTATCCACTGTACCACTTAGCTACCCCTCAACAATAATACCTTATATTTATATAGCATTTTAAGGTTTGCTAAAACACGTTACATACATTTCTCCTTTGAGAGTCCTAACAACAACCCTTCATGGTAAGTGTTGTTATTATCTCCATTTTTCACTCGAGGAAACAGGCTAAAAGAGTTTAATGTCTGTTTTTTACAATTCTCTTGTGATTCTTTTTTTTTTAATTGATATACTTTTACTTTATAACATTCAGTTCCACAAGCTTTTGAGTTCCAAATTTTCTCCTCTTTCCTCTCCTTCTCCCTTCCCCCCATAGCAGCACACAATCTGATATAGGTTCTACATATAATTTCATACCAAACATTAATCAAATTGTTAAGAAGAATTGTAACCAATGGAATGAAGAATGAGAAAGAAGAAACAAAGTAAAACAAAACAAAAAAGAGAGAGCAAATAGTTAAATAGTTTGCTTCAATCTGCATTCAGACTTCATAATTCTTTCTCTGAAGGTGGATATCCTTTTCTAGCCTTGCATTACTGAGAAGAGCCCAGTCTATTAAAATTAGTCATCACAGACAGATACAATGTGAGTTTAAATGTCTTCTCAGGACCGCATAGCTAGAAAGTACCTGAAGTGGGGTTCAAAGCCAAGTCTTCCTGACTCTAAGCTAAGCACTCTCATCACCGTATTGCCGTATCTCCTCAAATGGGCAGAAACACTAAGATAAATGAAGCTGATTCCAGAGGAATTACTATGACTAGACTGTATTCCTCAGTGTTCAAGATCCCAGAGAACTCCAAAATCAGCTTTTAGGTAATGAAATGTTCCCTCTCTTTACCCTGCAAGATAAAAATTTGCCTTCCTCTCCAATGTGCAGCTACAATTCTTATTTCAATCAAAAAATAATGGAATTAGAAAGGTCCTCAAAGAACATCTAGATCAAACTCTAAATTTTACAGTTAAGTAAACTAAGGTCAAGGGAAAATAAATGATTTGTCCATAGTCACACAGCTAGTAAAACTCTGAGGTGGGATTTGAACTCATGTCTCCAGAACAACTACTTTCTATGTCATTCCAAAAATCTTATAGTATGTTTGATACTAATCTCAAATACAATTTGAAGTTATCATACTAGAAATAGCATTCTCTCTCTCTGTCTCTCTCTCTTTTTCTCTCTCTCTCTCTCTGTCACTTTGTCTGTCTGTCTGTCTGTCTCTCTCTCTCACACACACACACACACACACACACACACACACACACACACACACACTCATACACTCAGAGAGAAAACCTTTCCCTTCCCTTCCATTTCAGAAATCAGTGTCTTCTCTGCCATGATCCCCAGAAAGGGTGTTGCTTCAATATCCCTGGGACACAAAACTTCTTGGATGGTAAATTGTTTTACTATAATTTGGCTAAACTTTAATGCTAAGGTCTCAGGTTCCTTATTGATAGCTTCAGTCTAATACCCAGTGGGTCCAACAGAAGACCTTATCCACCCAGCTGCAGTTTCTTGACCTATCTTATGGAAGAGTCCAGAAACACAATTCCCCTACTGTTCTCAGATGGGGGAAAGAGGGAGGGAGGGAGAAATGTATCCACACAAAGCCTCACTAGCAAAGATTAGTGCAATTATTAGCCAACAGTAAATGGCTATAAGCCAATCTGTTTTCAAATCCTCCTGAGCACCTCAAGTCACCGCAGAGTCTCTTAAAGCCAAACACACAAGACTGTATGTTCTCTAAAGCATGGCAATGCCATTCCTCAAAGACTCCTGGACTAGCGGTTAATGCCGCCCTTACCCACAAGACTAATAAGTGGAGAAAGTAACAGTGAATAATGCATGTGTCTGAATTCTGGGTCCCCATATCCCCATAAATCTGTAAAAGGCAAATGTCCGGGGCCAAACATCATTGGCCATGGCCTGCCCAGTCATCACATAGGCAAAATGCCTACTTACTAGAACTTGGTAGCAACAGACTGCCTTGTCTTGGTGTTAATTATAGCATTCACAGGCAATGATGTATTTTATAACTCTTTAGTCTTATTTGAATAACAATTTTGACTCCATTAAACAGTACTGAACACTGCTTGCCATGAGAGTTGCCCATTCGGAATCACTGGAATGGGTTAGGAAAAGAAATTGAATGCATCCGCTCTGACTTTAGATTCATGTATTAAACATCACACATATGTTTCAATGAATAGCCCAGTATACTAGATTTGAAGTTAGAAGACCTGTGTCTAGATCGTGGTTTTAAATGAAGGAACAAATGTGCCAAGCACTGTGTGAAGTGCCAGAGATACAGAATTAGGAGGAAAAAAAAAGAGATAGTCCCTGCTTTCAAAGAGTTCACACCATAATTAGGGGAAAGAACGCATAAATCTGCCATTTACTACCTATATAGTAAATCTCTTAACCTCTTTGGGCTTCAATTTCCTCAACTGTAAAATGAGGGGATTGGACTAAATGACTTTTATAGTCCCTTCCTTGCTCTAAAATCTACCTTCCCAGGGAGAATTCACCGCCCCACCTTTCCAATACTATGTGAAATTTATAGATTAAATGAATCTGCATTAGGAGTAAAGAAAAAAGGAGTGGGGAGAGTGGAATATGGTACAAAAAGGTAAGAAAATATTAACATTAGGTCTAAATGCCACCAAAATCACCTTTCGTTTGAATCAGTTCAGTCAGAAATAAAAAAATTCTAAGCCATCATAGAGAGGAACTTATTTCTAGACTTTATTTAAAGTTGTCATATTAAAAAAATAACTTTTATTTTCAATGAAAGTAGAATGATTTGGAAAAATCAGAGCACAAATGCTTATACATCACAAGGAGATCAAGGGCAGAAATAAAAGTCTCCGTATATAACAAAATGATCACAGAAGAACTCTGTCAGCTAACAATAGGAACAAGGTTGAGTCCCACGGGGAAGGGAAATGAAAGGGGAATGGTTGAGTAAATAACTGAATATAATTTAATATTATTGCAGTGTAAAAAATGGTGAATATAAGGAATTCATAAAGACTTGGGGTAAACTTTCTGAATTGCACAGTTAAAAAAAAAACAGAACCAAAAGAACTATGCACAAAAGATACATGTAAATAAAAGAAACACTAAAATATAATGGAATTCTAATTAATTATAATGATAAGTGAAGGTCTTGGAGAACATATGAGGAAACATATCTCCCTCTTTAGAGAGTTGGTGGGGAGAGGACTGTGGATGTGGAAATTGCTATATTCTTTCAGGGACCTTCATTATACATTCTTGGTTTTGCCTGAGTTCTTTTCTTTGTTACAAAGGGAGCGCCAATTGTGGTCAGGTCAGAGGGTACATTGGGGAAAAAATGATTATGCTGTTAAATCAAAATAAAACTTTAAAAAGAGAAACACATGGTCTAAAAAAGAAAACAGGAGCAGAGAAAGGTTCAAGAAATAAGGGAAGCTTGAACAACTGTACTGCCATGGAATATTGGGACAGCTATTGTAGTATTTTTGTTTCCTTTTGGAAATATACATATCGTAAGTCCGACTAATTTGAGATACTGAGTTGAAGGATTTGTAGTTGCTGATAGGGGATGGCGTAAAAAGCTTCCTTACCGAGCATTCCCTACACGGAAGAACTCCCAAGTTCATACCAAAAGAGAAAAATTTACGTAGTTCAAACTTGTACCTATCTACAGTTTTATGAATAGTGTATTCACTCACCCCAGCATACATTTGCATAGACTTCATTCCATTGTGAATATAGATATATATATGTAACTATTTTTATAGTGTATATACTAATCTGATATATGTGCTTTATGTACCCATATACACATATGGACAAAAAGACACACAAATCACTGTAAAGATATAGAGTGATGCTTTTTTTTTTTCTAGGAAGTTTGAGGTTTTCTAGTTCGAACTCTGAATGTCTTCCTTTGTAGCCCTGGGCAGGTAACTGAAACTCTGGGTGCTTCGATTTTGTTTGTGTTTTTTCCTCTAATTGAGAAATTGAGAAATATTTTTTAAAAAAATAACTATTTGAAAGATGATACTTGGAAATCATTAGGCCAAAAATGTATTATGGATACAAAATATTCTAGTGTTACTTGTAAGCAAAAAGCTGTACATGCATATGTGTCTCTTAAGTACATATTAGTTCATATATTATATGTATTCCTATGTGTCTATATATATTTTATATATCTATATTTATATCTATACAGGGTGCCCCAAAAATCTTAGTATAGTTTTAAGCTTCAATAGCTTAAAATAGATGTGGGGGATTATACGTGCACATACATATACTCAAGTGTTTATATACATACATATGTGTGCATACATCACCAAAATTTTAAAAAGAAATTAGATGGTCTCTAAGGATCCTTCCAATGTTGGCATTTTGTGACCTACATATGTATTATTTCAACAAAGACAATTTAGGTTTTTATACAGAGATCTGGCCTCTAAGGAAGATCTAAGGTTCCAGTCCCATCTCTGACACTGGCTGTTACATGACTTCTCAGTGCCCCAGGTAGCTCTTGAAAACTTAGAGTCTCAGAAATCTGATTTCAGAGAAAGTATTGATCTTCATTGGCAGAGGAAGTATCACACCGACCTTGCCCTACACAAATGAGATTAATAGGCCCAGTAAAAATTTAAAAAACACAAAACACAACACTAAAGTTCTATTAAGCACTATCTACTATTTTAACATGCAGAACCACTATATAAAATAGCTTTCATTTTATAGCTTATTGTGCTGATTTTGAATGTTTTGGTATGAGTCATTTAATTTATATACACAAGTCATAGAATTATAGCTTTTTAATTAGAAGAGACCTCAGAAATAATCTATTTGAATCCTCTATTTTTATAGATGAGAAAACCAAGGCCCAGGAAGGTTCAGTGACTTGCCTATGGTCACACAGTTAGCAAGAAGCAGATGCAGTTTTGGAACCCAGGTTCCTTGACTCCAGAGCCCATGTTGACAGTTGACTATGAGAAAGTAGAATGCTTTAGTAAAAAAACCAAAAAACAAACAAACACACACACAAAAAAACAACGGTGTTGGGATTACAGTCAAATCCTGGTCCTGGTGCTAATTCTGATACATACACCCCAGGATTTCTCTCTTCACTTTCATGTTATCACTCTGAGTCCTGATCTTTAAAAAAGGGGGTGATAAAATGGGTCCTACCTACCTCATAAGGACATTGAGAAGAAATAGGCATCTTGGTTGTTATTACTATCCTATCTTAACTATAGAGAAAGGTCTAATGGTAACCAATTAATAAACATTTATTAAGCACCTATTATATTCCAGACACTATGCATATCAGACAACTTTTCCATACCAATACAATAGTAATGGGGAAGAAGAAGAATTGATAGACACCCTCAAAGTACACAGTACAAAGGTAAAAAAAATACATGTGACACAAAAACAGGGTGTAAAATGATGTATGACCAATGTTGGCTACAAAAAGTAGCACAGGCTCCTAGGGTAAGAATTCCAGAGTTGAAATGGGCAAGTCCCCCAGCATATGAACTCTGCTCTAGGAGGTACAGAAGCAGAGAGCACCATTGATGCAATGAAGAACAAAACAGTTAGATCAAGGGAGAGCTTCAAAATTCTAGATTCTTTGAAAATTGGAAAGTAGTTTAGCTGAATGAGATTCAAAATTATTTGCTCGCATGCTTCACATTGGTGGCTAAATTACTATCAAAGTGTTTTCTTTTTTCTTTTCTTTTTTTGAAAAGATTGGTTCCCTCCATTTCACCCAGGTTGAAAGTACAGAAGCTATTCAAAGGATTGAATCCATTTCTGATCAGTGTGAAAATGCTGACCTGCTCGGTTTCCATACCACTCCCTGCCCTCCCCACCCCACCCCCACCACTCAGGGTTTACTGTATTAGTGCTAAACTTTGTGCAGACTCCTGATTCACCATATGGGTTCTAAACCTACTACAGACAGTCAATAGCCCAGTATATCTCAAAACTGCCTGAGTTCTAGAGATCCAGTAGACTTGGCTTCACAGATATCTGGGATTAAAGGAATGTGCCACCACAAGGGGTTACCATAACATTTTCCCAGCTTCCTTTCAGACCTCAACTTGATTCTACTTTTTTAACAGAAAATATCCCATATCTTTATTATTAAAGAATCAGAATACTAGGAATACTTCTAAATACAGGCCAAAAAGGTATCTATGGACTTTCTACAGTGCATTCACAGCTTGTATCACTTTTTAAAAGAATTCTATAAATATTTAAATGAAAAAATATATTGATTGAAGAACAAAGAAGTTATGCCAGAAAGTCCCAGGTGCACACTTGTATAAAGACAAACTTAGTTATCAGTTTCTTAGTTCTTTACTGAACAAATTGCCTGAAAGTATTATGACATTTATACTGCCTTTTTTGATTATAATAAAATATCTGACTCAGTTCTCACTCAATTTGCATACTATCAATACATAATTAAAACCAAACATGATGAGAATGTTATTACATAAAACACTATACAAGTGCTATCTATTGTTACTATTATTGTTATTAATTATTTACAACATTCTGTCAAAAATATAAAGCATGAGAGACAATTTGATCCCATCATGGTTCTGCCCAGTCCATTATCATCCCTCCTAAATAAAAGTAAATATGGCTTCCAAATTAAAAGGGAGTCAAACCAAAACATCATATTAATCATTTAATGCATATGGAAAATACTAAGCAATTTGGCATCTCCACAAAATAAATTAAACAGCCCTTTCATCCTGTACAATCTTTCTCCAGTAATATCAAAATGCCATTGCATCTAAAATGTACATCACAAAAGGCTAGAATGTATACACCATGAAATGCTAGAAACTGAAGACTTCGGGTCTGAATCTTGAGGTCATATGAAATCAATGGATAAAGACGCCACCTACAAATCACTTGGCTTGCTCTCCTCCACGCAGGGACATGCCAGCAAAAAGTTAACAAGGGAAAGGCTGAGGCTGAATACATAGATACCTACTAGTATCCTGAAATCTAAGCTCAAAGGGAAGAAAAGGTTTAAAACAATTGATTTATGCAGTAGCCATTTTGATGTATTCCTTCAGAACTGCAAAATGCACCAGAACTGAGCTAATAAAAAAAAAACCCCTGCATAATACTAAACAAAACACAGTACTCATAATCCTAAGGCATGTATAGAAAAATGAATGTTTCCTTAACAAATGGTAAGATTGATAAACATTATTATAGTATCTAGGCAGGTCAAAAATCTATAGAGGTCTTTTGGGGAAAAGTGGGTATCACTTTACCAAGAAATATCATTGTAAGAGAACAAGAACACACCATTAGATTTGTTGAATGTAACCAAAAGTAGTTTATCTCCAGATGAAGCCCATGAAATAGCTAGCATACAAGAATGGAACCAAAAAGTCCTCCATGAGCGACATTAACATGAATTTAAGCAACCATGCACTTAAAAAAGAAAAAAAAAAAGATAGGGTTTCAACATAAGTTGGAGTCAATCATATTTGTCTTGTATGAAAAATGGAGGGCTTTGTGATAGTTATTCATGACCTGGCCGTTGCCACCAGAATTTATAGGGAGATATCTTTAATGAGACTAAATTGGTTTAGGTTATCTATGGAAAAGGGCAGCTAAGTGACACAGTGAATGGACTGTAAGGCCTGAAGTCAGGAAGACTAATCTTCCTGAATTCAAATCTGTCCTCAGACATTCTGTGACCCTGGGTGAGTAACTTAACCCTATTTGCCTCAGTTTCCTCATCTATATAATGAGCTGAAGAAAGAAATGACAAACCACTTCATTATCTTTGCTAAGAAAACCCCAAATGGAATCATTAAGAGTCATACACAACTGAAACAATTCAATAACAAGGACATAAACACTAAAGAAGACTTTTAAATAGAGGTGACCATACCAAACACTATCTCCAAACTGTATCAAATCAAAATCTTCCAAAATATAGAGAGACCCTGGCAGGGGGGGATCAAATCCTTGTGGAGACAGGATGCTGGCATTACCATTGTGTCCTACTAGAGTCTTCCCGAGAATGCTTACAGTGAGCCTACAAAAAAGATTAGCTTACATCCTACTGTTTTTATTCAGCTACAAAAAGCAATGACCCATATCAACTTGTGCGGCAGTCCAGGGAATGTTAAATACAAGAGAATAATAAGAGTTTAGTGACTTGTTCCAGGCCCGCTTCTCTGAAATTCACAGAAAAAGATGAGAATGAGACGACAATGATGGTGGTGATGATTAGTTTTAGATAGTGCTTTGAGGTCTACAAAGCTCTTTACATCATCTTGTTTGAGCCTCACAACAGCCCTGAGAGATAATGATATCCATTTTACAAATGAGGAAACTGAGGCTCGGACAGATCAAGTGACTCGTCCATGGTGACACTGCTAACATCAGAGGAAGGATTTGAACACATCTCTGACTCCATCACTTCTTCCACTAAACCACGTAGTCTCTAGGATATGATGTCTGTTGAACAACATTGATCGTAACTTGACAGAGAAATTTATTATATTGCTGGTATTAGGCCTTTCACTAAAGAGGAGATAGAACTAAATTCTAAATACAAATATCCATTATAAAGAGTATGAACTTTCATGTATCGATGAAATAAGGACACAGAAGAAATAAAGTCTGTGTATTTATGAAACCTTATAAAGAACCTTTAAAATATATGTGTTAGGCATATGCTTGTCGATAAACCCCACATATCACCTCATTCTCTGAAAAACAAATGTGTTACTTCACTTTAGTCCTCATTATATTCTGCTCCAGGCTATGACTGTCAAGCTGAGTGTCAGCAATGGCAAAGCAAGGCCCAGGAAAAGAAAGTATAATGCCCAGAAAGCTCCAAACCTGGACTCACACAGAGACCAAACTCCACTTATCAGCTCCAAGTCCCAGCCTATGGGAGACTGACTTTCAGCAGCTCTGCATGGATAAACTACTTTAGCAGAGGACACTGGATACTGACTTGCTGTAAGAAACTAGGTCCTCTCCTCTTGCCTGCTACTCATTTGCTTTTACTTCCAACCCTCTTCCACCAGGTCCCTCCCTCCAAGGCAACCAGCAGAGAGCCGAAGTTTGATTATATTGATTCATCCAGGATCAGTAAGAAAGGGGAATGATAAGAAGGGTAAGCCAGGAATGGGGCAGCTGGAACACCAATGCAGAGGAGAGAGAATCACTTACACCTCTCTCCATCCTTTGCAGAAATGGCCCAGTAACTGGACAGACCCCTGGTCCTTCAAACCTGTCACAATTCTTTGAAGAGGCCAGCACTCTTGCTCCCTCAGGGTACCCTCAGCAGAAACAAACAGGAGCCAACCTGCTGAATCTGCATTCTGGTGACCCAAGAATTCCTATGCCAAGGCAGACAAGTGATAGAGTAAAGACACATAGCAGAAACACCTTGTCCTAAGGAAGCAAGGCTAGAGGCTGCACAAATACTTGTTTTGACCCAGGCAGCAACTTACCTGGATCTGACACATGGCTTGAAACTGAGGAGCTAATGTCAAATCCAAAATCCAAATGAGCACATCCAAGGGTCCCCATCTCTCCCCTGACATCCTTTCCTCTGACACTGGGTTGTTGTCTGGTGTGGATCAGATGACCAAGAGGACTTCCCAGAGCCCCTTCCAAATAATGTGGCCTTAGGGGAGGGAAGAAAGGGGTATAGTGGCACCCTCCCACCTCCCCCTCTAGCCTCAACACTGAAAGCCAGGCATTTGCTGTGGTGGTGGTGAACAGAATGCCTTGCTCCCTACAATGAAATGAGCCCACAGTATACCACAATCTGATCTTTTATAGTGCTTTGTTTATTACCTGTGTGCCCTTATTTCATAAGGCAACTTAGAGAGAGAGAGAGCAAGAGAGAGAGAGAGAGAGAGAGAGAGAGAGAGCAGGAATGATGAAGATGACTATTACTAGGAGTCCAACGACACCTTTTCTTAAGCCTCATTCATAGCTGCGAATGTGCCCAAACAACCTAGCAATTGTTCTCTCAAATGTCACCTTTCTCTATGGGCCACTGTGCTGACAAAACGAGCCTCTCTCCTTTTTTGGCCCCTTCCCCCCTTGAAAAAAATTGCTGTGCTATCCTCCAAATATCTCTAGAGAAATTGAAACTACAAGGAACGTTTTTCTTCTCTCAACCTCCCCCACCCCTTTTTTTCTTTCCTTCTTCATGAGACTCGAACAATTTGTCTCTGTTCTAGGTACATTCCTGTGGCCCATTCTCTTTTGGTCCCCTGCGCAAGCCTGAGGATGGCAGCCTGGGAGAACACAAGGACTACATTCAGACCCAGGGAAAGGGAGGGGGAAAGAAAACCAAATGCACCTCTGATTGTTGTGCCATCAACTTAATACCTGGGCAGGGAAACAAAAGCTCTTTAGAGAGAGCCTAGACTATGCTGTAACTCACTCTCTCTCCAATCCCTATTCCTTCTCCCTTCCCCCCACTCCTACAGGAGTTCACAAGATAACAGGAGCTGAAAGAAAAGGCACAAACATAATTAAAGTTTTCCAAGTCATTTGAGGAGATATTATATAGGATGACAGAGAATGAACCAGTTACCCTGAGGCCCACTTTGATGAATTCTCCCATCTCATGCCATGAGAGAATTTTCTTCCTTCCTTCCTTCCTTCCTTCCTTCCTTCCTTCCTTCCTTCCTTCCTTCCTTCCTTCCTTTCTTCCTTCCTTCCTTTCTTCCTTTTCTCTCTCCTTCCTTCCTTTCTTTTTGTCTCTTTTCTTTCTCTCTCCTCTTTCTCTCTCCCTTTCTTTCTCTCTCTCCTTTCTTTCTTTCTTTCTTTCTTTCTTTCTTTCTTTCTTCCAACCTTTTCCTCCCTCCCTCCCTCCCTCCTTCCTTCCTTCCTTCCTTCCTTCCTTCCTTCCTTCCTTCCTTCCTTCCTTCCTTCCTTCCTTCCTTCCTTTCTTCTTTCCTTCCTTTCTGCCTGCCTGCCTTCCTGCCTTCCTGCCTTCCTTCCTTTTTCTCTCCGTCCAAAAACAATCGCTCCATTGGGAATCTCAAACCTTTGCATATAGGTATAAATGTAACTCCTTACTTATAAAGCCCTTAACCATGAGGGTAACTAGAAAAGGCAAAAGGAGGCCTCTCTGTTCAAGATCTGTTTTGCATTTAGGGGTCACAAAATCATAGATTGAAAGATGGAAGGGATTTCAGACATTACCTACTCTAACCTTGGATTGTATGGAGAAGAGAACTGTGGCCCAGAGACATTAAAATGACTTGCCCAAAGTCAGCCAGATAAATAAATAATAGAACTGGGATTTGACTCTAGCTTTTTCAGCTCCACATTCAGCATTATTTCCACTGTACCACCTGCCAATCCTTCTTTACATTTTGCTTAAGGGTAGTTCATTATACATAAAGAAAGTGTAAAATATGGCAAGAAGTCTGCTTTTGGAGTCAGCAGACCAACTATCATTCCACTTCATACACCAAGTATATGGACCTTGGAAAAGTCATGGCTCCTTTGGGAGATTTTTTTTCCTCATTTTTCATCATGAAATGAGGGCTTTAACTAAATAATCTCCAAAGTCTCCTCCAGCTCTAACATTCAATAATTCTATGAAAGAGATGTGGGTTGGCTGACTGTAAATACAACTGAGGTATCTAGGACAGGGGATGGGATGTTTAGGTGACCTCATCCTTGAATGTGGATAAGAGCTGATCTGTTATCTCAAAGTCTGCAACAGTCAGTGTAAAAATGGAAACTTTGCAATCCCTAGAGCACAAAAACCCTTAGCAACCTAAAGTCCTAGCAGACAGATGGAATCTCTTGGAAGAACTGAGGAGAATGAAAAGGAATGGGACATTTTTAGGAGCAGAAGCAGTCACAGAAAAATGAACATGGAGCCAATGAGAAAATGAAGTGAAATAATGTTTAACTGCCTGATGATTTTCTGAGAACTTTTGGGAAGACTATTCAAAATTATCTCAAAATTGGAAAGTGGGATGGCTTTAACGTTCTGTAGGAAAACAAGATAAATAGAGGGAGGACAAACAAGAAAGACAGAGAGAGACAGAGACAACGCAAGAGAGAAAGGGACAGGGATAGAGACAGAGAGACAGAGACAGAGAGGAGAAAGAGATAGGAAGGAAGGAAGGAAGGAAGGAAGGAAGGAAGGAAGGAAGGAAGGAAGGAAGGAAGGAAGGAAGGAAGGAAGGAATAGATAAAGACTGGTTTTAAACTGGCTCTCAAGATTCAATAGTTAAATTTTCATCTCAGAAATCAGCAAATGCTAGAAATCAAGGCTTAATTTATTGTTTTGCTGATTCTCCAAGCTTAAGAAAGTGATAACAAAAATGTTAATAATGTAAATTGAACTTAAAGTGTGTTACGTGTACATATTTTCAGAGAACCAGCCAACAAAAGGACACAGGATTCAGGGGCACAGTGGAAAGAAGAGAGCAAACTTTTTTTCTTAATAATAATCCTTTAAATCTGAATAAACACATGACAGTTTTCAAAATGTTTTCATGTACCTTATCTCATCTGATCATGACAACTCTATGAAGCAGATAAGAGAGCAAGCAAGGTTCAACAGAAAGAATATGGAATTTGTAATAAAAAAAGACCTAGATTCCATCTCACATCCATTGGTTGTGCTGCTAGGTACAATTCATTTAATCTCTCCAGACCAAAGTTTCCTTCTTT
>CM053593.1:170766760-170784183 GCA_028646575.1 Pseudocheirus occidentalis | reverse complement strand
TAATGAGTAGGGTGGGGGAGAAAATGAATGGATATAAAAATATGTCTAGCACTAATATAAAGCAAATAAATACAAATATGTATTAAGTAGTTTAGATGCAAGGCAGCTTGGATAGAGCACTTGGCCTAGAGTCAGAAGACCTGATTTCAAATTTGGCCTCAAAACACTTAAAAAAATAAAACTATAGGGTGACTAGGTGGCACTGTGAATAGAGCACCGGCCTTAGAGTCAGGAGGACCTGAGTTAAAATCTGGACTCAGATA
The DNA here is from genome assembly GCA_028646575.1 of Pseudocheirus occidentalis. NCBI lineage: Eukaryota > Metazoa > Chordata > Mammalia > Diprotodontia > Pseudocheiridae > Pseudocheirus > Pseudocheirus occidentalis. Next base: position 170,783,920 of record CM053593.1, on the reverse strand, counting down.
CTTAACACAAAACTAGCCATGTGACCTTGGGCAAATCACTTAACCCCAATTGCCATTCCTTTCCCCTCCAAAAAAAGCAAAAAAAAAAAAAAAAAAAACAACCCCCAAACCTCCAAATGTGATCACAAAGAATAAGACACAACTGAAACAACTCAACAACAACAACAAAAGACTTTTAAAAAAGATCAGGGAGGAGCAGAGGGGTGTTCAGTGATTGCAAGTTCAATATGAGTCTACTGTAGTGTGATGGGGCAGCCAAATAGAGTCATGTGATCTTCAGGTGGGCTGCTAAGTAGCACAGTAGATAGAGTGCCAGGTCTGGAGTCAGTAAAACCTGAGTTCAAATCAGGCCTCAGACACTTACTAGCTGTGTGACCCTAGGCAAATCACTTAACCCTGTTTGCCTCAGTTTCCATATTTGTAAAATGAGCTAGAAAAGACAATGGCAAACCACTCCAGGATCTTTGCCATGAAAATCCCAAATGGGGTCACAAAGAGTCAGACATGACCAAACAACAAGAAGTCAAACACAAAGTAGTTTAGGATGGAAGGAGGGGACTAGCAGCTGGGGAAATATGGAAAGACAAGGCAGAAGATGATGCTTGAACTTTATCTAAGAGGAAGAGAGGAGCTCTATAAGGTAGAGGTAAGGAAGAAACTGAATCCAGAATAGAAGCCAGTCAATGCACAGTCATAGAGATGGGAGATGGGGATTCATGTGTGAGGAGAGAAAGCCAGTTTGCCAAGCTCCCCTCTCAGAGAAAGCAAAATTCATTGAGGCAAAAAAGCAGATTGTTGCTGGTTTCTGTAGAACTTTCAAAGCCAAGCAGAGGAGATTATGTTGCATCTCAGAGACCAGAGGAAACTGCCAGAGTACGATTGTGTAGGGTCTGGTCTGAGTTTCAGGATGAGAGGGTTGAGAGAATTGAGGCAGGGAGAACAAACAGGAGGCAGTTTCAAGAAGACAGGAAAGAAGTGATGAGGACTGAACAAAAGCAGGATCTGGGGAGTGAAAAGAAGGAATCAGATTCAGAGATGTCATAGATGTGGTAGAAATGGCGAGACCTGGCAGGTGATTGAAAATGTGGAATGAAGGAGAGTGAGGAGTCCAGGAGAATACTGAGATTATGAACCTGGGAGACTAGAAGGCTGGAAGAAACTTCAACAGAGATATTTAAGTTCAGAAGCAAGGAGAGTTTGGGGTGTTAGTTTGAGAAATACTGAGTTTAAGATGCCTCCAGTATGTCCAGTTTGAAAAGTCTGGTAGGCATTTGGTCGTGTGTGACTGAAGCTCATGGGAAAGACTGAGGCTTTTCCCAGTTATCACCAACATTATTGTTATTAAGACACTGATTATCATTCCCATTTTATGGATGGCAAAATTGTAACTCAGAGAGACTTCCCCAAACTCATCCAATTGGTAGGTGACTGAGGCATATTCTCCAGTTCCTAGTCAACTCTTTTCACTGAGTCAAACTGCAATATTCTCAAGAAAAGGGCTGCATTGCAGGGGATGTGAGGGCTCTGGCCCCTTTCAGCCTACCAGTAGTACTCATCTACACAGAAGCTCAACTGAAACTATTATCTGTGGAGTTTATTTCTAAGAATCACCCAAATGCAGATGCCGAGTGAGACAAAGAAAGACTAAAACAAAGTATAGCTTAATGAATTCAAGCCTTTTGTGTATAGGGCTAACATACAGACTTATAAGCTCCAGATCTATCCTTAAGGCACTATAGAAACTTTTACCATGCTTAGCATTATTATAGATTAAGACTCGGCCCCTTGGCTCCAGAATATATTTACTCCTAAGTGAATTGCTCTCCAGAGTGAAAAAAAGGCAGGCATTAGTTTTAAAAAGACAAGAAGAGAATGGATAGATGCTTCAGTAGAGACCTTCTTAACTAAGACATGTGTGTCGTGGGATAACAAAACAATAACAATGTTTTTAAGCAATGGATTGTATGTTATTATCTGAATATACTCCAATCTAAATGTCCCCATGAACCAGAGACCATGAAAAGGATGTTAGAAATAACAATAATAATATAAAGGCCAAGAAAAGTCATATAGCTAGTTAGTGGAACAGGGACTAAAATTCAGCTCTTTCAAATTCTAATCATAATGTCACAGCAGGGACTCTAGATTTTTAAGAAAACTCAGAGGTCATCTAATCCAGCTTTAAAACTTCCAAAGCATTTTCACATGCATTACCTAAGTTGATTGGCATAACAACTCTGTGAAGTAGGTAAGATGGCATGGCATAGTGGAATAATATGGATAATAATACAATTGAAATTCTGACCTTTTCACTGTTCTTCTTGGGCTGTCCCAAAGAAGGTGCTTTATAAAGATTTTTGTGTTGTAGGAATGTGAGGTTTCATCATGATTAAGTTCAGGAAGATAGAGAACTTTGGGCTACCATTTGATCACTTTGAACCATCTAGAGATCTGCTTGTTCTCACATCTTAACTTCTCTTTGGGGGAGCTGGTGATGTAATGATGCACAAATATATTGCTGGATACAATTTGCCCTTTGAACTTGTTCTTGCTTTCTCCCCAGCTAGCTTGAGCTAATTAATTTCTCCCCTTTTTCTGTAGGAAAGAAAGTGATGAACATAAAAAAGACGACTTCTATCTTCTCCTGGCCTGACAGCTAAGCTGTCCAATGGCCCATCTGTGTGAATGCTGACCTGGTGAAGGAGATCAGGCATCCTGTGGAAAATCCAGGTAATGGATTTGGCAGCACAAAGAAAAGATGGTTTGAATCAGGAACAGAGCCAGCCCCTGGGCTATTGAGGGTCAAGTTCAGAGGCTGTCTTCAATGTCTTGCCAAAATGGCTAAAGAACCTTGGATAGAGAGCATCCATTCAGGAGAAGACAGGCCCTGCCTGTGGTGGAGGTGGGACCAAGCCAGGCCTCTGGCTGGAATTCAGCTCATTGGAGGGTCCAGAACACTAATTGAGAAAGTTGCCGGTGCTGTGTTTTCTTTCCTGCCTGATAACATGTGTTTCTGGACCTTATTAGGTGGGAATGTGATATGATTTCTCTGGAGAGAGGCCTGGTCCAGAAAGTTAATCTCTAACAAGTGTTTGGCTTTGTTATAGAATCAAGAGGCTCTAGTATTTTGCTGTGGATAATGGCAGCGTAGATTCATAGAATTGTAGAAGCTGAGGGATGATAAAAATCTATCTTTATAGAAGTTCACATCTAAAAGTGGGTAGAAAAGATTCAATCTTATAGACCAAAGTCCTAGAGAAACAAAGTACAAGGCCATACAGCTAATCAATGATGACACTGGGACCAAAATCCAGCTCTTCCAGTGTCTAGTCACAGATTCATTGGTTCTCAGACTTGGAGAGGACCACAGAGACCATGTAATCCAACTCTTAAAAGAATTCACTCTGCAAAGTGAGATGTATGAAAGAGTAGAAACATAACTTCTGTTTCAACAAGGGCTTCTTAGCCTGGGGTCTATAGTTAGATTTCAGGGGGTCCTTGGATGAACTTGGATGAGAAAAAAAATTCATCTTTATTTTCATTAACTTTTAGTTTCTTGGGTAATCTAGTGCATTTTATTTTATGCTCTTACAAATATTCTTCTGAGAAGAGGTTTATAAGTTTCACCAGACTATCCAAGGGATCAATGACACAGAAAAGAATGGGTGCCCCCATTTTAGATAGACATTTCTCAAGGATAATTGTTTTTGCCATTTTGTATAATGTGATATAAATATAATATGCAAGGTAACTGAAATTTCAACTCACAATTCATAATCTTTTCAGACACTGAAATCACAATATCAGGAAACTGGAGAATGGAAGAATGTTACACAGAGCTGAAGGGAAGAAGGATAGTACTATAAGAGGTCTGAAGCCCTTCCCATGGCAGTTGAAGCTGTGGTCTTAAGGAGAAAGCTACATCCTTGACAATGGAATTAGGAGAAGAATCCAGAAGTTCCACCAGGCATAAAGATATCTGGCCACAGGGACCAAATAATCAAAAAGCAAATATTAAGTAACTACTCTATTTCAAGAACTGTACTAAATGCTAAGGAAGAAAATGAAACCTCACAATGCCCCAGGCATTTAGATCCAGGACCTCCATGAGATGGACATATGAAATGGGAAATAGGCCAACCAGGATGTTTGGATCATAGAGATCATGGAGAGTAATGGTGTGTTTAAAGACAAGAAAGATAAAAGGAACCATAGTATGAAGTTTTAAAGGATAAACAAGAAATGCTAGCAGTAATAGAGCCATTGGAGGTAACTGAGTATAAGGGTAGCATGGACAGACCTACATTTTAGGAAAAACACTATCACAGACCTGTGAGGATGAAGTAGAGTGGAGAGTGGCATGCAGAAAATCAAACTAGGCTGAATCTGCAAAGATCATCAACCTATATCCCTGTCATCAGATGGTACTATACCTAACCCACTCTATGTATTAGACTCTTAAATAATTTTGGGAAAGATAATTGTGGGATTCAAATAATTCAATCTAGGATTTCTTCCTTATATATCATTTGCCTTCTTCTACTATCAAGTCAATCCATTTGCTCTTGTTCTATCCCACGTGTGTATGGTGTGTGTGTTGGGGGTAGGGTTACCTAAGCCAGCAATTTAGCCTACAATGACCATGTACCCTAATGATGGAGATATATTAAATTCCCCCATTGTACTCTAGAACCATACAATGGTACCTACAGCAGCAGAAATCAATGGGACATAGAAATGTCTTTGAAGGGATGACCAATATGAGACATCTCCTTGGAATCTCTTAGGCTATTCCATAGTCTGGTGCCTTTATCTTTTTTCCACTTCTGATCAAATAAGTAGGAAGGTACTATTGGACAGGGTTTGCTACCAATTTGGTCATCTGAATCACTTCCCCTTCATGCTCCAAGTTCTTCTTTAGCCTTTAATTCTTCCTATTCCAGTTTGTTCAATAGCCTCTCATGACTCTAATATATGGATGCCTGTCCAATCATAAACACAAGTCAGAGTCAAATCAAATGGCAATATAAGATATTTCCAGTCATGATGACTCATAGTGAGAGCAGAACAGAAAAGAAAGAGAGAAAAGGGTGCAAAATACGAGAGGGAGATGCCTTTGATGTTCTTTAACTTCTTCCTACAAGGATTCGAAAGTATCCATTTAACTAAGCTAGGGAAAAGTTTAACATGAAGGAGGATAAACCAACAGGTCTTTGGTCTTTCCCTGACCCTGATCAAATGATGGAAGTTTATCTTTATGGCATCACCTTAGAGCTCAGAAGGCTTACAAAGATCAAATGTAAATTTCTTTCCTATAGAAATGATGTTGGTATTATTAGAATATCCTATTAGAAAAGAATGTTGGTGTAATACCATGATCCCTTTCATTTCATAGGGTCATAGGTTTTAGAGTTAGGAGGGACCTAGAAATTTTCTAATCGTATTATTATTGACTTAGAACTGGAAGGAAACTTGAAAGTGTTCAGTGCTACTATCATTTGATAGATGATGAAACCAAGGTCTATATGGGTGAACTAAAATCCTACAAGTGGCATACTGCAGAGCTTAGAATCTAACCCAGAACTTCTGATTTAAAATCCAGTAATTAGTCTTTCCACTGTACCATTTGGGGAAGTCATTACCCATTTCAAAGTACCAACTATATTTGAACCCAGAGATTTAACAAGGAAATAAGGCAGTAACAGTAGAAGATAAAAATTGTTTTTATTTTCTTTTTTATTATGAATTTTGTTAACATCATCAAATAGGAACATATTGATGCACAAAGAGCAATTAGAAAAAAAAGAAAAGATAAATCCTGCATCTGAAACTGTGACCTTCTAGTATATAAAGGTTTTTTTTTTTAAGTTAATATATTTAACTTGATAGTAACAAAATTTCCTGGCTTGTTTGTATACCATTTGGAATTTCTTTCTGTTCCTCACTTGCTATTTAAAAAAAATGTTTTATTGGCACCCCCTTTCTTTCTTTTCTTATTAGCTTTTTTTTTGGAGGGGGGAGGGCAGGGCAATTGGGGTTAAGTGACTTGCCCAAGGTTAAAAGGCCAGTAAGTGTTAAGTGTCTGGGGTTAAATTTGAACTCAGGTCCTCCTGACTCCAGGGCTGGTGCTTTTTTCACTGTACCATCTAGCCACCCCTCTTATTTTCTTTAAGTGTGGCATATCAGTAAAGTCAGCCAGGTAGAGTAGTGAATAGAGTGCTGAACTTGAAGTCAGGAATACCTGAGTTCAAATCATGCCTGGGAAACTTACTAGCCAGTGACTAGTCAAGTCACTGAACTGGTCTGTGTCTCTGTTTCCTAAATCATGAAATGATGGAGATAGGCTTGTTGTAAAGTACTGCTTAGCTCTGACTCCCCTCCAAAACTTCACCACCAATTAAAGTCCTCCCTTGTACTCTGTCTGTATAGGTTAGGGGAAGGTTGTGTCAGGGGAGCTGTTCTGCCCAGTTTAGATAAGAGAAAGTTCATGATCTCCTGTCCTCTCCTTTATGTTTGTATTTTTTTTTTTTTTTTGCTTTTTGGAAGGGCAATTGGAGTTAGGTGACTTGCCCAAGGTCACATAGGTAGTAAGTGTTAAGTGTCTGAGGCCAAATTTGAATTCAGGTCCCCCTGACTTCAGGGCTGGTACTTTATTCACTGCACCACCTAGCCACCCTGAAGCAAACACTTTTGAAAAGGGACGGGGTCGCCTTTTGCGGGTTGGCGGGGAGCGAGGCGGCAGCACCATGAAGGCTTCGGGCACTCTGAGAGAGTATAAGGTAGTTGGGCGCTGCTTGCCCACTCCCAAGAGCCCGGTGCCGCCTCTTTATCACATGCGGATCTTTGCTCCTAACCATGTCGTGGCAAAGTCCCGATTCTGGTACTTCGTTTCCCAGCTGAAAAAGATGAAGAAGTCTTCTGGAGAAATTGTATACTGTGGACAGGTCTTTGAAAAGTCCCCTCTCAGAGTGAAAAACTTTGGCATCTGGCTGCGCTACGATTCCAGGAGTGGGCCCCACAACATGTACAGGGATTACAGGAACCTGACCACTGCTGGTGCTGTTACTCAGTGCTACCGAGATATGGGAGCCTGTCACCGTGCCAGGGTCCACTCCATTCAGATCATGAAAGTGGAAGAAATTCCTGCCAGCAAATGCCGCCGGCCCGCAGTCAAGCAGTTTCACGACTCCAAAATCAAGGTCCCTCTGCCCCACAGAGTTCTGCGTCGCCAGCACAAGCCACGCTTTACTACCAAGAGGCCCAACACCTTCTTCTAAGTTTAGAGACAAGGAGACACCTATTCTATTTGATCTGTTTAAATAAATTTCTCAATTGGAAACCCAAAAGAAAAAAAAAAAGAAGAAAAGAAAAAAAAGAAAAGGGACGGGGTCTTGGGGCGGCTAGGTGGTGCAGTGAATAGAGCACCGGCCCTGAAGTCAGGAGTACCTGAGTTCAAATCCAGCCTCAGACATTTGACACATTTACTAGCCATGTGACTTGCCCTCCAAAAAGCTAAATAAATAAACAAACAAACAAATAAATAGATAGATAAATAAATAAAAGGGACAAGATCAAAGGAGAAAATAGAATAAGTGGGAGGCATGATAGGATGGAGGGAAATATAGTTAGTCTTTCACAATATAACTACTATCGAAATGTTTTGCGTAACTACACAAGTACAACCTATATTGAATTGCTTGTCTTCCCAGTGTGGGTGGGTGAGGAGGGAAGAAGAGAAAGAATCTGGAACTCAAAGTTTTAAAAACAAATGTTAAAATAGAAAAAAAAAATTATTTTACATGCAACTGGTAAATAAGATATACAAGCACTGGGGTATAGAAAATCATCTTGCCCTACCAGAAAGTCAGAGAGGGGCTTGGGGGAGGATATAAGAGAGAACAGATTGGGGTAATAGATATTTGGTAGGTTCACTATCTTGGGGTAGGGGGTAGGGGAAAGACGGGAAGAAAATTTATAACTCAAAATCTTGTGGAATTGAATGTTGCAAACTAAAAATAAATAAATTTAAACTTTAAAACCTTACAAAGAAGAACAAAAATCATACACAAAATCTACATTTGTCTTACTTTGTGCCTTCTGTATAAAGTGGAAGCTAGGTGGTACAATGAATATGGTCCTGGGTTCAAGAGGACCTGAATTCAAACCCAGTTTTAGAGACTAACTAGCTGTGATCTATGGCAAGTAGGTAACTTAACCTCTATTTCTTTCGGTTTCCTCATCTATAAAGTAGGGATATTAGTAGCACCTACCTCCCAGGGTTGTTATGAGGATTAAATGAGATAAGTGTAAAGTGGCTTTAAAGATAAAGTGTAAAGTGTAAAGCACAGTGGCTAGCACATAGTAGATACTATATTAAATGCTAGTTATGATGATGATGTTAACCCCCGGGGACAGTGGAAGTCCGAATGGACAGTTGTTTCTTCTCCATAAGAATGGGTGGTCCATCCAACCTCAGACACTGAACACTAACTAGCCTTGTGACCTTGGGCAAGTCACTTAACTACTTTCTCTCTTCCAAAAAAAAAAAGGGCAAAAAAAAATGTGTGGTCGTAATTTAGCCCTTTGTAATTACTCAAATATATTTATCTTTCTAAGTTTATTTTGTTGCCTATATTTGTCTTTCAAAAATTCTGCGTAGTTCTGATCTTTTCATCAACAATGTTTGCAAGTTTCCTAATTTTATTAAAGGTCCATTTTCCCCTCAAATGATTAGGTTCAGTTTTTTAGGGTTATTTTTGGTTGCAAATGTTTATCATTTGCTTTTACAGTATTGCCAACATTTTCATCTCCTATTATTAGCTGTCAAGTCTTGTATGATCCTATGTTTCCTTAGTACTTAAACTTGAACCCTTTTTCTTTTCCTAGTTGCTTACCCTATTTTTTTCCTTTGACACAGAAGCTCTGGATTGGAGCTATGACAGTCTTGAAGGTTTTCTCCTTTCATGGGGTGACTGGTGGGCTCTTTCCATTTCTCTTAATTTCTTACCAACTGCATTACTTGGATTTAACCCCACTATCATTGCCCCTACCACTAATCCTTCCCCCATCTCCACAGGAAAAGCTCATCAGCAGGGAAGCTACTCATCCCAGAAATAGTTTCAGCTTTAGTGCTCACACCTCATCAGTATCCTCACCAGCCTTTGGCTCTCTGACTAGAGGGATAAAGGGCAGAGTAAAAAAGTTCCTCCCAAAGTCTTTGTATAAAACTGGCTCAGTCGCTTAGTCCACTTTTCATTTCTCCCAACAGCAGACACTCCTTGGATTCAACTCCACCATCATCATGACTCCTACACATGGTATCTTCTCATTTCCCCTCCTTTTCAGCTTCCTTTTGTGTGTCATTTTCCCCTATTAGGTTTTAAGTTACTTGGAGATAATGATAATCTTTTTTCTGATTCGTATCCTCAATGCTTAGCACAGTGACTGTTAAATAGTAGACACTTAATAAGTATTTGTTCTGTTATGTATTTTGTTGTATTGTGCTGTATGACTTTGCATTGCATTGTATTATAATTGTATTTTGACTTTATCTCTGGTTCTCATGGATCTGGGTAACTCCGTTTGTAGTTTCCTGAAGCATGGTTATCAGGTTTTTGTATAGCCATGGTTTTTAGGACTCTGATGATTCCTAAATTATCTTGACTCAACATGTTTTTCAGGTGAGTTATTTTTAAATGAAGTAAATACTTCTTCCTTTGATTTTATTTTATTATATATTTACTTTCATTTTTGAGTTCCAAATTTCAATCCACACACAAGCAGCTTTGCAGAAGAATGCTACTGTGAATAGCTTTCAGGATTTTAATTACGTAGTATAGCAAATATTCTATTTATTCAATAACAAATCAGAGCAAAACATTCACAGACAATCAAAATACAGCATTCACAATGTTACAACTTACCACAGAAAATCAAAATATAGTATTCATAACAACTTATCACTAAAATGGCAACATAGTTTTCACCACAATGGTCACATGGTTTTGAACAAAGCACAATCATTTAGTCAATCAATCACTTAGTAACTCAATCATTTGAATAACTCAGTCATTCAGTCATCCTTAAGGAGGATTCATCACAATTCAATCACAAAGCATAATCACAAATAAATTACACAATTCAGCAAACAGGGCTTCCAGCCATCTGACTGTTACATCTATACCTAGTTAGTTACCAGAGAGGGAAGCACCAACATCTGGGTTTTCAAAGCTGGGGGGGAGAGGGGGCTCAATGGCTGCCCAGAGTCTTATCTGGCCAAATCACACAATTCTTCCCAAAGTGAGTCCAAAAGCAAAACCTCACATCAGGGTCAGTTATTATTCAGTATTATTTTCATCTTGACTTGGGGTTGGCTTTCAGATTCCTGGATCCCCTTCCATGGTCCCAGCTCCTATCTGGATTCACCAAACTGTCACCTGGTTTCAAAGGCAGACAGCTCCTAGTTCCTTGTCCAGCTCTCCATGCAGTTTCTGTTCCACACTGAAGCTCACAGCTTCCTGTCCACCCTAAATCCTTCACAGTATCTGTTCCCAGGAAGTCAAGGTTCAACAAAGCCACAGACAGGTTCATACAAAGTATCAGCATCACAGTCATGCTTCCTCAGTCTTCAGCAGCTCCAGCTGGTCTTTGGAAGTCTTTGAGAGCTCCCAGGAGAAGCTGGTAGCTCCCCAGCAGAAGCTCCAACTGGTTCCCAGAATGAAAATCACTTCACCCAAGTTCCCAAAATCAAAGTCATTCTCTCCAGCCTGGGCCTTTCCACTTCAGCCTCCCCAGCAGCAACTGCTTCTGCCTCCATGAAGCTTATCCCAAGAAGGTCTGACTCTCCCAGCTGGGGTTTTTCCTTATACACAGTATTGCTCCTCCCTATTCAGCCCCTTCCTGTTATGTCAGCAACAGAGGTGTATACCTTCTGTTTCTTTAACAGAAGCTTAATTTGAAACTAGGTACTAAGTACCTCACAGCTTAGCAATACAAAAGCAACTTCAGATTTCATTACTATTACATCCCCCGGGGCTCAATCTTCTGACCATCTTCCCATGTAGTTCTGGAATGGATGGAAGAGCTTATGAATGTTTCCCTTTGGTTTTCCTTTTCCAAACCCTTTCCAAATGGTTCCCTTTGGCTTCATCTGACACCCTTATAAATCTTTGCTGGGGAATATTTTAGAGGAAGGGAATGTAGCTATAACCTTTCATATATTTATTTTTTACCAAAAGTCCCTCATAGAGGGTCCCTCCTTATTTGTTTTTGAGTCATTTTGGTTGTGTCTGACTCTCACTGAAGTGGTTTGTCATTTCCTTCTCCAGCTAATTTTACAGATGAGGAAACTGAGGCAAATAGGGTTAAGTGACTTGCTGACTCCGGGACTGGTGCTCTACCCACTGAGCCACCAAGCTCCAAGTACATTGAACATGGTACTCAGTCAATGCCCAATCTACCTATAAATAGGTAATAGCATGACAGTAAATAAAGTGTTGAATTCAGAGTCAGGAAGTCTCCCTTTTCAATCTTGCTGGTGTTACTCATTGTCCATGAGAAACTGAGCAAGTTATTTGACCAGTCTATACCCCAGTGTCCTCATCTATAAAGTGATGAATGTGACCTAGATGGTTTCTAAGTCCTACCTAACACTAAATCTAAGATCCTGAGATCTTGATCCTAGCTCTGAAACTTAAAATAGTTGGGTGTACAAAGGCAGTTGGTGGCACAGCAGATAGAGCACTGGCCTTGAAATTTAGAAGACTCATCTTCAGGAGCTCAAATCTAGCTTCAGGCACTTACAAGCTATGTGACCTGGGGCAAGTCACTTAGTCCAGCTTGCCTCAGTTTCTTCTTCTGTAAAATAAGCTCAGGAACAAAATAGCAAACCACTCCAGCATCTCTGCCATGAAAACGCCAAATGGGGTCACAGAGAGTCATATACAACTGAACAAAGACTTAAGAACTACAAAGGGCAACCCACTTAACCACTCTGAGCTTCAGAGAACTCTCTAATATTCATCTGCTAAGTTATAGGTGTATTTCTATGTGATGGAGAGCATTCCCACATTGACATAGACATGTGAAGGTTAGGACCAAAGGACAATCAGGTTACAAATAAAATAGATTCATATTAAGCTACTTAGCCTAAAATCCACCAAATTCTCTGGAAACTTAGCTAGATTTTATTTATCATTATTGAATTCCCCTAAGAGCCAATCCCTAAACTCATATTCAAATCCTAGAGCTCATATGCATGCAATAAAATCTCTGCACTTTCATTTTCTAGTTCAGTTCTTCCAGAAGCCCTCTGTCAGCATTTGGGCATAGCTTATGATCAATCACTTCCAAACTTTGTACCGTTCTAACCTTCTCAAGGCAATGCCAAGATTTTATGTAATTGATTTATTCCACATTATAAAATGAGCATATTGCCCACTATCAGGTCTCTTTTGTAAGAGGTGGCAAACAAGACACGTAATAGACAACCCAATTTCGCAGGAAGAGATAAATTGCTGATCTCTGGTTGGCATGCCACAGACTAGTTTTCATCATATCCCCAGGCAACACTAAACTTTGAGGTCCTATAATTATATTCCATTGGACTTTTATTGGTGCCTATAAAAACAAAAACATAAAATGTAATTATGGTAACACCAAGGTCCATGTTAGTGCTAATCTCCAGGCTTTAATGTAAAGTGGAAGAGGAGAACTCTATAAATGAAAACAACTTCTCCACCTTCCCAGGACCTAGAGATAAGGCATAATCTTGTTGTTCAGTAGAGTCAGATTGCTTATGACCCCATCTGGGGTTTTCTTGGCAAAGATACCAGAATAGTTTCCCATTTCCTTCTACGCCTCCTTTTACAGCTGAGAAAACTGAGACAAACAGGGTTAAGTGACTTGCCCAGGGTCACACAGCTAGTAAGTATCTGAGACTAAATTTGAACTCAGGTCTTCCTGACTCTAGGCCAGGCAGTGTGCCCCCAGGGCATAAGACACAAAGAAGCCAGTATTTAGAAACAGCTAGGTGGCACAGTGAACAGAGGGTTTGGGCAGGGAATCAGGAAGACTTGAGTTGAAATCCAAACCAGACACTTACTAGCTGTATGACCCTGGGCAAGTCACCTCACTTCTGTCTATCTCAGTCTCCTGGACTGAAAAGTGGAGATAGTGACTGCTCCCACCTCCTAGGGTTGCTGTAAGGATTAAATGAGACATTTGTAAAGTGCTCATTTCCTTCCTCTGACTCCAAGTCCAGCTTTCTTTCCAAAGTCATCTTTATTAGCTTCTCCTCCAAATGACCTTGTATATCTTAACATGGTTGTTGGTACTTAACAGAAGTGATGAGGGCCTGAAAGGGTTAAGGGACAGGGTCTCCTCCCAGATCCACAAGGTCAAGTGGGATGTGGCTAATTAATATCAATGGGGGTTGGGCAAAGGGAGAAATTTGCAATTGCCCTGTAAATGGATGCTACTGTGGTCTGCAGGAGTCAATAACACAGGGCGCAGGAATTACATTCCTCTCTGGCTGCAACATTTTACAAGAAAGCATTGATAATCTTGCATTTATTCAAGCAAAGCGACAAGGGTCATGAAGAATTCATATTTTGTGAGGGAAAGTTAAAGAAAACAGGATCATTCAGCCCGAAGGAAACTTGAAGGTGAGACAGTTGGTTTTGCTTTTATATCTCCAATGTTTAATACAGTTTTTCTTCAGTTATTTTCAGTCTGACTCTTCATGACTCTATTTGGGGGTTTTCTTGGCAAAGATACTGGAGCGGTTTGCCATTTTCTTCTCCAGCTCATTTTAGGGATGAGGAAACTGAGGCAGACAAGTTTAAATGACTTGCCCAAGTTCATACAGCTAGTAAGTATCTGAAGCTGGATTTGAGCTTAGGAAGATGAGTCTTCTTGACTCTAGGCCCAATACTTTATCATCCACTGAACAAACTAACACAATGTGGAAATCACAGCATAGGTGCTTTAAAAAATGTTTGTTGAGGACTGGCAGTGAATAGAGCACCAGCCCTGGAGTCAGGAGAATCCAAGTTCAAATCTGGCCTCAGACACAACACTTATTAGCTGTGTGTATTCGGGCAAGTCACTTAACCCCAATTCCCCTCCAAATAGCAAAACAAAAAAAAATGTTTGTTGAACTGTATACAAATTAGTAGACAGCTATCTTTGTGTTCAAAAATTTGAAGGTACATAATATGGGAAAGAAGGCCTATTTGTTCTGTATGGTTTTAGGACAGAGTACTGTGAGGGATGGTAGAAGTTAAGGAAGCAGATTTTGGTTTGAAATAAGGAAGAATTCTCTACTGAGTAAAACTGTTCAACTATAGAATGAATTGCGTTATGAAGTGGTGAGCTCCTCATCACTGGAAATGTTTGGGGACAGTCCAGACAGTTCCATGCTTGGAGTGCTGGAAGGGGGATTTCCTACATAGAATGGAAGGTTGTCAGTGCTTCTTAAACTGTGGGTTGTGACTCCATATAGGGTCCAACAGGAAAAGGTTTCTGAATGGGAAATGAACAAAAATTAATTTAAAATCAAAAGTGTAATGGATCCGAGGTGTTTCTAGCAGGGCTTGCCCATGTTGCTTTGTGTTGCCTTAATTCTGGACACAAAGCATGTGCACTTTTCACTGCGTGTGCCCTCAGACCATGCAACATCAACAAACGCTGCTGAAAAGGGAAAAGGGGTTGCCAGCAGAAAAAGTTTAAGAAGTCCTGAACCAGATGATCTCTATGGTCCTTTTCAGCTCCAAGACTAGGTATGATTAGATAATGAATAGTAGTTGCAGAGACAGAATTTCCTAATAGTAGAGCTATCCAAAATGGAATGGACTGCTTCTATGGATAGTGACATTGAAGATCTTTCAGCAGAACCTAGATGGCCACTTGTGAGGGATATTCTAGAGCAGGGGTAGGGAACCTGTGACCTTATGGATCCTTGGGTGTGACCTTTTGACTGAGTCAAAGTTTCACAGAACAAATCCTTTGATTAAGGGAATTTGTTCTGTGAAGTTTGGATTCAGTCAAAGACCTGCACTCGAGGACTTAGAGGGCCACATTTGTCTGTGAAGTTTCAGGTTCCCCACCCTTGTTCTAGAATGTTTTCTTGTTCATGCACAAATTGGATTACACGGTCTTTAAAATCCCTTCTAACTTGGAGATTCTGTGATTGTGTAATCCCAAGAGCCCTTTGAACAACAGTGTCCCTCCAGATCACAGGCCTTGCCTTCAGTCCAGTCCTGGGAGCCATAGTCCAGGGAAGTAACTCCTCTAGTGAAGGGGCCAGCCATCAGCAGCACCAGCTGCTGACCAACAGCTGCCAGTGGAGCAGGTAAGACAGTGGCAAATCACATCAAGGGAGAAACAGAAGGTAGTATGTGTCTGCTTGGGCAGCAACTAGCATTCATTGCAAACCTACTATCTGTTCAAGCATTGTGCTTGAGTGTACAGTCACCACAGCCACCATTTTCCCTCAGATCTTGGTGGAGTCAATAAAAGGCCCTGAACCCAAGATATAAAAGGAAGAGCCTCTTCCAAGTCCCATCCAGAAAATCCAGACACAACCTTGCAATCATCATTAAAGTGAGCAATCCTCAAGGAAAAAGGATATACCATGCCCACCACCACCAACACTGACCTCTGGTCAATTGTCAGGCAAGACAAAGGCCCAGACCCCTGGTCCTCCTTGGTCCCTGCCATGATAGTGCAGCCAATCAATTGGTGTGATTATGTGGCCTGACAAATTCCCCTACAGGTGATACAACCCAACCTGTTACTTAAAGACCCAGAAAAGAAAGTCCTGACCACCAAAGTCCTTGACACTGTCAAATGGTTCTGCATGAGAAACCTATATGGTCTTATTAATGTAAATAAAACTAAATAAGATACATTACCATCTGCATTACCATACCCTAACGGCTATAGGGATTTCCACCTGAATTCCAACTGAACTCATCTATATATGTTGTCTTCCCCTATAACAGAAGGGGAACTCCCTGAAAGCAGAGAAACTTAGGTTGCTTTTTTACTTGGTATCCCCAGCCCTTAACCCAGTTCTTTGTACAGTTCCTTGCACATAGTAAGCACGTAATAAATTATTTTTCATTCATTCATTCATTCTAGGTCCTCAAATGTGGCCCTTTGACTAAATCCAAGCTTCACAAAACAAATCCCGTTAATAAAAGGATTTGTTCTATAAAACTGGGACTGTCAAAAGGCCAGACCCAAGGTCCTAGATGACCACATGTGGCCTTGAGGTCACAGATTCCCCACCCCTGTTCTAGAACTTCATGAGCTAACAATTTATGAGTTTGAGTGTATAAGCATCAGGGTTTGAGTCAATTATCTGTATATAGAAAGAAAATCACAAAGAACACTTGGCCCTAGGGATCACTAGTCCTATAATGTCATTCTTCCCTGAAGTGGTTGGTTTCTGCCTATGAAAAAGAGCTAGCATTTCAATCTGTTCTGAGAATAAAATTTAGGGTTAAGGTTTTAAGACCCCAGAGAGAATCCTTATGGCATAGTTACCAAAGTCAGCATGACACAGTCAATAAAGAGTTGCCCTCAAAGCCACAAGGACCCAGGTTCAAGTCTTACTTCTGAAGACCATGCAATGCTGGCCAAATGACTTAATCTCTTATTGTTCTAATAGCTAACGTGTTGGGCTGTCCTTGGGTTGGTTTGTTTTTTAACAGTGCTTATTATGTGCCTGACACTTTGCTAAGCCCTTTACAATTAGCATCTCATTTCATCCTCACAACAACCCTTGGAGGTAGGTGCTATTATTGTCCTTATTTTATAGTTGAGAAAACCAGAGGCAACTTTTTTGGGGGGAATTGGGTCTCCCTGTCTTGCCTAGGCTAATGATGCAGCGGCCACTCATAAGTTCAACTCTACTCTTACTTGGCACAGAAATTTTAACCTACTTCATCTAGGATGTGGGTAAGTTCGCTCTTCCTTGTACAGCAAAGTGGTCCTCCCCCTCCCAGGGGCTCATGGTATTGATGCTGAATTTTTTTTTTAATTTTATTTTATTATTATTTTTTTTAAAGTTAACTTGTTTGTTCACTTTTAGGTTACAAGATTCTGTTCCATAGTCACTTCAGTTATAGATTTTTCTCCCCTTCCTCCCCCACC
>CM053593.1:170748007-170766260 GCA_028646575.1 Pseudocheirus occidentalis | reverse complement strand
GTTCTGAAGATTGTATATAATATTGTGAACTATTGAAACTGTGAACATTGTACTGAATAGAGATTTGTAATGGAATAAACAGAGTGTTCACTAATACTGTGTAATCCGAATCTTAAAAGCTCCTCACAGTAGCATTCTCTCAGAAATCTACTGCTGATTGGCTTTTACACATGGACAGGTCATTTAATTCGTGTTAGTTTCATTTTCCTCATTTGGAAAATAATAATAATAAGTATAGCTATTTACAGTATTTATATCCTATAGTTGTGCATATAAATGAAATGTATGTATTTACATATGTAAATGCATGTATTTACATATACATATATTTACATATATGTTTATATGTAAATCACAATGGGGATCTTAAATAAAGGTCCAGAATCTAGCTATGCAGGAAGCCAGTACAATTCTACCATTTTGTAATTCTGTCTTTTGATCTTGCACGTTAACAATTTGCCTGGATGATACTTGATTTGTTCCATGCTGCTTAGTGGATGAAGGTTAAAAATTAGAGACAAGGAGGAAGGAATGTGATGTCGTGGAAGGAGTACTAGACTTTGGGGTCAGAGGTCCTGGATTTGAAATCTACTTCTGCTACTTGTTTACTGTGTGACCTTGGACAAATCCTTAAACTACTCCAAATCTCAGTTTCTTTATCTGTAAAATAAGGCTAGATCCAACAACTACGTAAATAGTTGGCAAATGGAACCAAAAGTGGTTTATTTCCAGGAGGAGTCAGTGTAAATGCCACTTGATTTTATCATGTCCTAAGTGACTCTCCCATACTCTTTCACAACAAAACCTATAGACAAAGCTATCTAGCTATACTCATTGTCTTCACTTTTTCATCTTATGCTCCTCAGTGCCTTGTATTCTGGCCTCCAACTTGATTATTCAGTTGAAACTGCTCTCAACTAAAGGAGTTTTCCTACTTAAGGGATTTCCTCTTGCCTCTATGATTTGCAGACTCTTTTGATTGGCTTTTAAGGTCCTTTGTTATCTGGCTCCATCCTGGCTTCCTAAGCTTATTATGTATTAATCTCTTTCATGAACACTATCCTCCAGACTAATTGGTTTGTTCATAATTTCCTATGTGATATTCTGTGTCCTATCCCTGTCTCTTATGTCTAAAGTGTACTATCTCCTCACCTTTGTCTTGGTGAATACCTGGTTTCCTACAAAGCTCAAATTAAATACTAACTTCTACAGGAATGTTATCCTCATCCCCCAGTATCTGGTGCTCTCTGCCAAGAAAGTATTTTACCTATATTTTATATTTTGTTTCACTTAATTTCAGTTTAATAATCAAATTGGAAGTCAGAATCAAGGCAGTGAGAAGTGAGTATGAGATGAGAAAGTTAATTCAATAAGTATAAAGGTTCTCCTCAATAGCGCATAAGTTTCTTGAGGTTGAAAACTGTTTAATTTTTGTCATTGTGTTCTAGAGCTCAGAACAAGGTCTGGAACATAGTGCTACCTAATAAATATTTATTGAATAAATAAATGACTGAGCCACAGACTTAGAGCTAGCAGAGATCTTAGAGACCATCTACTCCAATTCTCCAATTCTGTGCATGAGAAATTGAGGCCCAGAGAAAGTTTAGTTACTTGACCAAAGTCACACAAACAGTAAATTGGAGAGTCTGAATTCTAACATAGATCCTCAGACTCCACATTCAATTTGCCTTCTGTTGTTTCATCATAGACCTCTGAAGTCAAGATTGGTCACTGAACTGATAAGAGTTTTGATATCTTCAGTGCTCTTTTCTTGTGTGTTATTGTAGTCTTTTGGTAAATAGTTTCCTTGGTTCTTTTTGATTTACTCATTATGCTACTGTCTGCTGGTGGAAATTCTTTTTGGTAGAGTGGATCCTGACACTTTTGTTGTGTTGGTGGAAGTTGTTGTCCATGGGTCTCTCATTCTGGATCTTTCCATAGGTCAGGGATGTGGTCCTCCATCTTCAAAATCCATGCCTACTCCTGGATCCATAAAATCTTCCTCTCATTTTCTGGGAGCTGCCATACTGCACAGTCAAAACATGTACCATTTCACAAGAGCTCTTCTTGAGTTGGACACTGATTTGTTTTTCAAACCTTCTAGACTTTCTTTACATTTAAGTTTTGAAATAGGGCACTCTTACTCTTAATAAGATTGTACTTCTAGGAGTACAATACTTTAGTCTTTATGCAGAGATACCTCTCTCTTCTCTGGAAATCAATTCTGTTCTCGGTGCTGAAGGTTCTGATATGGAATCAGCAAAGCCCCACACCTTCTCTGATTTAATTGCTACTTCCCCAGAATAGGGTTGGGCATAAAGAATTAACACACCCCTGTTGTTTCAGAACTCAAATGAAATAATGAATGAACACTTGCAAATAACGTGGAACTTTTAAGGATCTAAGAATAACCAGAGGATCTATCATTCTTGATTCCAACTGAAGTTTTATTCTAAGTACATTCTATGTATGCAAATTCAAAGACCTGCTCTCTGCTTTGCTAGTTGTGAGTACTACAGAACTAATAGATAATTCTTATGCCCACTGACTTCAAGGACATAGACAGATAGATAGATAAATATAGGTAGATAGATAGTTATATTTGTATGGATTGCCAGGCCACCGCTAGTTTCCAAACCCCAGAATCTCCTCTCCTAAACTGACAAAAACTATCTTAAAAGTCTCTCATATTTTGGATTTAATTTAACTTTTTTTCTTCCTTAATTGTGACTTTTTTCTTCATCTTGCCTAAACAACAATCATGTTATCATCTAACATTACTTTATTTTTTTTTTCTTCCAGATTGTCCTTCACTTCAGTATATCTGCATTTTTAGTCTGTGTTTCTCTCTTTAACTTCTTTGGAAAGAGTTGCCTCTATGAATTCAAATTTTTAAATTTAATTAATGTTTTTATTCTGCTAATTACTTCTATTGAATAAGTCATAAATGCTGTAATCTATTTACCTTCTAACTTTTCTCAAGAATCTTATTTCTTTCTTGAACCATTCTCATATATCCTGGAGCAATTCTAGGCTCTCTGGGGAATCTACATAGAATTCTGTTTCAGTATGTGTTGATTCCCTTTGTCATGCAATATTTATTTAGAGAAGTATGTAATCTTTTAGAAGTCTTGGTACTAGTCCTTCCTTCTAATTTTAGTTATCTTCTTTGTTGATTTATCTGTTTGTTCTCTAGCTCATGCTTTTAATTGAATTTTCTTCCTCTTGAAATCTTTTTTCACTTTTAGCATTTTCTCTTCTGTTTCTTTGTTATTTACTTTCTGACTCCTTCTTTGATAGTGAATTTACTCCTGAGGCTGAACCACAAGGGTCTCAACCCTTTCCCATAATAGACAATTTGCTTTTTGTTAACCACAGTCCCTTCCCCAAGTTAATTATATGGGGACAGGACTGACTCCATATAGATCCCATCCCACCCCCCTTTTTCTTTAGACTCAGTACAGCCATGCATGTTGCCCCAATTCCCTCCTTTACCTGGTTGGACTGAAATAACTTTTTTTTGTTTTGTTTTTTAGGGTTAGAGGGGGTCTGTATTCTAGGAAAAATCTCTCAAACCTTGGGTTGGGATTCTCTAGGCAGAAAGGAGTAAAATTCATCTTTTCTGATGTCCCTCCCCACAAGCCCACATGGCTAGGCAGAGTTGATGCCTGATGCCTGCTGTAACAGAACAATGGAGCTGGAGGGAGCTGGCAGAGACTCTGTAGCAGAAGGGAAAGGGCAAGCCTATAGTTTGGTTTGTTAATCCTGTTAGAATATGGAGGCTGGTATAGGAGTATTGATCAGTTCTTCATTGCTGTTTCATAAGGCTGTTACTTTATTGAACTTCTTGCTTTCCTATCTTGTGGGTTGTTATAATTAATCTACCTCTGGGAATTCCTCTTTTGGGGTTTGAGAATTAATGGTCCTTGGAAAAAATTTCTAGTCCTCCACCTTGTTGATCACCTCATCTTGAAGTTGTTTACCTTCCTTTCAAGTAATCTGATAGAATATAACCACTAAGAGAGAAGCCCCACAGGCAGTGGTTAGAGAACATTTTCATTAACAACAGCAACAATAATGTAGTCTACTGTTTTCAAATTAAATTTTTTACAACACGGAAGGCAGGCTATAGTCTCCTTGTTAGCAGCTGATATTTCTCTTAGATAGATCAGAATTGATACGAGCCAGTAATTCAATATGAACTTTTCAAATATATCCTATGTGCCATATGCTATGCTAAGTTCTGGGAGTACAAAGAAAGGTTAAAACATAATCTCTTCCTTCAAGAAACTCACATTTGAAAATAGAAAACAACATGCAAATAATTATGAATATGCAATATATATATATATATATAGTGTATATTGAAGTTAATCTCAGAAGGAAGTAGATACTGCATAGAAATTGATGTCTTAAGTCTATCACACTGAGAAAAGAAGGTAAGTAGGGATAAGAAATACTATAGCATTTCAATTTATATTTAACTAAGAGGATTGAAACATTGCATTGTCCAGTGATTTGTAGTGGCTGCACCTCAAATCTTGGTCTTCTGATTTCTAGATGATAATAATAGTTGCCATTTATATAAAGCCTTGAGATTTGCAAAGCATTAAATTTAAAAAAACATGATCTCATTTTAGCCTCAGAAATCTGTTATCTCCAGATTTCCTCCAACTGCTTCCCACCCTTGATCCTACCCTTAACCTTATTCTCTTGGTTTGGGGAATTTGACCTCTAGTCACCTCAGTCCCATCAAGATCCTCCTTAGACTCCTCCTCAAGACCCTCCCTAAACACCTCTTCTCCTTATATCACCCTAGACTACTTGGCCACCCCTAGATCAGTCCCACAGTCTTTTTGTATATAAGATCCATCTTGCCTCCAGCAAGATGCTGAGATTCATTCTGGCGTGCTTGTCAATATAAGTGGCACAAATATTTAGACTCCTTAAGAATCTACCTGATATGTCAATTCTTTAATAAACTTTGTTTTACTTCAGCTGAAAGAAGGCTTGGGTAGAATTCATTCAGGCAGGACCCTGCATGTTGGTATTTTGAGGTCCCAAACACCCCTAAACCCAAACATTTTAAACCCCAACAGATAAGACAACATCTACATAAATCAGTACATATACACATATACAGAGTAGATAGAAAGTAGCTTTAGAGAGAAAGACACTAACATCTAGGAGGTACTGAGAAAGACCTTTGTAGGTGATAATTGAGCTAAGAATTAAGGAAAGGCAGATATTTTATAACACAGAGATTAGAAGGGAGAATATTTCATGCATGAGGGCCACACAGTGCAAAGGCATAGACATAGGAAAAAGAACATGCATGTATGAGGAGCAACAAGTAGGTTTGTATAGCTAGACTACAGAATGTATGGAACCAAGTTGCATCAAGGAACATGAACACATATTTATTAAGCTCTTACCATGGGCTAAAGCCTAAGGATACAAAAAAAAAAAAAAAAGACAAACATAGGCCTCACAGTCCTCAAAGAGCTCATGATCTAAAGGGGAAGACAATCTATAAGTAATTATGTATAACCAAGATATTGGAAATGTAAATTGGAGATCATCTCAGAAAGAAGGCACTAAAGTCAAAGAAGGCTGAGAAAGGCTTCTCACAGAAGGTGGAATTTTGGGTGAGAACTGAAGGAAGCCAAGAAAGACAGGAGATGGGAATGTGGGGAAGGGAATTCCAAGCCTGGAAGTAATGCACAAAGTCAGAAGATGGAGGGTCTTATACTAGGAATAGCAAGGTGGTCAGCATCATGAGATCAGAGTACATGAAAGGAAGTAAGGTATAAAAACACTGGAAAGAAAGAAAGGTCAGGTTATGAAGGGCTCTAAAAGTCAAAGAGAAGGTTTTATGTTTGATCTTGGAAGCTATAAGGAGAAACGGGAGTTTGTTGAAAAGAGGAATAACATGTTCTAAGGCTGGAAAGATAAGTTGCTACTTTTAAAAACAACTTTAAATGCCAAATGGAATAGTTTATATTTTATCCTAGAGGTCATTGAGAATTACTGTGGTTTATTGAATATGTGGGAGACATGGTCAGACATATGTTTGAAGAAAACCACACTGGCAGTTCTGAGGATAATGGACTAGACAGGGGAAAGATTTGAGGTAGGGAGAACATTTAGAAGTTTATTGCAATTATGCTAGTGAGAGGTGAGGGGACCCCGGACTAGGAATGTAGCTTTGTGAACAGAGAAAAAGGGACATATGTGAGAGATACTGTGAAGGTAGAAATGATAAGATCAGGCAAGTAGCATGTATGAATGTGAGGATCAAGAATACAAATCTGGGATTGAAGTTTCTAACATGAGTGACTGGGAGGATAATGGTAACATTGACAATGCTAGGGAAGTTTGGAAGTGGGGCTGGTTCTTGCAGAAAAATGAGGTGTCACTTATGGTACAATCTACAGAGGGTTTTTATACATATAGAAAACTTAGTTGTGATTTTTGATAGTAGGGAAGGAACCAATAAATATAGATATATTTAAGATTATAGAGAAAATAGGGAACATAATGGAAGACAATCTGTTAGAGAAGGGAGAAGCTAGGATCAAGGATCTATTTAGAGTTGTTGTCCTTGGCAAACAGAAATGCTATCTCATCATCAGAGATTGGAGTGAAGAAAGAAATAGTGAGAGATGATGTCAGAGGGATTTGAGATGAAGAAGATGGAAAAGAGGGAGCTCTTGGTCCGTTGCCCTAATATTTTGGTAAAGTTTGAAAGAATCAATTAGATAAGGATTACATTGACGTATTGAGGGTCCTATTGAGATAAATTTGTAGTGAACCCAATTAGCAAAATTTCATGATTTGCTTTAATCTCATTCATCAGTATATGAGGAGGAATGAGGCAGAAGGTGGGAGGAATACATAGTTGAGGTGTGACAAGGCATAATTATTAATAGAACAAAGGAACAAGAGATTAAAGGGAAAAGGATAACATAGAACTGAACACATTCACTATGGGTGAATAACTGGAAGGAAGAAGAGTGTCAGAACAGAAGTGAGGGTCTATGAATACTGTGGGTTAAAGAGACTGAAGTCGGGGTGGCTAGGTGGCGCAGTGAATAGAGCACTGGCCCTGGAGTCAGGAGTACCTGAGTTCAAATCCGGCCTCAGACACTTAACACAAAAAACTAGCCGTGTGACCTTGGGCAAGTCACTTAACCCCAACTGCCCTCCAAAAAGCAAAAAAAAAAAAAAAAAAAGAGACTGAAGTCACTATGAGAACAAACAGTAGATTTAGGAGTTAGGAGGGAAGTAAGATATAGGGAGAGACAGAAAGATAAAACATGATTAGATAAAAGAAATTAGGAGTTATTGGAAATGGAAGTGGAACATTTGAGGATATGTTGGGTATGTTCAAGGGGGCAGCTAGGTGGTGCATGGGATGGATCTCTGGGTCTGGAGTCAGGCAGACTAATTTTCCTGAGTTCAGATCTGACCTCAGACACTTAGTAACTCTATTACCCTGGACAAGTCACTTAACTCCCCTTCTCTCAGTTTCCTCATCTGTAAAATGAGCTGGAGAAGGAAATGGCAAACCATTCCAGTGTTTTTGCTAAGAAAACCCACAACTGGAAATGGTGGAAAATGTTCAATGATATGAACATCCTTTTATGTAGCTAAGCATTTGAAGGAACATCAACATGTACAACAAAATCCTCTAGAATGAGGGAAGGAGTTGGTGTGGAGAGGAAGATTGTGAAGCAGTAATGAATATACTAAGTAAGGAAAGAGAACATCCTAGATAGCAGTAGTTAATGGCCACCAGAATTTGGATTGGGCAACACATTTGGATAGTGTGAACCTTAAAGAAGGAGAGGTTGCTGAATAATCACAGTACAGGGAGAGTGTGGAAATGAATAAGGGAAGTAAGGATTATTCAGATTCCACCATGACCAATGAGTTAGGGGCATGTGTAAGAATGAAGCCAGAATTAGAAAGATGGCCAGGGATAGTTTCATGGTGTGAGGAGCTTGGTTTAGGTGAATGCAAGAAGAATGGAAACAGAAAAAGAGAAAGTGATATGAGTTTTGATTAAAAAATATACATAGACAGACAGGTAGATAGATAGATAGATAGATAGATAGATAGATAGATAGATAGATATCAAGCAGTAGAAGGTGCCAGACATATCTGGAGTGGAAAATTAGAGACAGAGAGGTGATGGTTTGTGTAGTTGAGGTGGATAGGAGTGAGGGAGTGAACAGTGGGGAAGTGGGGGTTGTTCTATGGCAGGTAAAGGTTCAGTATCACAAGGAATGATCTGAGTAAGGAGAGGGAGTATGCTAACCTTTGAGGAAGGAGTATAGGCAGAGCAACAGTGAGGTCCACTGATGAAGGCCAGTGATTAGAAGGTTCAAGGTCAGTCCTCTAGGGTTTCAGCATAGCCCTCAGATCCACAACCTGACTTGGTGCTATATTCTAGGAGGTCTACCTGGAAGGCCTCCTTTCAGCAGCCATGAGCAGGAGGTAGCATGTTTCCAATAAGGAAGCTACTATGTCTAGGGTAGTTAGGATCCTGTTATCTAGAAGCTTAGGGAGGAGGCAGGAGATTGTGTGTATAGCCAGCCACAGTAGGACCTGAAAATGTATGTCCTTTGTTAATAATTCATTTTTGCAGTATTTACTGAGTAACTACTGTGTGCAAAACGCTGTAGTAGGTGCTATAGAAGGTGTAAAAGAAGTGTAAGACACAATGTGTATCTTAAAGGATACGTTGTGTTTTCTTACAGTCTCATTGTTGTTGAGTTGCTTCAGTCATCTCTGATTCTTTGTGACTCCATTTAGCATTTTCTTGGCAAAGATACCGAAACTGTAATTTCCTTCTCCAGTTCATTTTATTGATTAGAAAACTGAGATTCATGCAGTTGAGTGACTTACCCAGGGTCGCACAGGTAGGCTAAGACTAGATTTGAACACAAATCTTTCTGACATCAGGCCTGGTACTCTATCCACTGTGCCATGCTATACCCTCTTAAAGTCTCAGTGAGGAAACAAAATATATATATACATGCATACTCTAGATTATGAACTTCTCTATAATGACTACAAGTATTTCCTTTTCACACATATGAAATACATATATATATATACTGATATTGATCAATTGATACTGAAGCTTTAGTGTATTTTAATTTATTTTGCTAAATACTTCCTAATTACATTTTAATCTGCTTAAGGCTTCACTGGAGAGTGTTGCAGGCTATATGTGGCTCCCAGGCTCTTGTTTGACACTTGTTTTGATGATTACATTTTTTTTTTTGGCCACATCCAAAGCATTGTCTGGGACAAATCAGACATAATCAGACATCTTCTTTCCATCAGGCCAAATCAGTGTTTTTGATCTCTGCCACATTATATAGTTTCTTTTCAGACTGACTCTTTGTTGGCCCTGACATCCAATCAATCAATCAATCAATAAACATTTGTCAAGTACCTATTATATAATAAGCCCTGTGCCAAATATTTCACATCAAATACTGGGATATTGTTGTCCTTAATCTTCTTTCTAGCAGATTCAGTGATCAAAGGAAACATGATGGTGACATTGGTAATCAGCTTTGTTTCTCCTTGGGGCCCTTTCCACAGAGACTTTGGAGTTACTCTCTTGGGGCCATGGATGGTGGGGGATGTTAATATTTTCTTTTTTCTATGAAAATATGGTGCACCATAGTGCAAACACTGCCTTCTTGGCCTTCAAGGCCTTTGACCTGACTTTTGTCTTGGGTAGGGGGAAGGGACAACCATTTCTTTCTTCATCTTTGGTGCCATCTCGGAAGAAAGGATCTTCTCATATTCTATATTTTATTTTTAAAGTCCTTACCAACTCTGACATTCCACAACTTTCATGATTCAATAAAATATAGTAAAAGTATATGTTTATAAATACCTGCGTGCCAACTAATGTTCAAAATGGTGAATTAGCAGCTTCACTCATTAGTGTCCTATTGATCCTTATCTTGTGAAGGGTGGACACAATGTTTGGTTCCTGGTAGTGAAATGTTAAGATAGATGAAATACAAACATCCTTTCAGTCACCCCATTTCCCAACCACAGAGTCATTCTGGATGCTTTCCTCTTCCTTAACACTCCCCATCCACATATCCAATCAGTTTTAAGCATTGTTGATTCTAAGTCCTTAACATCCCTCCTATTTGTATCCTTTCCACTCACATGGCTACAACCCCAGTCCCCTCCCTTGTCACCTTTAGCCTGAACTATTGCAATATCTTGCTAATTGGTATCCCTGTTGCCAGTGTTTCCCCTTTTCAATCCTTCCTTGATACAGCTGCCAAAATAATCTTCCTTCAAGGGTCAGCTCAGGTATCACTTCCTATTAAAAAAAAAGTCTTTCCTATTGCCCCTAGTTGTTAGTGCTTGCTCCTGCCTCAAATTATCCAATATGTTCTAATTTATTTACAGCTTTTATCTACCTAATAAAATGTAAGCCCCTTGTTTTTATTTATTCTTTTTCATTCCCTTCTTTTTCTCTTTTCCCCCTTTCATTCCCCACCCCACTCCCTTATTATTTTCTCCTCTACTTTCCATCTCTCCTTTCCTCATCTTTGGTCCCCGTCCCATTCCCATTCCCTTCCCTTCCCTTCCCTTCCCTTCCCTTCCCTTCCCTTCCCTTCCCTTCCCTTCCCTTCCCTGCCCTTCCCTTTCCTACCCTTCCCTTCCCTTCCCTGCCCTTCCCTTTCCTGTCCTTCCTGCCCTTCCCTGCCCTTCCCTGCCCTTCCTTTCCCTTCTCCTCACCCTTTGGACTTCGGAGGTAAGTGCCTGAAGTAAGGCCCACATCAAGTTGTACAAGTGTAGAAAAGGGGACAGATGACAAGAGTTATTGCAAAGTTTGAATGAACAAAATTCATCATCTGAATGACCAAAGAGGTGAGGGAAGAATCAAGGATACTTCTAAGTTTTTGAATCTGAGTGAATTGTGAGATGATGATGCCTTTAAAAGAAATTAGATGAGAAGCTGGCTTAGTGGGAAATAATATTTTTCGAACATGCAGAGTTTAAAATGCTAACAGCACCTCTATGTGTAGATTTTCAATAGGCTATTAGTGATATGGGACTGAATTCAGGAAAGAGATTAGAGTTGGCTATAGTTGGCTACATATTAATGCTAACTGAGAAGTCACTTAAAGCCAGATGAAATCTTGACAGGTCAAAGTGGAAGGTGAGTAGAAGACATTGGGTAAGTGTTCTGGCCCTGGCTTCAGGGCAGATTGAAGAATCTGGCATAGTCAGTCTTTCTGGTGACAATCCATTCCTTTGCAATCAGATATTACAGCAACATCTATTTCAGGAAGTTTCTTGGCGTTGGAGGGTCTACTGCTTGCCGCATGACTGAGTTCTTTTTACGTTCATACAGAGCACTTTCCTGGTTTCCCTGGCTTCCTTTAATAGTCAGTTTAAATCCTATCTTAAATAAGAATCCTTTATTGACCCAACCCCTTTCTTTGACTCTCCTTCTGTTACTGCTTTTTCCTCTTAAAGTACCTCACACACACACACACACACACACACACACACAAAACCTCTCCATCCATCCATCCATCTATTTATCTCTCTCATCTGTCTGTCTGTCTGTCTGTCTGTCTGTCTGTCTGTCTCTATCTATCTATCTATCTATCTATCTATCTATCTATCTATCTATCTATCTATCTAATAGGTCCATAGTTACTTGCACAGTTTCTTTCTCATTAAAATGTGAAGTATATCCATATATCTTTTAGCTTTAGGAACTGTGTTTTTGCCTTTCTTTGTATACCCAGAGCTTAGCACAGAGCTTGGCACAGAATAAGCACTTAATAAATGCATGTTGACTGACTGACTGACTTCCCTTAATCTTGTTGGTCTCTGTACTCATGACAGAAACCTCAAGACCAGTTTGCTAGCCAGCACTTCTGTTCTCACTCTTCGTTCTTTCCTCTCATCTTGTGTCCTCTTGCGGCTCAGACCCCGGCAAATGTTTCTCAGCTGCTTTCCACAGCCCTGTCTGACCTGACCCTTGTTTGTTCTCCTGAGGGTTACTTGCAATGCCACCAGAACAAACTACTGTTTAAACTCCAGGACTGAAAACCAGAGGCTCCAAGGTAGCTTATAAAAACAAAAGCAATGATTTCCCAAGGACGAAGGCTTACAAAGATTTTGTTCCCAATATGTTCTCCCCAGCAATACATCCAGAATTTTGTCACTTCTTGGCCACATTTGCTGCCAATGAAGCAAAGAAGTAGTAGCCCAAGGCCCAGCTGCCATGAGGGCTCAAGAAAGTGAGATGGGTAGTCTTATAACCTCCTACTCAGTGTAATTTTGTTGCTGTTCAGTCATTCCAGTTGTGTCCAATTCTTCGTGACTCCATCTGAGGTTTTCTTGGCAGAGGTACTGAAATGGTTTGCCATTTCCTTCTCCAGTTCATTTTACCGATACAACATAGATAAGAAATGTCTGCAATGTGATTTTTTTTAGGGAGATGAAGGCACTAGAAGTTGGGGGAATCAGGAAAGGTCTCATGTTTAAAGGTGGTACTGTGTCTCTAAAGCTGAGCTTTTGAGGAAATTACACAGAATAAGACAAAGAGGCGAAGAAAGATGGCATATCAAGCACAGAGACTTCCTATGAAAAGGCAGAGATGGGAGGTAGAACATCATGCATGATGAACGTTAAGAGGACAAGGTTGGCGGAGCTGTCTAGCATGTGGACAAGGCTGCTATATAATAAGTCTAGAAGGTCGTTTGAGGCCAAATTGTGAAGAGCTTTGGAAATTAAACAGAATAGTTTATGTTTGCTACCACAGGGGGTAAAGGAAACACAAGAATTCATTGAGTAGGGGAATGACATGGTCAGACCTTCAATTTGTGAAAACCACTTTGGTTGTTTTATGGAGGATGGATTGGAGTGAAAAGGGATTTGAGGTTGGGAGACTATTACATTAGTTCAGGTATAAGATGATGAGGGCCTGCACTAAAGTGGTGGCTTTGTGAATGGAGTAATGGATTGCAGTGGGGAGAAACTTGAGGCAGAAAGAACAGTTAGACTTAATAGCTGTGTGACCTTGGGCAAGTCACTTAAGCCCAATTGCCCGGCCTTCCCCCTTCAAAAAAAAGCAAAAAAACACCCCCAAAAACAACAACAAAAAAGAACAGTTAGAAGCCTGTTACAATAATTTAGTTAAGAGGTGATGAGGTTCTGAATTATGATGATATTCTACTGGAGTAAGTCAAATGAAAACACAGGCTATCTCTGTAGTGGAAACCATGTAGCTTCAAAGTATTTCATAAAGAGCTAATATGGTATTATATGATAATATATTCAGATTATTATTATTATTTTCAGTAATAAAAAGCCATGCATAGAAGTGGCTAGGTGGTACATTAGATACAGCTCTAGGCCTGGCATCAGGGAGACCTGAGTTCAGATCCTGTCTCAGACACTGACTAGCTATGTGACCCTGGGCAAGTCACTTAACACTGTTTTGCCTCAGTTTCCTCATCTTTAAAACAAGCTGTGGAAAGAAATGACAAACCACTCCAATATCTCTGCCAAGGAAATCCCAAATAGGGTCACAAAGAGTCAGACATGAATGAAATGACTTAACAACAACATGAATAGGAACTATACCTGTTATTTTTCCAGAAAACTCTTAGTTGGAGAAGTTCCCCATACTAATACACCTTCACTGTAACTTATATTATGAGATTCCTAGATCACTAAGAGGTTAATGTGACTTGTCCAGGGTCACACAGTCAATTTCAGAGCCAGGTCTTCAATCCATTCCTTTGTGGATCTTAGGCCAACTTTCTGTCCACTAATCCTTATTGCCTCTAAGCTACACATAAATACCATTATAAAGTTAATTGTGGTGAAGTGGTAACCCTCAGTTCTTATGAAAGTCAGAAGTAAAAATTAGAAAATTTTTCAACACATAGGCAATTTACCTATTATATCAAAGACCAATGGAATTAAATTTGGAGAGGTTCATCTCTAAAATGTTTGACTAAACATA
Organism: Pseudocheirus occidentalis; assembly: GCA_028646575.1. NCBI lineage: Eukaryota > Metazoa > Chordata > Mammalia > Diprotodontia > Pseudocheiridae > Pseudocheirus > Pseudocheirus occidentalis. Next base: position 170,752,219 of record CM053593.1, on the reverse strand, counting down.
CCCTTTTTCTGAAAGATTTAGAACCTTCAGGTTAGGACTCTGACCTGTATGAAGAGATGAGGGGCAAAGGAAGGAGGTAAGATTACTTTAATCTTGAGTTATTAACATCAATTCCATGGAGCCTCCCTCCTTCCTCTTTAAACCCTACCATCAAGTCTCACTTGTTTTCCTACCCACTTCTGTAGCCTACTCATCCTCATGGATTCCTCCACCCTTAAGACACTCTCCTCCCAATGGTGAGTTCTTTTTCAGATCCAGGTCAGCTGTCCTTCATAACAATCCTGCCCACCCCTGTCCTGGCCCTTTGCACATCACTATCATGCCCCTGGATTGGTACTTTCTCCCTGCCCAAGCCCTACCCACTTTTCATTCCTTTTCATGTAATATCTTCCTCTATTAGAGGATAAATTCCTTGAGGCAGGGATTGTCTTTTTACATGTATTTATATTCACCATTTAGCATTGTGCTGGGTTCATAGTGAACACTTGATAAATGCTTGTTGACTGACTGCTAACTCACATTCCTTTTTCTTTTTTTGACCTTCCTTGTGAGCAGTGGGGTGTGAAGAAAAGAGGAAAAAGAGAGGCTATGAAGGAGGTCTAAGCACAATTAACAAGCATAACTATGAATGTGAATGGAATAAATTCAATTGCAATAGAGAGAATAGCAGAATGATTAGAAGCAGAATCCAAAAAATATTGCTTACAAGAAATATAATTATTCATATGCAGTTAAAATTATGTCTGGAACAGATTGTATTATGCTTCAGATAAGGTGTTTTGTTTTTTTTTAAAGTAAGGATGAAAATCACAATCTCATACAGGGCAAGAGTAAAGATAGACAAACACAGAAATAGAATAGTACCAAAACATATATATACACACATGTGTGTGCGTGTGTGTGTGTATTCACCAAATTATATGACATCTAAATATTCAAAAGAAAAACTAGTCAAATTACAGGGAGAAAAAGAAAGCAAAATTATAATAGTTTGATAACTTAATATTCCTGTATCAGGCCTAAACAAATCAATTAAAATAAAAATTAAATGTCTGTGAATTGCTTAATTGGAAATTACTGACTTCCTCATTTTTGCATGACCTTTTTTTTTTTAAGCAAAGCTGACCATGTATAGGATACAAAAATGTTCACTAACAAATGCAAAAATGCAAATACATTAAACTTATCTTTTACTGGCTACATATAATGTAATAAAATGAAAATTAATAAAGGTGATTTGAAGAAGGATTCAGAGACTAAATGATATAATCCCAGAGAATGTGAACTTATAGAAATAAAAAATTCATAGAAACAAAAGAAAATTTAATCTAAAAAATGACCACAACATACTAAAACTTTTGGATTCAACAGAAATGTCTATCAAGACTTTTTATTTCTATCTCTAAACTCATTTATCAACATGTAAAAGACAGAAAAGATCAATAAATTGAGAGTTAAAAAACAAAACAAGACTGGAAAAGGAATAAATAAGAAATTCTCAATAAACACACAAACACTGAAGAAACAAAGGAGAGAAAAATAAAATTATAAACATATAGAAACATGGAATTGAAAAATGAAATATAGAGGTGTTTTTAAATAAATAAAATAGGCAAAGATAATTTGTTTTTTAAAAAGAGAAACCAAATAACCAAAATAAAATAGAATTTATAGCAGATGAAAAAGACATATTAGGAACCATTGTGCTCAATTATATACAAACCAGCTGGATAAATGAAAGTAATTGAAATAATATTTATTAAAATATGGTATACACAGACAGGACAATAAATAGATAACCTAAGTAACCTAATCTCAGAAAAAAAATCAAACAAATTACAAATTAACTTTCAGAGGATAGAAAAAATGCAGAACCAGATGGATTTTCAAACAAATTCCATTAAACCTTTGAAGAAAAATTCTAATATTACATAACTGTGCATAAAAATGGGAATGGGAGAGGGATACTATTGAATTGTCATGAATTAAATATGGCCCTGATATTTAAGCCAGGAAGAGATAAGTAGAGAAAGAAAGCTATTTGGCTAATATCTCTAACTAGTATTGAAGTAAAATATAAAATAAAATTTTAGGAACAAGGCAACAGACACATATTTAAAAGATTACAAACTCCAGCAAAGTTGGATTTATTCTGAGTAGGCGGAGTTGGTTTAATTATTTTTTTTCTCAATTTCTTAAACAATATCTATCTAAACTTGCCTTCAAAGGCAAAACACTAGAGATCTTTCTTATAAAGTCAAAGGTAAAGAAGATGATCACTATTGCTATTCAGTAAGATGATAGAGATGCTATTTATTGTAATAGGATGAAATAAGGAAATTGAGGGAATATGCACAGGCAAAGAAAAATGAACATTAGAACATTAGCACTTTTTTTTTGCCAATGATAGAATGGTTTGCTAAGAGATTCAACTAAAAATTCATTGTGACAATAACTTGAGTATAACAGTAAGATATGTGATAAACTCACACATTCTTTGTCCTTTTTCAATTTCATTAACAAAACATGGTCAAAAGATACAAAGAGAAATATAAGTAGAGAATGTATATGTATATGTGTGTATATCTATACACACACACTTATATACACATATGTATGGAGACTCTGGGGGGTGGAGCTAAGATAGCGGCGTAGAAGCAGCAAGGTTCCCCAGCTCCCACACAACCAACAAAAAACTCATAAAATATGACTCTCAACAAAGTTCAGGACTCTCAAACTCACAAAAATACAGAAAACACATCTCTTGCTGAAGGCAGCTCAGCAAGAGGGGCTCATTTCAAAGGCCAGCAGGCTGGGAGCAGAGACCAGCCCAGCCCAAAACCACAACCTCGGCCAGGCCTCAGGGTGGTCAGGAGGAGCCGAGCCTCCCAAGCCCTAGCATGAGTCTACCCTGGGGAGCAGAACTACAGCACCTGAAGGGATTTTCACATCTAGCAAGACAGGATTACAGAAGGTCAGTGAAAGTGGAACTTTGAAACTTAATTTGGGGAAGAAAAAGCAGTTAGGCCAACCTGCCCCCAGGGCAAATAAGCAGTGGGGGAAGGGCAGGAACTGTTGTAACCTGTAGCTGCCCCGACTGGACTGCTTCAGAGCCCCTGGCCTGCGGACCCCGCGGTGGGGATAAGTCAGTTGATCAGGGCCAAGTGTTCTTGTGTTGAGCGGCCTGGATCCAGATTGTGGTCTTGGGTGGTGGTCCTGGGGTGCGCTCTCAACAAGCCAAAGCTGGGGGGGCGGTGCTGCAACATCCCTGTAATAGCTTCGGCAGCGGGGAAAACCCCAGCGATTTATAACAGAGCTTTCCCCCCTGGAAACAGAGTTCCACAAAGCTTAAAAAAAACCCCAACAAATTAATTGACTGGCCAACATGAGGAAAAGGAAGCAAAATAAAAACAGCAATAAAACTCTAGAATCCTTTTTTGTGGACAAAAAGGATCAAAGCATGGAACAGGAGGAAGGCAACATAGTCAGAACTCCCACACCAAATGCTTACCAGACACTTGAAGAATGTCTAGAGGTGATAGATCGCCTGAAAAAGGACTTTGAAAAACAAATTAAAGAAGTGGAGGAAAAATTGGGAAGAGAAATGAGAATGATGCAAGAAAATCATGAAAAGAGAATCAACAGCATGACTGAAGAAAACAACACTTTAAAAAATAGATTAACTCAAATGGCAAAAGAGGCCCAGAAAGCCAATGAAGAGAAGAATGCCTTAAAAAGCCGAATTTCCCAGATGGAAAAATAATCTCAAAAGCATTCTGAAGAGAATAATTTCTTCAGAATTAGAGTGGAGCAAGTAGAACCCAATGACTGTGTGAGAAAGTCACATTTTATTAAAGAGTTGCAAAGAAATGAAAAAATAGAAAGCAATGTGAAATATTTCCTTGAAAAAACCACTGACGTGGAAAATAGATCCAGGAGAGACAATTTGAAAATTATTGGTCTACCTAAAACCCATGACCATAAAAAGAACTTGGAAAGCATCCTTCAAGAAATCCTCAAAGAAAATTGCCCTGATGTTTTAGAGTCAGAGAGCAAAATAGAACTTGAAAGAATTCACCAAGCACCTCTTCAAAAAGATCCCCAAAAGAAAACTCCTAGAAATGTTATTGCCAGGTTCCAGAATACCCAGTTAAAGGAGAAAATATCACAGGCTTCCAAGAGAAAACCATTTGAATACTGTGGAAACACTAT
>CM053593.1:170653755-170747507 GCA_028646575.1 Pseudocheirus occidentalis | reverse complement strand
TTAGCCAGTCTGACTGGTGAGATGTGGTACCTCAACGTTGTTTTGATTTGCATTTCACGAATCAATAGTGATTTGGAGCATTTTTCCATGTGCGTAAATATATCTTTAATTTCTACCTCTGTAAATTGCCTGTTCATAATTGATGCTGAATTTAATGCAGACACCCCATTGTCTGCAGCTCATAGCAAGCAATCCACCAACCTTAGCCTCCTAGGAAGAAGGGATTCTATTTATAGGCCACCCTGACTGGCTCTAGGCACCTCCAAGACTATAGATTGCAGAAAAGGTAGCAACCTACACTGGTGGAAGAAGTTACCTTGCCTTGGAGCTCCCTGTACCAATGAAATCTTGATCCCTACCCTAAGGATCTGTTGGCGTCAGCTCAGCTGTGCTTGTTTTTACTTTTCCATTTGCTACTCTCAGTTCTCATAGGAGAAATAAGATAAAAAGCAGGAGGTGGCAAAGAAGGGGGCCATTTAGGCCACATAATCTTCCAAAGGTGACAGACTTATGATAAACCATGTTTAAACTTTACCCAGAGTAAAATATCGATCGTCAACAGAAATTCCCTCTGAACCTTCTGAACAGGCCGGGTAAATAACTAATCAAGTGCAAACATCAATCAAATCCGAAGAGGGCCCAGAGAGGTAAAACCCTCACTTTCCCATCCACAACTTATTTCTTAGTAGCTGCTCTTTTTCAATGTAGTTGTGCTATAAGTGAAAACAGGGTCCAGAAACCAAGAAATAAGCATTACAAACAATGACAAAGCCTATCCCAATGACAGTGTCTGCTCTAAACCCATTCCTCTTTTGTTATCAAGGACACCACCATCCTTCCATTTGCAAACACTCGCTACTTCAGCATCATCCTCTACTTCTCACTCTCCCTTGCCCCCCCACATTTGATCTGTGGTCAATTATTGTCTTTCTTCTTTTCTTCCTTCTTATAATTATTTCATTCTCTCCCCTCACACAGACACTGTCCCACTGTCCTACTTTGGGAAATCATCACCTCTTACCCAGACTACTTTTTGTTGTTGAGTCATATCAGTCCTGTCTGACTCTTCATGACCCCATTTGGGGTTTTCTTGGCAAAGACACTGGAGTGGTTTGCCATTTCCTTCTCCATATCATCTCATGTGTGTATGTGTTTAGTCATTTCTGTTGTGTCTGACTCTCCATGATCCCATTTGGAATTTTCTTGGCAAAGATACTGGAGTGGTTTGTCATTTCCTTCTCCAGATCATTCTACAGATGGGGAAACTGAGGCAAACAGGGTTAAGGGACTTTCTCAGGATAACTTCCAATTTGTTTTCCCTATATCAAATTTCTCCTTAGTCTAATATATCCTCCAAAAAGCTATCAAAATGTAGTTTTATAAAATAAAAAGTCTGACCATTATACATACACACACACCCCACCCAATAAATTTCAATGACCCCTTATTAGGTCTAGCACAGTGGCTGGTACCTAGTAATTACTTAACAAATACTTGTTGATAGGATCGGATTTTAACTCCTCTTTTCAGCATTTAAACCTCTTCTCCAACTAGTCTGCTTTCTGCCTTTCCAGTTTTTTTTTTACACTTTATTCCCTTCCATGGTCTAAATAATCCACTCTCATTGGCCAATGAACTTGCTATTCCTCACACACAACACTCTCTCCTATCTCTACAACTTTGTACCAGCTCTCCCTCATACCTTGTTCTTCTATCTCACCTCTGACTCTTGGAATTTCTAAGTTTCTGTAAGATTCAACTCAAGCACCATCTTATAGAAAAGGCTCTCCCTGGTCTTCCCAGATACTGGAATCTTCCTTCCAAGATTAATCTTGTATCTGATTCGTAAAATACCTGTACACATGCAAGTTGTCTCTTCCTTTGGAATGCAAGATCCATGAGGGCAGAGACTGTTTTACTTTTAAATCTGTATCCCCAGCATACTTAATCAATGCTAGTTGATTAAGCAGAAGCACTTTCTTCTCCTATAGGTCCTGTTTTAATAAATACTGGCTGACACAGTAGTTTGTTACTATATATTTAGGATAAACTACTTTATCAGATAATTTTCTTCCTTAACAAGAGATACCTGGATCAAAATAAAAGTCATAGAAGTGTGTGTGTGTGTGCACGCATGCACATGTGTGAATACATGCATGCATATGTGAAGGGGAGGGACAATTGAGGAACATGAAGGCCAACTAAATTAGCTTGCAAAATTCAAATTTGCCTACCTCTTCATTTTCCCTATGGCTGACTGACCTTATAGAAAATGATCTACCTACTATACAGAGGTGTGGAGGCAAAGTGATAGTCTAAATGACTTTTTCCGGTTCATTTTTACCCTAGGATTCTATATTCTTCTTTGCTTTGTCATGATCCTTGAAGGCTTCTTTTGTGGTCTCTTTGTGAGTTCCTGTACTTTAGAACATACACAGTTATCCCCCAGTCTTCATTGTCCTGGTGCAGGGTAAAAGAACAGGGCAGGGTGGACTCCTTTTCCCAGTCCAAGATGTAGATAAGTATTTAGGTGAGCTTCTTGCACAGGATAACGTTAGGGATCAGGGAAATGGGAGATCCCTTGGAGCTACTAATGAGTTTATTGAACTCATCATGACTTTTTATTCTTCACCTAGTAATTCTCAACATTGATTTCATTAACACCCTTTCAGGGTGTCTTTATTTATCTAAGGAAATGTAGTAAGATGTGTAGGGAGCTGGTTAATAAGTGATGAGAGAATTTTTCTATTAACTATGAAAAGGATGCTTGTTCTGAGATGGTTAGACATAGTATAGAGAATATTGCACTCTGCTCTGGAAGCTACATATTTAAAGGGACCTTGGCAAGTGAGTTTGCATCCCAAGGAGGACATTCAGGATGGTGGAGAATCTCATGAAAAACAGGTAAAAGAGCTAGGGATCTTTAGCCTAGAAAAGAGAAGACTTGAGAATTAGGGGTATCCCGACTTTACCACTAGAGAAATAAAATTATTTTCTTTTGGGGAGAAGTAGATGGAGCTGGGTACTTGGGGACAGGAAGGACTGATGTCAAGATGGGGTGGGGGAAGACAGACATAGTTCACATAACTTCCAAAGAATTGGGAACTACTGCCCTAACCTTCTGCCCTTGCTCACTGAAAACGCACCAGGCAGGTTGAAGAAAATTTAGCTAGTGCTTTGATTTTATTTTTTAAGCCAATCAGCTATTTCTATCTCCCCCTCTTCTTTCTCCTTACTCCATCCCCTGCTGTCATTTATCAAAGCTGGCAGGGCCTGGTAGAATTCCACTCATTCTTCACTGGGGTTTTTACCCCCCTCAAATCAAATGAGCAAGGTACATTCTGGGTGAGAGTGCTAATGTGAGGGGGAGAGAGAGGCCAGGAGAAGGAAATAATCAATTCCCTAGGACTTTCCCACACTTAGGAGAACCCACTTTATCAGCATTTGGACGCTGGGTGTCAAGGCTGGTCAGACAGGATTCAAAGGTGCTTGGGATGGTGGGGAGAGGGAGGAGGGAGACTGATAGGAAGCTGAATCTGTCAATTATAAATGAAATAGTTTTCTATCAATCAACACAGAATGGGCTAAATCCTTCAGAAACACCTGGAAAGCAAACTGTAGAAGCTCAGTTATTCCAGAATTGGTCTTCCTAAAATATAGAAAAAAATATTGGGATCATTGTGGTGGAGAGAAAATGGCATGCTGGATTCGAAATCAAATGTCCAAGGTTTTAATCCCTATTCTCTCACTCACTGAGTTACCTTGGACAGGTTATTTAAACTCTCAGAGCCTCAGTTTTCCCTTCTGTTAAATGAGAAGCTTAGATTAGATGATCCCATCCTTTTAAGATCTGTTTGTTTGTGTGAAGCTTTTCAGGCGGCTTTCTCTGCTCCAACAATCCCTCAGGCTCCTTGAATTTCCATATCTATAAGATAGGAAAGCACCTGAATAATTTTTTAAAAAAAGAATTAAACTACAAGGAGAATGAAAGGATCCTCATAAAAGGGAAGGGTCTGGGGTATTTAATCTATTAGCAACTACTTGAAATTCTTGGATTCTTTCTCCTGTAGCAACTCAATTAGTCAGGTACTGATTGGTTCACTGACCTTAGGTAACCTTCTCTTGTCAGCCTTTTGATGGTGCTAATCAAAGAGTGAGGAAGAAGAAGAAGAAGAAGAAGAAGAAGAAGAAGAAGAACAAGAACAAGAACAAGAACAAGAACAAGAACAAGAACAAGAACAAGAAGAAAAGGAAGAAGAAGAAGAAGAAGAAGAAGAAGAAGAAGAGGAAGAAGAAGAAGAAGAAGAAGGAAGAAGAAGAAGGAAGAAGAAGAAGGAAGAAGAAGAAGGAAGAAGAAGAAGGAAGAAGAAGAAAGAAAAAAGAAGAAGAAAGTGAAAAATAAGCCAGTCAAAAGGTACAATTTGGTAGTAGCTTGGGTGGGACAAGAAGATGTAGTTTTTACTAAAATGATATAAAGAATATGAGCTCTGGAGTCAGAGCACTTGGGTTCAAGTCTCACGTCTGATACCACCTGTATAACTTCATCTAAATCATTTAACCTGCCTGAGCTTGATGGCTTCCCTTCCTGGGATAGTTCTGTTTTTCTGTGATAAGATTTGGGGATTATCTGTAGAGTTATTATCCATTTTCTTCATATTTCTCCATGATCCCAGTTAGTAAAGTGTTCTCTCTGGTAGGAAATTGATTCCCTTATCTGTCATATTCCAGGAGAAATGATATTGGCATTGTCACTAATGGTAGGAGGAGAAAAAAAATGCTGTTTGTCTACCTTCAAGTAACCTCCATTGAAATACCCTACCTTACTCTCTTTTGTTGTTCAGTCTTCAGCCTCTTTGTGACTCCATGGATCATAGCACATGAGGGCCTTCCATCTTCCATTATCTCTTGAAATCTGTTCAAGGTCGTGTTCATTGTTTCCATTATTTATCCATCCCATCCTCTGCCATTCCTTTTTTCTTCTTTTCCTTTTTTTCTTTTTGGAGGGGGGAAGGTAGGGCAATTGGGATTAAGTGACTTGCCCAAAGTCACAGGGCTAGTTTTGTGTTAAGTGTCTGAGGCCGGATTTGAACTTAGGTCCTCCTGACTCCAGGGCTAGTGCTCTATTCACTGTGCCACCTAGCTGCCCCTATTCCTCTTATTGTTCTTCAATCTTTCCCAACATCAGGGTCTTTTCCAGGGAGTTCTTTCTTCTCCTTCTCCTTATGTGGTCAAAGTATATAAGCTTCAGCTTCAGTATTTGACCTTTCAGTAAACAGACTAGATTAATTTCCTTAAGTATCGACTGATTTGATCTCCTTGCTGTCCAAGGTACTCTCAAAAGTCTTCTCTAGCACCACAAGTTGAAAGCATCAATTCTGCAGCATTCAGCTCTCCTTATAGTCCAACTCACAGCCATACACTGCTACTGAAAAAACCATAGCTTTGACTACATGGACCTTTGCAAGCAAGGTAATATCTCTGCTTTTTAGTATACTGTCCAGATTTGCCATAGTTTTCCTTCTAAGAAGCAAGTGTCTTTTAATTTCATGGCTGCAGTCACACAGTAGAATCGCCTCCTTACAATCACAGGTGTTTCTAATGGTCTAGAGTCTATATTCCCATTCACTTGATCTAGGCATGATACAAAGAAAAGAGTTTCCCCACCTGAAATCTTGAAGAACCAGTCATCCTCAGACCAGATCAAACCCGTATAAATAGATATGAGTGTTGTAGAGCAGTAGTGTTAAATTCAAATAGAAACCACTACTCGGCACATAAGAATCCCTGTAGGTAGCATCTTGACTTAGTTCATATCTATATTTTATTGTGTTTTATTTATTTTTTAAAATATTTCCCAAATGAGTTTTAATCTGGTTTGAGATTCACTCAGGAGTATAGGACATGTTTGACATTTCTGGTGTTGAAAATGCATGTGGCATAGTGGAAAGAATACAGGCTCTGACATCACAGGATTTGGCTTCAATTCCCATCTCTAGTGCTGAAAACCATGTGACCTTGGGCAAGTCACAGTTTCCCTGGCCTTCGTTTTCCTCATATGAGGAAATGAATGTATTGAACTAAATTACCTCAGAGGTCCCTCCATGTTCTAGTTCTATGACCTTGTAGTCAGAAGATCTGGCTTCAAATCTCATTTCTGGCAATGATTATTTGTATGACATCAACCAAATCATTGGATCTCAACTTTATCATCTGCAAAATGAGAGGGGTTGGGCTACATGAGGGGATCCACAGACACCACCCCCGAAGGGGTCCATGGATGGATTTCAGGGGATCTATAAGCTTGAACAGAAAAAAATACACTCATTTCAATACATTTGGTTTCCTTTGTAACCCTATGCATTTTATATACATATTTGCTTTTTGGAGGGGAAAAGGCAGGGCAATTGGGGTTAAGTGACTTGCCCAATGTCACATGGCTAGTAAAGCCAGATTTGAACACAGGTCCTCCTGAGTCGAGCACCAATGCTCTATTCACTGTGCCACCTAGCCACCCGCATTTTATAGATTTTCTTCTGAGAAGGGCTCTCATGGGTTTCATCAAACTCCCAAAGGGTTCCACAGCACAAACAAGTGAACAATCCAAGATGATAAGCAACATGAAAACCCAATAATCCTATCAAACAGAGACTTTCAATTTATTCTACCCTTACTCTTTACACAATATCATTATGGAACAACCAACACCATCCAGATGAGTTCTATGACTCCACCATATTGCAAGACGAAGGATAAATCTGAGCATCAAGGATAAGTCATATGCAACTTTAAAAGACAGGACGGCCTAATGCAAAGAGCTCAGCATCAAAAGTCAGGAGTCCTGGGCTTTAGTTCAGCACTGCCAGGCTTGACGACATCAGGAAAGTCATTCAGACTTTCTGGGACTCTGTTTCATCATCTATCAACTAGGGCAGATAATCCCTGCCCTTTGCTCTGTCACAGGTATGTTGCAAGAACAAAGGAGATGATAGATGAAAAATAATGTGAAAATCTTAGGCAGGAAAACTTCGGAGAGAGCCAGGGCATTGTGAACAATGGCAGAGCACATCCCAACCAGAGCTGACAAGTCTGTGCAGGGACCAACCAAATCTACTCTACCTTCCCTCCTTAGGACTACACTGGAGAGGAATGGGAAAGGAAGGAAACATGAATTAAGTTTCTGCCACATACCAGGCACGGTACCGAGCGCTGGGGACAAATGATATTTCGTTTGATCCTCACAAAAGCCGTTAGAGAATGGTGCTAGTATTTTCCACATTTTTCAGTTGAAGAAACTGAGACAGATAGAGATTAAGTGACTTGTCCAGGGTCACACAGCTAGGAATTGTCTTAGTCTGGATTTGAACTCTTGTCCTGCAGACTCCAGGCCCAGTGCTCTATCCACTGCACCATCTAGTCACCTCTAGATAAATGGAAGCCATTGCCATTATTTAATCTAAATAGTAGTAGTTAACATTTATGTAGCATTTATTGCATGCCAGGAAGTGTGCTAAGTGTGCTTTAAAATGATCATCTCTTTGGATCCTCACAACAACCCTGGGAGATTGGTGCTCTTATTATCTTCAATTTGTAGATGAGGAAACAGAGGTTAAGTGACTTGCACAGAGTCACACAGCTAGTGAGTGTCTGAGGCAGGATTTGAACTCTTCTCTTCCAGACCCCAGACTCGGTGCTCTATCCACCTCATCACCTGGATGCTTCTAAACTAACAGAAGTCATTACCATTGTTTAATCTACCTAGTCCCTCAAAGACGTATAGCATATGACTCCTCCATTTAAGAAACCCTGGTAGCTGCCTCTGGATGTCAGGAAAAAAAAGACACATTCCTCTGTTTGGCTTTTCAGAGGCTTCACAGTCTGGCTCCAATCTGCCCTTCTAGGTATAGGACACAGGTTTGTGTCTTCTTCTTGTGCTCTCCTTCCTAATCAAACTGATCTTGTGCTGTTCCTTGTATATAACTTTGTCTCCCATCTCTGAGGCCTTGAGAGGTTGTCTCATGATGAAATGTTCTGCCACCTTATTTCTATCTCTTAGAATCCCTAGATTCCTTTAAAACTCAGCTCAAGTGCCATTTTCTACAAGAAGGCTCCCCTGATCCTCCAGTGCTAAAGTCTTCCTTGCAGAAATGACTTCATATGTGTTCTGCATTTAACTAGCTACATGCTTGTTTTTGTCCTCTAGTAGAATGTAGATTCATCAGGCAGGTACAGAGGTACAAGCAAGAGATCACTGGATTTGGGATCAGAGGACCTAGGTTCAAATCCCACCTGAGATGAGTAGTAACTATGACCTTGGGTAAATCATTTAACCTCTCTATGCCTCAGTTCCACTAACCACAAAATGAAGGAGTTGAATTAGGTGTCCTCCAAAGTCCCAATTGTCTCTAGACAATAAGGCTGAAGCTTAAATACCCTGACCATGTGATGAGAAGACAGAACTCTTTGGGAAAGATTCTTATGGTAGTGAGGATGAAAGGGAAAAGGGGGAGACAGCGGAGGATGAGATGGACAGATGGTGTCTCAGAAGCAACAAACATGAGCTTGGAGAGACTTTGGGAGGTAATGGAGGACAGAGAGCCTGGCATGCTCTGTTCCATGGGACTGTGAAGAGACAAACACAACTGAACAACAATGACAGGGTTCAATATATAGCATATAAGACCTGGAGACAGATAGTTTTAAGTTATTTTTCAGTCATGTTTGACTCTTCATGACCCCATTTGGAGTTTTCTTGGCAAAGATATGGGAATGGCTTGTAATTTCCTTCTCTAACTCATTCTACAGATGAGAAAACTGAGGCAAATAAGGTTGAGTGACTTGCCCAGGGTCACACAACTAGTAACTGTCTGAGGCCAGATTCAAACTCAGGAACATGAGAATTCCTGACCCCATGCCTTGCTTTCTATCCACTGTGCCACCTAGCTGCCTCAGAATCAGATAGATCTGTGTTCAAATCCTGCCTCAGACATTCCCTAGCTGTGAAACCTGGACAAATCACTTAACTTCTCTCAGTTTCTTCATCTGTATAATCAGAATAATAATAGCACCTGCCCATAGGGTTGCAGTGAGGATCAAGTGAATTTGTATATAGAAAGCACCTTACAACACCTTAAATCTTATATTGATGCTAACTATTATTATAATTAGTATTGTAGTTAGACCTAAAATCTTATGACTGTAAAATTATATTTGGTTTTGTCTTTATATCCCTAGTGCCTAGTACAGTGTCTAGGGGTGGGGAACCTGTAACCTTAAGGCCACATGTGGTGGCAAGGAGCAGGTTCCCCACTCCTGGATAGTAAATGTTTAATAAATGTTTATTGAATTGAAAAGTTGAATTGATTCCATTTGCCATTCAGAGTGATTTCTCCAGATTTGACACCCCATAAAAGTCTTGTACTTTGGTTGGAAAAGATTGAATTCTCCTACTTCCTTTACTGATAGGAGAGAGATCACCTATTTTCAGAACAGAGCTCATTCTCTGACTTGACAATCAAAATTTAGACTCTTCTCCTGGAAACTGGAGTAGGCAAAGTTGATCCTCGTGGGGTATGAGCGGTGCCAGGGGGTCATATTCTAGTCATGAATGGCTAACCCTGGGTGAAACTTGAGGGATTAGTGGAAAGGGGGCGGGGAAAAGGGGTGGTGCCATCAGTTGCCAAAAATTGGCCTGAAGACTTTTCCTTGTTGTTTTGCCAATAGCTGTTGCAATCCTTTGGAGGAAATTTGGCCAGATAATCAACCAAGGCACGGACAGACTCTTGGGACCAAAACAAATAACTGGGAGGAAATTGGCACCTTCCCAGAGAGTACTTCAAGAGTAAGGTATGAGACACTGGGGTATGGATTACTATATGTTTATTCAGTAAAATTTAAAGTACAACCGTGAATGATAGTCAACAAATAACTTGATTTCCAAAATCTCAGGAATAGGTACTAAATATAAGATTCCCATGAGAAGACACCCGAGGAACTGAAAACCTAAAAAGTAAGAATGGAAAATTTAGAGACAGTTGCCTTTTTGCCAATATTCCAAAGGTAATAAAAGCAAACCGCAGAAGATTTGGTTCAAGTATCCCAAAGATTGGAACCACTCAAGCCTAAAGGATTGAGGTAATATATCCCCTGAGAGTACTTCTTGGAGTCTGATGACCATTTTATAATATATATCCCAGAGCTGGATCTCAATCACAGACTTTTAAAGAGCATAGAATCTTCAAGCTATATGGAACCTAGGGAGACAATTTCTCTCTCTCTCTCTCTCTCTCTCTCTCTCTCTCTCTCTCTCTCTCTCTCTCTCTCTCTCTCTCTCTCTCTCTCTCTCTCTCTCTCTCCCTCTCTCCCTCCATCTCTCTCTTCTTTCTTTCTCTCCCTCCCTCCTCCCCCTCTCTCTCTTTTTCTCTCTCTCCCTCCCCCCCTCTCTCTCTATCTCTTCCTCTTCTTCTCCCTCCCCTCCTCTGTCTGTCTCATTTCTACAATAGCAACCATGTCTCAAAGAAATACCCAAATAATGCCCCATACAAAGAATATTTCCTAAAAGCAGTTAAGAAAAAATGACTAATATTGTGATTTTGACAGATAGCCTGTCATTTTCCACTTGTGTAGTTTGCTATTTGTTTATAACAAGGAGAGAAGAAAAGTGACATAATGGATAGAGTCTTGGAGCCAGAACAACCTGGATTCAAGCCCTGCCTCCAATACATTGCCTATGTGACCCTGGGCAAAATCATTTATACTCAAGGCCACAGCTACTCTCTGAGTCTATTTGTTAGAGATGACCTGCAGATCTGTACTGGTGAAGGGAGTCCCCACACTGGGAGTTAAGGATTGTGATTTAACTTGAATCATTTAGTACCTACATTGGTCATTCTGTTTGATCTAATCTTTGTTGTCTTTTGGTACTGTTTTTATTTATGTCATTGTAGTTATTATATATATTATTCTTTTATATTATATACAATTATATATATTATTCTTATTATTCTCCCCCCATGCTCAAAAGCTCTTTCTGCTATCCCTTGACTCCATATTGGCTTAAACCCTCTCCTTCCCTATACAATAGTGAGAAAAGCTTCCAAAACCAGGCACTTCATATTGTATTCCATAAAGAAAACAACAGTGGGTGTAGCCAATCTCTTATCCAATGCTTATAGAATGTTCACTTCAACATATTTTTCATCTTTGGCATGAATTAATTATTTGCTTAGGCCATTATCATGTCCCTACTCTTAACTGTCTCTTTTTCAGTCTATCCATAGTATTTTCTTAATCAATCCTCTTATGATACAGACTCAAAGTCCTTCCTCATTCTGGTAATGCTCCTCTGGATACCCTCCTAAACTATGGCACCCAGAATAGAACAGTCTCTACCACAGATTCAGGATGAGGTCTGACCAGGGCAGATCACACTGAGACTATCACCTCTGTCTTCCTGCACACTTTGCCCCCTCTTAATGCAGCCCAAGATGCTAGGAGCTATTTTTTGCTGCTGCATCACACTGTTGACATATATTGAACCTGCAATCCTCTAAGACCTGGACAGGGGTGGGAAATCTGTGGCCTCAAGGTCACATGTGACCTTCTAGGTCCTTGGGTGCTGCCATGTGAATGAGTTCAAGTTTTACAGAACAAATCCTTTTATTAAGGGGATTTGTTCAGTGAAGTTTGGATTCAGTCAAAGGACTGCACTTGAGGACCTAGAGGGCCACATGTGACCTAGCGGCTGCAGGTTCCCCATGCCTAAGACATCTTTTCAGACAAGCTTCTACCTATCTAACCTCTCCTTCCCCTTCTTCAATTTATGACACTGATTTGTTTTTTTTAAAACACAGGTGTTAGACATTATACTAATTCCTATTGATTCTCCTCTTCTTAGAGTTTAGCTCACTGCTCCCAGGGGTAGGGAATCTGCAGCCTTGAGGTCACAAGTGGCCCTCTAGATCCTCAAGTTTAACCCTTTGACTGAATCAAAACTTCACAGAACAAATCCCCATAATAAAAGGACTTGTTCTGTAAAACTTGGACTCAGTCAAAGGGCCACACCCAAGGACCTAGAAGGCCGCATGTGGCCTTAGGCTGCAGGTTCCCCACCCCCGCTAACCTTTTCAGAAGTGTTTATTATCATCCAGGAGTATTTAACTATCCCTCCTAACTCTGTGTCATCTGAAAATTTGATAAGCAGGCTATCTATGCTTTTGTTAAAATTAGGGACAAAAACATTAAGCATCACAAGGCCAACCACAGATCCCTGGGGTCCTCCACTGGAGACCTCCTACCAAAAATGACATTGAATCCTTTGAATCCAACAATTCAACCAGTTGTGAATGCATCTAACCATGTTATCCATAACTTTCCATTTTTCCCCACAAGAATAATACACAATACTTTTATCAGTGCTATCTATATTAAAATCTAGGTAACTTCTATCTACAACATTACCCAGATTTACCAATGTAGTAGCCCTGTCCAGAAAGGGATGTAAGGTCAAGCTGACATGACCTATTCTTGATAAGACCATACCTGCCCTTTGTAATTACTTCCTTTTCTAGATGTTCACTAATATTCTAGTTAATGATTCTTCCTAAAACTGTCCCAGGAATTGAAGTTAAACTCTCTGACTTAGGATTTGTACATTATATTCTCTTTTCTTTTGTGAAAATTGGGACAATATTTACCCTTCTCCAACTATGCAGTGCTAATTCCGGTTTTTTTTTTTGGTTTTTGTTTTTTGTTTTCAAGGTGGTCATAATTAAGTGGCTTGCCCAATGTTTATAACTATTATGAAGACAGATTTGAACTCAGGTGCCCCTGACTCCAGGACCCTGACTCCACTGTACCACCTATCTGCTCTACCTCTCCCACTTCCAATGATTTTTCAAATATCATTGTGTCTGCCAATTCTTTCAGGACCAGGACATTTTTCTGGGCCAGGTTACTTGAATTCATCATGTGTAAACAGGTGTTCTCTTACAAATCACCTTACTTATCACGAAACTCACATTAGTCATTTTTGTTTTGTCATTTCCAGCACAAAGGTCATTCACTTGGCCGAGAAAACAAAAGCAAAATAAACACTGAGAAAGTCATCCTGGGAACCTCATTTTACAAAGGACATAAATAAGGTAGAGAGTGTTCACTTGAGGATAACCAACATGGTAAAGGGCCTTAAGACTGGGTCATATAAAGAATCATTAAAAGAATGGGCAATATATACCATGGAGAAGTTTAGTAAGGATCTATTCTTGTCTTTGGGTATTTGGGAGGGAAACACAAGGTGCACCAATGTATAGTGGATAACATTTTCTTTTACTGGAAGTCTTCCCAACCTTTCTTAATTCTTAGTGCCCTTCCCTCTATTAATTACTTCTTATTTATCCTGTATGCTGATTGCTTTTGAGCAGCTAGCTGGTGCAGTAGATAGAACACTGGGCCTAGAGTCAGGAACTTCCTGAGTTCAAATCTGGCCTCAGACATTTACCATCTGTGTGCTTCTGGACAAGTCATTTAATGCTGTTTACCTCAATTTCTTCATCTGTAAAATGAACTGGAGAAGGAAATGGCAAACTACTCCAGTATCTTTGCCAAGAATGGGGTCATGAAGAGTCAGACACAACTGAAATAACTTAACTACACTGCTTGCTTCCTATCTATTTGCAGTCTCCCCCCCTTAGATTATAAGCTCCTTGAGGGCAGGTGTTATCATTTGTCTCTTTTTGAATCTCTATCACTTAGCTAGTGGAGTAAGTACTTAACAAAGGTTTATTGATTGGTAGATCATAGACTTCTGAGCCAGGAATACCTAGGTTCAAGTTCTTTTTTTGACACTTGCTATTTTGACCCTAGGCAAGTCACATAACTTCCAAGTTACCCTGTATATATTTTATTTATACATTGTTGTTTATATGTCTTCTCCTCAATTAGAATTTGAGCTCCTTGAGGGCAGGGACTACAGATTTACCTTTCTTTGAATCCCCAGCACTTAGCACAGTTTCTAATATACAGAAAGTGCTTAATAAACTCTTGTCGACTCAACTGAGTGCTCCCAGAAAACTCTTCAAGCAGATACACAGCTCAACTTTCATGGGGAATGGGAATTTCTTCATAGCAAGTTCTCTCTCTTTTTTTTCTTTTTGGAAGGCAACTGGGGTTAAGTGACTTGCCCAAAGTCACATGACCAGTAAGTGTGTCAAGTGTTTGAGGTCACATTTGAACTCAGGTCCTCCTGACTCCAGGGCTGGTGCTCTATTCACTGCTCCACCTAGCCACCCCACATAGTGACTTCTCTATGCTTGTCTAGGCCAAAAGAAAAATCATATGGAGAAGAGTTATGCCTGTTCAGCTTGATCCAAAAGAGTAGAACTAGGAACAACAGTTGTCAATAGATAAGCGCGATTCTTATGGGATGAGAAACTTGATAACTATTAGAGCTATCACAGAATTAAAGTGACTGCTTTTGGATATAAAAGGTCCCTTCTTACTAAAGAGCTTCAAGGAAATTTTGGATGACAACTGATCGATTGTGCTGCGGAGGGATTTCTTCTGATGGTACAATATGGAGCAATGAAGTCTCATCTAATGCTGAGATTCTGTTAGCCACAGAAAAGTTTAGTGTGTGCCTAGGGTTGCATAGTCTGTGCATATACCTGTGGAAAAGAATATGGATTATTTATGCCTGACCTGTGGTAGTATCTTCCAAGTTCATGTTGGTCTAATCAGTCACAGTTGGACACACTGTACCTTGATCTCAACATAGTGATGTCATTTTGGTCCTCTTTGAAAACAAAGGACAACAATGAAACCAATCAGTCAATAAATCAGTGTTTATTAAATGCCTACTATGTGCCAGACACTGGCTTAAGCACTGGAGATATGAAAAAAATAAAAAACCAAAAAGACCATACCAGCCACTGTCCTCAAGGAGCTCACATTCTAATAAGGGGGAAAACATGCTAACCTCTAAGTACAAAATATATATAAGATAAATTGGAGGTAACAGAGGGAACAGAACCCAGGTCTGCTCACTCCTAGCTCAATATTTATTCAATTGTATCAAACTGTCTTTAAGTCAGAGGAGGGTATTTCCTCCTTCTACCAGTACAATTTTTTTTTCACTAGGTGATACAGATCCAAATAACTAATTTACCAAATGTCCAACTAGAAACACGAAAATGGATCCCAGAAAAAGCTACTGGTGTCTGGGAGCTCTGGCTTCACATGAACCCAGAAGTCCCATGAAAATTGTCTTCCTTAAATCATCAGAAGCCTTGCAAGCCCCACATGGAGAAGGAAACACAGAGGTATAACAATGAAAAACAATGAGATTGAAACACAATTCCCACGTGTCATTTTCTTAATGAGATCTGTAACATCTTGGACCACAAGCACCCCCACAGAGCAGGGATATCCTTTCCACAAAGCCCAGCAATGAAATATCAAAACAAAGTAAAATAAAATTTTATTAAGTGTCTACTATGTGCTGAGTGCTTTACAAATATTTTTTCATTTGATACTCACAACAGCCCTCAAAGGTAAATGATATTACTAATGCCATTTTACAGTTGAGAAAACGAAGGCAGACAGTGGTTAGGTGACTTGCCCAGGGTCACACAGCTACTACACATCAGATGCCACACTTGAATTCTAGGGCAGCTAGATGGCACAGGAGTGCCAGGTCTGGAGTTAGGAAGACTTGTCTTCTTGAGTTCAAATCCAGCCCCAGACACTGTTTGACCCTGGACAAGTCACTTCATCCTGTTCACCTAAGTTTTTTCATCTGTAAAGTGAGCTGCAGAAGGAAATGACAAACCACTCCAGTATCTTTGCCAGGAAAACCCCAAATGTGGGTCACAACAAGTCAGATACAACTGAAAAATGACTGACTCTGGATCTGAAGCTATGTGCATGCCTTAGCTCCTCCAAAGGAAAAGACCTCAGCCATTCTTTCCCATTTCAAAGACTAGGAAACGAAGAAACAGAAAAATGAAATTATTTGCTCAGGGTCAGGTAGATTATAGGTAACAGATCAGGGAACTAAGTCCAGGTGTTCTGACTTTGCATTTGGGGATCTTTCCACTTCCCCATGCTACATGCAAGATTTCTTGTGGCGCATTTCCTTTGGTTCTGTTAGCAAGAGCAATGAATACTTTTCAACAACTGAACTATCCATAGAAATGCAAAGATTAGAGGTAGTTTATAGGAAATATGTCTTTGGAATAACCTAGAAATGGGGTGGACAGGCCTGACACATACTGTTTGCATATCCATCAGTAAATGGTTTTGTGGCAGCTGGACCTAAGAGGTAATCCGTATGACCCTTCCCTCTTTTCTTCATACCACCTAAGGGAAATAAATCTCTTTCAAATGCTTAAATCTAAATCTGGCTATTTGGCTTTGACAAGCCCAGGTGAGAGAGCTCAGTGAAAGGACAGCAATGTTTTGGTGAGCAGTCCCTAGCTTAAAATCTAGTGGATTCATATCTGTCATCATCATTCATCAGAGCATAGAATCATAATTTAGATCTGAAAGGTCATCTAACCCAATTATTTCTAATTGGGGGGGGCAGGGTTGGAGAAGGGAAGGCAAGGCATTTGGGGTTAAGTGACTTACACAAGGTCACACAGCTAGTGTGTCAAGTATCTGAGACTGCATTTGAACTCAAGTCCTACTGACTTCTGAGTCCATACTCTATTCACTGTGCCACCCAGCTGCCCCTCCTACTATTTCTTTTTATAGATGGCAAAACTGATACTCAGGACATTAGTGATTTTCCCAAGGTCACACAGGGTGTAAATGACAGAACCAGGAATCAAACAAAGTCATTCTGATTCCAAATCCAGCACTCCTTCCCACTTATCCTGAGAAAGTGCCACACCTCCAGGTCTTTGTTGTTATTTGTCTCACATTCTCAAAGAGGACAAGACATCAGGAAGGTGCCATGACTTGCAAATGAATTGGGTTTAAGTGAGGGAAAGGAGAGGTATGTGCAAAGTCACCAGTCTCACTTTCTCCTCTGCAACCATCTGGGTCCAATATTGAGATATAGGTCAGGATGCCCGGAGATGGCCCTGGATTCAGTGGGACACCTTTATCCATACCTCCAGGTCTACAGCATACAAAAGACTTCTTTATGTTCCTGTTCACAAAGCATGTGGAGAAGAGAAGAGATACAATGGGGTGAAATCTAGTTGGGACACTGGGAGTTAGAATCATAAAGTATCTATAAGCAAATAACTTGGAATCTCTGAGATTTAAATCCCCAAATTGTAAAGTGGATACAGTGATCTTGACAGGCCTTCTGCAGTGCAAATCTACTGAGATTTAAAAGGGTGGGACTGAAGAGATACTCCATGGAAAAAAATAACTTCTTGCTCTTCCTGTTTTTATTTCCTTCATTTCCCTAATTCACCCACTTAGCACACTTTAATAAGAGGAAAAATCCAAACTGGAGCTCTTCCATCAATGAATTAATTAACATTTGGTCCCTCTGAAAATGTCCCCTAAGACATATGTGTGTGTGTACACATACATATATGCACATGTATACGTGCATATATGTGCATTGTGTCACATGTGTATATATACACACATACCTATACGTGCATGCATACATGTGTGTATATACACACGTGTGTGTGTGTAGAAGACCTAAGTTCAGATTTAGTCTCAGACACATACTAGCTGTGTGAGATCAGACAAATTACTTAACCTCTGCCTGCTTCAGGTTCCTCATCTGTAAGAGGGGGATAATAGCTCCCACTTCCCAAAGTTATTATGAGGATAAATGAGACAATGTATTTATAAAATGTTTTGCAAACCTCAAAGTGCTACATAAATGTAGTTATTATTATTATTAATTGTGGAATGGGCAAATTATTTTACATAAACATAATGAAATATGTTATACCATAAGATACGATGAATATGAAGAATTCAGAAAAACTTTACAAAACTTGTATAAGTGGATAAAGAGCAAAATAAACAGAACCAGGAGAAAAACCTACATAACAACCAAAGCAAAATAAGGGGTAAAATCATCAAAAGACATCAGATGGCCTTGATGTCATTAGAGCTAAGATTATGAATATGGAAATGGTGAAATGATTGTGTCCAAGGCAGCTTCGACATTTTTATTAATCCTGGATATAGATTTTCTGAGTATGTAAACATCTCGTAAATCACTCCAGGACACTTAGATGAAGGGCACTAGAATTACAAAGACAGAACATCAAATTTTCTGGTATTTTTCTACTATCATGCCCAAACTGAGTGGGGCATAAGGAATTAATGTGATGTCAGCACTTGTTTTTTCCTTTGCAAAAATGAATCCCTATTCTCCAGTTTACAGCATTTTAATTCATGCATTACATTAAGCTGATCAAAACATATACAACATGGGTCCTATTGTTTGAGAACATTATTTAATAACACATTTGTGGTACAGAAATCCCCTGGCTATAAGACAGATGAATTTCCTTATTCTGAACTGATCCTCCCTCCCATTCACAATCACTGGTCCTGCATTACCCTTGACTCCACAGCCATCATGAAGAGGAGTAACCTTTGTGGAGGTACAACATGTCAATTGCCTGGAATGGTGTCATGGCCTCCACCTCCTTAGCAACCATACCAGTAGAATATTCAGAAAAGATTATTTTGTCAACAGGAGAGGAAATGTCCACTCCTTCATCTGATCTCTGTGTTTCTCTTGTGCATTTATCAAACTCTGATGGGTACAGTATTTGTTGAAAGGAAGTATGGTCTGGGTTCAAGTATTGCCTCTGATACACACCAGCTGAGTGATCCTAAGCAAGTTACTTAAACCTTTCAAAGTTCCAAGCAATTTCCTGACACTATAAGATAGGCAAGTTATTGAGCTGCTGTTGTGCAGAGAATAAGAGTGAGCTGAGACCCGGGTTCAAGGTAAAATTTAGGTGGGGTTTTATTGAGCAAGTCCACAACTACCAGAGTGTAAACTCAAATCGGTAGTGTCCATTGAGGATACAGGCATTGTTTAAAAAGGCTAAAACCACAAAAATCACAATCAGGGAAGGGAACTAGCAGAAGACATCACATACAGAAGCAAAGAACAGCCATTGGTTAGATCTATAGCTCAGGGCTAATTTGGGAATATGGTGCAAGGGTACAAGGTGCAATCTTCCTGTGACATGGGGGTCCCTCCTAGAACAGTGTGGAGGGAACAGCGTAGAGAGTTGTAGTCAGTTTTCCAGAACAGGGTGGAGGGTCATGGGGTAAGGACTGGAATTCCCCAGAACGGGCTGGGGTCATGTTCTGGGCGAAGGGTGTAGGGACCCTGCTTGGTCAGTGAAACAGACCATGATGGTCTCTACATAAAAGAGTCTTGCACCATACTGTGCTGATTCAGGGAGAATATATAGTAATGCTGATTTGAGGAAGGAGGGGGTGAGGTGACTATGCCTTGGTCAATAACCAGGACTATGCCTTAAGCCAGTTTAAGCTATTATAGGGTATAGGATAGGGAGAAAGACAAAAATATAAATGGGCTCAATGGTGGGCCACAAATCAGGTGGTAGGAAGTGACTTGGGATTTGGGTTTGGGTACAACACTGCCGTACTGAAAGTTCCTCCATATTCATGAAATAATAAGTCTGCCCCCTCATATACATATTATATATATATATATATATATATACACACACACACACATGCATACACACACATATATATAATTATATATTATGTATAATACATACATACATATATATGTGTATGTGCATGTACACACATGCATTTGTGTGTATGCATGTGTGCATGGGTATATACATATATATGTATAATATCTCTTAATGACCTCTACTAGAAAGCAAATTCCTTGAAGGTAATTGCTATATTATATCTCTTTTCACAATAAGAACCTAGCATAATCTGTTATGCATAGTAAGACATTAACATAGGTTTGATGCATGGATAAATGATACCTGATAACTTATGATAAACCTCCAGTTATTGTTTTTTTAATTAAATTTTATGTTTATTTTTAGTTTACATCATTAATTTCCACACAATTTTAGGTAACAAATTTTCTCCCTCTCTTTCCTCTACCCACCAATCCAAAACAGGGATCCCACTGTAAAGCCCCTCTCCCAATCTGCTCTCTCCTATATCCTGCCCCATCCCTCCTCCTACTTTCTGGTATGGCAAGAGGGATCTCCATACCCCAGTGCTTGCATATTCTATTTCCCAGTTGCACGTAAAATAATAATAATAATATATTTTTTCAACATTTAATTTTAAAACTTTGAATTCCAGATTCTTTCTCTTCCTCCCTTGCCACCCACCCTTACCAGGAAGACATGCAATTTGATATAGGCTATGCATGTGTAGTTACACAAAACATTTCCATAGTGGATATATTGTGAAAGACTGACTATATTTTCCTCCACCCTATCCTGCCCCCCAGTCATTTTATTCTCTACTTTGACCCCATCCCTTTACAAAAGGGTGTTCTTCTAACTGCCCTCCCCCCAACCTGCCCTCCCTTCCATCATCCCCTCTCATCCCCTTCCCCCCTACTCTCCTGTAGGGCAAGATACACAATTTAGAGTGTATGTCATTCCTTCTCTAAGCTAAATTCAATGAGAGTAAGGTTGACCCATTCCCTTTTGCCTTCCTGTTCTTCCCCTCCATTGTAACAGTTATCCTTTGACTCTTCTATATGAGATAATTTACCCCTTTCTGTCTCTCCCCATCTCCTCTCATTATATTCCTCTCTCATCTCTCAATTTCACCTTTTAAATATCATCCCTTCCTATTCAATTGAACTTGTGCCCTCTATGTACACATATATACACACTCGCATATGTATTTATATGCATATATACCCTCCCATATAGACATATATATGTATGTATGCATATATGTATATACATTTATATTCCCTTCAGCTATCCTCATACTGAGAAAAGTTTCATAAGTTACAATTACCATTTTTCCATGTAGTCATGTAAATAGTTCAACTTTGATAAGTTCCTTATGATTTCTTTTCCCTGTTTACCTTTACATGCCTTTCTTTTTTCTTGTATCTGAGTGTCAAATTTTCTATTCGACTCTGGTTTTTTTATCAAGAATGTTTGAAAGTCCTCTATTTCATTGAATAACCATATTTTCCCCTGAAACATTATACTCAGTTTTGCTGGGTAGGTGATTCTTGGTTTTAATCCTAGCTCCTTTGACCTCTGGAATATCATATTCCAAGCACTTTGATCCCTTAATGTAGAAGCTGCTAGGTCCTATGTTATCCTGATTGTATTTCCACAATATTCAAATTGTTTCTTTTTGGCTGCTTGTAATATTTTCTCCTTGATCTGGGAACTCCAAAACCTGACTATAACATTCCTAGGAGTTTTCTTTTTTGGGATCTTTTTCAAGAGGTGATCAGTGAACTCAGGTCTTCCTGACTCTAGGCCCCACACTCTATCCACTGTGCCTCCTAGCTGCCTTTATATGTCTGGACTTACCTTTAATAATGTGAGCTGCCTAAGAGCAAGTATTATCTTGCGTTTCTATTTGTATCCTCTGCATTTAGAAGAGTGTTTTGCTTACTTAGTGGTTAAAATTTTGTTAATTCATTCTTTCATTGGACTTTTCACATGATTCACATGAGGCAAATTTAGACTAAATATGGGCAAAAACTTCCTAACAATAGGAGCTGTCCAAAAGTGGGATGAATTCCCTCAAAAAGATGATGGCTTCCTCCTCCTTGGAAATCTTCAAGCGAAGGCTGGACCCATTGGTCCCATAATACTCAAACTACTAAAGGGTTCAAAGTTTTACATCATAATTATATGAAAAAAGGAAAATAATATGAATAATACAATATGATAATATTAATAATAAAGTAATATGAAAATAATTAAATTTATCTGCAAGAACAAAAAGGGAAATAATGAAAAAACATAGAAAAGAAGAACATGATCTCAAACTATACTACAAAGCAGTAATCATTAAAGCTATTTGTTATTAGTTACAAATGGAAAGTTGATTAGTTGAGCAGGTTAGATTCACAAGACTTAGAAACAAATATAGTAACATAATGATAAATATAAAGACTCCAACTACTGGGGCAAAGACTCAGTATTCAAAAAAAAATTGCTAGCCTGTCCTTTAATGGTATTTTCAATACCTACTAACCTTGCCTGGAATAATATGTGGGTTGCAAATTGGCATGAAAATTTAAAGCAGGCTTTTGCTGGTGCACAGCACAAATTAGTTATACATGGGGATGTAGTTCATTTTCATCTTCAATTGTCTTTGATGCAGCGTATGAAATAATTATTCTGTTAACTAAATACCACTATGTAATTGCCACCAAAAGAAAAGATGCGGCTATTTTGTTGATATTCTGAATGCTTCTAAGTAAATATAATTTTTTCTGTTAAAAAATTTTCCAGGAAATATGGAAGGTAGCCTGGCAGAAGTTAGGTTTAGAAGAACATTGGATACCATACACCACAACAAGCTTCAAATGGATACAAAATTGTACATATGAGTGAATATTTATAAAAATATTATACTGTTATATTACAAAAATATATGTATGTATGTAGAATGGATAGAAAGGTATATGTGTGTGTTCATGCATACATATGCACATATAAGCAAATAAATGTGTAAAATGGATACATAGTATGTGTTTGTGTATGTTATGTGTGTAACTATATACACATATATATGTGTGTGTATGTGTATGTGTGTATATACATACCTTTCTCTCCACTCACATAGTCACTACATTGGTACAGTCCCTTGTCACCTTGTGCCTGGACTACTGTAGTGGCCTTTGTAATGGCAAGCATAGAAGTAGTTCACACCTTGTTTTACCTATTGAATTAACACCTTGTTTCAGTTCAAGTTTCTTTTGAGCCTTGCTTCAAGTCTGTTAAGAAACAGAACGTGTGAAACTCACAACTTGTGATCCCTAGAACTTACAAATTCCTGCAACAGGAAAGGGAGGAGCTAATGACCATATATAGGGAGAGGCCCAGGAGAGACAGAAGAACCAAGAAGACTCTTGTGGTAACAGAGACAAGAAGGAGAAAACTTGTGGTATCACAGCACCCTGTCTGCTCTCTCTGTGTTGATGTTTGTTTGTGATGCTTTGTACAGAAGCCCTGGGACCTTACTGGAAGCCCTGAAAGAGGATTTTCTAGTTGTATGTTTACAGAAGTCCTGGAGGAGGGTTTTGGAGGTCCTGGGACTTTACTGATGATTTGTGTTGACCTCTTGGACCTTGTTTGTGAGTCTGTGGTGATTTCTGTGTTGATGATTTGTGTTGAGTTTTCAGACCTTGTTGGTAGGTCTGAGCTGATTTCATAGAGAGATGGTGAATTGATAATGGTGCCAGCAATGTGTATGAATATTGTTGTGGCTCTGTCAAGCTCTCTCTTCCCAGAAACAGGAACTGTGAAGGACTTGAGGTGGACTGGACACTGTGAACTTCAGTATGGAATGGAAACTGGATAAAGAACTGGACAAGGAGCTGGACAAGGAACTTGGAGCTGCCTGCCTTTGAATCCAGGTAACAGCTGGAGCTGAGACCATGGAAGAGGATCCATGAAGCTGAGAGCTAGTCTTGAGTCAAGCTGAAAGAAGACTTTACTTGGATATTGTGTACTGACTGAGAAGATTATGATTTACTGCAACCTAGGGGTGGAGAACTTTGACTTTTTTGCTTTGTGATTGAATGAAGAATTTTGTGATTGACTAAATGAATTTTCTTTGTTTATAACTATGGGACAACTTTGGTGAAAACTATATGGTCATTTTAGTGATAGGTTGTTGAGTTGTGACATGGTGAATGCTGTATTTCGATTTTCTATGAAAAATTGTAACATTCTATGAATGTTTTATTCTGATTTGTTATTGAATAAATAGATAGTTCTATAATATGTAATCAGAACCTAGAAAGCTGTAGAATGTGACCTCCTTGAAGAAAGAGACCATGTTTTTGCCTTCCTTTGTATCCCAGCACATAGCGTAGTGCCTAGCACGTAGTAAGTATTCAGTAAATGTTTGTTGATTGACAGGCAATACCTAGACATAAAAGGTCAAACATACAAAAAAGTGGAGGAACAGGGAAACACCTTTCACAAATTTGCATAGGAAAAGAGTTCCCATCAGAGCATGTGATAGACACAATTACTGGAGATAAAAAGGAAAATTTTGATTGCATAATAATGAAAAGTTTATGCACAAGCAAAATCAATGTTGTTAGCAATAGAATTGAAACAATTAACTGGGGAGAAATAATTCTAGGAAATGTATCTGATAAATGTCTGATATCCAAGATATATAAGAAATCAATGCAAATATATGAGAACAAAAGCCATTCCCCAACAGATAAATGAATAAGGGATACTAATAGGTAATTTTCAAAAGAAAGCTACTAATACCAATGTGAAAACATGTTCCAAATCACTAATAATGAGAAAAGTAAAAATTAAGTCAATTCTGGGCTTCCGTTTTGGACAGCTATAGGATATAGTATATATACAAATATATATATATATATAAACCAACATAGCAGATTGGGATATAGTGATACTAAAATAAGGAAAAGGAAGAAAAGACAATCAAAGAATCATTAAAATATAAACAGAAATTCAGAAGGCGACATAGCCAAAATAGGGTAGTATTGGAACTCTTATATTAAATATGAATTATACCCCAAAAGAGCAACAAGCTTTAGATGCCAGAAAAAAAGAAAAAACTGTATATAGCAGAAATTCATAGTCACATACAATCCCCCACCCACCTTTTTTTTTGCTTTTCTGTGAATATAAATTATTATTATATTCACATTTATATGGGACAGCTAGGTGGTACAGTGAATAGTGTGCTGACTCTGAAGTCAGTAAGACTCATTTTCCTGAGTTCAAATCTGGCCTCAGACACTTAGTAGTTGTGTGACCTTGGACAAGTCCTTTAACCCTGTTTGGCTCAGCTTCCTTAGCTATTACATGAGCCAGAGGAAAAAAAAAAGGCAAACCACTTCAGTATCTTTGCCAAGAAAGCCCCAAAGGTGTCAATAATAACTGTGTCAAGTACTTAAAAATTTACCTCATTTGATTGTCCCAACAACCCTGGAAGGTAGGTGCTACTATTACCCTCTTTTGCAGATGAGTAAAGGGAGGCGAACAGTATGAGACCAAGTATGAACTCAGGTCTTCCTAACTCAAGGTCCATAAATCTATCCAATGAACTACCTAACTACATAGGAATTAGGGTTAATGTATAAAAAAAGTTTGTTAATGCAATAAAAGCAATAAAAAGCTAAATGCTTACATTTATAACAACAAGAAAATTCATTTAAAAATAAATAACACATGAATATTATGGAATATTACTGTGCTATAAAAAAAACAATAAACATGATGAATAGAGAGAAGTAAACACTTGCATGAACTAATTTGACATGAAGTAAACAGAGCCAAGAAAACAATATGCATAATGGCTACAACAATGAAATGGAAAGAACAACAATCCCAAAATAATTGAAACTAGATGTTGCAAGTTTAGGGTAAGCACACTTGGTCCCAAAGAAAAGATATAAGAAGAAACTTCTTTTAGCTCCTTTGAAGAAGTGAGGATCCATGAGTGGTAAGGCATTCCATGTGATGCTGAAATTAATAACATGCTGATTGCTGATTTTTTTCTCTTCTTCCTCTTTTTATCTTTAGCCTTTTTTATAAGCAATGGCTCTGGGAGAGAATAGATAAAGAGGAAAAGATGAGTGATGAAGAAACAAAAGGTGTCAGTAAAAAGAAATTTAAGACAAATTAAGAGAATTTCATTAGATCATCTCTGAGGATCATTCTAGCTTTCAGTCTATGACCCAAAGACATTCTTCATTACTACCTCTGTGACCTTGTTTGTGTCTCCTCCCCTTACACTGGGCATTGATTTCTTTGTTCTCTATAACATGAGTGGGTTCAACCAGATGATTTTTAAAGGTCCCTCCAGCTCTAATATCCATGATGCCCTGATTCTTTGTAGAGTTAATGTTCTGGGGGCAGAACAAATGCCAACATAATCGGCTCACCATATGAGTTAGGTCAGAGTTTTACAGTAGGTGGTTGTGGTGGTTGAAGAGACAGACAGGCTTTGACTTGTCCTCTAAACCAATCTGTGTAATAACAAGTTCTGTTCTAACAAGCTCCCACCATATGGACTATCCTTGAAGAAAGCATAACTGCTTAGTTAAATAGTAGCTGATAATTTTTTCCCAATTAGCCCAGGATTGGCCAGACATTTGTATATGTTACTGACTTTGTTTTTTAAAATTTATTAGCACTCTCTTGTCTTTCCATTTCAATGTTTTTCCCCCCAGATGATTGCCAAGGAGGTAGTAGTGGGTAGTAGATAGAGGGTTGTGTTTGAAGAAGACCCAGCTTTGTGCCTGGTCTCAGTGGTGCTGGGCGCAATACCATCACCTACATCCTGACTTATGATGAGACTCAGATGATAAAATGTGTATAAAGCATTTAGCAGCCTTAAAGCAATGTGTAATTGCTCCCTCTGACAGCTAGATTATAAATTCTGAGAGGGCAAGGACCACAACAGTGACTCTGCTCATGCAGTATGTAATACGGCATGCAATATGTATTGCAAGGTTATATAGCTTATGACTGAAAGATTGAAAACAATACCAAAGAAGTAGGGTTTGTTTTGTTTGGGGGGGGGGGGAGAGGAAGGGTGGTTTCTGTTTTAAATAAGGACTTTGATTAAACACTATCTTTTTGTTAAATGATCTCAAGGAAGCCTTTCCTGTACCATTTCACTGTCCACTGGAGAAGAAAATCTCACTGACCAAAACAATAGACATCGGCATTTCCCCCCACCATTCAGGACAGACTGTAAGGATGCCCTGCCCCTGTAGGAACCTATTTGCATCTCAAGAACTAAAGGGCTCTCTGGCAGGCTCAGAGGCCACTCCCATCTCTGTGGAGGAACCTTGAACCATTCATGAGCATGGAAGCACACCTGCCCAGGACTTCAAAGGAATCAGACCCAGCCTCAAAGAAACAGATCTTAAACCAGAGATTTCTGAGTGGCCTCCCTAGCTTACCTTTTTCTTAGGTTTACGTGGGAATAAGCTGCTGTTGGGAGACAGATGACCTGGGATGTCTATACCAGTGCTCACACCCTGTTCCTTGAGTTTAATAAGGAAGAGGGAAGCAACTGTTCAGCAGCTGTATGAGAGAACGGCTGGGAGTATTTGATTAGGTGTGGATAAGGCCAATAGCCTCAGAAGGCAAGAAAAGCTTCTTGGATGTTCAGAAGTACAGGGGACCTGCTGGCAAGTTTGTAGGACAATCCCCGAGAGCCACTAAATCACTGTAGATCCCTGAACCCCTAGAATCTAAAGAGCACAACTCACAACCTATGCAGAGATTCTTAATCTAGAGTTCCTGAATATTTTTAAATATGTTTTACTATCTTCATTCCAATACAATTGAAACTCTTTGTAATCCTACGTATTTTACTTTGTGCACTTAAAACATTAGTCAGAGAAGAGATACACAGGTATCACCAAACTACTAAAGGGGTGCATGACACAAAAAAAGCTTAAGAATTTTTTGTACTATAGAATTTCTTCACCAAATGTTTAGCTTTGCCCCTCAAAAGTTTACACACATACACACACACACAACACACACGCACACATACACACACATACTGTAAACTTACAGAAACCACCATAGATAACCCAAGGGGGGAGATTTAATGGCCAACTGATTCCGTAACGTGTAGTCAGTTGGTTTATTTATACCAGACTTTGCCTTTCTGGGGCTAACCACTGGACTGGGATTTGGGTGGGTGCCTGTCCCACTGGAAAATTCCCCTTTAAGACTGAGTTTCAGAAATTACTTCCCCTTACCAAACTCCCAATAAGCCAGGATCCTTGACCTTCATCTTCTTTGGGTTTTGATTAAGATCCTAACTCTTTATTCCCACTCAAACTGAACAGAAAAAAAAATCCTTCTAAAACTTTTCTAAAATTTATTTATACCATAATCCCAAATAGCTTTGAATGAGTTTGTACATCTATAGGTTTATTTTTCCATAATCAGATGTTATATGTATATTTATTCTCTAATCTTAGATCAGATTAATAAGGTAAACCCTTAATATATACTTGTTGACAAACTGATTAGTCAGATCTCCTGTCCATATCAAGCCAAGTTCTTGGTGTGTCCAATCCATGTGAACACAGCTTCACCAAAAGGCCAAGTATTGTCATTTCTGTAACAGAGCTCAGCAGCTAGGTGGGAAAAAGCTGGGGGGGGGGGGAATGTTGTATAATAGTACTCACAAAGACAAAAAAAGGAATTAATTAGTTCTAAAGGCCAAAAAGTATAGTGGAAAGAATACTGAACTTGGGATCAGAACACTTGGGTACAAATCCCATCTCTGAAATTTGCTAGTTTTTTTTTGTTTTGTTTTGTTTCTAATCTCTGCCAGCTTCAATTTTCCTATCTGTAGAAAGGGAACAAAATAATACTTACTCTGCCCACCTCCTGATGTATTTTCTGAACTGTGTGAGTTATGACAAGCAAGTATTTTAGTGCATTGTAGTGGATGCAAAGAAGTGTAGCAAATGACCCCAAATTCTGAGAATGCCACAGTCTAATAATCCAGGTGAAACTTGACCAAAGATTAAAGGAGACAATTTAGAGAGACAGAAATGATTTGCTCCAGAATTCAAACTTTAATTCAGTCTTGGATTGACACATCAAGTCTTGCCCAAAGAATCCTGGGAGCTTTTAGCCTCCCAATTAACCAAATAATCTTTCTAATGCAAATTTCCCATAAATTTTTAGGCTATAATGAACCTAGAAAAACTGTTTAATCTTCAGACTGTACTGTGCAAACCCAAAGAAATACCTCTTAGGTAGGGCCATTCTATCACATCCCCGAGGGGTCTCCCTTGCTCCAGTGTTGGACCCCTCCTGTCCTACACTTCAGACTATGCTGGTTCACATAATTTGTCCCAATTAAACATTGGACAATATTAACTGTTGAGTGTAAGACCAGGACTGTTATTGTTCAAGAGGATACAATGAAAGCAAGACCTGAGAATATCCTGCTATTGAAATGTTAATAGAAGCACAGTCTGGAGAAATTAACTGGAAAACTAATTACTCCAGTCCCACTATACAGAGAGGGGGACCCAAGCTAAACACAATGAGCAAGTGTTTTCCTTTCTCTAGTTCATCTAAACCAGTGGAAATTGACCAATTCGCTAACCATCACTATCATCACCACCTTGCTTGGGCAGTTCAGAACAAAACTGCCCACCTGAGGCTGATTACCAATATCTCTTTCTTCCTATATTCCATGCCTAAGTCAATTCTAAACTAACAAATTGAGAAAAAATGTTTCTGGAACAAATTTCTAAACTCTTCAATTCAAATGCTTTTTAAGTGGGGATATAAAGGTTCTACCTAATCTATCTAATATCCATTGCCATTGAGGATAGGATACAATGGGATGGGATGGGATGGGATGGGATGGGATAGGGTAGGATAGGATTAAAATTCTTTTACATTGAAAAAAATGTTCTTAAAAGACTTTTTATTTTGGTCATGTTTAGCTATAAGGAAAACTGAGCACTACAGAACTGATACTATAATAGTAGTTCTAGAAAAGACTTTTGAGAGTGCCTTGGAGAGTAAGTAAATCAAACCAGTCAATACTTAAAGAAACTAATTCAAGCTATTCACTGGAAGGTCAAATACTGAAGCTTAAGCTTAAATACTTTGGTACAAGACAGGACTCATTGGAAAATACCCTGATGGGAAAGACTGAGGGCAAAAGGAAAAGGTGATGGCAGAGAATGAGATGGATAGTGTCATGGAAACAATGAACATAAACTTGGACAGACTTCAAGAAATAGCAGAGGATAGAAGGGCCTCATATGCTATGGTCCATGGAGTCACAAAGAGTTGGACATGATTGAACAACAGCAACAATCCTAAGATGTCTACTAGAAATCTGGTTCAAAATATCTGAAAGGTAGTTGGAGATGTGAGACTGGAGGTCAGCAGAGAGGTTAGAGCAGGATGACTCAAAAGATCTGAGAATCATCAACATACAAACAGGAATTATATCTATGGAAGCACCATAGATATGCGCCAACATTTACTATATGTTCTATGGGAGATACATTTTGAATCACCTAGGGGGGATCTTGTGAAACTACAAGTCTTCTGGTAGCTAGGCTTTGAGGAGGAGTCATTAAATTTAAAAAAAAAAAGGCAAATTGTGTCAAATTAATTTGCAACAAAATGAGCTAATAAAGTATGCCTTAGAAGTATTATATACCAGAGCTTTGGAACAGCACTCTATACCAAACTTTACATTTGAAATCCAATGACACTCAGAACCTAGCACTGTGCTTAAGTACCTAGTACAGAGCTTTCTAAGTAGATGTTTTTAAAATTTCAATTTTATGAACATTATCTACATAAATGTCTTGAACAGCTTTTATATCAACCTGACATTTAAAATAGTAAGAAAAAATACCATGAGAAAATATATCTATCATCTATTATTATCTTCCTACAATACTGATTACATTGATGATTTCAAAAAGCTTAATTAAGACTTAGGATATTTTCAGGAATGTGTAGTAGGAGAAACATGGTTGGTGGTCCTAATTCTTAGTATTTTAGTCAACAAACAAAACTGTAGGCAATATACTATACTCTGTTCCTTTCCTCCCCACTCCTCTTTCACCCTTCCTTTCTCATTTACCACCTTTGGGCGAAATGGGGTGATAGGTCAGCATTCTATGAGTTACCACTTCAAGAATGAATTTCAGATTTTCACATCCAGGTTCCAGATGTTCTGGTTAAACAGCTGGGAGTGGAATCTGACTCCAGCAGAAAGGATTTAAGACATGATTTAACAGTTTGCCTCTAATGTTTGTCCTGAATTCTTACAAAGAATCTCGAAGTTGAACTGAGAAGTTTCCCAAACCCCAACTCTGGGCCCTGAGGTCTTACATGCACACCATCATCTCTTGCCTTATCTGAGAAACTCTGAAGGGGCATGAGAGGAATTTTCTGAACCTCCTTTCTGGCACTACCCTTAGCTATAGCTATGCATCTCAGTTGACTGGTCTCAGCCTTGGATCACTAAGGAAAATGTATATTCGTCAGAGGGGATAGGACTATTAAATCAAAGATACCAATAGGAAATTTCTTGCTATCAAAAACAAGTTTCAGTTGCTCACTTCTGAAGCAAAATGAGCAATTAGGTAGAGACGAAACTGATTCCAGCAAAAGGCAATGCCAAGGAAAAAGATTGGCAGTCCTAGGCCATTTCAAGTGCCCATCATGCCATAAAAGTTTCCACAAAGATTGATCTCAATTCACCTAGAAAAGAAATGAACATTCTGTAGTATATTCTTCTAGGATGGTTGTGAAAGTTGTGCTCACCTACACGAAGGTCAAACAGTGGTTTTTCCAAGGTCAAGTGAACCTAACCTGATAGAACAGAACCTGGAAGATTTAGGAGCTGGAGAATGGGGAACAGGAAGACAGGAAGTAACAGTAGGAGGAGCAGAGGTCAATAGTATTCTTGCCCATTTTGTTGTTGAGTAAATAAATGAGGCACACGTGAACAGCCCACTCTTCTCTGACACACAAGATGTCCTAAAGACATTTATGGTCAAAGGAGAGAATCCCTGGGTTATTCCAGCTTCTTTCCCTGTCCATGTGGCATTATCTAGGTGACATTCAATATACAGGCCAAATAATGCTCAGTAGGAAGAAGGAGGTTAAAAAAAAATGAGCTTCTCTTAATTAGAACCATCCAAAAGTGGAATGAATGAGATGCCTCAGAGGGTAGTGAGTATCTGATCACCACTTTCGGCAGATGTTTTAGTGGGAATTTATGATTAAGCAGGGTTTGGGAATGATCCATATCTGAAGTTCTGTCACATTTTAAGATTCAACACTTTGGAGGAAGGGGACCTTAGGGGACAAACAAGGAAATGAAAATAAACTGTAAATGGGCCCCTGTGATTGATACAAGAAATGTAAGGAAATTTACAGAAGGGGAGCCCAGTGGCACACCGTGATTTCAAATAGAGCTTTGGCTTCCAAGTCAAATATTAAACAGGCCCTGTTTCCATGAGATAGAGCTCAAATCTGTCCATTAGAAACTATCTATTATCAACAAGATTAATATGCTGACATTGTCTTTTTAAAACACTTTGCTATTAATCCATGATTCTTATTATCCAAAGTCATTAGTAGTGATATTAATTGGATTAGATGATTTTGAATTGGAAGCATGAGAGAAAATTCATAGATTCATACATTTTGAGCTGGAAGGAATCTTAGAGATAATTTTGTTTTTATCTAAATATCTTTATCAGATAAAGAAAGTAGGATCCAGAAGAATGAGAGGACTTATCCAAACTCATAGGTGTAGTATACAATAGAGGCAGGAAACCAACCCAGTTTCTTTTACTATACATCTAATAAAATGACATTACATCATTCAGCAAAATGATACTCCTGTTTGGTTTCTGACACTTACTATGTGTGTCAACGGGCAAGTCACTTCATCTTTCATCAGTGAGCTCATCTATAAAATGAGTGGTTGGACTAAATTCCTTTCAGTCCAAAAGCTATAATCCTACAGGGGAGTAAATACACACACACACACACACACACACACACACACACACACGCACACTGTAATGCAAGCCACACCCCAGGCTCCTCATACAGTGACCCACTGTAACCCCTCTCATTGTAAGGACAGTACAGTTGCTTGCTCCAAATACTCCAGACCTTCTTGACGATTAATTAGCATGTTAGCAATTAAGAGTTGTTACCAGAAGCCCAGTTTATGAAACTCTGATGGCAAATCTCCTCAAACTATCTCAGCAGGGGACTGATGGATGGTAATGGAATATTTCAGCTATTGATCACCCTAGCACCTTCTTTCAAATGTTTCTCTCTTGTCTTCCTCAGCCCCCATCCCACCCCATCCCTTCTCAACTAATGACCTGATTATGGCCTTATGGCCTCAACAGCTTGGGTTTGACTCCCACCACTGTTTTGGAAACAATCTCCAACCCTGAAGGCCGTTTTATCTGCATTTTCAGGAGTTCAGGTGAACCATGTCAGTGATGGAAAGATGTATAACCCCAAAAGTCACTGAAAATGAGGGAATCCTGATCAGAAAGTGAGTTTTCCTCTTGTAAAATTTCAGCTTCTCCATCATAGCACTATAACTGGATGTTTACCTACCACATTAGCTATATAACACACCTCCCACATCTGCCAAGAAAGCACAGAGATAACTGAAACTAGTTTAGGACTTAGTAATAGAAAGAAAAGGAGGAAGGAAGGAGAGAGAAAAAGAGAGAGAGAGAGAGAGAGAAGGAAGGAAGGAAGGAAGGAAGGAAGGAAGGAAGGAAGGAAGGGAGGAAAGAAGGAACTTAGGAAAAGAGTAAAGCAGGAAGGGAGAAAGGAAAAGAAAATTATGTCAATAGCTGTATTCTGTGCAAGCACTGATGATGAGGTTTCATTCAGTCCATGAGATTATACTGAGGACCTGAAATTCCAAAGTGACAGTTCCTAACCTAGATGAGCTCATAATCTTGTCCAGAAAGCAGGATACACACATATGGATAGAATGCTTTACTTGGGGTCAGGAACACCTGAGACACAGTATGTCAAGTACTTTGCAAACCTTTAAGTCCCATATAAGTTCTAGTTATTATTATTATAGAGAAAGGACAAATTAGCATTAATCAGCAAGCATTTATGAAACACCTAGTATATGGTGAGTATTTTCCTAGGTGCTGGCAATAAAATAGAAAGCACATGAAAGAGGTACAAGACAGCAGAAACTGTATATAGAAGTTACACAAGAACAAAGAATGGTCAACACGGATGAAAATTAATTAAGGAAGATTTCCTATAGGAGGCATGTTTTGAGTTAGGTCATGAAGGCCAGGATTTAACCTAGACTGAGAGAATAATCATGTAATATGACAGCTGGAAAAGGCCTCAGAAATTAACTACTCTAATGCTTTCACTTTATTTTATTTTTTAACAATTCTTTTACCCTCACAACAACCCTGGGAGTTAAATGTCATTATTAATCTCACTTTATAGATGAGAAAACTGAAGCAAATAGAGAATAAGTGACTTTCCCAGGGTCACATAGCTAGTGAGAATCTGAGGCAGGATTTAAACTCGGGTCTTCCTGACTCCAAATCCAACATTCCATCCACCAAGCCACCTAAGTGGTACATTTTACATTAAGGAAAACTGAAGCCTAAAGAAAGTATATGAGTTTACAAACATCATGCAGGGCACAGTTGTTACTAGAACTCAGAATCGTTATTTTTTCCATTATATTACACTGGGTATTCTAGGCTAGGGGTGGAGAATTGGGCAATACAAGCCATGACACAGAAATAAGAATAAGCAATATGGTGTAAGGGTAGCAAAGGAATTGGTCAAACTTAGGATCATAGCTTTAGAGATGGAAAGGACCTCACAGGTCATCAAGTTCTACCTTCTGACTTTATTAAGAAAGGCTAAGTAATTCACTCAAGATCATACTAGTAGTTAAGTGTCAGAAGTGGAATTTGAACAATGATTATGTAGCTCAAGAGCCAGTACTCTTCACTGTACCTCGCTGCTTAAGCAAAATTTTAGAGTAAAGACATATATGGCTGTAAAAATTTAGCAGATGGAGAATAAAGGGGAGTTGATAGTTGAGTTTCTCACGGAAGCTTCTCATTTTAGTCATTATTATGTTGGTTTCCTAAGTGACATCTGAATCATCTTTCTGGTATTTATCAACTCAAACTCATCTTTCCCTAGTATTGCTGGGCACATAGTAGGTAATTGTAAATGTCTGTTGAGTAGAATTGATTTTACTACTTCATCTATAAATACGAGAGGGGATAAAAGTATCACCTGAACAATTACAGGTTGCTTTGTGCTAATAATGTTCAGGAGACAAAACAGATCCTCTCATTTATAGACATCAGGACAAGCTCATTGGACGGGGGAGGAAAGAACCACTTATTGACTTGGCAACAAAAGACAGCTAATGCAAAAGAAAATTACAACTCTGGAGTGTGATTTTTCCAGTCCTTTGGCTGACTAATAATGGAAGATGTCAAAGGAGTGTCTTTACACTTTTAGTATCTGGAGGACACTTGAAATGTCAGAGTAGAAACAGACCAAGGAAAGGTTAGAGGTTGCTTAGGAAAAATATGGAAGAAATCTCAGAGGTTCCTCAATCCCACAGGATTTCAGTGATAGATGGATGCATGGATAGAACTTGATTTTTTAAAACAACACTCAACAAGAGAAGACTGGTTCTCTGTTGATCTAGAAAACTTATTAAGTGTAAGTAAGATCTACTAGATTTTGAGACATTAAAAACACTAAAGACCCATATTTTTTTTTCCAAAGTGATGATTTCTACATGTTCATGGGGAAAATAAGGAGTTAGAGGAAGAGAATTTATAATTCAGAGGGAAAATATCCCATCAGTGGTGTTCTGGAACCAGCTCTTGAACACTCAATTATTAAATTTCTGTTTATGAGCATTGGCACCTTGGAAATCAGCAAATACTACAAAATCAGGGTTTGGTTTTGTTGATTGTCTAGACTTTAAAAAGTCATGGAGAAAATGTTAACAGATACTCAAGAATTCCCTTTGAAAAGTCAGCATTACTGACATGTTATTTGTGTAATTCTGATGTATTTCTGAAATTCTTTTCATTTTCTTCTCTGTTCTAATTTCACCTCGTTCATTTTTTAAAATTTTGGCAATCAAATTTTTCTCTATTTTTTTCTTGATCAAGTGGGTTAATGTTTATTGGTTTTGTCAGGCTTGAAAAAAAAATAGCCCTTAGTGGCAACTAGAGATTATTTTCAAGTTTCTCCATTTCTCCTCTAACTCTAAGAATTCCTTCTCTTTTACTGGTTTTAGGGATTTGGACATATTTATAGCCTTTTAAATTGCATTTCATTGTTGTCAAGTCATTTTAGTCATACCCAATTCATTGTGACCACATATTGGGGTTTTCATAGCAAGAATACTGGAGTGGTTTGCCATTTCCTTCTCCAACTCATTTGACAGATGAGGAACTGAGGCAACCAGGGTTAAGTGACTTGCCCAGAGTCATACAGCTAGTATGTGTCTGAGACCAGATTTCAACTCAGATAGATGAGTCTACCTTTTGATTGCATACTTAGCCCATTAATACTCTATGTTTTTATTTTGTTAATATTAGCTCTCAAAAATATAGGTTTTCTTCTGAGCACTGCTTTAGCTGTGTCCCATTAATTTTGGTAAATTGTTTCACTGTTATTCTAATCATTAGCATAATTACTTATTTTTCTTCTAAGATTCATTCATTAACCCAGTCATTATTCAGGTTGTCACTACTTAGTCTATATTTAGTCTGTATTTATGATCTTTTGCTCATATTTCATTTATTAATTACTAATTATATGGCAAACTTCCCTATTACTGTCAAAGACAATCTATTCTTTCAGTTACCCAAGTCTGAAACTTCAGCATTATCCATGACTCCTGACTCATTCTCACCCCACGTATCCAATCATTTGCCATATTGTATTGGTATGGTTTCCCATATGTCCCTTCTCACCTGTACTTTTTCAATAGCCTCCTAATCAATCCTGTTGCCTCAGATCTCTCCATTCTCCAATTCATCATCCACATAGCTTTCATTGGTTTTCTTAATGTGTAGGTCTTCCAATGTCACCCCCCAACACTCAATAAACTTCAGTGTTTCCCTATTTCCTTTAAGAGCAAATATAAACTCCTCTGTTTATCTTTAAAACCCTTCACAACCTAGCCATATCCTACCTTTCCAATGTAATTATACATTATTCCCATTCCTGCACTCTGGCCTTTTTGCTGTATGTCACACATGACAGGATTAGAAGCCAAAGCAAGCTCTAGTACTCTGGGCTTGAAGCCAGAAGGATCTTAGCCTTAGACTGTCAGAACAGAAGTTGGGTAGTGGGAAAGATGGTGAGGGGAAAGAAAAGACAATGCCTATAGGTCACTGCATAGGGAGACAGAACTCAGCTGTATATTAATCAGAGCAACAGTATCTACAGTCTGGGTCACAACCCATTCAATGCCTAAGCACAAACTAGGAGGCCTTACAGGAGACCAGTACAATTCAATAATATCCAACTAGGTCCAGCTAAGGCCAGAAGAAGGACTATTCAAAAGAGAGAAAGACCAAGGCTAGCACTTGGACTAGACCACTGAAAGGCTTATACCGAGGCCATAAATTGAAGCAGAGTAAGACCTAGTATTAGACCGCTCATCTAGAAGAACAACAGTATCTGAAGCCAGACTACAAAAGGGACAGAATCTAATGGGATCTGCCCAACCAATCCAAAATCAGTAGAGAGAAAAAAAGTCCATGCCTGGCTCATAGTTCCAACCCAGGAACTGAGGCCTAAAATAGAAATTAACAAAATAAAATACTAGACCCAATGAAGAAATGTTACAGGTTCTGAGAACCCCAAGAAGTAAACACAGAAGAGAATTCAAACATTAAGGAGAATCAGAGCTTCAAAGAAACCAGTGGCTTGGTTACAAGAACACTAAGAGTGATTGGAAGAAATGAAACAAGAGATTACGTGTATATATTCACAAGTATACATACACAGAGCCACATATATATGTGTGTGTATATGTGCACATACATATACACACATACACATATATACAACATATCCATATATACACATATATGTACATATTAATCCATAAAAACATATTTGTCATATATTTTATATATGCTATAAATTATATGTATGTGTATATATATGTGTGTGTTTGTGTGAGCTCTGGAATAAATAAATGAATTAATTCATAATAATGAATAAGCAAAATTTATAATAAATGATAAAATATATACATTTTATAAAATATATAAAATTATAAGATAATAAATTAATTATTTGTCAGACACTTAGCATGTACCAAGGCTGTTCTAGGCATTTGAAATATAAATATAATAGCAAGATAGTTCTGTCCTCAAGGAACTTAAATTCAAATGGAGGAAAATCACATATAGACCAGCAGGAGCCAGAATAAGTCCCAGAATCTATTTGCTAGAGCATTTCCCTTTTAGGTTATCTTTCAAGTAGTCAGTATATATCTTGCATGTACCTGTTTATTTATATTCTGTTGCCTTGTCATCTCCTTAATGGAAGGAGCCTTTT
Organism: Pseudocheirus occidentalis; assembly: GCA_028646575.1. Lineage (NCBI taxonomy): Eukaryota > Metazoa > Chordata > Mammalia > Diprotodontia > Pseudocheiridae > Pseudocheirus > Pseudocheirus occidentalis. Next base: position 170,709,186 of record CM053593.1, on the reverse strand, counting down.
TTTTTTTTTATTCCCAGCACTTAGCATGGTGGCTGGCTAACTAAGAGCTTAAGAAGTGTTTTTTGAAGGATTAATTGATTGATTAAAAAGCAATGTAAGTTGTCAACAACCATATAAAAATTGGTCTAGTTTGCTAATAAGGAGAGAAGTGCTCATTAAATAATTCTGAAGCTTTATCTCATGTCCAAACAATTGGCAAAGATGACAGAAATTAGGAAAATGACAATTGTTGGATGATTGTGGGAGGACGGGAATGCTAGTAGACTATTGATGGAGCTGTGAATTGATCCAATCAGTCTGAAAAGCAACTTGGAGTTGCACCCTAAAAGTCATCAAACTGTGCATAGACTTTGATCTAACAGTGTCAATATTAAACATATACAGATGAAAACAAAGAAAGATTAAAAACTCACGCACAAAAGTTTCTATAGTAACATATTCTGCTGTGACAAAAAACAGAAAACAGCAAGTGATCATCAATTAAGGAACAGCTGAACAAAATTGTGGGACATGACTGCAAAGGAATATTATTATATTATAAGAAATGGTGAAATGAATGATTCAGGAAACCTGGGAAGACTTATGTGAATTGATGCAGAGTAGAGTAAATAGATCCAGGAGAACAATGTGCAAAACACAGTACAACACATTATAAACGAAAATAATTGGAAAGCGTTAAGAACTATTATCAAGGCATTGACTAACTACAAGTCCAACAAGGGGAAGATGAATTGTGTTTCCCTCTTTTTGGCAAAAATTTGATAGACTAAAAATGAAGAACGAAACGTTTTCAGACACAGTCAATATATTTATTTTTATTTACTTGCTGCATGGGAGGGCTTTTATTTACATTTATTTCTTAGTGGGCAAAAGAGAAGTAGATATTGGCATCACTAAAAGAAAAAAAGAAAGGATATCAACAAATTATTTTTAAAATGAACAAAGAAGAGTAGAAGGAAATTCAAAAGGGGGCATAGAAAACAGGGCAATAGTCAAACCATCGTGTTAAATTCAATATATACTTTAAAAAAAATAGAGATTCACCATTTCATATAGACCCCTCCTTTTTTGTTCACTGTATTTGGAAATATATATGCTGGTTGATGTTCGTCATGTTCATAATAAAAAATTTTAAATGAATAAAACCTAAGTATATAAACTCATATCCGTAACGTATACAAATTAACAAAAGGTAATTCTGGAAAGGACTGTACTAACAGCTAGGAAGATGTAGAGTTAAAATAGATCTCAGATGTCATTATGTCCAATATTCTGAAACTAGACTTAGATAGGTTAAGTGATTTCCCCAAGGCCACACACGTACTAAGTTGTCAGAGATGGAATTTGAACTAAGGACACATAACCTAAGTGCTAGTATAATTTCTTCTATATCATGGTCCCTCAGAAAAGATTTCATGTAGAAGGTAGTCCTTGGGGTGAGTCTTGAAGAAATGGGGGATCCCAAGAAGCAAAGGTGAGGAGGGTGTCCATTCTATACATGAAGGAACATCCAGGGCAAAGGAACTAAAAAGGAGAGGAAGTATTATGTGTATAGAATGGCAGATAGGACAGTTTGCAAATTAAGAGAGGCAGAATGATGTGTCTGGAAAGAGTGGGAAGGTGGGAAGGAAGCAAAATATGAAGATACTTATATGTCAAACCAAGGAGTTTACATTTGATCCTGGAAGCAATAGGAAGTGAATTGATTATAGGAATGACATACTCAGACCTATCATTTAGGAACATACTCTTATTGGCAGTATGCAAAATGGATTAGAATGGAGGGATGTTTATTGAAGGATTCATTAAAATATTAACTGTAATATACTTCAATATTTTAAACGAGAAGTAAATGAGGCCCTACACTAGTTTGATGAATATTTAAGAGGAAAGGAGGGGACACAATGTGAAATATGTTGTGGAGATAGATTACATTATAAGCTTCTTTAGGACAGAGACTATCTTTTGCCTTTTTTAAAATCTCTAGCATTTAGCACAGTACATAGCTGAAGCTTAATAAATCTTTATAATTGATTGATTGAAGATTTGGCAAATGATTAAATAAGGGGGTTGTGGATGACAGCATGACTGTGAACCTGGTGCCTAGAAGAATGAAAGTAATTCCAAAGAGGAATAGGTTTTTTTGGGAGGAAATATGAGTTCTGTTTTGAACCTGTTGAGTTTGAGATATCTACAGAACATTAGATAGAAATATATATGTGTATGTGCACACATACACTCACACACACGTATACATATATATATATATATATACATATATATCACCCTATACATATTTATCAGTTCTTTCTCTAGATGCAGATAGCATCTTCCTTCATAGGTCTTTTGGAGTTAATTTGGGTATACAGTAATAGTAATATTGTTTTAAGAACAACTTTGACCAACATTCTCTTAAAGGGCAAATCTAATGACTTTCTTCTCTTCTGCAGCCTCTTGGACCTCTCTGCAGTTAGCTTCTTCTCTCTGATACTACAATGAGACTGCTAGATGGTGTTATAGATAGTGCTGTGCCTGGAATCGGGAAGATGTGAGTTCAGATCCAGCCTTATTTGCTTCTTCTTTCACAACATGATTAATAAGGAAATATATTTTGCATGATTACACATATGTAACCTATAAAATTGCTTACCATTTTAAGGAGAAAAATTTTGAATTCAGAAATTTTTATGTGTCTAAGGATAATCATCTCCAGGGCAGGTTGAAGGGGAGGTGAGAAAAAAAGGAGGGAGGAATAAAGTTACATGATAATGCTAATATATATTTAAATATATTAAATATAGTTATTATTTAATATATAAGCATATATTTAATATATTTTAAATATAATATATATTTAAATGGAAGAGCAAATTGTGCAATAATAGATTTGAAGTTTTATGTACAATAATATTTTTCTATTCTACTATGTTATAGAAATGTTTGTTTTATTTCTTAAGTTCAGAATAAAATATTAAAAAAAGTTGTCCATCATCTTAATTAATCAACAAGTATGTATTAAACATTTACTACATGCCAAGCAGTATAAGCCCTACAGAAATGAAGATAAAAGTAAACCAATGAGCTTACATTCTAACAGGAGAGTCAGTGTGTACTTATATAATCATATATAGAATATAAACAAAATTAATACAAGGTACTTTGTGGAGAGAAGGCACCAGCATTGGTAATGAGGAGGACAGGGGGAGGGGGTGAAGGGAGTGATCAGGATTCATGGAGAGGGTAACACTTGATCTGTGTCTTGAAGAAATCTAGAGATTGCAAGAGGAAGAAGTAAAGAAGGAGAACATGATGTAGGCAAGGAAGACAGCAAGTTTGCAAAGGCATGGAAATACTAAATAGGTCATTATATCTGGATTATAGAGTGTTTGGATGAGAAACAAGTATAAGTAGACTAGGAAGGTAAGAAAAGGCTAGACTGTAAAGAGCTTTAAATTCTAAACAGAGTTGTTTATATTTGATCCAGCCAAGAGGTGACAGAGATAAGGAGTCACTGAAGTTTACTGACTTGAGGTTCAGGTCTTGACATGGTCAGACTTATCCTTTAGGAAAATCAGTTCTGTGGCCATGTGGAAGATGGACAGGATTGGGGAGAGACTTGGAGAAGGCAGACCAAATAATAAGTTATGGAAAGATCCAGTTGAGAGGTGATGGCCTAAATGAAGGTGGTAGATGTGTGAGTGGAGGAAAGGCGACATATGTGACAAATGTTGTGAGGGTAGAAACAGCAAGAACTTGTAACTATTTGGACACATGGAGAAAGGAATAGAAGGTGAAACCAAGATTGTAAATAATAAGAACAATGATGCCTTTGATAGCAATACAAAATTTTAGAAAAAGGAATGGGTTGAGTAGGGGGAAGGTTCAAAGATAATAAGTTCCATTTTAGATGAGTGTAAGAAGCAGCCAGGAGTTACAATGGATGATGTTGGACTTTATGTGAGAAAGACGAGTTAGAATCTTGTCTTACTAGTTCTCTTTCTGCCTCAGTTTTCTCAACCAAAATGGGGCACACCTACTTCGCAAGGTTGTTATAAGGATAAAATGAGATATATGTAAAGCACTTTGAAAATCTTTGAACTCTGTATGAATGTGAGCTATTACTATTATTATTCAATTCACATAGAATATTCAGTTGAAAAATGTACAATAGACAGTGATACAGTTTTAGAGTTCAAGAGAAAGTCTAAGAAAAGAAATATAGATCTGGGATTCATTTGCATTGAGATGACAATTGGACCTTTGGGAGTTGCTAAAATTGCCAAGTCACCAAGTGAGAAAGTATAAAGAATGAATTGGCAAAGATGACAAAAGATGAGAACATTCAATGTTGGCAAAGTTGTGGAAAGCTAGGCCTATTGATACACTATTAGTAGAGTTGTGAATTCAGTAAACTGCTCTGAAAAGGAGTGTGGAATTGTGACAAGAACATGACTGAAATTCCTATACCTTTCGACCCAAAGATTTTACTACTAGGCCTATACTTCTATGATGTCAAACAGAAATAGATGTCCCAAATATTCCAAAATATGTGTAGCAATGCTTTGTGGTAGCCAAGAACTACCATCAAAGTAAACAGTCATCATCTCAAGTCACTTAACTTTTGTTTGACCCAGTTTCCTCATCTGTAAATTAGGAATAAAAATAGCATCTATCTCCTGGAATGGTTGTGAGGATCAAATGAGATGGTAATTGTGAAGTGTTTCACACAGTGCCTTCCACATAGTATGTGCTATATAAATGTAAGCTATCATCATCATCATCTTTATGGTCTGAACAAATTGTGGTACATGAATATGATGGAATGTTACTACCTAATAAGAAATTATAAATATGAAGAATATAGAAAAGTAAAACATTCAGAGCTCAGAAAAAATATACATTACTACCAGAATACAAATGGCAATAACAACAATTACAACTATTTTACTATTGGTGTTTAGTCATTTTTTAGTCAAAACTCTTTGTGACTCCTTTTGGAGTAGTCTGGGTAAAGATACTGGAGTGGTTTGCTGTTTCCTTCTTCAGTTCATTTAACAGATGAGGAAATGGAGACAAATAGGGTTAAGTGACTTGCCCAAGGTCATACAGCTAGTAAGCATCTGAGGTCAGATTTGAACTCAGAAAGATGAATCTCCCTGCCTCCAGGCCTAGCACCTTATCTACTGTGCAACCTAGATACCCCCAAAAATCCATAAATGAAACTAAATGTTTTGAAATTATTATGAACAAGCTTGAGACTGTTCTTATCCACGGGCCTCAGTTCATGCTAGTGGCAGTCATCCTCAGGGGACATTGCCACAATGTTAATTCTAAAAATTAGCTTCTCATACTTGCCAGGCGTGCAGGAGCCAAGCAGAATAGCCAACCAGTAGGCCATGGGAGAGGTAGGGAGCCTAGGTTAGGAACATTCAGAGCAACAAAGTGTCTACTTACTATGGCAGCTGCGACCCCTTGGGAGACTTCCAAGATCTTTCTTAAGATTCTTACTTTAAATTGCCACCATCAGTCTCAGCTCTATAACAGAGTGGGTTGTAGAAGCAGACAGAAGTAGCACAAGAAACATAAGGAGGGATGAATTGGTAAATTACTTTGTAGCAGATTCTTTTACATTTCCCCTTCTGTATTCTGTGTCTGGGGGCTCTTGTAATATTCAGTGTGGTAAGAGAGAGTTTTCCCCTCCTCAGGGTTTCCTCTTATTCCATTCTTTTACCAGGATTCCCTTTGTATTTGTTTTATTGAACTGGTTGTTTAGAGTTCCAGTCCCACTTTTTTCAAAAAGGACCAGATGCTAGTCCTTTTTCAGTAATTTATGAATACAAAAGAAGGCAAAGACAGTAACTCTGAGATTAAGGTTAAATCTCCAAGAATCAGAAATTCATAAGGACTACAATTCTATTGAGTTAAAAAAAAAAACACTTTCCAGGAAGGAGGAGGAGGAAGAGGAGGAGAAGAAGAACGAGAAGGAGAAGGAGAAGGAGGAAGAGGAGAAGGAGAAGGAGGAGAAGGAGGAGGAGAAGAGAAAGGAAAGAAAGAAAGAAAGAAAGAAAGAAAGAAAGAAAGAAAGAAAGAAAGAAAGAAAGAAAGAAAGAAAGAAAGAAAGAAAGGAAGGAAGAAAGAAAATACTTGTAAATAGCACAAGAATGATCATGCACACTTCACAGGTGAAAAAGGAATTCAAATGACTTACCTATGGTCATACAAATAATAAGTGTTAAAGCCGTCCTGTATAATCACACATCCACAGCCTGTATTGAATTGAGCGTCCTTCCAGTTGGGGTTGGGGACAAGGGAGGAATCGACAGAATCTAGAATTTAAAGTTCTGCAATACCTGCAACTAGGAATTAAGATATACAGGGGCTGGGATAGGGAAACCCTCCCTGCCCTACCAGAAAATAAGAGAGCAGAGCAGGGGAGGGGCTTTACAGTGGGATTGCTGTTTTAGGGGTGGGGCAGGGGCAAGATGGGGAGAAAATTTGTAATTCAAAAATGTAATGAAAATGAATAATGTAAACAAGAAAACAAATAAAAATAAAGTAAAAAAAAAAGTGTTAAAGCCAAAATTCAAATCCAGTTCTTCAAATACTAGACCCCAGTGCTACATTATGTTACAGTATGCTGCTTTGACTGATGAGTCAAGACCTATAGCACTATGGGTCAAATACTAGTCTCTTGAAAATATTCAAAGTCACTCTTTCATTGTCCCCACTTGCTATCACCCTTTTTCCAAATACATCCAGTCACAGTTTAAATAAGCTGCTGGAATGAATGCACACACCATTTGTTGTTTGTGGGAATAATGAATATTGAATGTGTTGGGACCAAGTAAAAGAAAATTCATCACTCTACCTACTCAAAGAATAGAAGACTGGGAATGATGTGAAGGGTGAAGTCAGAACAATAGGGAAAGCAATTCACTTGAACCAAATACAAAATGGGTGTTATAAATGCGATACCACTCAAAGCCCTCTTTTTATTTAACCTTTTCTGTATTCCCATCTATGAGCAACTAAGTGATCCAGTAGAGAGAGCATGGGGCCTAGAGTCAGGAAGACCTGAGTTCAAATTTGGCCTCAGACATTTACTAGGAGGAGAAGGAGGAGGAGGAGGAGGAGGAGGACCCTGGGCAAGCCACTTAACCCTATTTGCCTTAGTTTCCTCATCTGTAAAATGAGCTAGAGAAAGAAATGACAAACTACTTCAGGATCTTTGCCCAGAAAACCCTAACTGGTGTCATTAAGAGTCAGATGCAACTGAAACAACTGAATTGTCATCTATAAAATTGGGCTAATTATCCCTATATTACCGTCCTCATAGAGTTGGTGTGAGGGAAGCTCTTTTGTAAACTCTGAAAGGAAGAAAGATAAGGGGAGCGGGGGACACTGATTTCTTTTGCTTAAGGAACTCCAAAGCAAACAAAGCTCCCTCTGCCAATGTACCTTCTTTGTAACTTACAGCTTTTAAGAATTCCCTAGAGCACTTACAAATTAAAGGACGTGTCCAAAGACATAACCAGCCTGGTGTTTGTCAGAGGAGGAATTTGAACCCAGGTTTTTGCAGCTTTAGGACCTCTTCTCTAATCACTATACCAAGCCATGTTTTTGTAAAGTGCAACAGTGAACAAGTATCATTCTATGTCCAAGCTTTTCATGCAATTCTGGGATAAAGAATTTCAGAGCACTCTTAAATGCCTTTCCACCTTTAGCTCTACTTAGAGAAGGAAAATAGGAACACGAAAATTGCTTTTATACTGGGATCTTCTGGCATTCCTTTCCTATTAGTGATAGCAGATTGGTCACCCAAGGCAAACACTGATGAAGCAGTTGATCAGGTTCCCCAATCATATTTGCAAACAAGCTTTCATTTCCTGCTTATCAAGGCTCAGTAGAGGTATTTTGTCCCTTTAAATCATTGTCTTAGGCCAGTGATGCAAACCACTGAACAGTGCTTGCCATAGCCAGAGCCTGGATGCTCAATGCCATTGAACTCAAGGGATGGATAATTAGTATTGAAAGGTGTGATTGCAGCCCAGCCGACCAGCTAATCAGCCACTGATTTCTCTCCAATGCCCTAGATCATTTAGAAATCTTAACCAAGTAGGAGGCTGGGGGAAATTACCCTGAAAGCAGAGTATTCCTTTTCAAATATAAACACTGGACAATTACCCCAGCAAGTTAGCCCTTCCTTATTCAGCAGGCTGTAGGAGCTCAGAATAGAGGCTGGAGGGACACATAGCTTCTCTCCCCATAAAGCCCAGACTCCTAAGTCTGGCTCCCTGGTCCCATTCCATCATCCATCTCTGTCGTTTTCCAAGACTGTCGTAACCTTGGGTCTACTCAGAAGAACCTCTCTACCCCATGCTTGTTTTGCAAACACTGGCTGCTTCACAGAAACCTGCCTCAACCTGACGCCTCTGGTGTGCTATGTTCCCTCTTGAATGGAGGAGTAAAACATCACAAGAGATGTTATTCTCCTTCCTCACTTTAGACCAAGGTCTTTGCACAGACAACTTAAAATACAATCTTTATCCCTCAACTTCCAGGTCCCCTTCAATCCTTCCCCCCATCTCAAGTTCTCAGGAGTCGATTCTACCAGTAAAGTCAAACTTGACATAAAACTTGGTTAAATATTTAAAGCAACATTCATAGAAAAAACAAATTTCATGGGCAACTGAATAACACACCTCAGACTGGAGGAGAGGATTCTCTTTCATTCTCAGGGGTGGTTTCTCCTTCCCTGACAAGACCCTCACTTAACTAGGTGGATAAGTATAGAAACATACAGTTGCTTATATATCAAAGAATACTTTCTCCATTTGCTTTACCTTGTTTCAAACTCAGAATGGCTGACACAGATGCCTTCAAAATAAACACATGGCAGGCCACAAAATGCCTAATCTGAGCCTCCTACTGAGGGGCCCAGCTATCTGTCCATTCTCATGGAAGAAAGGAACAGCATATAAACAAAGTTGGCATGCAAGACTCAATGTATTATCAACACAGTACATTCACGCTTCTGCTGGTGCCAAGGTAGACACAAAACTCTGCATTATGTAACCAAAGAAATCAGTAAAATCTTCAGAAAAGAGACTTTGTTCCTTAAACTCTTCTCCTACTCGAGGTATGGGGTGAGATGATCTCTACAAATCAGGCTGTGAAAGTTCCCATGTTGTCAGTCCCTGGGGCAGAGGGTTCCAGGGATTTTGAACTACTACTACTACTACTACTACTACTACTACTACTACTACTACTACTCTCCATGATTCAGAAGAGTGCAGGTCACAGGGTGAATGCCCCTTTATCCTCTGGGGGAACCCCACCTAGCTTAGAGTCATAGAGTATTAAAGCTGAAATCCTTTGAGGTCACATGTGGCCATCTAGGTCCTGAAATTCGACCCTTTGACTGAATCCAAACTTCACATTGTTCTGTGAAGTTTGGATTCAGTCAAAGGGCCAAACTTGAAGACCTAGAAAATTTGTTTAGATTCAGTCAAAGGGCTGTACTTGAAGACCTAGAGGGCCACATATAGCCTCAAGGCTGCAAATTCCCCATCTCTGAATTAGTTTCTCATCTATGACCAGCCAACTAAGATATTTTCAAGATATTACCTTAAAACTTTGCACTCACCTGTAGCATTTGCATGAAATGCCCTAAAAGACTCCTTTTTCTATTTTGCAATCATTACAAAATCCCCATCACATGACATTTATAGCAAGTAATCATACCTCAGTCTCCAGTTTGCTCCTAGACTCTGCACTCATTCCATGTACCACACCTAGTCTCTCCAACTTCCCTTAAGTTAGCATTAATAATAATAATAATTCATACTAGTCACTAATAATAATAAATATCAGACATTATGAGTATGCTTAAAAATAACGCCTAACATTTATATAGTGCCATAAGGTTTCCACAGGGCTCATTTGATTTTCACAACAACCCTGCAAGTAGGTGCTATTATCTTTATTTTGCAGTTAAGGAAAATGAGGCAGACAGAGGATGTGACTATCCAGGATCACACAGCTAGGTAAGCATCTGAGGTAGAATTTGAACACAGGTCTTCCTGACTCCTGATCCAGCATACTGGTCCACTGTACCACTTACCAGTCAATTGGCTCCAAAACATCAGGTCCAGTTATTGGGGGGGGGGTGGAAACAAGATGCTATTGCATGCCATTTTTTCATTTGTCATTCTACTTTACACTATGTTTTAGTATGTTAATGAATGAGACCATCACTATTACTCAGCAGCCCTAGCACTACATGAATGGGAGGATTCCCCCATTCACTGAAGACCTGTCCATTTTGCAGGGGAGAAAGGGGTAATTTCCATAATTTTTGCTTTTGGGGTCCCAGTACAGCAACTCGCTGAATGAATGGTATAATTGGGGGGGGGAACAGGAATCTCAAATTGATAACTATTATACTGTCATTCTCAGGTTCTTTTATGTCACATCAAGCCAAAATCATTATGGGTCTCAATCAAACACTATTATTGAGGGGCAGCTAGGTGGTGCAGTGAATAGAGCACCAGCCCTGGAGTCAGGAGTACCTGAGTTCAAATCCGACCACAGACACTTAACACAAAAAAACTAGCCGTGTGACTTTGGGCAAGTCACTTAACCCCAACTGCCCTCCAAAAAGCAAAAACAAAAAAACAAAAAAAAACCCCACTATTATTGGCTAAATAATTTTTTAAATGATAGAAATGTATCAGAGCTAAATTCTTTCATATGGTCTATTGCAAACATAATCATTAATTAAAAGTGTGGAAATAGTCTCTACTCAGGCCATTTGCTGTCTGTTCACAGAGATATATTCCATAACGACTACCATATCAACACTAAGCAAAGGGTTCTGGGACTGATATCCCAAAGCAGATTAACCCTCTTGTGCTCCCAGTTCAAAGATAAAAATACCAGTGTTTATCCCATGGATTTCAATGCTTCCATGCCTTCTGAAGATAGTGATGTACTATACGTTCTTCCTCCTTCTCCTCAGAAAGTTTCTGGGTGCACTCTGACCAGACTTATCAAAGGATACGTGTCACTACATTTCCAAAATTGCCTTGAGGAGAGGTTTTGTGTGTATGTGTATGTGTGTGTATGTGTTTCTTCATTGACCACTGGGCTTTCCTTTTACTGTTTCTTATGAGGGAAGATTGAAGCTCAAGGAGATGAGTTGATTTGTTCAAAGCAAATCAATCACGAAGGAGAAAAGGTTTTTTTGAGTCCAAGTTTCCTGAAGAAAAAGAAAAAAAACAACTTTCTATTGGTCAAAGCTGCCTGAATATGGAATGGACTGCCCCTAGATGTCAGATTCCCTTTCACTGGAAATCTTCCCATGGAGTTACTACCACTGATTTATGCCAGCATTGGAGAAGGGACTTCTGTGCAAGTATAGATTAGACAAGATAACCTCCACAAGGTTCCTTCCAGCTCAGTGGCTTAACATTTCTCCGAATCACTAAATCAGTCATTCCAAGTAACACAAGCACACAGACTCAAGACCTGAAATAAATGCAGATGGAAACAAGTAAGATATTAGTAAATGCTAGAAGTCTAGTCAATGACTTGGTACTAACCCTCCCATCATTATGTAGTTGCATAAATACCAATACTTGGCAAGGAGAGAGGGGACTGAATGAATTTTTCACCCAGGATGTTGAGGAAAAAGGGGTAGGCTCTGAGTAGGGTTTAACTGATAGCGTCAGAGACATTGAGATATAGGATAGGTGGTGTTAGTATTGGGACAGATCCAAAGATGTGATAAATGTAGTGAGAAAAAAGAGAATCATGGATTGGTCCAACTAATAAATTCACTTAAAAGTGTTAATAACATTAAATATAAGGTCCAATACATTTTTGGGGTTTGCTGACATGTTCTTTTTTCTTTTTGCTTAATTTTTTTTTGTTTTATGGGAATGGAAAAGGGAGTTATAGGAGGAAATTTGAGTGATGTAAAAACAAAAGATATCAATAAAATATTTATTTTAAAACAAAAACATATAAACTCCATGATCTAGCATTATACTGTGGCACAAGATGAAGAAGAAGGAGAAGGAAAGTAAAAGAGGAAGACAAGAAAGAAAGGATAAAATATATCAATGAGGAATATTGGATATTTGCTATAGAAAAGATTATTCTTCCAAGGTGTCTGGTCGTACTGATCTTTTCCTTAAACTGAGAATATTCACTGCCAGCAGACGTATGACTCTCCATCATTGAGAATCAAGGTGGGCTAGCAAAGCTACTTTATAGGTTGACCCATTTTTTGGAATATATCCTGAAGCCTGTGCAAAGCCAAGGTTTCTCCACCCTGGGCCAGGTTCCTTTACCCCACCCTGGGGGTCTGCTGCCAGTATTTGCTGGCTGTCTTTCCAATGTCAGGCTTTCTTGTGAAATGCCCTATACTTCCTGTTCTTTGCCATTCCCCAGACCTGAACATGCAACCTCTCCCTGGGTACCCGCCTTTGTGGTCTTATGAAAGGGAGCCAAGGTGCGATTAAAGACCCAGGAGTTCCTATCCAAGCACAGGACATTAGTGACTAAAATAAACACAGAATCCCCCCCCACCAATTCTGCGAATTCTCTCTCTTTCTCTCTCTTATACACACACACACACACACACACACACACACACACACACACACTCCCAGTGTGGCTACTGCTACCTAACCCTGAATGAGCACCCACATTCTTATTTTGTTTGTATTGCTGCCTTCTGGCTGGAAGACCTTAGAGATGTTCAGAGACTTTGGGCTCGAAGAAACCCTCATTTCCATAGACCTGTTTACCCACCTCCCACCTGGCCTCTGGAGAAACAGCCAACATTCCTTCAGTCCCACAGGGAAAGGGTGTGGCTGAGGATTGCTCAAAGGAGCCTCCAAGCCAGCATCTTATGCCCCCAAACAATGGTGTTTTATTTGTGTTGGACTTGACAGGTTTCACTGTGCTTTTAATTCAGTTAGTAGAAAGAATCCCTCTTTCCTCTAAAGCTTCCCTAACCCCTTTCTTCAGGCTTCCTTACTCTGTCCTTCCAAGAGTATTTCATCCCCCTGTCTTGAAAAGATGATCCCCTGTGATGGATAGCTTCAGTGACGGCAATGGGCGTGAGAAATGCCACTGGTTTCTCCTGTCCTTTCACACATGTGGGAATCATCTCTTGGGAGGTTACATCCCATCTTGGAGCCATCTGTTGATTTTGGATAGCAATCCCAGGATGCTAGGTTAGGTGTTAGTCAGACTGACCTTTCCTGTTTTCTGAGTCAGCAATCACTATTAAGTCATGGTACTGAGGTTTGAAAATGAAAATCAATGTGTGAGGTTAGTTAGGGAGACTGTGAGTTGGGACCCGGGAAATAGGAAGAACAGTAGAAAAGCCTACTCTCTTCAACCCCCAACACGGCTTGAACATTTTCTTCTTCATCTTCTTGGAAAAGCATCATGGGACAGATACGGTAACAGATATGAAGTCAGAAAGAACTGGAATACATTACATATAATGTCCAATATATTGATTGATTTTGCTGACATGGTCTTTTTTCTTTTTTCTTTAATTTTTTAAAATTTTGTTTTATGAGACAGGGAAAGGGTGAGAAATGTGAGAAAATTTAAATGATGTAAAAACAAAAAATATCAATAAAATGTATTTTTGCTGGGGTTTTTTGCTTTTTTTAATGGGGGAAGGCAAGGCAATTGGGGTTAAGTGACTTGCCCAAGGTCACACAGCTAATTTTGTGCTAAGTGTCTGAGACAGGATTTTAACTCAGGTCCTCCTGACTCCTGGGCCGGTGCTCTATTCACTGCACCACCTAGCTGCCCCAATAAAATGTATTTTTTCAAAAACAGAAACATAAAAAGCCTATGATTTTGCATTATACCATAGCACAAGATAAAGAAGAAGGAAAGGAAAAGCGGGAAGAAAGAAGGAAGGGATGGAATATATCAGTGAAGAATATTGGGGACTGGTTATTTGAAAGGATTATTTTTCCAAGTGCCTCCTTCAGATCCTGCCTCTTATACATATTAGCATGATAACTATGGACAAATCACTTAATGTCACCAAGTCTTGGTTTCTCCATCTGTATAAGTGTTTTGGATTTGGGATCAGAAGACCTGGGTTTAAATCTAATTTCTTTCACTTACTACCTGTGTGATGTTGGGGATGTCACTCAACTGCTGTAAACCTCAGTTTCCCCATCTGTAAAACGAGGAATTTGGACTAGATGACTTATAAAGTCCCTTCCAGCTCTAAATTTATGATCCCATGATCCTAAAATGGGAATAATCATATCTGTATTACTGTCTTATGATTAAATATGAATATATATAAAGAATTTTGCAAACCTTAAAGCACAAGTCTAAGATTATTACTATTCATCAAAAAGAATTTCTTAAATGCTGGTTTGGGTAAGGCTTGGCACAAGGTTCTTTAGAAAGGGAATTACACAGATGAAGTCCCAGCCTACACACAATCCCACAGGGGAGGGCTGGGGCGATGGGGAGAGTAATTTAAGACTGAAGGTGGCTTCCAGGGGAATGTAAAACAACCAAACTTTGTGGCATTCGCTGATGGTATTGTTTCGTTTTCATTGAACTCCCACAAAGTGCTAGACTGTAAGGTGTATTTTAAGGAGCATCTTGTCTACCACCAGGCCGGAACAATTGTGTTCCACCAACCCCACCTCCGACTGCTCTGTCAAGTAAACAAATTGAATATATTAACAATGCTAATAATCCCAGGTGTTGTGTTTTCTTATTAATATAGCTCCTGCCTCTGAGGTCAAAATGTTTAGGAGCCCCAATCTAATGAATCCTAAACAGATCCAAAAATGAGAGCAGTGCTGTTTCTTTTTTGCTCTGTTTTATGAATGAGAAAGCTGAGATCCCCAATACTGAAGTGATTTAGCAAATGATGAGATTAACAGTGGGTTTAAATTGCTGGTCTTACTGCTATTACAAGTAGTGATCTTCCCGCTATACCATGTGCCCAGAAAGTGTTTGGGAGTAAAAAGAAAAAAAATGCTTTTAATCTCTGCAAAAGTAACATGATATAGTAGGCCAGACCTGACATTGGCCAGCTAGGTCACTCAGATTCCAAATCAAAAGGAAATGAGACTCATGGAATTTAGTAATCAACAAAAGGAGGTTCATTTAGCCATAGCAAGGAAAGGATAATGCTTAAGGATACATCATTGATTCAGATTGATTCACCTGGTTACAGTTCACCTACCCTCTCCTTCCCCCCAACTTGCTTCCATATAAAAATATGTCTGGTCAGCAGATCAAGATGTGAGGACTCCTGCAAGCCGTGAAATATCAGCTAGATCCAAAGGGCCCTGATTACATGTAGGTGAGCCTCTTTCGTGTCACTAAGTGACTAGGAAATTGAGTCAATCATGTTGTAGTTTAAGCCTTGGCCCCACAGGCTAATCAAGTCTTGGGAATAATGTCTTTGTCTTTTAGGGAGAGAACTCATTTATATGGTGGAGGACCTGGTAGATATTGTTCCTATTACACATGGCATTCATGATGTTACAGCCTTTAAAAAATTAACTCCAAGAAAAAGAAGTTATGCTTATTATTCAGTGATTGAAACAGAGTACCTGTTTCTTTTATTCAGCTTAATTCAATAAATGTTGAAATACCTTTTACGTAATTGATATGTACTCCACTATCTATTGTAGAGACAAAGAATATAAGCTCATGGTCAATTTCTGTACTGTTCCCTTGAAAACATATGAATTAAACTGGATGTGAGAATGCGATCCAACAACAAAAAGAATCAATTGAATCCATCAAGCATTTCTATCAAGGGACTATTGTGTGTAACACATTGTGCTAGGTACCAGTGATCCAAAACCAGAAGAAGAAATTACCTCTCTCCTTAATGAACTTAAATTCTACTGGAATAAAATGATAATAATAAATGAGATGATATTTATGCGGAATTTTCAGAGTTACAAAGCATGTCACATTCATGATCTCATTTAAATCTCACCACAATTCTTCGAGGTAGGTATTATGTTGTTCCTCATTTTATAGATTAGAAAAATAGGGCTCCAAGGTGATAAAATGACTTTATCATGGTCACAAGCTAGTGTCAAAGGTGAGATTCAAGCCCAAGTCTCTCTTGACTCCAAGCCAAGTTCAATTCTCTATCCACTACAGTATTTGTGAATCTAGCAATCATATCTAAGTAGCCTTAGAAATAAATACCACAAACTGGCCAGTTATTATAGTCCAAGCCTAATAGGGGTGCTAGGTGGAGCAGTGGGGAAGAGTGCCAGGCCTGGAGTGAGGAAGCCTCATCTTCCTGAATTCAAATCCAGCCTCAGACACTTACTGACTGTATGACACTGGTCAAGTCACTTAGCCCCATTTGCCCCAGTTTTCTTATCTGTAAAGTGAACTGAAGCCATTTCCTGGAGAAGGAAATGGCAAACTACTCCAGTATCTTTGCAAAAAAAAAAATGGTGTCAGAGTCAGACATCACCAAAAGCACCTGGAAAAAGAAGTTCGGCTCAGTTTGGTACATAAGATTCAAAAGGGGAATGAAATGAGATAATCATAGGCAATTTAATAGTTAACAAAGTCAAAGTGTGGAAGGGATATTTAGGAAGGATTAGCTGTTGATTCATTTGAGTGCCACCTCCCATTTCTGTGCTGGCCCTGCTGCTTCGAAGGTCAGAAAACTGAGGGAGAAGCTCTTGACTCCATGTGCAGTTCCTTAAGATACCGGGAAGCTATCTCAGTGGTTTGTCTTATTTCCCTAGTTCACGGAAGTTTCAAGAACAGTTTCAATACTTTTTAAGGAAAAATTAGCCACTCTTGTATGGGATAGAGACTTGGGACATTATTCCTACCACAACCCATCCTTTGATTGAAAGGTCTAAAAAGGTCTTCTGGAGGATTTTCCAGCATTAGAGTGAGTTCATGACTGGTACTCCTCAGTTTTAGGGATTTGAGAAGCATGACAGAGGTAACACTAGATGAGGAAAAGAGAAACGAAAAGAGAAAGGTAAAACATAAGGATAAACAAAAGCCAAACACACAATGTAATAGATCCTTGGAGGAGTGACAGAACATGGTGGAAGAAGACCCATGAACATCAGATTTGATCTCCCCTCTTCAGAAGGACTGAGTCATTTATCTGAATGATTTGGTCTATGTGGCGAGTGATTCTAAATCTTTGCAGTCCGCAGTGGGTTTCCACTGTATTATAAAGTGATGACCACGGACAAGAACAGCACCAGGAACATCAGGATTATGGCAGAGAAGATTACACTTCCTGTAGAACCAGCAATCGTCATCAATGGTCATGGTCATATATAATCAAGTAGATAAAAAGTCATTGCCTTCTTGTATCCAAACCATTCCAGTGTTAAGTTAATACCAAGAATTACCTTGTGCCATGGTCCACTCAGTGTTCCCTGTCCCATAAAGCAGGACTTCCTCCCCTTATGAGGGAGGAGGGTAGCAAGGCAATGCCAACTCTTTACTCCTCCAGAAGCTTCTGATGATGAACTGCTCTCCCTTCTTTTACAGAGGCTGGATAGACAGTTTTACCTCCCTGGTGTACCAGAAAACAAGCCATTTCCCAACACACCACCTCTGAGACCTCTAAGTTCTCCTGGGAAAGAACTGTCCAATGGCCACTACTGCCATGCTCTGCCAACAATAATGTGTAGGGGCCCCATGAATTCCAGATTATAAGCAAAAGACTACACTGGGCCTAATTTTGCCAGTTTTCACCCTGTTGCTCCCATATAGCTCCCTACTTTGTGGCCACTGGGGCCTATATTACTTCCTACTGTCATTACCTGCTACCCTGAGGCCTCTCTATTGTCAACTGCCACAGGAGCCTGTGACACTGCCCACTTAACTATCTATGGTCACTGTAGCACTACCAGGGCTGAATGCTGCTACTATGTGGCTACGCCCAGAAATGCCCCTTAGGGCTGGGCTAAACTATCCTTTCCATGCCAGAGACAAGCAATGCTCCCTTGTGATGGAGCCCAAAGGATGTCTTTCTATGCCAGGCTGAGCACTCTTTCCTCTTAGCCCTACCATCCTGGGACCTGAGTGAAGCTGTGGACAAAACTGCTACTCCACTCTGCTAGATTCAGTGTTAGTGCAGGCACTAACTCAGTTGAAATCTGAGCTCTACCCTCCTGTACCAGACTAAGTATTGTAATGAACACTGCCACTGTGGGTGAGGTCTGAGTGCTTACATTCCTATGCCAGGGTCTGAGAGCTGATCCAGTAAAGCCAAGCATTGTTGCAGGCACTGTTACTGTCTCTCTATGCTGGGTCTGCACTAGAGCCTAATACGCAGGTGTCCCTCACTTAACCTTCCTTAGAATTCCCAGGAGGAGAGTTACATCATATAGGAACAAGCTTGAAAGATGTCTCTTCCTTTTAAACATTAAAAATTGATATGTCATTCACACACACACACACACACACACACACACAAACACACACCACGCACCCCTTTGCTATCTTCAGCAGAGAAACTGGTGTACATTTGACCCATTTGTCTATTTGTCCAATTCCAGGAAGTATCTGGGCTCCTAGGATCAGGTATTATTCTTTTAATTGCATTCCCCCGTGGCTTAAATGAAAAAGACTGAACAAAGTCTACATGGTATAGTTCTCTATGGCTTCCCAAATGCCATGGAAAAAGTGGCAAACCATTCCTTCAGCACATTTTCTTACATAATCCCCAAATTCCAATCACTAATGAGGACCCAGGTAAACCATGGCTGGTGGAGCTAAAGATACTCTTATTTCCAAATACAAAAGTAAAGCAAATTCAACAAATGATGGTCTATAACATTTAGAATCTTCATAGCATAGTTCTTAAAGATGAAGAAAACATTCACATATATCTTTAGTTGCTACATTTCCAAAGACAATTTATTCTTAATCCAATGGGGCAATGGGGGCACCCAGGGCTTACTTTTCTCTGTATCATCCATTTCTGATTCAGAATTGACAACCACACAAAATTTTGAAGGCCAGGATTGATTAAAGCAAGTCTAGTGCCTCAAACTCAAAACTGGAATGAAATTAAATACTCATAGACTATTTAAAACTTATCAGAAGATTTACTTAACCTTAGCCTAGCAAAAATATTCATCAAGAATATAGCAATGATTCATTTGGGCAAAGTTTCCCTGTCTCTGTGTTAGACAAGCTGATCTCCAGGTCCAAAGTCTGAAGAGGGAGAGCCTTACTATGGGTGCACTGGCTTTTGTATTTAAGACACCAGAAAATTATCAAGGATTTAACACTTGGTCTTCTGGCCAATTAAATCTCAAGGACACCTTCAATACAGAATGCTGGCCTAGCCTGCATGGAGTAGATTTCTTAGGATAATCCTTCTACCACACCAGCCCAATATCACATTTTTATTGAAAGAGGACTAGTCTCCCCAGCAGAAATGTCCTGATGTAAAACTGAAGGAACCATTTACTTTTTTTCTCTCTCAGTAAAAAAGTGATCATGTACCTTGAGCAAGTAAACTATGAACAGTTTTCATGGCTCTAATATATTCAATCAACATGCATGTATGTATGCATGCATGTGTGTATGTGTACACACACATATACATTCACACAATGCATATGTACATACATACACACATACATATATGTCATTGGAATGGAAAAGCACGGCGAGTAGAGCTATTCAGCCACCCTGAGTCTTCTTCTGCCCGATCACCAAGATGAGTTGCCTAGCATATATGTATATAAAAACTCTCTGTCTGTTCTCAAAAGTTATGACAAAACATATGAATAATGTTCTTCGTTTGTTGTTGTTTTTAGCCCTGAGTCCCCAGATAGGGAAAACACTCCAGCAAAACATCACAGTTTTAAATCAACCTGCCCCTCCACTCTTACAATGGTTCCCCCAATTGATTTCTCCCACCTTTGTTCCCAATAAATATGCCCAGACTTTCAAATTCCTTTGGTTAACACCATTTATAAAGACAAAGTAAAAATAAAACAAACAAAAAAATTGTGTATAAATTAAAATATTTTGTAGATGGGAGGGCAGTCATACAACATGCTATTTATTGATGTACTATGTCAATGAACATTTTATTGGTATTAACAAGTTCTCAGTTGGGGTGAGGGGAATTTCTATGCCTTCGGTATCTTCCCCTCCTTCAGGTACCTTTTCTTATGGTTTCTCAATTGTATTGATTCTAGTAAGAATCTTTTCTATACATTATTTCTATAATAAAAAGGAGCCAATCTGGCTCCTTTTTTGCTTTCTATTTCGACCTCATCTACATTCTTCTGAAAGAACATAATATTAGGATTCAAATGTGGTGGTTACACTATCCTTTATGGAGAACAGTTTGTTTGGTGTTTTTGTTTTATTTTGTTTTATTTTGACAAATCATCTTTATCATTCTGTTTATAGCTCTCTTTAAATTTTCATCCTTAAAAGACCCTGAGACAACTATTATTAATTAGATGTCTTGTCAAGCTCTCATTAAACTAGTTTCTACCCTCTGATGCTTTTCTTTTTTTATGAAATATGGCTCATAATCATCTGTCATTCTTAAAATTTTACAGACATGTACGCCAACCTGTTGATACCTTTAGCAAGAATCACTTTCTATTTGGCAATCAAGTCAGATTTCTGAGCACCTAAGGTGCTTTCAGAGCTCTCTTGGTCTCATTGGGTAGCATTTATTTACTTGGGTTTAACTTGGGTTTAACTTCTGAGCAAAATTGTTATTGTCGATAAATAGCATCAAGGTCATTTTCATTGCCATTTTACATGATTGGTTTCCAAAAACTTGTTTAAATAATTCAAGATTGATTCTTTATAACTGTAAAGTATCTATTTTTCTTATTATTTTTTCCTTCTTGGGTTTTTTTTTTGGTTTTTTTTTTTTTTGCTTTTTGGAGGGCAATTGGGCTTAAGTGACTTGCCCAAAGTCACATGGCTAGTTAGTGTGTCAAGTGTCTGAGACCAAATTTGAACTCAGGTCCTCCTGACTCCAGGGTTAGTGCTCTACTCACTGCGCCACCTAGCTAACCCATTGGTTTTTGTTTGTTTATGGATTCTGATCTTAGCTCTAAAGAGTTAAGGGATTGACTATACATAGACAGCTGAGTCAGGGATAACTCCCACATCAATAATTTATACGTCTATCAGAAATTAGCATGAATGTCAATATTAAATTATTTCGTGTCATTTCTTCTTCTTCATTAAAACTGGCTCTTCATGTAATTAAAATAACTTATTGTCAGTTAATGCTTAGTAGAAATAGAAGTAATAGGGGTGGCTAGGTGGTGCAGTGAATAGAGCACTGGCCCTGTAGTCAGGAGGACCTGAGTTCAAATCCTGCCTGGGACACTTAACACAAAAAAAACTAGCCATGTGACCTTAGGCAAGTCGCTTAACCCCAATTGCCCTCCAAAAAAAAAGGCAAAAAAAATTAGAAGTAAATAATAAGTCAGTTAGAAAGAATGGCAATTCAACTGTGACAGGTTAAAGAAGATCTGGAATCTGCTTTTGTTCCTAACCTGGACAGTTTTTAGAAAACAACAATACCTTCTTTCAGCATTTGCCAGAAGATTGAAAGGTAGGACTCCTGTTCTCCCAGATAAGAGTTGGCAGAAAGGTGAGTGTCCTCAATATTGGGGAGAACATTAACTCTCTGGGGTCAGCTAGCAGCAAACACACAAAGAGTGCTCCAGCCCCATTCCAACAAGGAGAAAGAGAAGGGAAGGGATTGGAGAAAGGGAGATGAAAACATTATGCTAATTAGATCAACAGAATTTCTACAATACTATGACGTTGCTCACTTACCATTGGTTGTTGATCAATGTCAATCAACATTTAGCACCTACTGTGCTCCAGACTCTGTACTAGGCACTGGGAATAAAAAGACAGAAATTTAAAAATCCCTGTCTCTTTTATGTAAATGTTTCCCTCGAAATATCTACCTTGAAGATATGTATATTTACATATCTGGTAGTTTCCCATGTTCTAACCCTTCTACTCTCTGCAGTTTAAGGTTTGTGTAAATTCACAGGATTATAAAATCCAAGATTATGGAATTGGAAGGGGACTTATATACCACCAAATCCAATGTTCTTATTTTCCTAATTAGGAAACTGAGGCCCAAATGACTTGTCCATGGTCATAAGGAAATAAATTACTGAGTCAGAATTAGAACCAGACCCTCTGGCTCCAAATACAGTGTTCTTTTCAGTTCATTGAGTTCACTTGTTTTTCTAACTTAAATTCTCATTCACAGTTTCCAATACAACACAGACATCTAGATAACCCTTTCAAGTTTGCTCACAACAACCCTATGAAGCACTATGAAGTAGATACAAAAAGTATTATTATTATTATTAAGGGAGTTATGGTATGATTACTATCTAAGAGGGCTTCCCCCTCTCCCTGAAACATGGGTTAAGGCAATTTTTCCTTGAAAATCAACAAAGTTGTCCCCTGGATTTTATTAGGGGGGTTGTGTGATGGCAGGGAGATAAAAAAAAAGGCCCTCCCATGTGGAATCATAATCATAGCTCTTCAAAGCTGACAAATGTACAAAGATGTCATGAGTTGCCACACCCTGAACTGCTGTCCAGATGAATTTTTTTGACGGGTGGGTCGTAAGGAGGTCTATGTCTACCCAAGCTAAGTTTTAAAATATCCTCGTTGAATATCCTGTTTATGCTATGGCTAAAAAAGACTTCCTTCTATTAACTATTGAATGACCATGAGTATCTCATTTCATCCCAACATTAAGCCTGACCTAACAGGGTACTGGTCTAAGTTGGAACCACTACTAATAGAAGTTGTTCCAATATACTTTGTCCTGTCCATACTATATCTGGAGCTCAATGTTTCAAGTTTAGCTATGACCTTTTAGGAAAAATAAAAGTAAGAGGGCATCTCCAGAGGAGAGTAAACAAGATGGTGAAGAGTCTTGGGACCCATCATATGAAAATCATCTGAAGGAATTGAGAATGTTATACCTTGAAAGAAAACTTGGGGGAGGACTTGATGTGTCCTCGAGTACTTAACTGACTGTCATGTGGAAAAGGAAAAAGGTATGTTCTCCCTAACTCCAGAGTATAGAGCTAGGAGCAATGGATGGAAATTCAAGAGAGGCATATTTAGACTTAATGAAAAGAAATCTTCCTAATAATTAGCTCAAATATTATGCCTCAGGATATAGTGAGTTCTCCCTTTCTGGAGGTCTTCAAGAGGTAGATGTCCAGTCATGTCTAATGATAGCCATCTCTAGGGTGGGAGGGTGGAGAGGAAGGAAGAAAAAAAGAAATTCACATAATTTTGCTGTATATTTCAAAGGAATAGTAAATTGTGCATAGTAGATTTGGAGTTTCATGTGCAATCATCTTTTTATTGTACTATTATGATAATGCTTATTTTATTCCATAAACTAAAAAGAAAATTTTTAAAAGGAAAAAAAGGATGTTATCAAAAAAGAGGGTTCATTGTGTTTCAAGGCAAAGAGATAATCCATGGTCACCCATTTTTGCTCTCTTGGCATCCCCACATTGTTAAGAGATCCTAAAGAAGGCATCTCATGGTGAGTTTTATAGGAAGACATGGAAAGAGTCTCCCAAGATGAGAATGTGTGTATGGATTGAAATATGCATGTTCAATGAACTGATTGAATGATTAGATTGCTAAGATCAAAGATCCATTAAATTAAAATATATAGGGGAACCCTGATCAAGTTTGGATTAAATTGAGTGGGCTCTGAAGTCTTTCTTAATTCTGAGATTTTGCAACCTTCATTTTACAGAAGAGGAAACACATATCAAGGACATCCTTGATGAGACTATGAAAAAGGAACAGATTGTTTTTGGAAAAAATATTCTACAGCACATCCTAAGAAAAGTGCAGAGAATATAAGATTCCATTATTGGATTGATTGATTACAATTGATTACAAATTGATTGATTATTCATTGAGTACAAAAAAAAATTTGATTCAGTAGAGTAAAATGTCATCTCTATGACTCTCCTCCAACTCTCACTCACAGTCACTACAGTCTCTCACTCATACCTGAAATAATACAATGGGGGTGGGGGGTAGTGTAGGAGTCAATTGATATTAAATGACTTGCCCAAGGTCACACAACAGTAAGTGTCTGAAGACAGATTTGAACTCAGGTCTTCTTGATTCTAGGGCGGGTAATCTATTTACTGCACCTGCTTGGCTGCCCCTATAATATTTCTTGAAAGATGTGACAAGAGAGAAACTTTGTGCCATGACCCTCTGGCCACTTATATTAAGGAGGGAAATAGATGCTTACCAAAGATGTTTGCTACCATCATAGAGGATGCTCAGGGCAAAGTCCAAATGGAAGAGATGTTCTCTATAGATGGAGGAGTCCCCCAGATGTTTCTGTTTGTGGATGGCATTCTACCAATTGCATTAAGCCCTGGAAGACTACAGAGCTTCCTAAAGGAAAGATACCATCCCTCAAAAGAGTGAGGTTTAACTATCCATATAGAAAAACCAAGTGGATGAAAAATGTTTAATATTCAGAATATGATTATTCAGGTATGAAGAAAGCTTATTGGATTGACAACCTATACAACTGGCAAACCAGAACAATGCAGACAGAAAATGGTGCGGTCCAGAATTAAGTAAGAGAAGGAGAGAAGTAGATACCCCATGCTGCTTCTTGAAACAAAAACTCATTTTTTTTCTTTTTTCCCACTAATATTGCATGGCTATAAGTTATGGCATGCTACAACCTCTAAAGAAATAAAGTCACACAAAAGGTCATTTAGAGGGCAGCAGAGGATGTAATATATTACTGAAGAATTGTGCAGAAGTACTCTAAATGACGACATTAGATTTATGACTGCAAAATAATGCAGCCAACTCATACCATAGAGAGGAGAGTGAGGAATAATCAGTGGATAACCAATATGTTGGTTTCTATTGGTTTCTATGCAATGTCAAGAAATCTAGTAGGAGACCCCTATGTCTCTAGTCTCATTCCAAAGAAGGAGCAAGCCTTCTCATTTATAAGAAAATGGAGATGAGTCACTAATGATCAGAAACCTTGGAAAGGCTGTTATCTGTACCATTAGAGACTGAGACCATATTGATAAGAGGAGTAACTGGGGTACAGTGAGAAAAGCATGGACTTCAGAGTCAGAGGACCTGAATTTGAATCATACCTTTGACACTTGCTAACACTGTGATCTTGGACAAGTTACAAATGGCAGGTAATTTTGTTTGTTTTGCTTTGGTTTTTTTATCTCTAAAACAAGAGGATTGCACTATATGTTTTCTGAGATCCCTTCCAGTTCTAACCCTGTGATCAGAGTCTTGAATTAACTGTGAGAGTCTGAGGACTTAGTAGAAAAGTGGGATAGCATGTATATGTTTAGTATAATTGTAATTCTGTATATGTATATGTGGTAAGGACTACCACACATGTCTCTGCGTGTATATAAAGGTGTTTGTGATTGAATCAAGTCAAGTCAAGTCAATAGTCATTTATTAAGAACCTACTAGGTCTCAGGCACTGTTCTAGGTATTAGAGATACAAAGACACAAAAAGGAGCACACAGTCTAATGAGGGAGACAACCTGCAAACAACAATGTACAAACAAGAAACAGAGGGGAAATAAACTGGAGATAATCTCAGAGGGGACACAATAAGATAAAGGCCTGGGAAAGACTTCTTGCAGAAAGTGAAACTTAAGCTGAGACTTGCAGGAAGCCAGGCAAACCAGGACTCAAACATGAAGAGGGAGAAAATAATCATACGCCAAGTTTCACATGTCTCCAAACAGGTGCCCACCACTCTTAGTATGTTTTCCCTTATGTCTTCTAAGCCAGCTCTTCTTTTTTCTCTATTAGGTATTAAGCCCACCCTACAACTGATGGAGGAGGAAAAACCTCTCATCTCCTAGTTATATCAGGCCACCATTCCATTGGTGATCACAGCACAGGGGCATCAAAAAGTAATGGGGTTGTATCTTTTTTTCTTTTAACAAATAAATAAATAAAAATCAGTACAAATAAATTCTCTTCCATGAGCAAATGCAGCAGCAGATCCCAGGGCTGGTATTGCTAGGATTTTCAAATAAATCATAGCTTGGAATTAGGGGGTAGGGGTGGGGAATGGGTGGTTTAGGTTTCCAAATTCCTCAGGAATGTAATGGGGGGGCAGGGAATAAGAGGCAGAGCCCAAAGCATTTTACAAGTTCCAGAAGTAAGGTTCCCCTATTCCTTCCCCCAATACATACACACAACTTTTCTCTCCCCCCTTTTCTTTTCTTTTTTAATTTGAGGGGGTGCTGGGGAGGAGTCTGTGCTACCAATACCCTCAGGACTACACCACCAACCCCCCAACACCATCTGGGAGTGATTAGACTACAGACTTCAGGTAGCTCCCAGCCACACATGCAGTCCACATGACACCCCTAACTCCATATGCACAACTTCTCTTCTCCAAACAAACAGCTGCCCTGCTTGAGGAGGGAGGAAAAATACTTCCCTTATAGGAGCTACAGAGTAAAGCCAGATTATAACCCTTAGCCCTAGCCCAGCAGCCCCATAGCCACCCCACCCAACCCCCTCTACCTCCTACAAAACTGTTGGGTGATGTGCCCAAGAGAAGAGAAAAGAAACCCAAATTTGTGAGTACTATGTGGTTGGACAGAAGGGCCTGGGGGATTAGAGGTTTAAATAAATTAACATTGATTTTGGTTCTTAATTAGGATTATTTCCTGGGAATCTTTAAACCCAGTCCAGGCCTTTGGGGGAATGCCCATCCAACCAGAGAGAGATCAGGCAGTTGGGAGTAGTGTGTGTGGTTTGGGGGGGGGGGGTGGGGCAGGGATTCCACTGTCCATAAGGATACTAAGAATCTTACCTTAGATGGGTTGGTAGCCACCCAAGCGGTATGAATTGAGGGGTGCCAGAAAAACCCCATTAAGCCCTCCCAATATAGCCTCACTGGCTTATCCCTAAAATCTAAAACTCTACCACTGGGAATTTATTTCTTTGGCCCAAGACTTTGTTCTCTATTAAAATACAAATACCACTCCCCTCCCCAATTTTAAACTTTATCAGTCATTAACACCTTAATGTGAATGTGTTTCTTGGATTCTTTCCAGCAGAACAGCTGGATGAGAGCAGGTTTTAACAGAAAGGAGATGAAAGATGGCGAGGATGCTGGACCTCAAATGAGGGGAGGGATATCAATAAAGAGGAAAGGATGCTGAAAAAGCTGGCAGGGAGAGAGTCAAAGGCAAACTCCAGTTATGGCACCATTTTGTATGGAAGAAGATGTAAAAATCTGGGAGAGTCTAGTCAGCATTCTCATTCCTCGCTCTTCAAGGACCTCCCAATGGACCCACAATGAGCCTAGAAGAAACCTAAAGGTAACATCCTTCAGTCTCACTTAACAATGCATAAATAGATAATCATTAGAAAAGATACCCTCCTCCCAATCAGAGAGAGAATCTGTTGACAATTCCAGTGAGTTGTTAACAGCATTTTTGTAGTCTGGGGACAAAAATATAATTTTTCCCTTTCTCATGGCTTTTTCTTTCTGGTTGGTTTGTTTTTTGCTCTGGTTGGGATGGAGGTAAGATAGAAGTGGACAGAGCCATGGAGGACTTGGTGATGTAGGAAAAGTTGTTTTCATGCTCTCCCTGAAAGGTACAGTTTAGGTAAAAACTCTGTCCTTCATATAAAAGTAGTAGGATATTGGGACATCCATCCATCAAGGAAGGACCAAATTGATGAGGTAGGGTCTATATTTTTCTCTTTCTCTTTATTTTTTATCTTTATCTTTGCACAGTGCCTTGCAAACAGAAAGCTCTCAATTAACGTTTGTTGAATCAAGTTGTCATTGCTATCCCTCTTTCTATCCTGCTTAAAATCTTAAGGAGACAGACAAGAGAACTTCCTAAAACTCCTTCCATGGAGGCAATTAGCAGGATTTGTTACCAGTACTCTAACCTGGAAAAATGAATTATTAATAGACTTGCAAACTTCCATCTTCTTGGGTCTCTTCTCCACAAACCCACTCTCTGTTTGGTCATTACCCTTCTCTCTTCCCCTGTAGATTTTTTTTTAACCCCTGGAAAGTCATCTGGAAACTGTCATCACCACGATGATGGTTGGCAAATATCCCCCAAAGAGAGCCCAAACTGTACCACACACTGTGACTCATTTCTGGGTCAAGACCAAGAAGCAATTGAGGAAGGGGAGAGACAACTGACTTTGACAAAGGAACAGAGTTTCATTGCCTTGGCTTTTCTGGACCTGTCGAGAGGACCTAGGTATAATCTGGGGTTTGCAGACAGTTGGAGAGTGATATAGTTAAAGCAGAGAAGCTGCTAAGTCTTGCTGCTTGGAGAAGCTTCCTTTTGCTCATTCCCTCTGCTTAACTTGCTCCCCTTTAATGGAAGGTCAGTGCTATGCTCTGACGCTTTGGGACTACAGACCTGGAAGGACAGCTAGGTGACTTAATGGATAACACACTGGAACTTAGGAAAATCTGAATTCAAATCTGACCTCAGACTCGTATTAACTGTGTGACCTTGGGCAAGTCACTTAATCTGTATTTGCTTAGGAAGCAGCTAGATGGCTAAGTGGATAGAGCACTGGGCCTGGAGTCAGGAAGGTCTGAGTCCAAATCCAGACTTAAACACTTATTAGCTGTTTGATCCTTGCAAATCACTTAACCTTTGTCTGCCTTAAACCACCAGAGAAGGAAATGGCAAATCACTCCAGTATCTCTGCCAAGAAATCTCCATGGGCAGTATGGGCCAAGGGGTCATGAAGAATTAGACACTACTGAACAACTACAAATAGACCTAGAAAGACAGGAACCACTTCCTGATAAACCTCTCACACTTATTTCCAGTCCCTGAATTTTCAGACTTCAGGGGACCATCTGCCTGACCACACCTCTGATGCTGCAGATTCTGAAATTAGAGAATTAGAGGTGAATTAATTGACTCATTCCAAAACCTATTTTCATCTGAACTCTTTCTCTCTCCTTCTTTCTCTCCCTCTCTCTCCCTCTCTCTCCCTCTCCCTCTCTCTCCCTTTCTCTTCCTCTCTCTCTCTCTCTCTCTCTCTCTCTCTCTCTCACACACACACACACACACACACACACACACACTACACCACACCACACCACACCACACCACATCACACCTTACCACATACATCAGGAAGATACGTGAAGAGACTATGGGCCTGATGTGCTCCTGAGAAGTGTGTTCTATATGGAATGCAGTGAGTGTTAAGTAGCAAATTTCTGTTCTAGGTACCCTGACCCCAGATACTCTCTGTCCTCAGTGGAGTCCTGATTTCTATTTGCTAAGAGGAAATTCTCCTGTCCATGGGATGCAACTTTGTCCACAGAGCCTCAGACCCTTGATGGGCACTAGTGGGAAATGTGTATTTAGAGGTTTTGAATTGTTTGCAGAGCTGTGACCAGTAAGGACAGAATGAATGTTTATCTGCACCATCTGTGGACCTAGGGTGTTAAAATATATTCTCAAAAGAAGCACATTAATTAAATTTTGAGAACCAATGCCCTCTCCTCCTCCCCCACCCTATCCCCTTTAAACATTACTTCTGTGTGTAAAAAACATTGCTTCTATGGCTCACCAGTTCACTGATTGCATGAATTGGTCTTGCCATTCTTGAAGGCAATATAGAATTATGCTAAGAAAGTAACTGAAATGTCTATACCTTTTGACCCAGAGATTCCCATTAATAAACATAAACCCCAAAGAAATCAATGATCAAAAGAAAGACATGATATACATGAAAAAAACTTATAGAAGTGCAAAGTAAATGCCTGTCCATTGGGGAATAACTAAGCAACTTGTGATTTGTGAATTCAGTGAAATATTATTGTGTTCTAAGAAACAATGAATAAGAAGAATACAGAGAAGCAGAAGGTTGATATAAAGGGGAGTAAGCAGAACCAGGAAAACAATATCCATAATGACCGCAAAAATGAAATTGGAAAGCACAAAAAATATTTACTTAGCATTGTGAAATAATAAGCTTGTCCCCCAAAGAAGAGCTATGAGAAGCAACCTCCCCACCTTTGCACAGGTTAAGAGCTGTGATTGCAGAACACTACAGCTAATTTCAGACTTTTTTGATGAGTTAGTTTTACTGAATTGTTTTTTCCTCTCTCTTTGTAGTCTTTCTTATAAGAGAAAGCTATATGGGAGGGGGAGGAAAAAGGGATATACTGGGAAAGAGAAGTGACACAAAAACAAAAGAAATCAATTAATTTTAAAATAAACAAAACTCCCTTCTCCTTTTACTTACCCAACTTTTCCTTTTCAATTCTTTCCTAAAATTAAAATTTTCCAAGATTCTGTTCTAGGCTCTCTTCTCTTTTCTCTCTATAGTCTTACTTGGTGATCTCATAAATTTTTACATATTCAATTAGTATATGTAAATAACTCCTTGATTGATTTATTTAGTCCTGCTCTCCCTCCTGTGCTACAATACTATGTGACCAAAGAGCTATTGGATTTTTCCAACTGGTTGTTCCAAAGGCATTAACATGTCTAGAACAGAATTAGTTATCTTCTCTCTACAACTCATACCTTCCTCATTACTAAAAAGGGCACCATCATCCTTCCATTCCCCAGGTATGGTGCCAGTCTTGATTTCTCTTTCTTACTCACCCCATGACTCCTATCAGTTTCCAAAACTTGCAAATTTTTCTCTCCATTTCTCACATAGATCTCCTCTCCACTCACACAGCCACAACCCAAGTTCAGGCCCCCACCATCTCTAGCCTGGAATATTAATTGGTCCTTCTAATTGGTCTCCTTGCAGTCTCTCCTCACTCCATCCTTTCTTATCACCTGCCAAAGGGATTTTCCTAAACCATAGGTCTGACTATGTCACAGTTGTTCAGTTGTTTTTCAGTCATGTCTAACTCTTCCTGGCCCCATTTGGGGTTTTCTTTGCAAAGATACTGGCATGGTTTGCCATTGCCCTCTCTGGCTCATTTTATAGATGAGGAAATGGAATAAAGTGACTTACCCAAGGTCACACAGCTACTAAGTGTCTGAAGCCAGATTTGAATTTAAAAAGATGAGTCTTCCTGACTCCAGACGTAGTACTCTATCCACTGTATAGTTGCCCCTTGTCACTTCTCTACTCAATAAACTGCAATGGTTCCCATTTGCTCCAGGAGCAAATATAAATTCCTCTATTCAGACAAATTAAAGAAACTTCACAACCAGAACCCTTCCTGTCCTTCCAGTCTTGTAAATACTACTTGCTTCCCCAAACTCTATGTTCTAGCAATATTGGCTTACTTTCTGTTCTTCACCTATATCTCCTAGCTTTGCATTGGCTGCCCTTCATGCATAGAATGCTACCCCTCTTTCTCAACACTCTTCCTTGGAGAATCCCTAGCTTCCTTTAAGGTTTGGCACAAACCACTTCAGACCCTCCAGCTGCTGGTGTCTTCCTCTCTGACATTACCTTCTATCTTCTGTATATAGCATGTGTCTAGCTCATGAGTATGCTGTCTTCCCCACTTAAAATGTAAGCTCCTTGAGGGCAGGGGCCATAACAGTTTCTGATATACATGTGCTTAATAAATCTTTATTGCCTTATTGATCATTTACCCAGATATTTAAAACTAAAGTAACCTTGCCATCTCTAAATTATTTTTTACATTTGTTTAATTGTTCTCTGTTTTGTCATGAGATGAGAAACCAAATAGATATATTAACTTAGTGATTAGTATTGAGGATTCTAAGTCCATGGAGAATACCAAAGGGAAACTTTTTTTTTTTGTAAATAATGATTGTCAAGTGTAATTGTACTATGATGGAGAAGTTTGGGAGAGAACCTCTGTTGAAGCATTCCCAGGGTTCAGGGAAAGGCATACACTTTTGAGTAGTAAACAAACACATTTTGCAGTTAACAAACAAAAGTGAATTCAGCCTTTTACACTTGTGAGGGGGAAAGGTGGAGCTTTGTGTCTGTCTACAAGTGTTTTTAATGGTTAAAAAGCTCAAATAGGAGCAGGGAAGGAACTAGATTCCCCACACCTTCTTTACCAGTATTATCTTCATGCCAGAAATCTGGAACTTTTAATTTTAGTCTCATGCATAAAAGAAAATGGAAAAATATTCAGCTAAAATTTAAAATCAGATAGGTTCTGCTTATATCCTTTGGGAGAAATAGGGATGAGAGGAGAGACTCTGAATCCAAGTACCTTAAAAGGTTGACACTGTGGAGGAACATGAGGGTAGGAATACAGAGGTAGTGAATTCAGAGAAGTCAATCTTCTTGTTCAGAAATTCCCAGTGGAGGTGATTAAGGGCACTGCTTCAGCAATAGGACTTTTGGTTAAAGCTCTGAAGAGACTAGTGACTCCTTAAAATAAGCCAGCTAGAAACTAGAAGCAATTTGTAGTGACACTCTTTATTTTTTTTTCCCCAGGTCTCAAGGTTCAAAGATTTGAAAGAAAAGAATTCCATATTCCTTATTTAGGAGAAGGAAGGCAAATAATGATTTGTTCTCTCATTTGGGTTAATATATTTAAAGCACTTTACACACCTTAAAGTGTTATAGTATATTAGCTTTCCTCCTTTGGCTCCCTAGCAGTTTAGCAAGGATTTTGGAGAGTTTGGGAGGGGTTTTTTGTTTGTTTGTTTGTGTTTTTGTTTTGTTTGTTTTTGCTTTTGCTTGAAGGAAGGGGTGAGTTTAACACTAGGATAAGTCTGAAAAGAACATTTCCCCAAAGTTTATGTTTTTTCCCACTTTGTTGGAAGGCAACATTCTAAGAGGCACCCCCTGAAAGATTCCCCAGAATGTTGTCATAATTGATTCTTATGTCACCAGCTCCAGGTACCTAGCATTGGGAAGTCACTCACTTTCAGACTAAAACTCTGATATTCCTCTGAGACCAAGCAGGGAGTCATGGGGGGGAGGGGGGGAAGACCTATCCTGATAGTAGTCTAGGGTGTCAGTCAGGGGTCTATTTAGTTCCTGTTCTAATAACAGTCAAGATGGCTCAGATCCATAGCCTAAGATCTTAACAAGCATGGATGGTGATGGCATTGTGACTCCTTTAAATATATAAATTACAAGAGAAGATGGGAAGGCAAAGGAGAGTAACAGTGTGGAATCCTTTATATCCACCAGATATATATTTCAGTATTTCCTGTTCCTAAACCCTTCCCCTTCCAACTTCTTCAATGAAAAGAGAACAACTTTGAAAAGTAGGATTTTAGAAAGCTAACCTAGATTTCTATGTTTACACATCACCAAATAGCCCTCTTTACACAGGCACACACACTTAAGAATAGAGTAAGTATGGTAGTATATATTTGGCAGGTATAACGATAATTTTAATAATAAATGTTGCTTTTAGGATCTCTATTCCCCTTTACAAGGATTTACAAAGATTTCTTGCTGCGTTGAAATAGCAGAATTGCCCTCTGCCCCAAATCTCAATCTAGCAGTAGAATTGTTACCAAAGCAAGGTTAAAAGCCCCTTCTTGCTGGGAGAGTCTTTTCTTATATAGGCCAACCTTTCTATCAGCACCAACCGCTCCACCGCCTCCAAGCAAACCCCTCAAAACCCCTGCACTCTGTGTTAATAGTCCGGTGACTCCTCTCTGTCCCTTGCCCCTTTGCCGCCGTTCCTACTCCTGAAACAAAGTAGCCTTGGGAGAAAGAGAAAGGGAGGAATAAGAAGGCAGCTCCGAAACAAGAGCTGCGGGGGAGAAAGGGGTCCATCAGCACTGTTCCCTGCCCCACCGCGAGTACGCCAGGCAACTGAATTCAGCTTTATTCAGCTGGGCCAAACCACCTCTGGTTATAACTTTGGGGAAAAAAAAAGTTAAATGAATCCCAAAAATGTTGTCCTGGGATCATCCTTTCCTGACTTTCCCCTAGATTTCCCCAAGACTTTTAAGGATGAATTGGGGACAATTAGAAGTAGACAGACAGCGCACGGGCCCCATAGTTAAGGACACGGATTTTCGGGAAGAAAGCCAACCACACTCTTCGGGGCTTTTCCTCCCTCCTTCCCCTCTGCCTTGTAAACAAGAGAGCGGTCCGTAGATTTTTCTTTCCCGCTTAGCTCGCCAACCAGACTGGCTCCTTGCCCTCTGAGTATCCCGCAGTCTTCAATACAATGCACACCGCGCACGCACGCACGCAGCCTAGCTAGTCTCTCTGCTGTGATTCGAGCCCCTAACCCCCACCCCGCCACACACATACACACACGCACACATAAGCACGTGTATATAGCAGCATTCGAAAAATCATCAAGGTCGGGGAGACGAAATTCTGCCTTGAAATACAAGTTAAACAGAAGTTTGTGTTCTACCGAATCTAGACAACTTTCAGATGCCTGGTATCTCTATCTATCCTTATAAGTTTTGAAAAGTATTTCCTAAAGGGAAATTAAAACACACACACACACACACACACACACACACACACAATTTTGTACACAAGGTGAACAAAGCTCTAATAGCTTAAAACCGCGTAAGATTTTTTGGGACACCCTCTACGTTTCGTGCTTATGGAGACTCTTGAACTGTGATGCTACACACACACACACACACACACACACACACACACACACATCATACGTCAAGATGACGTATTCTTTCATTCGACAAATATTTATTGAGTGCTTACTACATTCTTTAAGATAGGGTGCTACTGTTCCCAGTCTCTATTTCTTCTCAGCCAAACGTCGATCCAGGGAACTCACATTTACCTGTGGTTCAGTCCAAAGGCTCCTTCCAGGTTCATAGAAAGTAAAAAGCCCCCGCAAGACAAAGGAAAGAATTAATTACATAAGTTGGGGTTTAACAGGCCAAAGGGCTTGATGGCTGTTCTGCTTTGGGTAAGAGATTGGTACTTTTCTTCAGAGGGGAGGGAAAAGGTACTTAGCCACTTTTCAGCAGGTCTGAAGACACATAGTAAGTGCCCAGGACTAGGTAAGAGGGACAGCTTATAGTCTGTCTAGGAATCTAGGTGAAGAAAACTGCTAGTAAAATTTCTAGCTTCATTTTAAGCAGAAAGCCCTAGAATTGACTTCCCCATCTTACCAGCTTCTTCCAAATAGATCTAGCTCATCCTGTCCTGGCTCTCAGTTTTACAAGAAAGAGGTTAGAATTATGCTTAGAGTAGGTGAATGGGTGTGGGGAGACACAAATAGGGGAGAAAGGTAAATAGAAGAACTCCCAGACTTTGGTTTTCTAGGATTCCAGGCCCGACTCTCCTTCATGTCTAGCTGCCCAGTCCACAGACTTTACAACGCCTGTCTACTCTATGCTGGGTCCAGTTAAATTCCTGGTGCTCTTAAAAAGAAAAATGGGCAAAAGAGGGTGGTGGAGAGAACCACCTACAAATATAACAATAATATATTTCTTAAACATTATGCTTTAAAAACTAATTGGCTTCTTTTCAATATTACCATTCCACAGTTCCTAACCTGCCTCTCCTCAGTCCTTCACATATACATACACATACTAACAGAACCATCAGACTGAGAAATTAGTCTACTGAGGGAATTTTAGGTTAACAATCCACTTTTTTTTTCTTTCTTAAATATCTTTATTTGCGGTTTGTCAGATTTTGCCTAAAATCCATGGATCCTGAAAGAGAAAACTTTGAGAGAGCACTAGGGGAAATGGGTCATTGGCCCTTGGGTAGGGATGACCTGGGAAAATTCAGTCACACCCAATGAAATGATACCATTGGAGAAGAGGAGAACTGGGTTTCTCTGAGAGACCTCCTTCAAATGAAAGAACCAACTGCTGAGTCTGGTACATGCTTTCATCAATTTCTCCAAGGTATGAAGGCTTCTCAGCACATTTGTGCCATGCAGATGGTACTGGGCTTTTCAATGTACAATGGAGAGAATGGCATTTGGACTTGGGGTGTCCTTGGTTGAGAATGTCCATGTATTTCACTGTTTGGTAAGGAATCAAAACTTTGGACATTTCCTCAGATCATCCTGGCCTCTAACATCATTTACTCCTACCTACACACCTATCTATACATTCACATCTCAACTTCCCCCCAGGTTTGTCCAGAAATAAGCAAAAAAGTTGGAGCTCATTGGGGAGAGAGACAGAGAAAAACAGAGACACACATACAGACATAGAGGAACAGAAGCAGACACAAAGACAGGGAAAGAAACAGATAGAGACAACCCGCCCCCCCCCAAAAAAAAGCAGAGACAGGGACACATGGAGACAAACCCAGAAAAAGAAAAAGAGACAGAAATAGACAGAAAAACTACTACATAAACACAGAGAAAGCACTAGAAACAGAAAGAGGAGGAAGAGGAGGAGGAGAGACAGAGAGAGACAGAGACAGAGACAGAGAGACAGAGAGAGACAGAGAGAGAGAGAGAATTGTCTACGAACTCCAAAAGGTATAAATCACATCGCCAAACTGCAGATTAACTCGAGACTTTACTCTCCCTTCAAAGTTTTTCCAAAGTTCCTCCTAAAAAAAAGTAAAATTCGTTCTTTTCTGAGCTTTTGGTGCCCCCTCTGGATGATGCTAGGAATTGCACGCTTTTTTCCTTTTTTTCTTTTTAAGTCTATCTGAAAGTTTACAATTAAGTTTAAGAAGGTATGGCAATACGCGCGCAGCAAATGCACAAAAAATGCACAAAGCACAATTGCAGCTTTTTGAAATATGAGTATATAGTACATAATGTCTAATGTAGTATTACATACAATGTATTATATATTGTACTGGAACTACTCAGAGAAATACTTTAAAATACTTTTAAGGTCAAAGTCCACCTAACTGCCATTGTGCTAGTAATTAATTACAGGAATTAATATTTTAAAACTCTTCTAAATATTCTGGCATTTTTTTAAATCTCTGCTCATAGCTTGCAGTCTCTGCATGCATTCTTGCAATACATCCAAATGAGAAGAAATTAAACGATTACATTTACAATTCCCTCTTTCAATACACATTAACGCACGACACAATTCCATCCCCCACCCCACCCCAAGAAAGCAATATACCCTGTTTACATCCTACTTGCCAATGCAAACAGATGCATTGGTTGTATGGCAATTTTTTCAACACACAAACATGGTTATGCAGACGGTTAAGATTTTACTTTCCCTAGCGTTAAATAAGTATCATTTCTAAGTCATACAACTGTGGCCACATTGTGATGAGCAAACATTTCTTTAAAAAAAAAAAAACAACTTTCTTTTAGAGGAAAGAAGCCAAAAACTTTAAAGCCCTCCACGAGAAAAAGAAAGGTGTTTTTTTCTTCCTTTTTAAGAAAACCATCGAACACTGCCAGCTATTTTTCGAATTAAATTAGGAGGGACCTCGTAAAATTCAACCTCCCCCCTACAAAAATATCTAATACCAAGTTAAAATGTCCAAGATTGGGAAAAGTGGGTGGCTCGTGTAAAAACGATGAGTTATTTCAAGTTATTCACGTTTCGTGAAATTTTTAAGACGCAGAACCCACAGGGCTTCTAAGACTGTTCTTGTTCTCAACACAATCTCAAAATCTATACTACTGGACTTAAGCTTCCTTGAGTATTCCTCTTGTAAAAGCTTTCAGTGGCGAGAGAGAAAAACCTTTTAAAACTCGGCTAAAAAGGTATACACCCCAGCTTTCTTACAATGAGTCTGAAGGGAGATTAAAGTGAAAATGCCTAGTTCTTTCCTGGACAAAGTAAAAGGCACACTACAACTTAACTAAAGTGAAGCCTTTTTTTTTTCGTGGTCCTGTTTGGGTTAAGTGACAAACCTTTGCCAAACTGTCCCTCACTGATTCGCGGGTTAGCTATCGAAAGCTTTGAACCATGAGCAAATTCTTTCTAGTTGCTAACAGACACATTTTAAAAATGAGACTTTTCTGTTAGAAGACCTATGTATGACTGCGCAATCTAACCAGGCTAAGGAGTGGGGAGCAAGATGGGGTAGAAGTTCTAAATGGCTTGTCAGAGATCAAGGTACATTTGTCATCTACCCACCAGTGCGGATGGGGTGGAATGGGGGGGGGGGGTGGTAATGGAGAACCCGAATTCCAGCGCAGCCCAGCATTAACTTTAGTGGGCGCTACCTGGGTTTGAAACAGCAGCGCCACAGCATATTTGACAAGCGACACCAACCACAGGGAAGCATGACACGTTAATCTATTTATGCGGATTGTTGTGGAATAATAGCAGCCGTTAAATCACCAAGGCACTTCTCTGTTTAAATTTTGTTTTTGTTTTTCCTAAGCGTTTTCTGAGGTCAGCTCTAAGCGAATAATCTGTGTGAGACATTTGGAGCCACGGAGTCGCTTTCAGAGGACAGTAAACTCCATCTACCTCCTCGGTCCTACCGAAAACTTTTTTTTTTTAGTCTGTCTAGACAAACGCGCGCGCGCGCGCACACACACACACGGACACACACACACACACACACACACACACACACAGAATAGTTTGCCCTGAGATAGTACCAAACTTCTGACATACCAAGAGTGCAGCAAAATCACACACAGACGTTTCTGGTCCCCCGCCTTCCTTACACCCCATCCCCACCCCCATTGCCATCCCGCCCCTCCCATCCCAGAACTGCAAGCGGCGCTCCCCTCCCCAAAACTTTTGGCCAATCAGCTGTGGAAGGCCGGGCTGTGATTGGCCAAAAGTCTCTAAGGTGAGGGAGTATTTATTAAAGAGACTGAGCCAGAGAGTTGGAGAGTAGAGAACGGGGCTTGAAAATTGACTAGGTACTTTGGTGAAGCCTCGATTCCAAACCCTCCCACTTCCCCCCTCCCTCCCCAAGAACTTTTTCTTTTTCTCCTTTGATTTCATTGTGTTCCTTGAATCTCCTAACTTCAAGCGGGTGGCGGCGGGCTGGACACCCCACAGCTGCCCGGCAGATCTTTGCAGCAGGGCGGCTCGGCGGTCTCGGGAGCTTGCGGTGCAGCCAACTGCTCCTTCTCCGGCCAGCTGAGGCGAGAGGATCCCACGCCTCCCGCCTGGCAGTTCCTTGAGTCAAAGCCCCGGCTCTCCTTTTCTCGTAACCCGCCCCCTCCCTCGGGCTGTCGCATGAATCTCCTCGACCCCTTCATGAAGATGACCGACGAGCAGGAGAAGGGCCTGTCTGGAGCCCCCAGCCCCACTATGTCGGAGGACTCGGCAGGTTCGCCCTGCCCCTCGGGCTCGGGCTCGGACACTGAGAATACCCGGCCCCAGGAGAACACTTTCCCCAAGGGCGAGTCTGATCTGAAAAAGGAGAGTGAGGAGGACAAGTTCCCTGTGTGCATCCGGGAGGCGGTCAGCCAAGTGCTCAAGGGCTACGACTGGACCCTGGTGCCTATGCCCGTGCGAGTCAATGGCTCTAGCAAGAACAAGCCACATGTCAAGCGGCCCATGAACGCCTTCATGGTGTGGGCGCAAGCGGCTCGCAGAAAGCTTGCAGACCAGTACCCGCACCTGCACAACGCCGAGCTCAGCAAGACTCTGGGCAAGCTCTGGAGGTATGTTCCTCGAGGAGATGCCAATCCGCTCTCTGTGGCTGACCGCGGGGAACTGAAAGAAATTGGAGTTTGGGGAGGGGGTGGGGGAAGAACTGGCGGCGCGAGACTGGGCAGCTCTGAGTTTGACCAAATTATTTGGATGCCATGTTTTACAAACTTAAGCTTCCAACACTCACCCGGAGGGGCTGGAGTGCTATCTTACTGGAGGCAAGGAGAGGGGGCCATGGTTAGTTCGATGTTACGCTTGAAGGCGAGTGGGGAGGGAGGGAAAATAGGGGCGTATGAAGGGGCGTATAAGGAGGGATGGAGGAAGATTTTTTTGAAAGCAGAAGAATAATTGAAGATTAAACTCTGCAAACTGGAATGGTAGGGAGAGGGAGGGGGGGGGAGGTGGTTGATGGAGATGTGTGTGTATGTGTGTTTCTGTGCCAGCCAAATTCTCTAAGGGCACTTAAGCGAGATCTTCCCGGGAGAAAAGGGGAGGGTAAGAAAAGAGGGGGGAAGAAAGGGGAGCTGCAGCGTAGGGAGGAATTCTTTGCTTTTGATGATGGTTTCTTTGTAATTCACTATGGGAAACTGGCTGGTACTTTACCTAGGTAATGAGGAGAGGCTAGGAGAATGCACAGGAGCATATGAAAAGAACAGAGGAGGTTGGAATTGGGGAAGGTGAAAGGTGGGCGCAAAAGCAAAGGAGGCCTCAGTTTAAAGCGTTTTTACCAGAGAGAGAGAGAGAGAGAGAGAGAGAGAGAGAGAGAGAGAGAGAGAGAGAGAGAGAGAGAGAGAGAGAGAGAAATTTATCCTGATAGCAAATTCCCCAGAGAGAAGCAGCAGACCGACGTGCCCATCTTTTGGTTGTTTAGAAGGGAGAGAAGGAACGAAGAAGAAAATGAAGATAATTACTTCATTTGACCTACAGAATACAGTCTTGTGTGACCTTTTTAAAAGTATTTTTAAAATAAAGTTAAAATCCCATTATTAGCCAAGTCAACTTGTGTAGAAAGCAGAAGGAAGACTGCAGTTCCCTCCAGATAGTCTTTTAAGAGAGGTTTCATAGGAAAGTAGCTCTATTGTACAAAATCTGGATCTCACCTCCTCCCCAAATTGACAACTATACTCCTAGTCTCACCTTCTCTCCTCCCTTCTCCCCCTCTTTGCTCAGGCTGTTAAACGAGAGTGAGAAACGGCCTTTTGTGGAAGAGGCAGAGCGATTGAGGGTTCAGCACAAGAAGGACCACCCAGACTACAAGTACCAGCCACGGAGAAGGAAGTCAGTCAAGAACGGGCAGGCGGAACAGGAGGAAGGTACCGAGCAGACACACATCTCGCCCAATGCCATCTTCAAGGCTCTGCAGGCAGACTCTCCGCACTCCTCCTCTGGCATGAGTGAGGTGCACTCCCCCGGAGAGCATTCTGGTATGTCCTATCCCATCTCCACTACCTACCATTCCTCTAGCTGTTCACAGATGCATTTATCAGAGAGCTCCCCCCTTCACCTGTATCCCCCTGGAGATTTCTACTCCTGTACCATCTCTGGCTAAGCAAGACCCACACTGCCTTCTGCATACAAATGTGCAAATTCAGGGCATTTCTGCAAACAGCCATATTGAAACAGCCACATTTTTTTTTAACTTGCAATACTTCAGATTTGCAAAGGCTTTCAAATACTCCTTAAAGAGGAGTCCTATTCATTCTCCACCCACTCACCAAACACACTACAGCTGGCCTAAAATATGCCCAGTTTAGTGTCTCAGAACTACTTGACTTCAGATCCACCGAAGATAAAAGTAGGTGGCTAGGTGTGTACCCTCTTTGGTTAATCATTCAGTGGCTTATCTCCATTCCAGGTCACTACCTGCTCAGGTCAGGGTCTTTATTACACCTTAGCAGTTAAACAGGGGCTATAAAAGTGTTTCCCAGACAGGTAGATGCAGTTATCTAGCCCAAGCACTTATCGAACATAATATTGACTTTTTGTGTTTCTTCTTTTCTACAGGACAGTCTCAGGGCCCACCTACCCCACCCACCACCCCCAAAACTGATGTGCAGGCAGGCAAGGCTGACCTGAAGAGAGAGGGACGCCCCCTACAGGAAGGGGGAAGACAGCCCCCTATCGATTTCCGGGATGTGGACATAGGGGAACTGAGCAGTGACGTCATCTCTAACATCGAGACCTTTGACGTTAATGAATTTGACCAATATCTCCCACCCAATGGCCACCCAGGAGTCCCGGTTACTCATGGCCAGCCTGGTCAGGTTACTTACACGGGGAGCTATGGCATCAGCAGCACCTCTGCCCCCCCATCTTCGTGGATGTCCAAACAGCAGCAGCCTCAGCAGCCCCCACCTCCTCAACAGCCTCCTCCACCACCTCAGCCTCCTCAGGCCCAGCCGCAGCCTACACCACAGCAGCAGCAGCAGCAGCAGTCAGCCCAGCAGCCACAGGCACCATCTCAACCCCACACCCTCACTCCTCTGGGCAGTGAACAGGGCCAGTCCCAGAGAACACATATCAAGACCGAGCAGCTCAGCCCCAGCCATTACAGCGAACAGCAGCAGCATTCCCCGCAGCAGATTCCCTACAATCCCTTCAGCCTGCCCCATTACAGCCCCTCCTACCCTACCATCACTCGCTCCCAGTACGATTACACAGACCACCAGAACTCCAACTCCTACTATAGCCATGCTGCAGGCCAGAGCTCCAGCCTCTACTCCACGTTCACCTACATGAACCCTGCCCAGCGACCCATGTACACCCCTATTGCTGACACGACTGGTGTCCCTTCCATCCCCCAGACCCACAGCCCACAGCACTGGGAACAGCCGGTCTACACGCAGCTCACCAGACCATAAGGAGAATAAGAAAAATAATATTCCTAATTAAAAAAAAAACACAGCAGCAATAATTAAACCTTTGGACATTTGCTCCCCCCCCCCCTTATTCTTCAAAGACACTAAAGGCAACAACAACAGGCACAAAGCAGAAAAGTTGTCCAAATGCACTAGAGCCTTCTCCAGAGTCAGTGGCCAGACCACTCCCCATGGATAGACCAGCAAAACTCACTACAGTCATTCCAGAATTGAACTTTAAATGTTCTTCAAGGCAAGCACAGAGATTGATGGAGAATCATATAGCCGCTGTAGTGCAGTCTTTCTTTTCCTGTGCTTGGACTTTGTAATTATTTTTTAGCTGTAATTAAAGAAAAAAGAGTCCTCTGTGAGGAATATTCTCTATTTTAAATATTTTTTAGTATGTACTGTGTATGATTCATTATCATTTTGAGGGGATTTATACATATTTTTAGAGAGAATTTTTTAAATGCTCTTATTTTTCCAACAGCTAAAACTACTCTTTAGTGAAAGTATGCCCTAGCTTTTCTCGAAGTCAGAGGTATTTTTGTACAGATATGTCTTCTCTTAAAATTGTATGTGTGTCTGTGTGCATTAACCCCAAAACAAAACCCTTGTCCTGTGATCAGTGTTGGGGGTTAGCTTTCCTCAATTCTAAAGTCTGAAAGATTCAAGGTGAGGCTGCCTCAAAAAGAAAAATTAAAAAGGCCTTATTGTTTAGTATGGAAATAAAGACAGGAATGTGGAGGAGCCTTGGGTAAGTTTTGCTCTTATTTTTTTAAAAAGAAAAATACCTTGAGCCTTAAAATCATGCTACTAGGAATAGCTCACGTGGTCTTTGGGTGGGTTTTCTCCATGTAGTCCTTAGAGAAAAGTTCCCAGAGGCAGGCACCGAGGGAGGCAAAAACAGTTTCCTGGGAAGTCTCAATAGCAAACTTAAGTGCCCTCAAATATCTTCCCTACTCCCTTCTCTGCCCAGGTAACATGCTGGAGTCCACTCCTAAACCATTTTCTAAGCCCCCAAATGCAAACGGTATGCTTTTAAGACATTCCACATGCTACAATTATTTATTTTGTAAGAAAAGAGGTTTTAATTTTAAAAAATTGATCTTCCTC
Source organism: Pseudocheirus occidentalis (assembly GCA_028646575.1). Classification (NCBI taxonomy): domain Eukaryota; kingdom Metazoa; phylum Chordata; class Mammalia; order Diprotodontia; family Pseudocheiridae; genus Pseudocheirus; species Pseudocheirus occidentalis. The sequence continues at coordinate 170,665,661 of CM053593.1, read as the reverse complement.
TTTTTAAAAAAAAAAACTTTTAAAATGAGTAGGTTGTTGGAGCCTTCCTTGAAGGGTTTGCTCACCTATTGTTAAATTATGGCCTTAACTGTAACCATTTTTTTTTATTTATCTCTTTATTCTTTTTAATTATTATTAAAAAAAACCAAGTTTCTACGGGATCTGTGCCCTAGGTTTGTACAAATACATTTTCCTCTTCTTTTTTTTTTTTAATAAACTGGAAGTGTTGTCTTTTTTGTACAAATGAGATTCCAAATGTAGAATCATTTGCATTATTTTCTGCCACAGTTCTTCAGGCTGTCCAAATTTTAGGTGTATGTATGGGCGTGTGTGTGTGTGTGTGTGTGTGTGTGTGTGTGTGTGTATATGTACACTACCCCAAACAGAACCAATATCATCTTCATAGTCCCCTGCATATTTTCTTCTGGGGGGAGGAGGGAGTTGATAGACTAACTGACTTACTCTAATTAGACTATTGCTGGACAGTTGAGGACTGCTTTTTGAAAAAGACAGCAAACTTTTTTTATTTAAAAATGATATATTAACAGTTTTAGAATTCAGTAGAATAAAGAACTCTTTTAATATGGCATCTTTCAATTTCTGTATAAAAGCAGATCTTTTTAAAGTATTTCTGTAACTTAAAAGACCTGACATTTAAATCATATTTGTCTTTAGGTAAGTTTGGTTTTGTGTTTGTCTTTCGTTTGTTTCACTTTTTTTTTAAACCCCTTGTTCTCTTTGTGAAACTTACCAGTTTGTATATTATTGTTTACAATAAATATACATTGTACTAAAAATAGAAAACAGTCAAATGGTTTTATTAATGTAGGCTTCCAATGAGAGAAAAAGGAGTCAATGCTGACAAGATTGTGTGTACTTTCATCCCTATGATGCTTGTAATTTTCCTAGCAACCACTTAAGGATTTAGTCCTATTGCTCCCTTCAGATCTAGCTGACTCAGTTCAGAGAAATGAATAGTCCTACTCTCCTACATCAACCCACCCCTAAGCATAGAAAGCTAACCTTGAAAAGTCCCACTCTAATAAATTTGATAGAAAAATATGTCAATCGTTGCCTACTTGGGCAGAATGCTTCAGATTCTGGTTTCAATCTCATGCTTCAGGGAAAGAAAAAAAAACATTCCTCTGGGAAGGTTAGAAGGGAACATTAAACCAGAAATCAGTAGCTGTTGGTAGAGACAGGATGCCAGAGGGGGTAAATTGCTCATTTTAACTTAATAGGACAATCTCTTTGCTCTTATGGATGCATACCAAGGAAAAAGATTGTCTAATAAAAAAAAAGAAAGAAGGAAGGTAGGAAGAAAGGTAGGAAGGAAGGAAGGAAGGAAGGAAGTCAGTCAGAGTGAGAGGTGTTAAAGCAAAGAATTCCTAAGGGGCATGTAGGAAAATCCATCCTGTTAACCCATTAAATGGTTCAGTTATCTTTTGTTTCTCTTCCAAGACAATGATATGAAATGGTACTTTTTCAGTTTAACTCATTTTGGACAGATGCAAAGTCATCATAGAAGATTCAAGGAGAGGTAATAAGATTGAATTCTGTTTTCTTTGGCCTCTATTAGACAGTTTCCAAGATCAGAGAAACTTTCAGGTCATTTTTCACTAAACAGATGAAATCATCTACTCTCCTCCCCACCACACCCTCTACTCCTCCCCCACCCCACTCCTCACCCACAGCAGGGCTGAGAGCACATCTCTCTTCAGCTATGCAAGACTCCTCTGTGACTGAAGACTTTTCTTATGGGCTGCTTTTTGCCCTGGAGTGGGTGTTTCTGACAATCTCTACAGTCTTCCTGCCACATGGATATTAGCTTACACTGCTAGGTTTTGCTTAGTGGAGTTCTCTTCTGCCTCCCATATCAGATTCATGGCAACCAAAAGAACGACATTTACCAAAACCTGACTTCATTATAACCAAACCTCCTTTCCAAATCCTTCCCACCCCTTTTAGCATATGATTCAGCACTTGACTAAGAGTCAGGAGACCTGGGTTCTCATTCCAACACTGCCAAATACCAGCTTCTTGACCTTGGACAGGTCTCTTAATCTCTCTGGGACTTAGATTCCTCTTCTGTAAAATGGCAACTGGGAATGGAGGGGAGGAAGCAGATTAAATGATATCTAAGGTACTTCCTGCCTTTAATAACCTAGGGCTCTATAATTCTTCTCTACCCAGCTGCTACAGAACCACAATCTATATTTTTTTCTTTGGACTATTTCTAGTTCAAATACTCTCTTATCCATACAATACATGTTCTCTTAATTGTTCCTTTCTCTTTGTGATTGACAAGCATCTGAAAAATTCACTATCAAAATATTAATATATTTCTTTCTCTTTAGAGAAATATTAACATATTCCTTCTTCTCCCTCCCCCATTCTACTACATATGCCCCTGACCCCTGACCCCATGACTTACAGAGTACACTAGATGAGAAGCTGGCCACCCCAAAGTTAGATTCTCACTTCTATCATTAATTTACTATGTGACTTTGGACTCATAAAGCATAGAATGCCAAAGCTGAAAAGGGATCTAATAAATTATTTAGTTCAACCCCTCATTTTAAAGAGGAGCAAACTGAGACCTAGAGAGATGGAAACAACTTGCCCAAAGAAATATCATTAGCTAGTGCATAAGAGATGAATTTCTTGAATGACCAAGAATGACCATTCTTTTTCATCATAGCATATGAGTTTTCAAACAAGCTACTTTTCATTTCAATGTCTCCATTTCTACTAAAAAGATAGTTATCTATTCAATTTAAACATTTCTTGAGCACTTTCTATATCCGGGTATTGTTAGGCCTTGGAATTCAAAAACAAATGAGAAATGGTTCTTGCCATAGAGTAATTTCCAGTTACCTGAGGAAAGTCATACACACAAATAAGTAAAAGCAAAGTATGCACAAAATAACACAAAGAAATTCCTGGAGACAGAGTGTGTGTGTTAAGAGCTGGTGGACCAGGAAAGGACTCATATAGAAGGGGAACCTGGGCAGTGTTTTGAAGACACCTAGTGATTCTAAAAGGTGGAGGTGAGGATGCAGAGTATTCCAAACCTGTGCCAAGTCAGAGAATCAGAAATTGTAATGTTTGGGGATCTTTCATGTCACAAGGATGTTAGAGAAAGATAGTTTCTGTGAATGACCCAGAGAGAAGATTTTAAAAAGGTACTAGTGGGATTTTCTGATGAAGGAAGGGGGTGGGTAAGGAGGAAGTTGTGTTCAAAACAAAATGACACTATGGTACAAAATATCAGGTAAGAGCTTGCATCTAACCCTTGCAACATAGAGATTCATCACTCTGATGAAGATCTATTATTTAGATTATAACATGCAAATATAGCTTCATGGTAAAAGAAATCTATTTCCTTCTGTTCACATTTAAAATATAATCCATTTGGTTATTTCTGACAAAAAGAGAGATGGGGGAAGACAGGACAAACTTCCTTGTGGGCAGAGACTTGTCTCAGTATTTTATGTATCACCAACTCCCACTATGGTGACTGGCATAGAGTAAGTGCTTCATAAATATTTATTGATCAATTATTGAATGATCATTTATTATATTGTCTTACTCATTAACTAAACACTTCAGTACTAAGATGGCATTGCTAATCAGTAAAGATTGCAGAGAGGTGGTGCAATGGATAGGACAAGTAGAACAGGGGTTCAAATCTGGCCTCAGACACTTATTAGCTGTGTGACCCTGGGCAAGTAACTTTACCCTGCTTGCCTCAGTTTCCTCATCTGTAAAATGAGCTGGAGAAGGAAATGGCAAGCCACTCCAGTATCTTTGCCAAGAAAACCTCAAATGGAGTCAGAAAGGGTCCAACATGACTGAAACAACTAAACATCTACAATAAAACAATGTAAAGTATCTTGAGATCTCGGTACTCTACATTTTCATCAGTGTGGCCAAGATTATGTTAGGACCTTAGGTAGCTGCATCACATAGCTGGATCATTTTGTTTGGGGTCAACTGAGAGTCCTAAGGCTTTTTGGATTACCTTTTTTTTTTCTTTGTGAGGCTTTACTTGTACCTCTGACTTTTTTAAGCCAAGGTATTTTAGCATTACATACATACATATGTACATACACACATACATAGCTTTACACTCATAGTCGTGTTGAAAGTAGGACAAATATGGGTTGTGCCTCTCTGGGCTCAGTCTCCCAAACCCCCACTCATACTGGTAAACTGGGTTTTCTGAAGGTAAATAACTACTTTCTGGCTTGAAATTATATTAATAAACTCCAAAGGGGTTGTGGCTTCTAAACTTATAGCTGATGAATAGTGCCCTTCTGATGTGCTTCAAGCAATACTGATCAACCAGTTGATATCAATTAGCTTTTATTTATTTATTTATTTGTTTGTTTAGGTTTTTTTGTTTATTTATTTGTTCATTCGTTCATTCATCCATTCATTCATTTATTTGTTTGTTTGTTTGTTTATTTATTATTTAGAAAGTATAGCAAGGACAGAAATTATTTTTGAAAAAACACTCCCCAAACCAGGGAAATACTCTCCCTTTGCAGATGCAAGTTCCTAAGGAGAATGTGCTCAAACTCAAATTACAAAGGTAATGAGGCTGGTTGTTGTCCTTTGTTCTTAAAGAGGACCAAAATGACATCACTACACTAGAGTCAAGTTTCATTGGCTGATCAGACCAATACGAGCTTGGAATGCTCTGCTACAGGTCAGGGACAAATTTTCCGTGTGAATATTTGGGGTTGATTCTCTAAATTTGTACACCCTGTCTTTCCTTTGAGCTGTTTCAATTCTGCTTTGCTCATAGAGTGCAGCACCTTCTCTGATGTGGGCACACTATGCTGAGCGGTCCTGTGCCAGTGTCTTCCATGTCACACAATCAATTCCAAAGTTCTAGAGAGAGACTTTGAGGGTATACTTGTATCACTTCTTCTGACCACCATGTGAACACTTGTTCTGAGTGAGTTCTCCATAAAAGTCTTTTTGGTAAGTGTACATTTTGCATCCAAACAATGTGGCCAGCCCATTATGGTGTTTTCTGAAGCACAGTGTGAATGCTTGGCAGTTTAGTTCAATAAAGGACCTCAGTGTCTGGTATCTTATCCTGTCAAGTGGTCTTCAGAATCTTCCTAAGACAATTCAAGTGGAAGTAATTCAGTTACCTGGCATGGCACTGGTACACTGTCCAGGTTTTGCAGGTATACAACAGTGAGGTCAGCACACACAGTGGCTCTGTAGACCTTCAGTTTGGTAGTCAGTCTGATACCTCTTCTCTCCCATACCTTCCTTCAGAGCCTACCAAACACTGAGATAGCTCATGCTTCCCACTCTTTCATAGACTTATCCTCTCCAAGCTAAATATCCACATTCAACAAAAGCAGCATCCACAAGGCAAAATGACTACCAGAAGGATTAATGTCAATAGATTAGAGTTCATCTCTGAGCTGGAACAGTTTGTTGCTAACTTGGAGAGAACAGTGGAACAGAACAGGAGTGGGCAATTTTCAGAGATTTGGTGCATAGCATTGTATTTGCTTATCTAGGTCAGAATTTTCATAACCACTAAGACTGGTTTGATGAAAATGATGGGGAAATTCAGAGGCTGCTAAACGAAAAATGAGAACTCCACAGGGTTCACCAGAAGGACAGTCCACCCCATCTCTAAGAAGGGAGCATTTAACTTTATCAAAAGTAAAGTACAAGTAAAGCTTAAAGAGATGAAAGATTCTTGACTCAGTAAGAAAGCAGATAAAATTCAGTTTCATGCTGATAGTAACAATCCAAAGTGCTTTTATGATACCTTGAAGGTAATGAGGCACACATGTAAGGAATAAAATAGGCAAAAGGGCTGAGAGTTACGTTGTGATTCCCAACCTTGAGAGACCACTTTTGCCTTCTAGGTAAGGAAAAGGATTGGAATTCTGATCGATAAATCATCCTCTTTCTCAGATGGTTTTGCTCCTTGTTGAACATTGTCTCTCAGCTGTTGGGTTGATCCACTGATGGGTTAAGGAAAGCAGGTCCCTCAGTTGCCTCTTTGGCTCTTCTACAGATTTGGCAGCTACCATTATTACTTCTGGTAGCTGAGAGAAACTCTGATGGCTCTTCTGACCTTTTGAGGTTCACAAGATCATAACGTGGGGCCTCCATCTCTTGATAGTCTTTCACCTAAGAACAGAAAAAAAATAACTATAAATAGACAAAAGGAATAAAGGTGTCATACGTTAACAGACACAACTGGCTAGATGAAATACAACCTACCACTACTCTTCCCCCATTCTGTCAGCTCATAGCTGTCTTCCTTATTTAAAAGCCACCAGTGAAGAACCACTTCTCTAAATGAGTACACAGTCACAGGAAAGCTTCTCTTGAGTCATCAGTACTTCCAGCTTCTTGGCTGACCTGAAGACGCTTTGTTACCCCATAGCACTAGCTCCTTTGCCACTCACAGCTCAAAGAGATCTCACAAAGCCTTTACATGTTGGGTTGAAAAAAGCAGAGAATATTGTCCATGATTTATATAATTCACCGGGAAGGATAAATCAATGCATCTCTTAGGACCAGGCACTTATTAGTCAGTCTACTCATTATTGTCTGAATAACTGATAGAATGGACAAACGTGGGACTGCGCTTGAGGATGGGGAGGTGGACTTTATAAAAATGTATTCATAGGGAATCCTGGGAAAGATTGAAGAGTGAAAGGCATTTCCTCCTCTACCACCCCAAATAAACTAGTAAAACAGCTCTACCTGGACCAAATACAACAATGAAAAGAAAAATTGAAGGAACACTCTATGAGGTTTTTTTTTTTAACAGAAAAATAATTAAAAGACTAACTGATTAGCCCTTCATTCCTGGTGACCCCATTCCCAGTCTCCTCTTATACCCAGTCAACTTGTTCTATCCCAGGGTCTTGGTGTCTACATCAGTTTTATGTATATATTACTGTATCCTTGCCAGTATCACACTGAAGATTCCAGCTCCTAGGAGAGATTGAAGCTCCACTTTCTATACAAATTCTCCACCTTTACAAATATCTGACAGTCTGGAGTTGTAATTACTCAGAGAAGCCCTTTGTTTCTTATGGCAGCTGCAATTTTAGGCATAGTCTTTTGGAGTTAATATCCCAAAAGGTCTTTATCATACTTCTGAATACAGGTTGAGACCTCCAAAATGAGTAGACCAACATGTTGAGACCAATGCCAAAACTCAAAAAGAAGGAAAGGGAGGAGCAGTAGAAAAAGTATAGAGCCTAGGGGAAAAAGATATTGGAGAAGACATGGGCCCAGGAATGCAACACTGCCTCCAATATTTAATATCATAGAAGTAAACAGGCCATAAGTTGGAGAGAAAGATAGAGAAGAGATCCAGTTTCAAAGACTTGCAGCCCATCACCCATAGCTGAAACCTTCTCCAACTCCCTCCTTACTAACCATCAACAGTAAACCCTAAAGTGGGAAATTGGGAAAGAATTTTTACAACCAGTGTCTCTGATAAAAGCCTCATCTATAAAATATACAGGGAATTAAGTAAAATCTATAAGAATACAAGTCATTCCCCAATTGACAAATGGTCAAAGGATATGAACTGGCAATTTTCAGAGGTAGAAATTAAAGGCATCTATAGGCATATGAAAAAATGCTCTAAATCACTATTGATTCAAGAAATGCAAATCAAAACAACTCTGAGGTACCACATCTTACCAGTCAGATTGGCTAACATGACAAAACAGGAAAATGACAAATGCTGAAGAGGATATGGAAAAATTGGAACACTAATGCATTGTTGGTGGAGCTGTGAACTGATACAACCATTCTGGACAACAATCTGGAATTATGCCCAAAGAGCTATAAATAACTGCATACCCTTTGACCCAGTAATAACACTTCTGGGGTTGTATTCCAAAGAGATCATAAAAGTGGGAGGAAGACCTATATGTACAAAAATATTTATTGGGGCTCTCTTTGTGGTGACAAAAAACAGGAAATTAAGGGGATGCCATCAACTGGGGAATGGCTAAACAAGTTGTGATATATGACTGTAATGGAATACTATTGTGCTATAAGAAATGGGGAGTAGTCTTTGTATTCACCTGGAGAGGCTTATACAAACTGATGTGAGAAGAGAAGAACCAGGAAAAATTTGTACACAATCACAGACACATCATATGTGTGACGACCAGCTTTGAAAAACTGGACTCTTCTCAGCAACACACAGTTATAAGACAACTCTACAAGTCTCATGATGGAAGGAGATATCTACATTCAGAGAAAGATCTAGAAAGAACAGAGTTTAAATGGAGACTGAAGCAATCTACATGTTATCGTTCTTTTTTGTGTTTTGTTTTCTTTCTTTCCTATTGTTCACTCCATTGGTTACAACCCTTCTATACAACCAGACAATGTCCAATGTGAAAGTATTTGCAGATCCTATACTTGATTGCATGCCGCCATGGCAGGGGTGGGGGAGAAGAGGGAGAGGAGAAAATTTGAAGCTCAAGGGATTGTGGAATTGAATCTTGTAAACCAAAAGTATATAAACTAATCAATTAAAATTTTAAAGAAATTTAAAAAAAAGAAAAGAAAAAAAGAGTAAATTCTAGAGATTTAAGAAAGTCTAAAAGAGGGTGAATAGCAGAAGACTTCAAATGAAACCTAACTATAACGGTCTCCCATAGTCTCACTATAGAGTGCTCTAACTTGTCACCCTCATCCTTTTAGGAAAATAGACCTTATCCAACCCAACATCACGTAGAAAAGGAAATAATGTCTGAGGGAAAAATATCCCAGGATGATGTAGAAAAGATAAGCAGTAAAAAGTTTTACAAGGACATCAGAGAAAAATAAGCAGAAAAAAATAGAAGTGGTTTTGTTTATTTGATTAATGTAGTACCTCCTCTGGCTTACTTGCTTCCAGGTCCTAAGTATAGTCTGTGCACCTTAAACTATAGTCTAGAGGACTGTAACTCCTAAAATGAGTTCCAACTGGTAAGTTTCCAATAAGCCAGCCAGTAAACACAATGAATTCAAAGCAAAATCTTTTCACTCAAAGGACATAGTAAGAACAATAGTTGGGGTGGCTAGGTGGCGTAGTGAATAGAGCACCAGCCCTGGAGTCAGGAAGACCTGAGTTCAAATTTGGCCTCAGACACTTAACAGACACTTAAGTGACCTTGGGCAAGTCACTTAACCCCAACTGTCCTCCAAAAAGCAAAAAGAAAAAAAAATTAAAAAAAAGAAAAATAGCTACAAAATATCCTCCCATAATCTGTGAAACAAAGAAAATTGTAAAATGTCCCTAAATCTTAAATGACTACTTTATGCTTCATCACATTATTTTGGGTCATATATAAACTTCAGTTTGAGGTCATAAATATGCTTGAGTATTTGGAGAGTATTAATTGATTTTTTAAAATGTCATAGAATTTATTTGTAAGACTTTTGGAACATCAAGTATTTGGGGCATGGTCAATGTGCAAATTTTGATTAATCATACTTTTTTATAAGGACTGTGTCTTCTTTTTTGTGAAAAAAAGAGAAAATAATGGTAGTTCATCGAAAAATAAAATTTGATTTAAAAAAATAAGAGATAATCTATAAGGTCTCTTCTATCTCTAGATCTATGGTTTTATGTACTCTCAAAGTGGAATATGGAGGAAGCCTGAGGACTAAGGAATTTACAAATAAATTCTATCAAATGCTTAAAAAGCAATTAATACTGCCCAAGTACTCAAGTACGTTTATGGCCTCAAATTAAAATTTATAGATAATTTTTAAATGACATGATGAAGCATAAATCAACCATTTAAGATTAAGGGCCATTTTTGAATTTTCTTTGTTTTACAGATTGCCATTATCAAAATTGTCAAAAATAAGTCCAGCAGTATATTTATGGAGGCATACTTGAAACCTTTCCAGATATTAAACTTTTCTAGCAACACCTTCAAAAACCTAGTTTCATCTCTATGTCACAATAAGGCACAAGGGTAGAACTTTGTGAAGGAATTAATACCTATGCTTCAAAAACTGTTTTCTGTGAGGCTTTGCCTTTAGTTGTTTTCACGTCATTTTCTTATTCTGAATTTGTATCTTCATCTTTACTGTCGCCATCAGTAGCTTTTTATGATCAGATTTGCTTTTATTGTTGTTGCTCATTTCCCAATCTTTTTCTTGACCTTGAACTTGATGTTAAAATTGTGCTCTGTTCACCTGAAGACAGCTGACAGTCTTTATCTTCAGACTTTTTTGCACTGCTGTTTTCACAGCTACTTCTGGGTATTTGCAAGTTTTCAGTGCTTCGAAGGTACCATGATCTGTGGCCACTGCTCTCCAGTCCTTACCCAGGTCAGGACTTTGCTCCATTGTAGCTGCAAGTCCTAGCACTCCTTTCTACTCTGGAACTTCTACTAGGGCCCCTGCTCCTTTGGGACCACAAATGCTCCTCATTCAAACTGGGTATGTGCAATGGAGTTGCCAAACAGTGATGGGTCATACTTCCTATGCTAGTACAAGAGGTCCCTGTAGACTCTTTCTGACCAGTTGTCCAAACTCTTAAGTGTCTCTGGGTTGAGAGCACTCAAATTTGCTGCTGCTACTGTCAAATCTATCTCCAAGACCCACCAGTGAGGCTCTGGACCAGTCCCCACTCTAATATCAAAGACCTCTTTTTCTAACCTCCTAAGTTTTCTTGAGCTGGAAAAAAAAATGTCTCACCCCATCCTTTTGTTGAGTGTGTCACTCCAAAATTTGATCTGATGTATTATTTTGAAGTTGTTTGTAGGGATAACTTGACTGGATTGCTGCCTCTACTCAACTATCTTGGTTCTTCTTCCCCTCACCCCACAGTTTGGCTCTTCAAAGATGAATAATTTGAAGAGAAATGCATGAGGTACAATGAACTTGGATAATTCACAAATCAGATAATCCTTCAATATTTGAGAGTTGTTCATCTCTAGCTACCTGTGGTGAGGGCAAGGATTGGGAGATACAAATAACATGGACACAGATAAATTAAATATGAAATATGGATGAAGTCACACAAGATAATTACAATGTGAGAGTAGAGAAAGGGGGAGATCACAAACAACTGTGGAGATCAGAAGGACATCTTAAAGGAGATAGCACCTTGAGGGTAAGACCTGAAAGGAACAAAGGATTCTAAGAGACAGAGATGAAGACAGAAAGCTATCTAGATTTGAGGGGAGGTAGCACGGAAGCCTGTACAAAGGCACAGAGGCAAAATCATATGTAAGCAATATCATATATAAGCAACAACAGGTTGTCCAATTTGGCCATAAGGTAGAGTATATGGAGTGGGATGGGGAGAATAGGAAATAAATCTAAAAAGGTATTCTGCAGCAAATTCATAAGACTTTAAATGGCAAAGAAGGACTTGTATTTTTCCTAGAGGTAAAAGGAAGTCACTAAAGATACTTGAACAAGAAGAATGTGTTCAGATCTATACTTTAGAAATACCAATGTTGCAGCTACATAGAGGATTAATTTGAGAAGTGAAAATGGAGGTAGGGAGACCAGTCAGGAGGCTATTAAGATGATCCAATGAGAGATGATGTGGACCTGAAGTAGAGCAGTTGCTGTTTAAGAAGGTGGGGGGGAGTCCAGTTAAGGAAGTAGAAATAACAAGGCTCAGCAGCAGATTAAATATGAGGGATGGGAAGGATGATGACAAAGAAGGAAGAGTTGAAGATGACTGTTAATTTGCAGGCCTAGTGACCGGAAGGATGGTGGCACACTTGATAGAAATAGGAAAGACAGGACAAGGATTGATTTTAAGGAGGAAAAACAATGAATTATGTTAAGGATGTGTTGAATTTGAAATGTTTATGGAACATTCAGTTGGCTGAAGAGAAGGGAAGAAGGGAAGGGAAGGGAAGGGAAGG
>CM053593.1:170625718-170653255 GCA_028646575.1 Pseudocheirus occidentalis | reverse complement strand
TCCTTCCTTCCTTCTTTCCTAGTTTTCTTTCTCTGTACCTTTATTCTACTACCTCTGTATCAGGAAGTGTAAAACATGCTTCATCTTTGATACTCCACTCGGTCATTATATTGATCAGAGCTTTTGTCTTCAAAGATGACTTTTAAAAATAATGTTGTAGTTATTATACAAATTGTTTTTGTGGTTTTGCCTCAGTTTGTAGTCTCTACAGATTTTTCTAAATTCATCCATTTAACAGTTTCTTATGGAACAATGATATGCCTTTACATTTGGATATCATTGTTTCTTTGATCATTTTAAATTTGATGAATAGTCTCTTTTTATGTTTATAAATTTATTTATTTTTAGTTTTCAACATTCATTTCCACAAGATTTTGAACTACGATTTTTTCTCTCCATCTTTCCCCTACCCCTAACCCCAGAATAGACAGCTTACTGAATATTCCTTCCCCCTATCTGTTCTCTTTTACACCCTCCTCCATCAACCCCCTAACTTTCTAGTAGGGCAAGATGGGTTTCTATACCCCAGTGCCTGTGTATCTTATTTCCAAGTTGAATATTTAAAAAAAAACATTTTTTAAACATTTGTTTTTAAAACTTTGAGATCCAGATTTTTTTTTTCCTTCTTCCCTCCTCACCCACCCCCACTGGGAAGATAAGCAATTCAATATAGGTTATACATGTGTAGTTACCCAAATCATTTCCACAGTAGTTATATTGTGAAAGACTAACTCTATTTCCCTCCATCCTATCTCACCCCCTACTTATTCTACTTTCTCCTTTGACCCCATCCGTTTTAAAAAATGTATACATATACACACACACACACACACAAACACACACACACACATATATTCCCTTCAACTATCCTCATACTGAGAGAAGTCTTATGAGTTACAATGATCATTTTTCCATGTAGGAATGTAAATAGTTCAACTTTAATAAGTTCCTTACGATTTATTTTTCCTGTTTACCTTCTTATGCTTCTCTTACTTCTTGTATTTGAAAGTCAAATTTTCTGTTTAGCTCTGGTTTTTTCATCAATAATGTTTGAAAAGACTCTATTTCATTGAATGACCATATTTTCCCCTCTACCATTATATCAGTTTTGCTGGGTAGGTGATTCTTGGTTTTAACCCTAGCTCCTTTGGCCTCCAGAATATCCTATTCCAAGCCCTTCAGTCCTTTAATGTAGAAGCTTCTAGGTCTTGTGGTATCCTGATTGTGTTTCCACAGTACTCAAATTGTTTCTTCCTGACTGCTTGCAGTAGTTTCTCCTTGACCTGGGAACTATGGAATTTGGTTATAATATTCCTAGGAGTTTTCTTTTTGGGATCTTTTTCAGGAGGTGATTGGTGAATTCTTTCAATTTCTATTTTGCCTTCTGGTTCTAGAATGTCAGAGCAATTTTGCTTGATAATTTCTTGCAAGATGGTGTCAAGGCTCTTTTTTTGATCATGGCTTTCAGGTAGTCCAATACTTTTCAAATTGTCTCTCCTGGATCTATTTTCCAAATTGGTGGTTTTTCCAATGAGATATTTCACATTGTCTTTTATTTTTTCATTTGTTTGGATATGTTTTATGGTATCTTGGTTTCTCATAAAGTCATTAGCATCCAATTGCTCCAGTCTAATTTTGAAGGAGTTAGTCTCTTCAATGAGTTTTTGAAATTCCTTTTCTATCTGGCAAATTAGACTTTTTAAGGCATTCTTCTCCTCACTGGCTTTTTGAACCTCTTTTGCCACTTGAGTGAGTATATTTTTTTAGGTTTTATTTTGTTCAGTGTATTTTTGGGTCTCCTTTAGCAGGCTGTTGACTTGCTTTTCATGATTTTCTTGCATCATTCTCATTTGTCTTCCCATTTTTTTCCTCTACTTCTCTTACTTGACTTTCAAAATCCTTCTTGTGTTCCTCCATGGACTGTAACCAATTCATATTTTTCTTGGATGCTTTTGATGCAGAAGTTCTGACTTCGCTGTCTTCCTCTCACCCCATGCCTTGATCCTTTTTGTTCCCCAAAAAGGAATCTACAGTTTATGTTTCCTGGGCTTGCTCATCTTGCCAGTCCATTACTTGACTTTTGAGTACTTTGCCACAATAGGACTCTGGTTCCAGAATGGAGAGAGTTTTGTCCCAAATTGCTGGGGGCTTTGAAGCTGCTGGAGGTATTAGTTGTGTGCCCTCTCTACAGCCCCCACACACTCTGGCTTACTGGTCACACACCCTGGAACCACCACACAAGACTGTCATTCAGATCCAAGCAGGTTAAAGCAAAAGTGATTACTCTATGAATCATCACTTGGTCCCCCTGCAATCTGCAAGCCAGGAGCTCCTGAGGCAGTGAGGCAGTGGTGCTGGCAGCCATGCCTTTGCTACTTCTCACCCCAAGAGAAAGGATGAGAACATGCTCTTTGTCCCCCTGTTCCCACAGAGTTCCACACTGACCTTTTACTTTCTTTTTTTGTGTTTATGGGTTGTTAAGTCTTGAAACTGCCTCAGCTGCTGGTAATTCTCTCTTCTGAAGTCTGCTCTGGGCTACTGCTGGTCGGGGCTGCCCTGGGGCCAGGGAACCATGTGACTCAAGTGGGGCTGTGCTCAGCTCCCAGTCTGGTGTGATAGATCCTTCCTGTTGTCCTGCTAGTCTTCTTTTAGTGGGAGTTTTGTTTCTCTTTGTGGGTTCTGTAGCTCTAAAGTTTGCTTAGAGTATTTTTTTACATGTATTAGAAGTGATTGAAGAGGGAGCCCACACCAAGTTTGTGTTTCTACTCTGCCATCTTGGCTCTGCCCCCTCAATGAATAGTCTCTTGATTTCTAATTCTTTGCTACCAGGAAAATGTCGATATGAATATTTTTGTACATATGGGTCCTTTGCTTTTTTCATTTACCCTTTTGGGATATGTACCTACTAGTGGTCAAAGGATATGCAGAGTATAGTGTTGACTATTTATGTCTACTTCCAAATATCTTTCTAAACTGGCCATACCACTTCACAATTTCACTAACAGTGTTAAAGTGTGTATATACCCACAGTCCCTTATACCATTATTTTTATCCATTTTTTGCCATCTTTACTAATATGATAAAGGGAAGCTGTAGAGTTGTCTTACTTTGTATTTCTCTTATTATTCATAATTTGACGCATTTTTCATATGATTTATAATAGGTGTCTATATCTGATACTTATGAGATATTAACCAGGAACAAAAAGCTAGTCAGCTGAACCAAAAAGGACTTGAAGGACATCTCTGCTCCAGAATATGTACACAAATGATATCTGAAAGGATATGTCATTTGTTAAATATACTGAAGTTCAAGTTTCACAAAGGCTCTTTTAAACTATTCAACAATATCCTATGTTACCTCATACCTATTAGATTGGCTAATATGACAGAAAAGGAAAAATGACAAATGCTGGAGGTTATGTAGGAAAATTAGGACACTAACACACTCTTGGTGAAGTTGCAAACTGATGCAACCATTCTGGAGAGCAATTTGGAACTATGCCCAAACTATAAAATTATGCATACCCTTTGACCCAACATTAGTTTCATAAGGTCTATATATCAAAGAGATTTTTTTAAAAAATTGAAAAGGTTCTTTATGTACAAAATTATTTATAGAAGTTCCTTTTGTGGTAGCAAAGAATTGGAAATTGAAGGGGTGCCCATCAGTTGGGAAAAGGCTAAACAAATTGTGGTGTATGATTGTGATGGAATACTAGTGTGTTAAAAGGAATTGATGAGCAGGATGCTTTCAGAAAAAACCCAGAAAGAGTTACATGAACTGATGCATAGTGAAGTGAGCAGAACCAGGAGAATAGTGTATACAGTAATAGCAATAATACAAGATGATCAACTGTGAATGACTTAGGTATTTGCAGTAGTACAATGATCCAGGACAATTACAAAAGAACTTATGATATAAAATGTTATCTACCTCCAGAAAAAGAACCAATGGAATCTGAATGCACATCAAATTACAGTATTTTTACCTTTCTTCCTGTTTATGTCATCTTTCACAACAACTAGTATGGAAATATCATTTGTATGGCAACATATCTATATCTATATATCTATATCTATCTATCTATATCTATCTATCTATCTATCTATATGTATGTATATGTATATATAAATATGTTTCCATCTTAGGAAGGAGTGAGTGATGAGGAGTGAGAGATTTTGGAATTCAGATTTAAAAAAAACTGTTAAAAATATTTTCTACATGTAATTGGAAGACTATTATTAAAAAGGAATATCCTGTTATTGTTTCATGCTTTCTTTGGAATCCATAGGTTCCTCTGCCTCTTCAGGTATTGATTAATGTTCCTGGATCTTGAGATATTTATTCATAGATACTTGGATTCTTTTTGCTGATCTGAAGTTCATATTCCTTTATGTTACTAATATCTTCCTTTTTGGTCAATCTGTTCATGTTTAAGGTCTTTAACTTAGTTTTCTTACTCCTGAGACCCTTGATAATGTATGCCTTTTCCCTCACTGCTAATTTTTCCCTTATTACTCCCTTTGTGACTCCTTCCCATTTGATGGTGTTTACCTTGGAGTTGCACTTCCAAGTAGTCTCAGCCTCCTCCTACAATGGGCAACTAATATTTTAATGGCCTCTGTCTCTGTTCCAAGTGACTTCTAGATCTGTAGAACTAACTCTAGGTAGATACTGGGCTCTGTTCTCTCTCAGTTCCCTCTGTTCCTTAGTTCTCTGACAGAGCTCTATTATAGCACAGAATACTGCCATGCTGCTGTTCCAATCAGAAAGTACTTGTTCTTTTTGGTTTTCTACAAGCACTTGGAGGAAGGACTGGTAAGGTGAGTTCTTTTGCAATCTTGTAGGTCAGTTTGTATAATCCTGCCCACATGGTTGGCAGTGGGAGAAGGAGTGAAGAGTGATCTAGGTAGTGATGTAGGTAGATTAGAAAGTTAACCTTCTCTTCCATTATTCAGTGAATTATTACGTAGTTAGGGTTCTTGGTGTCCTAGACCATGAAGATAGCTAAAATTGTTTTATTTTTTACATGCATAGTTACTATTTTGGAGAATTTTGAGAGAATCAAATAATCAGAGGAGAAATCAAAGACTCAAAGAGGATCATGGGAATCAGTGAAGATGTTTACTTTTCTATCATCTTCTTGGTAATTTCTCACAAAGTCTCACAATTTTTCCAGGAAAACACTTGAGCTTTGATTGAGTTGTTTTCATATCTACCCAATTAATAGATGCTTATGTTTATAATTATGAAAATAATGGTGTTCCCACCTTATAGTGATCTAGGAAATTCCAATAAATTACTCCACAGGCCTTTATCCCAGTGATGTGATGGATTTATTTCCCCTCTTTGAGCCTACATTTCCTCTTTTGTAAAATGAAGGAGATGGACTAAATGATTTCTAAGGTACCTTTCAACCCTGGATTCTGTAGTTCTTACAACATCTTTAAGAAGAATAATTTTTGTCTTTATTTTTTTTCATTTGTTAAATGAAGATACAGAAACAAAATATTTATAGCAGCACCCTTTGCCACAGTGAAAATGGAGAAATAAAATTAATGTCCATCAATTAGGAAATGGTTCAACAAGTGTTGTTATACAATGTGATAAAATATTGTTTGTTATATTGTAAGAAATTTCAAATACGAGCAATTCAGAAAAATATGGGAAGATTCAAATTAAATTATGCAGAAGAAAAAATAATATACATAATGACTACAGTAATGTGAATGAAAATAACACTGAAGCATTGCTGAATGCAGATTAATTGCAAGGACAAATCTTTGGCCTAGAAAAAATGAAATAAATCCATTTCTTTTCATCTGTGTATGGAATATTGGATATTTTATCAGAAACAGTTATTTTGTTAGTTATATTGAAGTTAGAAGTTGCAACACAGGGGTTTATCAAGTACTCAGTTGCTTTTCTACATGAAGGAAAATCTCTCCCTGTGTAGAGAGAGTCTCTTATTGCTGAATTGAATAAATACATATGGTGCTAGAGAAAAGAGAACAATGAGTGGGTTGGCTGATTCGTTACACTTTCCTTATAAGGAGGCACAGGTGACAAGCAGTGAGGTATTGTCCTATGATAGACTTTAGTGATTTTTTAGTGTCTTTTCCCCCAAAAATAGCTTCCACAGTTCCTTCTTCTGACATAAATCAATTTGTGCCAATCTCCTCTCCCCACCTCCACCCCCGCTGCCACCACTGGAATTTTAGGGATGCATTTGGTTTCTGGTTTGAATAGGAATAACATTAACCATCTATCAACTTTGCCTATTATCTCATCAAACTTGTTTGTGCATCATATTACTCAGGAAATTATTTGCAATAGAATTACATAAGCAAGAAGCATGATTAGGTTGATTATTCAGTACTTAAGCAAGCCTCTTTTCCCAGCCAAGATTTCAAGTTGTTGTTACTCACTCATTCAATTGTCTCCAACTCTTTAAGACTTTGTAGATCATAGCAAGTCAATACCATCTATGGGATTTCCTAGGCAAAGATACTGGAGCGTTTGGTCATTTCCTTTTCCCACTGGGTTAAGACAGACGTTAAATGACTGGCCCAGGGTCACACAGGTAGTAAGTGCCTGAGACTAGATTTGAACTCAGGTTTTCCTGACTCTATGTTCATCATTCTATCCATTGAGTGACCTAGTTGCCTCCCAAGTTGGGTAACCATACCCAGTGGGTGGGTGACCATACCATTTAGGGTTCCATGGTAGACCTTTCCCAGATGGAAGCAGTACGCATAGTTCAAATAAGACTCTTGTCCATATGACATCATTTTTTTATCAGGCACTTTTTAAGCTTTCATGGTCTTTTCTCTATACGTGTATGTCTTCATGGAGGAGGAGCTTAGCTGACCCTTTGTAAAGCCAAGCACCAGCAGATTCCCAAAAAAATGCTACTGTGAAGAGCTTTTAAGATTCAAATTACACAGTAATAGTGAATACTCTGTTTATTCCATTACATATCAAAGTTCAGTCCAATATTTATAATATAATATTCTCAATATTACATCTTATCACAGAAAGTCACAATATAGTGTTAATAACATCTTAACATTGGAATGGCCACACAGTTTTCACTACAGTGGCCACAATATTTAGAACAAGGAACAAAAGAAGAATCATCTGGTTTCCCTAAGGGGGAAACCCTTCTCACTTAAAGATTCAATCAATCAATTCACAATATACCAATCTCCCACTCATGGGGCAACCATTAACTTAATCAGTCACTCATCTAGCAGTCACTTACTAAGCTAGATTCCCAATTATTAAATAATCATTAGTCACTAATACAGTCCTTAGGAACCACATACATTTTCCACCCCTTGGTTTCCAGCAAACCTCAGTTTGTCCAAGGGGAAGCCTTTTCTTCATCTTGACTCTGGGAGCTCCCTCTGATTCCCTGAATCCCCTTCCATGGTTCCAGCTTCCTCCTGAATCTGCCGATCACCTGGGTTCAGAAGCAGACAGCTGCCAGGTTTTCATCCAGTGTTCAGAGGTAGACAGCCCCCAGATCCTTGTCCTGTCCTCAGGGCAATCCCCGGCACACACTGAAGTTCACAGGGTTCACCACATCTCAAACCCTTTACAACTTCCCTTGCCTGGAACTCAAGGATCAACCAGGTCATGAATAAATAAAGCCTTATCCTGGTCATGCTTCTTCAGTCTTCCAGCAGTTCGGCTGGCTCTAGGACCCAGAAGGAATATTGGCCTTCTGTTTGGCCTTCACCAGATTCTGGTCTCAGGAAAATTCCAATTAAGTTCTCAGTAAGCTTCCAGATGCTGGGAGAAAAACTTTCCCTCTCTCTCTCTCTCTCTCCAATGGCTTCAATCTCCATAAAACTTCCTTCATGAGGAGCAAATTCCAATTCTCTCTGTCTCTAGAATTCTTCTTTATATACACCACTGGCCTCCTGTCTCATCCAATAGCCTTCTTCCATGTCAACAGGGGAGTTCATGCCTTTTCAACAATGGACAAAGTTCACACCTTTCATACTTAGCCCTAAGTTAGTAAGTGCTAAGTATCTGATAAACTGATTACCATTATAGCCTTAAAAATAAGCTTCTTCCAGACTCTGGCACCTGTGTTGTTTTTCCTCAGGATGAGATTATGGTCTTTACCTGAGACTATTTTCTACCATCTAGTTCTTATAGCTTGCTTATGTCTAGACCCCCTTCTTGTATGCTGGATTAAGTGGGTTTCAGTTGAAAGGATGGTTCTTTTTCATTTCAAAGCATGTATCTAGAAGTTAATGCCATTCACCTTAATTGAGAAGTATCAACTGTGAGCCTTTCCATCTAGGCGTGAAGACTAGTTTTCTGTGGTATATATTTATATGTACCCTATTTCCTGTTTTTAGATAGTGGCAAGATTCCTGGTTGAGTTCTGTTGGAATGTTTCCTAGAACTGTGGATGTAAAACCTTTCCCTTTTGCATTATGTTTTTTTTGGTAGCATGTTATCACGTTGCTGTGAACTAAATAAAATCAGTTGATTGTAAAGATGACAAATGTCTTATGGCCTAGCCTGCTGGGATGTCATAAGGGTTAAGTCCATGTGTTTTTGAGAACATGGCCCTTAATATAAGGGCCTGGGGTATGGTATAGTCTTAGATTAGGCCTATTTCTTCCCACGCTTTGGCAAATTTTTAAAAGTATTCTATTCTGTTTTCACATTACCCCTACAATTTGAAGATTGCAAGGTGTAAAGGCACTCATGAGCAGCTCTCCTAAGGACTGCTGTTGTGAATAATTTTAAGGATCTAATAACATAGTCTAGTGAACTTTCTATTCAGCAATAGACTAAAGCAAAACATTCAAGAAATTAAAGCACAACATTCACAGCAATTTAACATAACAACTTATTACTAAGGTGGCCACATAGACTTAAACAAAATATATCATTCAGTAAGCCACAGTCTCCTCAATCAATATACAGTACCCATCTAAAGTCTTCTTTCATTTTGATTGGAGGTTGGCCTCCAATCATCCTTAAGTCAATCATCCTTAAGGAGTAACCATCCTTAAGCAAATAATTCTTTATTCAGTCAGGTTGTTGACTTTCTTTTCATGATTTTCTCGCATCATTCTCATTTCTCTTCCCAATTTTTCCTCCACTTCTCTTATTTGGTTTTCAAAGTCCTTTTTCAGTTGATGTATAGCTTCTAGGCATTCTTCAAGTGTCTTGGAAGCATTTGCTGTGGGAGTTTTGACTGGGTTGTATTCTTCCCGCTCCATGCTTTGATCCTTTTTGTCCACAAAAAAGGAGTCTAGAGTTTTATTGCTGTTCTTATTTTGCTTCCTTTTCCTCATGTTGGCCAGTCAATTAATTGGTTGGGTTTTTTTTAGCTCTGTTAAACTCTGCTTCCAGGGGGGAAAGCTCTGTTCCAAATTGCTGGGGTTTTCCCAACTGCCGAAGCTATTAGGGGGGTGTTACAAGTCCCCCCAGCTTTGGCTTCCTGAAAGCGCACCCCAGGACCACCACCCAAGACCACGATCCAGATCCAGTCCACTCAACGCAAGAGCACTTGGCCCTGATCAATCAATCCAGTCCCCCTGCTGAGTCCGCAGGCCAGGGGCTCTGAAGCAGCCCAGCGGGGGCAGCTGCTGGTTACAGGAGTTCCCTTCCCCCACTGCTTCCTTGCCCCAGGGGCAGATTGGCCGAACTGCTTTTCTTCCCCCAAATTAAGTTTCAGAGTTTCACTTTCACTAACTGTCTCTGATCCTGCTTTGCTGGATTTAAAGATCCCCTCAGGCAGGTGCTTTAGATCTTCCCTGAAGTAGACTCAAGCTGCAACTTGGGAGGCTCAGCTCCTTCTGGCTGCCCTGGGGCCTGGCCTGGCTTCAGCTGCAGTTTGGGGATAGGCAGGTCTCATCTCCAGCCTGCCAGCCTGCTGGATGAGCTCCTCCTGCCACTGCCTCTCTCCAATCCCTGTTTTTCATGCCTTGGTAGATGTGGAAGTGCTGGAGGCTGTTGATCTTCTCTCCTGCAGACTGGCTGCCACACAGCTTGGCTCAGCTCAGCTCAGCTCCTTCCTACTGCCCTGGACCTGGCTGTGGTCTTGGCTTCAGGTTGGGCCGGCCTCCACTCCTGGCCCGCTGTGATGAGCCCCTGCTGCCGAGCTGCCTTCAGCAAGAGATGTGTTTTCTGTATTTTTGTGAGTCTGAGAGTCCTAGACTTTGTCTGGGGTCATATTTTATGGGTGTTTAGGGTGGTTTTGTGGGAGCTGCAAAGCCTTGTTGCTTCTACGCCGCCATCTTGGCTCTGCCCCCAAGCTAATAATTCTTAAGGGGTAATGGAAAGTACAAAAGCCATCATCAGTCACTATTGAGTACCCAAGTAAAGTTCTCTTATATCTTGATTTGAGGCTGACTTCCAAACCCCACAGCTCCTCTTCCATGATCCTAGCTGTTGCCTGGATTCACCTGACTGTTGGCTGGATTCATAAGTAGGCAGCTCTCTCAGCTCTTGCAGCTCACAGGGACTGCTCTATTCCAAGCTCTTCATAGTTTCTGTTTCTAGGAAAACAAAGCCCCACAGGGTTATAACAATATTTACACATGTTGGCTGTCACTATTATCTCAATTCACTTTCTGTCTGATAAAGTAACACAAATCCACATACAGAATGCTTCTGTCTGACAAAGAAAAACAGACAGAATGCTGGTATCACAAACATTCACTCTCTTAGATCTACTTGGTCCCAGCCCATGCTCCAGCTTTTATCTGCTCTTCTCCTTCCTGTTCCATGCCTCCTATTCAGGTCTTTCAGTAAACTCCTCCCACCATGCACTCCGTGTGATGACCTTAGGTCTTTTAAGGGCAGGGAAGGTCTCCAAACTCCCTTAGGCTTATCAAGGGCAACAAAATATATATTGTTTCCAACAAAGACTTGACATAATCAAAGGTAAGGTTCAAAGGCACTAAAAGCTAAAACAAGGAGTAAAGTACTACTTTGCTTACCATAACACAAAGGCAATGGAAATATTTCATATTTTAGAATCTCATCTTGTGACGCATTATTTTTCCTGTGAAATATGTTCCTCACTCACTACAGTGGGATTCTGGAATTCCCCAAATGGAGATAGATGATATAACAACTTCTTTGTCACTGTGAAGGAATTGACTTTCTTACATGAATAGGCTTCTACTCACCTAGAAAACAAGCATGCCTTGCTAAGATATATTTGTACCCTACATGTTTTGGCATCTGAATGAAGTCCTTCAGGGACCTGGATGCTGGCCTTACAGTTAAAACTTTGCCCACACTGAGAACTTGAATGTAGGGTAGGTAGTGGGACTCTGAAAGAGATGCAAGTTGGGACATACCAAGTAATCTTTGGAATTTTTTGCATTTCTTCCTTGCCAATATGTACAAGATGGTGAAGCACAGTGGTTAGTTAAAGATACAGACACTGTGGGAGAATCAGGAGGCTACCTATGTGACTATTGGGGAAATAAAAGCACCGTCCCTCTGATGTGGAGTGTAGATACCTCCTCTCAGAACTTCCATTTACAGACGAGACCTAGGCCAGCCATCTCTTCATTTCCTATTCAACTGGATTCCTTTAGATTTCTCTACCATGCTGCCTGCCTTTTAGCTTCCTTTTGTGCACTATCTTACTCAAATAGACTTTATAAGCTCCTTGATGGCAGGGACTGTCTTTCTTTTATATAATTATATTCTCAGTGCTTTGCAAACAGTATCTGGCACAGAACAGGTGCTTAATAAATGTTTATTGATTGACTGAAGAATGGTGACAGGGAAATGTTGGTACATGGAAATATGGGTTGTACTATTTAGGTACTTACGTGGAGACCTTAACAAAACTGCCAATCTTTACAATTTACCTTCCTGACTGAGACAATGAGACGGTTGTGAAGACAGATACAAGGGAAGGCTATACCTTGTACTAGCAAAGACTCTTTTATAGGGACTATATTATATAAAATTATCATATTCTATATTAAATATATTCTATATTATATTCATATTATTTTATTTCACTGTTACAGGGACATTATTATATTCTATTAAGGCACTATATAAATGCTAACTGTTGTTATTATTATCCAATAAATTGACTTAAAATTATAATCTATTAGAAGACTGATGCTTCAGTTTGTAGAACTGCCAGTTTAATGTTTTACATTTTACCATGGCTCTCTACCGCACTTCTGATACATGTTTTCTAGTAAGCTAGACAGGCTACTGATGGTCATTCTCTTTATTACAGAACCTTTCTCCCCAGAGTGGACACCATTGCCACCCTGCTAATGGATGCTTTTGCCTTCACATTTGCAGATTTATTGGTGTCTTTAACTTATAAGATCACCTCTAAGCCTGGACATGGTCATCTTGAAATTGTTCCTCAGTCACCTACTCAAGAAAGGAAACATAAAGAAAGAAAAAGCTGCCAAGATGAAGGCACCACTTTGCCCAATTGATTCTCTACCCTGTCCCACACTAGTTGCCACATGGGCACAGTTACCATGATGCCTGGATAGAAAAAGATCAGCATTTCCTCACCCCTCAATGAAAGTCTCAAAGTTACATGCCACCTGTAGATTAAATAATAATAATGATGATGATGATGATGATGATGATAATAATAATAATAAGCTGAGTTGACCTCCAAAGATACATCACTCTTGCTTCCTGACAAGGAAAGACCCAATGCATTATTCAGAACTTACCATATCTCATACCAAAGAAGCAAGTTCTCCCAGTCCTAAGCCACCACATGGTCAGAATTAAACCTAAAAATTCTCGTATGGTTCACAGTAACAAGAAAGAACAACTCTGAGCATGCCCCTTTTATTACAATGAATACCAAGGGCTTCTGGGCAATGGCTTAGGGACAAAGTTCAGCTCTGTCTTAATCTGACCCCTGTAGCTGTGGTTGATCAAAAAGAGAGATCAACATTAGAAACACTTGCTACTTTGTTGGGGGGTGGAGGGTATGTGATGAGGAAAAGGGGAACTTCACATGGTAGAGTAAGTCTGTCTAGCAGGGACATTAAGAAAGACTCCATCTGGGGTGCATTAGATGATACAACCAAGACTGCAGAAAAGGTCATGACCTAAAAGGTTGATGGGAAAGTTGGGCTTGGGAGGAAGGAATGGTTAGAGGTAAGTGGCCCTGTAGAAACTGATAATTGCTGAGAAACAGGGTGAGGCACAAAAAGCAACAGAGACTCCCACTGCCTGAATTACTTCCTCTGTAAAAGGAACAGACTAAAATCTGTCCTTTTGCAAAATGGAATTAGGATTAGTGGAGTGTGTTGATCTTGTTTTCATTAAGAAGCAATAAGTTTTCCCATTAATAGGCAGGAAAACTTCTGGTTTATTGCTCACAGTTAATAGGACAGGGTATAAAGTGTGAAATCGGCATTGTGCCTTCTTGTGTGGTAAAAAGGGAAACAAAAAGGGCAGATGTAGGATCTTATGATCATGGAATGAGAACTGGAAGGAATCTTAGAAGCCAATCCAACCCCTTCGTTTTACAGGAAGAAACTGAGGCCCAGGGAGGTTATGCAATCTGCCTAAAATTTATGAGTAACCCATATAGAAGAAGAAATTGAACCAGGTCCTCTGAGTCAAAGAACTAGAATTCTTTTTACTGTCCCAATATTGGTGGGCTTCGTTCATTTGTGCTCAAGAGGGGACAATTTGAACATTCATTATTCCAGTGTTTCTCTAGTAGGTAGAAATGGTCCCTGGGCATGGCCCTTGAGCCCAATGAGTTGGGGAGGGATCCTCAGTCCTCTCCTTGGCTTCTATTATCCATCTTTATACCCCTGGTTCACCCACAACCTTTTCCAGCTGAGTTTTCAAGTCTTTGTATTTATAGGGTTATGAGTTTGGTCTCATTTATTCTTGAGGTTTTAGCTTGGCATTGTGCATAATTTGGTAGTGACCTCAACTAGTGTGTCTGTGGTTTCTACTTGTCAACCCACACACATATTTCAGAGGTGGTTAGAAATTTCCAGTCTTAAACCTTTTTGTACATATATCACCACTATTAATCTCTTTGCATTTTCTTTTTCACGTTTCATACCTCACTATTAAAGGAAGGTATGTTAGAGGTGCTGCATCTAAGCAGCAGGGATATGGTATCTTAATTGTCCTGTGTGCATATGAGGATCTTGTGCAGTTTGTATCCAGAGAGGTTTCTGTAACTCTCTTTATATGTCCATCATATAATTCTATCATTTTGTGATCATAGTAGGGTCTTGGGTACCAAAGTTTAGCTTGATGGTAGTTCAGGCAGTGATAATGAATAGTTTTTTTATTAGCTAATTAATATTTATTATGAATTATAAATTATTATTTACTATACTTTTCTGTATTAGAAGTCTGAGTAACTATATCACATCTGTCTATCTCCTCTAGTTGAGTTACTCCAGAAATTCTCAGGTCCCTCATTTTTTGGGGGGGAAGTCAAATGACTTTTTGTTTGTTTTGTTCTCTGTCATGGGACATGAACCTAGATGGTTCAGTTGTCCCTTCTCTAGGTACTTGCTTAAAAGGAATTGAGAATGGTTAGCCTGAGAAAGAAAAGACAAATGTTCTCCCTAAAACAGCTACCATAGTTGGTTTTTACTCAGATTTTTTTTGTTTTTTTATAAAGGAGAACCAATAACAAGGCAAAGTATGTTGGCAAATGATTCTGATGAGAGAAGGGAAAGCATAAATAAAAGATGATTGGATTTTTGAAAAATAAAAAGACACTGAAGGTATCTTAAGACTGAAGGAGGTCAGTCTTAAGTAGGTGTCAGCTCTAGGCAGCTGCTTGGGTTCCATAGCCCAGAGAGAAAAGGTAAAGTTGGTTACAAATGGAGAGATAGATCATTGAGTAATCTGAGCGGGACTGCTGCAGACTTTGTAGACTGAATAGAATTCCTGCAGACAAGTGACTTCTGAGAAGATATTTGTGAGGCTCTCATCCAAGGGCCCACTCTCTGGGGCTATGTAACTAGGTACCCAAAACAACCCATTAGTTTTCTCAACAATAAAGTCTGGGCAAACACTCTTCTTCCTTGCTTCCTGAAACTGTTAGTAGAATTAGGAAGGTAATGTTTGTGAAGCATTTGGAGCAAGAAGTTCCTATAGAAATACCAACTGTTGTTTTATATCCTGTATAAACAAGAAGTCATATAGGAACATCCTATGGGCATCTAAGAAGATTATAATTACACTTGAGTGCCTTACATATTTTTTCTGTCATTTCACTAATTACACTGCCACTTCTGTTGTCTTACATGTGTCTTTTAAACTATAATGAATGGTTGTTTGACAAAGTTATTTTCCCATCAGGGCAGGGGCCAATTGTCTGGATGCTAGGCTTCCTGGAGACACTGTCAAGATACCTTGCCACGTTGGAGTGACTGTAAGCTATCCTGGGGATTCAGTAGTCAAGTGATCAGTCTTGGCTTCTGAAAAACATTGCACCATCCTAGCAGATTTCCATAGAGTGAGAGAGGCTGGCTAAAAGCTGCTTTAAACTCTTTCATTCTCATTTTTGGGTTGTGATGGTAAGGTTGGTAAACTATGGAGGAGTTGGATTTTATCTCCCTCAACTGTAAAATGTTCTCTTAGTTTCCTTCTACTTCTAAATTCTATAATCCTATGACCCTAGATAGGGTGGATAGGTGATGCAGTGGATAGAGTTCTGAGCCTGGAGTCAGGAATACCCAAGTTCAAATTCAACTTCAGACACTTGTTAGCTGTGTGACCCTGGGCAAATCATTTAACTCTATTTACCTCAGTTTTCTCATCTATAAAATGAGCTGGAGAAGGAAATGGCACACCACTCCAGTATCTTTACTGAGAAAACCTCAAATGGGGTCACAAAAAATTATACATGACTGAAACAACAACAATGTGACCCTTGATGCAGGCTGAAAGCTTCATTCATGTCACCACTGGCTTTGAACATTTCATCTAATCCCAACAGGGAGTTGTGTTGGGTTCATCACGGGGCTTTATAGAGATAAGAGGAATGACCTTTGTTCTAGATGGAAACAAAATTGTGAGTGGTGGGTACATCTCTCCCTGGAATAGGAGGAGAGTAGGAAAGAGGAACAGAGAAACCTAGAATTCTAGAGATGAAAGGAATTTAGAGATTGTAGGATCTAATCCCTAATTTTCTATACTGAGGGCTTCTGGGTAATGATTTAGGGACAGTGATCAGCTCTGTCTTAAACAACCTGACCACCATAGCTATAGTTGACCAAAAAGAGAGATCAGTGTTAGAAACGGTATCCTCTTAGTACTTTGCTGTTGGGGAGTCAGGGAGAGGATGAGGAAGAGCACATCTTCACATGATAGAGCAAGATCTAATTGCTGATTTTCTACAATAATCCCAGAGGAAGTTCTTTTAGTTTTCATTTGAATCCCTTCAAAAATGAGAGAACTCATTACCTTCTGAGATGGCATATTCTGTTTTTGACAGCTCTAATTGTGAGCAAATCCTTCCTATATTCCTTTACTTTTCACTCATAGGTGTTTATCTTATATTCTGAAGTCACAAAGGATAATTGTAATCCCTCTTCTTGAAAACCTTTCAACTATCTGAAAAGTGCTATTCCTTTTTTTCCTAACACCCCCTTTTCTTTGGGTGAAGTAACTCTAGATCCTTTAAACTCTTCGTCATATGTCATGTTTCAAGTCTCATCACCATCATGGTCACCTAAATTTCAACTTTTCAAGGTTCCTCTTAAAAGCTGGAGTCCAGAACTGAGCATGGCAGTCCATCCAGCACAAGCAGGACTCTTGATACATCCTGACACTGCATTGGATTTCTTTTCTTTTTTCTTTTTGCTTTTTTGGAGGGCAGTTGGGGTTAAGTGACTTGCCCACGGCTAGTTTTTTTGTGTTAAGTGTCTGAGGCCAGATTTGAACTCAGGTACTCCTGACTCCAGGGCCGGTGCTCTATTCACTGCGCCACCTAGCCGCCCCTGCATTGGATTTCTGACTGACAAATCACACCACTCTCTTGTATCATCCTAGCAATGTCACTCAAATCCCTCCAAGATTTTTTCTAATGACTTCCTTTATAGTTACATCTGCTTTATCCTACACTTATGAGAGGAAGACAAGGTACATGAAGAACTTAACAATCTCTAACTCTAGGAATGAAGAATTGAAAAGGTGTCTAGACACACAGTCTCCAGTAGCTCAGCTATCTCTTATCTAGGGCTCTGGAGAGATGAATTTATACTAAGCTTCCCAGGAACAAAAAAAGGTTAAAAGTATTGTATCCAAGTGATTTTCATAATTTTCCTTAGCCTGTTCTCCTATCCCCCAATCACTATTGAGAATGGAATTTGGCCCCTTGGAAACAGAAATCCCTAATCCTATTGAGACTTGACAACTTTCCTCATGGAAAATGGAGTATGCCATGGTAGAAATTCTCATGAATGTGGCTTATTGACCAGATGGTTATTGGAACACTACTTGTATGTGGGAGGTGGGGTGACTGTTAAAAGGGGGGGGTGAGGGAGGAAGTGAAGAGCCTATTGCCTTTGGATGCTGTTCTCCGTGCTTGTTAGTTATAGTGAGCATAACTTGTGATTATCACTGGCCTCTTTTTAGTATAGCAAAATACTTCTAAAACTTTGTTTGAACATTCTCCACCCTCCCACCCCCAGCAAATAGAAAAGAAAAATGAAAGTCAGGTCAAATGTTAAGCCTGTCTCACCTTGATGGAGTGTGTTTAATATGTGTGTAAGCAGCAGGGTTTCAAGCAGCCAATTTTCCTCTATTGGGAGCTGATATCCTGACCTGCTCTGGAGGTGAGCTGAGCTAGCAGAAAGGTTTTGAAAGCCAATCCTACTTATTCCTCTAGAGACGGAGGGTGGTGTGTATGTGTGTGTGTGTGTGTGTGTGTGTGTGTGTGTGTGTGTGTGTGTAGGAGATGGGGATGGTAGTGGATGCTAAGGGGTGCTTAAAACTTTGTAAAGGGCTTCTTATCAAGACTGGCTTCCTTTACCTGACTTTCATCTTTAAAATATATATATATATATAATTTGCTTTGCAAATCCTTGAGCCTAACAGGACCTTGGAGTGTAAAGGCAAATTCCCCCAAAGAGAGTCTGTGAGAGGGGAGAGATTTGGGTGAGAGGAATCTGGGAGATCCTGGCCAGTTGAGTAAAACTGTATCAGAAACTTTAACAGCAGAAGTCTGATGACAGAGTTAAGTCAGTTGTCATAACAATTCCCAGACATGTTGGATACTCATAGAATGCTAGAACAGAAAGCATATAGTCCAACTCACTCTTTTTACAGATAAAGAAACTTAGTCACAGAGGGGTTAGATGATATGCCCAAGTAAATAGCAAATGATAGAGCCAGCATTAGAACCCAGATCTTCTGACTCTTACCCTACAGTGCTTTTTCCTGTAGTGGAAAAAAAAAGAAAAAGAAAAAAGTGATGCCCCATCTTGAATGAAATTTTATTTGACCCACAAAATTGACAATGATTTTGATCACATTGGTCACCTCCTTTTTCTTCTATCTGTGAAGTCCCCATAAAGTTCATTCCCATGTTATGTTGTTCCATAGGTAGTACTACCTGTAACAAATATAAGCAGAAAGGCTGCTGCATGTAAAAAATGTAAGGGGAAGTAAGAGAGGTATTCTCTGATATAGCATTTTATCAGGAGATAGTTGTCACAGTAATAGGTTTAATAGGAAGAGATCCAGATGTAAGCAAAGAGGAACCATGTGTAAAGTATACATGTTAACACAGATTGTCTCTGCCCCCTTCCCATCAACCACCAGGTCTTAGCTACCCTTTGCCTCAAGGACTTAACTCTATTATGTCTAAGGGTCAATTTGTACTTAGGTTATTAATCTCTTTCAGCTTATAAACTCTCCTGTTCATATAAACTTGTATGGTTTAGGAGCAACATCTCAATGCATCTTCTTTGAGGTTGAGACTTCCAAATTCAAACACTCTCAGCTTTCCTTCCCCCTGTTCTCTGCCCCCCTGACCACGTCAAGTTGAAATTGAAATGTTTCATAAATGTTCTCTCTCCACCCATATTGAAATCTTCACTCAAACCTCTACCTGCACATGCATTATTCACTTAACAAGAATTAGTGATCATCATATTTCCTTTCATATAAAGGGGAATAAAATATTAGCACTGAAAGGATGAAAAAAAATGGGGAGGGGAACAGTTCATTTGGATAGGAAGAAAGGCCACAGTGGTATTGCTACTGATGAGCAGAAATTCGCTTTTGTTTGTTTGTTTCATTTCATTTTGTTTTGACCTCTGTTTCCTGGGAAGGAAGGAGGGAGCAACCAAACTGAGAGTATTTAGTGGGAGCAGCTTCCTTCCCTGGCATAGAGTAATGCAAAAAAGAATACTGCCTCTGAAGACATTATCTCACCAACCATTGCTCCCAATTCCCAGAAGTCTCTTGAGCTCCACTCAGCATAGCACTGATAATAGTAGCAGCAGTGATGGTCTGTCAAAGTCTCAAAAGTAAAGAGGAGGGAAGCAGATGCCTGGAGACTCAATGCTCTCCTCAATCCTGTCCTGTTCACATGGTCCCAAGATAGGGAAAAAATTCTCAACCTCTCTCTTCCTAGCTCCTTTCTCCCAGAAATCTAAAACAAAACAAAACAAGATACTCTTCCATCCAATAAATACAAATTCAAAACACATCATCAAATGGTCAACTCTGGAATAGTTATCTGCTAATGCTTCTTCTTTGCATAGTATTGTGTTACAAATCCTTACCCTTTATTGCATTAGACCAAGAGAACACAAACACTTGACTCTAGCTAATCTGTGTAGTATCTTAAACTTTTTGTATTTTTCTAGGACTCATGACTTGGCAGCATGGCCCAAGGTTAGAATGAGAGTAAATGTAATCTGTATCCTGATTAATTCTACTCAGAATAGTAGTGCCCTGAGAATTTTGCTTTGCCTGCTTTGGAGAGATCATACTACCCCAGTATAGTACCAGGGAGCAAGTAGATTTTTCTGTGAAAATAATCTATTGTCTTCTCTTCTTGGGAATTATATGTTCTTGATTTTCTGTTTGAAGGTCATATATGCCATTTATGTGTGTCTGTCTGTCTATCTATGACTGTGAATGCCATGTCTCATGTGAGTAAATGGAGAGTGTTTTAGAAATGAGTATATGAGAATGTTTATGTTGCTGTTGAATAAGTGCCTGATATAGACAGGTTGGATAGTGAGTTGCTTTGCTTTACACTGGTAGCTAATCTCCTCTTGACTAACCCAATAAAACACTGGAAGGATCCAGATCTGAAAATCTTATAAGAAATTTTCTAATGGTTGAAGAGCATCTGTTCCAATCAGAAGTAAGCTCAAGACCAGAATGTCCCAAACCACAGTGCCTGATACAATTTATTTGTTGAGTTAAATGGAATTGAAGGCATAAAGTGAAGGTCACATAAAGAACTTGTGGTAAGCTCTGACTGTATCCATTTTTGTGAGTTTGCATTAAATATTGAAGAACAGGTGACATTTTTTAAGAGAGCAAAAAGCTTACAAATGTCTCAAAATGCACCAAGAATCCACTAAACTGGGCAAAAACCCTATCACTGGATATTCCCTAGCAATGGATTGAAAAATGGTAGAGAACTGGCGTATCATTTTGCATATTATGTACATCTTCATTCACAAGGTCATACCTCTGAGTCATATTTCTCTCCCCCTATGTTCTGCCCCCATGACCCTTTCCCCCTCTTTCTTTTATCAGCACATCTAGTTTCATAGAATCACTCCCAAGGGTGTTGAAAGTATCTTGGAAATGAATACTTCCTGGGTAGCTATGCTTTTTGGATTACACAATTTTTGAGTTGAAAGGAACCCTGTGTCCTTTTTATTGAATCCAAATTTTACAGAATAAATCCAAATTTTTCTGGAAAATTTAGATTCGGTCAAAAGACTGCACTTAAGGATCTAGAAGGCCACATGTGGTCTTAGGGCTACAGGGTCCCCCCCTCTAATCTAGGCTGTAGATGAGCAAACTGAGGACCAGAGAAGTTAGGTGACTTTCTCAGATCAACAGCTAATAGGTTGAGATGTGAATCCAATGGTCTTTCTGTTACCATATCAACTGTAGGGCCAATGACTAGGACCAATCTCCTCCATTGCCTGTATGGCGAGGAGGTGGAGACTTTCCTCTCCGTGTCTCAACCTACCATTGGGAACAGGAGGATAGAACAGCAAGCCATGCTATGTGAGAAGGGAGCCACAGATTAATCCCTTACCCAACCACCACCAAATACAGGATACTCATTGTCAGTGAGGTGCTGACTTTGCTGGAGATAACCCAGAGCAGCAGTGCACTCTAACCCTTGAATCCACTATCCTCTAGGTGACTCTCTGCCCCACTACTGCTCCCCCAGACTCTCTGATTCTTGCTCATTTTCCCTGACACTTACCCTGCGTATTCTTTGATCTTTCAGCTTGCCATAAACTACCCTCCTTCGGGTTGTTGTTCAGTCATTGTCTGTCTGACTCTGTGAGCCCATTTGGGGCTTTCTTGGCAAAGATACTGGAGTAAGTTGCCATTTCCTTTTCCATTTTGTGTTGCAGATGAGGAAACTGAGGCAAGCAGGGTTAAGTCCACATTATATGAGATCCAAAGTACAAAGAATATTTTTTGCTTTTCATTCTAACTTTCCCCAGGAGCATAGATAGTGACTGAGTGACTGAGTTTTTGACTCCATATGCCTCTGGAACATAGTAAATACTTAATAATAAGTAAATATGTAATCAATGCTTGTTGATTGACTGACTGACTGCCTCCCCTAATTAGAATGTGAGCTCTTTGAGAGCAGGGAATGATAACTTTTGTTTTCCATTTGTACCCCCAGACTAATGTCTAACACAGAGTTAAAACTTAATAAATGCTTTACCTTTCCATTATAATGCCTGAGAGGCTAGTCTAAGACAGAGAACATTCCTTGTGTATGTGTGTGGTGGCTGGGGGTGGGGAAAGGTTGTATAGAATCGAGTAGGGGATGTCTATAGAGAATTGTCCTGACAAAGATGTTATCAGTCATCCAGGGAGCCTGCTTTGTAGGGGCCAGCTGGCTATGTCCTCAGCCTCTTTACTCTTCCTTTCTGTTCCTTCCCCTACTCTCTTCCCTGCCCCTCATCTGACCAACATGGTGGTTTTCTGCATTTGGGATGGGGGATGACCTTGCCGAGCAGAGACTGATCCCTGCCCACCAACATAACATCTCTTGCAGTGGCTGCTTCTGGGCAGGCAGAAGGTTTGTATTAAAGACTGTTACCATAGCCAGAAGGTTGCAATCAGGAGTTGGCGGGTGAGGCTATGGGTCACCAAAAGGGTCAGCCCCTGACTTATCTCCCAGTCCCGAAATCCTGTCAGGGGTCCCCTGGGGCATGCAAAACAAACAAAGTGGAGGACTCCAATCAGAAACTCTGTGACCTCCTGGGCTCCAAGTGGCCATGATGGTCACATCCTCCTATATGCTTCATTTATGATGGTGGAAGAAAAAAGCATGTGTGTGTATGTGTGTGTGTGTGTGTGTGTGTGTGTTTCTTGAATTTGTATCTGTACATGTGAATGCATATTTGCATGAATATATATGCAGGGTGCATGTGTGTGCAGTTAGGTAGGAAGACCTAATTTTTAGGTACAACAACAAAAACAAAAACAACAACATAGTGCTTTAAGATTAACAAAGCACTCTTCACATGTTATGTCCTTCAGCTCTGACAATAACCCCGTGGAGTAGTGAGTGCTATTATTATCCCCATTCTACTGATGAGAACCCCGAGGCAAACCTCAGTTAAGTGACTTAACCAGGATCACACAACTAGTGTCAGAGTCAGAATTTGAATTGAAATTTTCCTAAGTTGGTGAAGCTGTCTTGAATGCAGTAGAGCTAGAGAATTCTAAGTCGCCAGTTTCTTTATGCCTTTGTCCTCCTGTTTCTCTTTTAATAGAAAGCTATAAGTAATCAAGGTGCATTCTATATCTAATGGACAAGGGATCAGTCTACTTACTTACCATGCTACTCAAGACAACTGACCAATATCACGTCAACTTGTCCAGTAACGAAAGAAAGGGGAGTTATTTCTTCCTGCAGACTGGAAGATGGGAATGGGGAGAGTAGCAAGAACAGAGGTAGGAATCTCATTCTGTTTTTCACACTTCCTCTGAATCTCTGTCTTCTCTGTCAGCTTGGTAAGATTCCTTAGCAAGCAGCTTACCCTGTCTGACTCAGTTCTCCCCTGGGAATGCAGGTACCCATGCTAGCCAGTATTAGGGGTTTTTCTGAATTGTGCTATTCTACAATTCTATTAACAACAACAACAAAAAAGTGACTGAGCTTTTGACTCTATATAATGGTGCCAATTTACATGTGAGTTTGCATAAAATTTGCATGATATTGAGAATTCATTGGGTAGCTACATCGTATAGAAGATGCTATGAAATGAGAATAAAGAATTAGGGGGCACACAGGAATTCTCTCCTTAATCCTTGCTTCTTTATCCCCAGAGTCCTCAGCTTCTCACCCTCTTCCTACTGCCCTTTGTTAATTTAATTAGGGCTGGTCCAACCTAGAATAACTATTTGTTGGGATCCTGGTAGTTTGAATCAGCCTAAAGTATATAAGAAATTGATTCAGGGAAAGAACTAGATTTTTGGTTGTTGGGTTTTTTTTTAAATTCTGAACTTAAATACTACCTCAAAAAAGAGCATTTCCCCAATTAAAAGCAAAGGAGGAAAATTGCTTTTGCAATAAATAAGCAAAACAAGTCAAGGAAAAAAATGTATAATGGCTATGTCCAGAAAAATAGATATTTCTTTCTGAACCTTGAATTCATTACTTCTCTGTCAAGAGGTGGGTGGTAACATGTGTCATTCATAGGTCATCTGGAGACATGGGTTGACTGTTACATTGATAGGAGTTTGTGAATTTTCTGGAGTTGTTTGTCTTTATATTGTTGTCATGGTTATATTCACTTCTTTCTGTGTCCGTTCATATTCCAAGATTCTCTGAAATTCTTTTTTACCTTTTTTATGGTACAATATTCCTATACATTAATATACTACAATTTCTTCAGTCATTTCCCATTTCTAGTTCTTTACTTTTAAAAATACTTTTAATCTCCCCTTCAGGATCAAGAAGTTTATTTTGCATATGACCATTCTCTCCTTATTATTATATTAATAATCTCCATAATAATCTCCTTCTCAATATTATCTTTCCTCAACTCCTCCCACCTTTCCCTATCCCCACCTGGATCTCTGTTGAGTTTTAAGAATTTCTTTAAAAAAATTTTTTTTCGATTAATAAGCATCTACTTTCTACTAACAGAATGTTATCTCTTACTCCTCCCCAACTTCCTCCCCTTCCCAGGAAAAGAAAAAAGAAAAAGAAAATCCCTTCAACAAATGTGTATAGTCAAACCAAACAATTATCCGTCCTGACTATGTTAAAAAATGTGTGTCTCGCTGATCATTTAGTCAGGAGGTGGATGCTATTCTAAATCATTAGTACTCTGGAATCAAAATAATAATTGCATTGATTGGGGCTCTTAAGTGCTCCAAGATTGTTCATTTTAACCGTGTTATTGTTATAATATCAGCTGATCTCTTAGTTCTACACATTTCACTCTGCATCAAGATTCGTGATGTTTGCTATCTCTAATCCTTCTGAATTTAAGAAAATAAGTTAGTCCTCTTCTGTTTCTCCTCTTTTCTTCCTTAGGGTCTCCTTCACACCCCTTCCCCTTCCTCCTTCCCTCTCCCACCCCATCTCCATTTCCTGTCTTCTTCTTAGATCATGGACTTCCACGTTATTTGATTTCCTTTACAACTTCTACTGACATTTGTAGTTCTCAAAGGATAATAGTATCATATTCCCCACCCATTAGAAGGCAAATGCTTCATAACATTTTTTCTAGTTGCTCGCTGGTATTTACTTTACAATGTTTCTTTTTCTTTCTGTGTATTTCAAAATCTACTCAGCCCAGTCTTTTCATCAGGAATGCTTGGATGTGCTTGGAATTTCATTTTAAGGTCCATTTTCCTCCCTGTGGTATTATATTGGTTTACTGGGTAAGTTCGTTTTGATTGTAAGTGTGTATCTTTTGCCCTTTGGAACATAGTATTCCATGATCTCTGCTTCTTTATAGTAGAAGCTGCTAAATCTTGTATGATTCTGCTTATGTTACCTTGGTACATAAACTCTTTCTTTCTGGCTGCTTACAGTATTTTTTCTTTCACTTGAACAATCTAAATTTTTGCTATGGTTTTCCTGGGAGTTTTCATTTACAGTTTCTTTCAGGAAATAAGCAATGAACTTCTTCTTTTTTTTCCCTTAACTTTGCCTTCTGGTAATAAGACATCTAGGCATTTTTTCCCCCTCCCATTTTCTTGAGATATATCTAGCGCCTTTCCTTTGCTTCTTTTGATCTTGACTTTCAGGCATTTTTTAAAGCAATCAATAGTTGCTTCAATTTTATTTTCTTGATCTGTTTTCCAGTCCAGTTGTTTTTGATGCAAGGTAGTTGATTTTTTCCCCCTGATTTTTAATTTTTTTAAAACTTTTTTGGGAATATTTCTTGTTGTCTCATGAAGTCATTAATTTCAGTTTGGCCCATTCAAATTTTCAGGGAGTTTGTTACTTGGGGAAAATTTTATCCTCCTTCTTGTTGATTCTTTTCTCCAAGTCTCTCCTCTATAATTATATATCATATATATATATATATATATATATATATATATATATATATATATATACACACACACACATATATAATTATAATTTCTAATTCTTCTTTTGCTCTCATTTAATTTATAATATTTTAAAAACTTTCATCATTTATTTATGTGTTCTAACTGATTTCAAGTGGTGTTTTTCTTCAAGGCTTTTCTTATAGGTGTTTTGCAGTTATTTTCCTAGTCAGAGGTTGTTTCTAAGCATTCTTGGCTCATTAGTTAGTGTTTTTATAGTACTTTGAGGTTTGCAAAGTACTTTACATATGTTCTCTCATTTGAGCCTAACAACAACCCTGGAAGGTACAGCCAATTATTATCCTTATTTTATAAATGGGGAAGCTGAAGCTTAGAGGAATTAAGTGACAACATGTGCAGAATTACACAACTAGTAAGTGTCTGAAACAAGATTTGAACTCAGGTCCTCCTAACTCCATGTTCACATTTTTTTTTATCTTTTTTTGTTCAGTTGTTCTTCCACTGGGTTTCTGGAGGAGCTGGGATCTCTAAGAGCTGATGCTGTATCCCTGACTAGCTTTGTCCCCCGAACTGCTTTTCTGGGTAATAAACTATATCCATAAGCTACTTTGAGAGTCCCTACCCTTATTGTTCTGGGCACTGAGTTCGTGCTTCCTGGACCTCTGAGGGACTCCTCACTGCTGGTCTGGGCAAGATCTGAGTCCAACATCAGCTCTGGTATTGTCTATGGTTCTGGTTCATCTTTGCCCTTAGATGAAAAACAGGAGGTAGGGGGAGAAAATCACCTGACTCACCATCTGGTAGCATCTAATTTAAACTAATAATTATTGCAACATGTTAAAGTCTATTGTTTTTATGTTGCTGAAGGCCTGCAAGTAGTATCAGCACCCTCTAAATTCAGCACCCTGGCAAAGCTCCAATCACTCCACACTTACTATATACTTCTATTAGCTGCTAAATATGCTTGGGATTTCTGTAAATCTTTGCTTGTATTCAGCTTAGTGTAGTGGAAAGAACACTGGATTTAGAGATGGAAGATGTGGGTTAAAATCCAGGATTTAGCTACTCATGACCTGTGTAATCCTTGGGCAAGTCACTTTTGCTCTGTGGGCCCCAGTTTCCACATCTTTAAATGAGGGGATTGGCCTCTAAGGTGACAGAGCAAGAATGTGGAAAGGGGAAAGGACTGTGGCATTGGAGTGACCATTTGAAATTATAATTCAATTTAGCTCATTGTATTTACAAGGTAATAAAAAGAGCTCTTTGCCCAGGTGTCAGAAGATCTGGGCTTAAGCACTGGGCAGCCAGAGTGCTGGGCCTGGAGGAGTAGGGAGGACCTTAGTCCAAATTCAACCTCAGACATTTTTTTTTTTTTGCTTTTTGGAGGGCAGTTGGGGTTAAGTGACTTGCCCAAGGTCACACGGCTAGTTTTTTGTGTTAAGTGTCTGAGGCCGGATTTGAACTCAGGTACTCCTGACTCCAGGGCCGGTGCTCTATTCACTGCGCCACCTAGCCGCCCCCAACCTCAGACATTTATTAGTTGTATGACCTTGAGAAAGTTACTGTATCAATAATGAGATATTCACAACACCCATGATGGTTATGAATATGCTGGTATAGTTTTGGATCACAAAATGTAGCAAACTCTCCACATGGAAGGCAGAACCAAGGTCTTTATTCAGAAACCATGACACTGAGTCCCAAAACCAGAAAGCCAAAGTCATTATAGTGGTCACAAAGTTGATACACATAGTTAATGCAGTGGACACCCACGTTCCTAAGCCTTCA
>CM053593.1:170591035-170625218 GCA_028646575.1 Pseudocheirus occidentalis | reverse complement strand
AGAAGAGAAGAGAAGAGACGAGAAGAGAAGAGAAGAGAAGAGAAGAGAAGAGAAGAGAAGAGAAGAGAAGAGAAGAGAAGAGAAGAGAAGAGAAGAGAAGAGAAGAGAAGAGAAGAGAAGAGAAGAAGAGGAGGGTCCAGGACAGAGACTCTTCCCTATCACATAATTCAGTTCATCAGTGCTATACATATTTTGAAGTTTTGAGAATTCTGAAGCAGAGTGAGATACCTTTTCAAGTGACAATTAGAATTCATGACTTGAAACAGGAAGGTGTCTTTACTTTCCTTTCTAAGGATAGGAGTGGGGAGGGTAACATTTTTTCCTTATTACTTTATATTTTATGCAGTTGTTTCTGACTTTTCTAGATCTAGCAGGATCTGTGAGAAGATGTATCAAAATACATTTAGGGACCCTATTGGCCCTTCACTCAAAGTCTACCTGAAGTCGGAAAGGATCAGCAATCTAATGACCCTCTATTTCAGAGGTATGTAACCCTTTTTATATATCAAGACCCTTCAGCAGCCTATGGATGCCTTCTCAGAATGCTTTTAAATGCATAGGTTTACAAAGGAAACCAAATTGCATTGAAATACAGTTATCAAAACATTTTTATTTTTAATAAGGGCAAGGACACCAGGTTAAAAAGTCTGGCATCTAATCTAATGTGATACTAATATTTCTGATAAAGTTTAATAGGTGAAAGAAGGTTAGCACATTAGAATAAAGCTGAGATAGTCATCTGAACTTTGAGATTCTGATTCAAACTCCCCGGGGATGGTACAGGACTTATTAAAATATTTGTGAGAATTCAGTACATAATGGTGTGAAACCCTTTAAAGATAAAATAAACATTGTCCCCATTCTGAATCCTCTTGTCCCATCTTCATCATTAGATTCAGGGAACATGTAGTGGCTTTCATTATTCTCATTTTTCAGGAAAGATGACTGAATCACAGAGGCACTGAACTTGTCTCATCTAACAAACACTAGGCTAATTTTAAAAATCCACCAAATTTTCAGAAATAACCATGGTACCTTAGTCATTATTTGATCACTGAGAAGATCCCAGGAATTTAATTCAAGTCTTCCAAATCCAAATCCAATTTGACTACATTACAATGATGTTTTTCAAAATCTATTTGTGCTTACCACATATTTCATTACTATCTTCAGAGCTACCTAATTCAAATTAGGTTTGAATTAATTGATGAGTTTTGGAGTAGTGATGGGACAACTGGAATTTGTGAGGGAAAAACGAGCATCTGAGATTCAGGGCCCTAATTTACAGACCCTACAGAACAAATCAAAATTTGTTGTTTAAATATAAATGTGTTTAGTACACATTACTGATAATAATGCTCATTGTTCCTGATTTCCCTGGGCTATCTAGACCAGAACTCAGAAACTTTAGAGAAACCATTCATAAAACTCAGGTTACTTTGGGTTTTCATTTACATATTTTAAAAATGGAAAGAGGTAGTTTTTAATAATGGGTAGCAAACTAGTCTATAAGTTAGGGAAATTTGGATTCAACACTTAATTACTATGTGACTCTGGACAAGTCATTTAACCCCAAACTGTTTCAGGCAATTCCTTAAGATTTATGTAAATAAATAGTAGAGCTTTATGATCTAAACTTCTCAAAAAAGTTCCCATTATGGGAAACAATTCCCATAGGAGAATCCCCTATGCTAAGAAAATCACAGATGATTTGCATATTTTAGAAAGGAATATTTTGTTTACTTCACCCTACAAAAAATTAATTAAGCCATTTTGTTATATGATTTATATGCCTAAAGTATAAATTAGCCTGGTCAGTCCCTGATGAGTTAAACATATTCAACAGGGTATGTTCAACAACTATCATGCTAAACTATAAGGAATGCAAGAAAGAATAGATTTTTAACTGAAGCAGAAAATATTAAATGAAATGTAAGGAAGAATCTCCATATTTCAGAGATTATAACAATAGAACAGATTATATGTGCATATACATGTACATATGCTTATGCAATATATACATATATATGTCTGCAATCATGTCTGTGTTTATGAATGTATACATGTGTGCATGAATGTATATCAAATACTGAAGTAATGTTCACTGAGATTTTAAAAGAACAGATAAAACCACCATTTTAGCTTTGGTCCTGCTTTTAGGAGAGGGTAACGGGCCCTAGGACCTTGGAGAGTTCCTAACTGACCAGCTTCCAAACTTAGGGTTCAGTGTCAGTGGCACCCACAGAGCCCATGGAAATAGCTTTGACAAAGTTTGGATTCAACTCACAAATTGTTCTTTTCCCACCATAGCTGTTTCTGTTTTTTATGATGATTTCCATCCACTACTGTCTCCCCTTCATTATTCAGGGTAAAGGGAAATTCAAGTTTCTTTCCTCTTTCCTTGTCCCCAAAAGTAACACATACACACAGACATACAGACACACACACACACACACACACACACTCTACACCTCCATGTTTTAGGACAACAGAACTGGAAGCTAGAATCAGAAGAGAGAATGAAGTAATAAAATTTGTATACTTAGTGTTAGAGAAAGGGTGTGTGTGTGTGTGTGTGTGTGTGTGTGTGTGTGTGTGTTGGAAAGGGGCTAGCATAGCTCTAGGCAATTGCAAGAGATACTATCCTTTTGCCTAAATAAGTAATTTTCCCATCCAGAAGTTTTCTCTTGACAACTGACTTTCACCTTCCTTCTCTCTCCTCAAAACAACAACAACAACAACAAATGATTAACTGTTTTCTGGAAAAAAAATAAGGATTGGTTTAAGCCAGTGCAAATTAGCCTTTCAGTTTTCAGAATGGCAACCTGCCTTTTTCACTTTGCTCTGCATTTTCTGCTCTTTCTTTCTGTCATTTTAGACTTTCAGACCCCCAGAAAAGGTAAGACAGGAGTTTTAAGAAGTTGAATAGTGGTCGTCAAGTTGAATTCATTCCATGAGTAAGAGCAAAACAGGAAAGTGGCTAAACAGGAGTCAGTGAAACCCATATTTGACTCTGCGGCTCCTTTGTACCTCTACATAATGAAGAGGAAATGTATTGATTAAGTATTACTACGTGCCAGGTGTTATGCTAAACAGTTTACAAATATTATCTCATTTGATTCTCTCAATAACCTTTCAATGTAAATATCATGATTATCTTTTATTTTATAACTGAGGAAAATGACTCAGACAAAAGTTAGGTAAAGCAATTTGCCTAGGGTCACACAGCTAGTAAGTGCCTGAGGCTGGTTTTGAACTCAGATTTTCATGACTTCATACCCAACACTCTTTCTACTGTACCACTACCTGCCCCTAACATTCAAGAAACGGCCACATTCTACCCATTCTTCTACCTTAATGCTGCTCAAAGTATTAAATGTCCATTAAAACCATCCTTTGATGTCTCCCTGTGGGTTGTAGTTGACTTTGGGTTACCAAAGGCTATGCCAGCAGAAGCCAAGCTCTGATCAGTCCTACCATATTGGAAAGCCTTCAGAATTACCCCATAATCAGTACAAGTTAGTTTTCTACTAAAGAAGTGGGTATGATTTAGCCATGCACACTGAGCACTGCCTATCCCCACCTCCACCAGTGTCACCTGGGTCCCCCTATGATCAGTTGCATGAATCTGCTGGATGAATGATTCACAGAAGCACAGAACATTAGATAGAGATGGAAATGACCCTAGAAACCCTCTAGTCTGATACAAAGGTTTTACAAATGAAAAAAAAACTGAAGTCCTGAGAATTTAAGTGACTTCCACTTACGTGGAAGGTTCAAAGCTACAGTAATAAACTGAGATTCAAACTTGAGTTTTCTGCCTGTGAATCTCTCCACTATCCAACTTGGACAAACAAACATAAAAAAGCTGCAGCCTCCACTCTCAAGGAACTTAATGTTTAGTAAGGGACAAAAAGGAGACAGGGTATAGAGCACTGGGTCTGGAGTCAGGAAGACCTGAGTTCAAATCCAGCCTCAAGTACTAACTAGGTATATTACTCTAGGCAAGTCACTTAGCCTCCATTTTCTTTAATCCACTAAAGATGGACATGGCAAACCACTCCAGTATTTTTTGCCAAAAAACCAAAACAAAACCATGAACAACATGCTATGGTTCACAGGGTCAAGAAGAATGAGACATGACTGAACAACAAAAAGGGACAAAATATGTCATCAACATTCAAGTAGGTTAGCAAATACCTTTGCAAGGGAACCAAGGGAATAAATGTAATTTATTCTTGCATTTACTTTCCCAAGGCTACAATTCAGCAATATTCTTTTAATTGAGCACAACAAATATGCATTAATCACTGTCTATGCAGTAAGGCACTGCTTCTGGGGATTCAAAGAATAAGATATGTTATTATATATATAATATATTATATAATATATATTTTATATATTAATAATTACTGCCTTCTTCCCTTTCTTCCCTCCCTCCAGCTTTCGATTTACTAGGAGAGATAAGAGATGAACACAAATAACTCTAATAAAAATGGGCATATATCCAATGACCCAGACCTCAGCAATATCATTAGATAATAAAACATACTGTACAGGCTGAAAGATAAAAAGTCATGAAGCCAGTATATTAATTAGAAATAATCAATATGCATCCTAAACAAGTATTTGGGTTTACTTGTAATGATTTTTTAAACTAAGCTTTCGTTTCTTCATTCAGAAAGTGAAGGGATTAGGATGAAGTCATCAACTTTACTTAATTCAGATTTTTCAAACTGCTCTGGTTTGAAATTTAGAATTAGAACTAGTACTCTGATTTGCTCTGGGAGCTCCAACATCATGGAATATGTTTTCTCTTAGCAGTGGTCCTCCAGTATGTTGGACTTGCACCTCTCTTTTCTCTACTAGACTCTATTCAACCTCTCTCCATTCTATCAAAAAGAGGAGGCATCTCTAGACATTCCCACATTCCAAGAGACTTTTTCCTAGCCCTGCTCCCAACCTGGTCCATCTCTTGGAAGCCACTCTAGCAACACTATCCTGGAGTATCTGTCCACAGGTGCTATCCTCCCATCTCTGTGTCTGTCCTTCGGGTAAAATTTTTCTCGCTGAGAGCTCATTTACCAAGGTCTTAGGTATTTCGCTAAGTCTTCAAGTCTTCCTCAGTACCACATGAATTTTTCCCAAATGTCAGGATATATCATTACAGTTTTTTTTTAATGTTGGTCCCTGAATCCTCGGGACAAAACATCATAAGATCCTACATATAGCTGAAAGGTCC
Source organism: Pseudocheirus occidentalis (assembly GCA_028646575.1). Lineage (NCBI taxonomy): Eukaryota > Metazoa > Chordata > Mammalia > Diprotodontia > Pseudocheiridae > Pseudocheirus > Pseudocheirus occidentalis. The sequence goes on along the minus strand of CM053593.1, from coordinate 170,619,976 downwards.
TTAGGGACTGGCTGGTCCAAACCTCCCCTTTCCCTTTGAATTTTACAAGTAAGAATGCTGAGGCCTAGAAAAGTAAAATAACTTACTCAGAGTCACATAAGCATGTAAACTGCACATGAACAAAACAAAACTCCATATGCAAAATCATTTATATTTGTAAGGGAGAGGTGTGAAATTCCCTCTTTTCAATTAATATGGACACAGAAAGCCCAGAACGCAATTCACAAAGTGTTAACAAGGCATTAAAATGACTGTAAAGACGTATCTACTCTCTTAACCTTTTACAAGGTATGACTATCTCTCTAATTGGGTCAAGAAAGAAACAAAGTGATTGACCAAGCAATAAAATTACCCATGACTCTAAATACTTCAAATAGCTAAACTCTGAATGAATTTCACCAGTTTCTGGAGAATTTCCAAGCTGGAAGCTTTGTGTGGAGAAGACCACCGCGTGGAAAGAAGGGAACACTTCTCCTTCTCCCCTTTTCTACCATGAGCCTTGATATTTAGGAATAGAATGAGGGTATTCCCCATTCAGCAGTTTTCTAGTCTGATAGTTTCAAACATAGTTGAGGGAACAGAGACGCACACTCCAAACAGATATAGATACAGAGAGACAGGCATCTGAGGGAAGAAGCATCTTTAAGTAACATAAACTTTGACAATTAAAGTTTGGATTATGCAAAAGGGTCACATTGGAAACCTGTCATGAGGATTCTATAAAGAGAAAAAAAAATACTTCCAGGCCCTGCAGTAGCAGAAGTTGTAAATTGCCTTTGCCATATATGTATACTACATATGTTTCTCACTAATACTCCACTCTAAATTTAAACCAATTCTTCCAGTAGACATTGTGTTTATTTGTAGAAAAGTGCATTCTAAGTTTATGGGAGTATAATTTTTTAAGTACTATTGCTTATACTATTGCTTATTATCATTTAAGTAAAAGTCTTTGCTCAGACATAATGTCTCTACTGGTTGAATTTGAAAGGAAAGCACTCTGATGGGGCTCATAAGTTATCATGTTAGGAATGTAGAGCCACAAAGTTACCATTAGAACATAAAATAATAGCCATTCTAAAGAAGCTTAATCTATAAGTTCAAAGGTGAATTTAGGAGAGCACACCAGATGGTGTATTACATATTGATTAATAACATACATAATTTTGTCCTCTCTAAAAGCTGAATCCCAATGCCTCATAATAGCATGGAGATGACCTCGGTTCATAGACTATGCTGAGAAAGTGTATGCTGAAGTACTTTCACCAAAAAAACAAGGATATTTTATATGAATCAAAAAGCAAAGTCAACAACAGATGTGTATAGAATGCCTACTATGCATAAAGCAAGGCAAATAATAATGTTAATGGGACAGACATAGTATAGGATGGGTATCCACTGGAAGGATATCTTGGGATCACAGTAGCTATGCATTAACAGTGCAGCCCACATCCAGCCCATGTTTGGTTTTCTGTAAGCCTACAGAAAAGAGCACAGTCACCTAATTAATCAGTGAGAAAGACTCCCCCCAAGCCTTACCAAGAAAATCCTTTATTACCTTCCTCTTTGTCTCAAATACAGTCCTTTCAAATCAGAATTCAGCAAAACATCTTCCCACCCCCAACCAAATCAACTATAGACTTTCATTAACTCATGTCTTATATACTAATATTCTGTTACTAAAAACCAAATACCATGTGAATTTACCCAACCATTCTGGAAAACATATTTAAATTATCTGAGAAAAATTACTAAACTGTTCATACTCTTTGATAGCACTACTCAGTACATACTCTAAGGAGACTCAGGATAGAAAGGTCCAATACATATATAGAATGGAATAAATAGAAATGTCCAGTAGATATCAAAATAGTCACATAGGTTCTATTTGTGGTAGCAAAGAACAAGGTGGGTTCCCAGGACTGAGGAACTACTCTGAAAAAAAAAAGCCTGTGACAGAAATCTAATAAAATATTACCATGAAGTAAATATGAGAAATTCAGAGGAATTTCTGGAAGACTGGTATGAACTGATGTAAAGTGAACACAACCAGAAAATATTATACACAACTTCAATATCAATGAAAAACAATAATGAAAATTAGACTTCTTTAATTGCATTGATTGCTCTTTCCTCTAGAGAAGATAGATAGATACCAGAGAGGAAGGGAATTATAAGTGTAGGATGCTCCATATCTTGGAAGTTGTTACCTCTGTGTTGGATGGTTTTGCTTGAGTGTTATTCTTTCCTACAATGGTAAGTTCATTTGTGGGAAAAAGGGAGAGATGGTATAACTATAAATGACTATGGTATGGAAACAAAAGACATCAATTAAAACCCTCCAAATAAAATAATATCAAATTGGGAGTTTAATCTTTGGCAAAGGTATGGGAGGTATTATCATTAGTGTGTCCTACAGTAAATAGGCACGTGCGTGCATAAACACACACACACACACACACACACACACACACCATAGACGTTATTCTAATTCCTATTTTCCTTACCTGAATGCATTTCCTGGAACATATATATAGTATCCACATAATACCACAAAAGGCATTGAATGCTCTATCTCTTAGCAATATGTAGTTCTTATCAATCAAATAAGTCAAAGGGACCTGAAAGTTACCCATTGGCCTGACTGAACACCCCATTTAAGGGATTAATTACTTTCAGTTTTCTAGGCACTGAGTTTCTTATCACATACAATAGTTTCACCCCATAAACTTTAAGCTTCTATTAATATAGTCAGACAGATTTTTAAGGCTCTGGTAGATAATGCACAATTAACTTTTTCCTGTCAGCTAAAAAAAATCAGTCACCAGTCACTCAAGTCCTTGTTTGATCCTTGTTAGAGTAAGAAGAAAGGCTAACTCAGCCAAAAGACACACATCCTTGAGGCCAGCAGAGTAGGGGTTAAACCTAGTGGCGATTACCATTTTGGGGAAGGAGGTGTAATTACAATTTCATTCAAAGAGTGTTCATTGAGCATCTACTATGCACAAGAGACTCTGTTAGGTGCTGGTTATACAAAAACCAAATGAAAACACTCTCCCCCTCAAAGAGCTTACATTCTACCAAAGAGAACGAAACATTTAAACAGGTAAATAATTCAAGATATTTGAGGAAGGAAGGTATATAAGCATCTGGGGAGATCAGCAAAGCTTTTCATAGATGGTAACTGAGAAGAGCCTTAAAGAGAGAAAGATTGTGTCTTCTAAGCATTCTAAGAGGCAGTGATAAGAAAAAAAATGTCCATTCTAAGCATGCAAGACATGTACAATGACATGAAGGCGGGAGATGTCAGGGAGTCACAAGTAAACTAATTTGTCCAAAACACAAAGTAAGGTGAAATGTATGGAAAGGTAGGCTGTAGCCAAACACTGGAGGGTTTTAGTCCCAAACAGAGACATTTATATTTTATCCTAGCAACAAGAGAGCCATTAACAGTTCTCGAGCAGAGGAGTAACATAGTCAGTCCTATGCTTTCTAAAGTTCATTTTGGCACTTGTGTGTCTGAAAGATTAGAGAAAAAACAGACCCCCCAAAATTGTGACAGGTTGGAGAATTGTGTTAAATCTAGTATTAAAAAGTTCGATATGAATAAATGTAGTCTTTGGGAAGACATGATTAAAGAGCAGATATTCGGGGGTGGGGGGAAGTAAATTTAATATGCAGCAAGCAATGCAGTAGCTTAAAAAAAAGGTAATGTTATCTTGGGCTACATTAAGTGGAGCATAGCTTCCAGGAAGAGGGAGGTAATAGGTCCCACTGTACCCTCCTCATCCCAGACTTTATCTGGAACATTGTGATCAGTACTGGGCATTATGGTTTAAAGATGCTGGTAAACTTGAAAATTCCCAGAAGAGGAAAATCAGATTTGGTTGAAGGAACTGGAATTTTAGCCTAGAGAAGCAAAAACTGGGAGGAGAGGTATCTTCAAATATTTAAAAGTCGGTCATATGGAGAAAGGATTAGATATGGTCCTTATGGAAGAAGTGGAAATTGCAGAGCTAAATTTTGGCTTGATATCAGGAAAAACATCCTAACAATTAGTTATCCAATAATGAAATGGTTTGCCTCAAAGGCTGTGGATTCCCTTTGTGAGAAGTATTTAAGAAAAGACTAGACAACCATTCACTCATTTTATTATAGTAAGGATTTCTTTTTTGGTTGGGATATACTAGATGACTGCTTAGGTTCTTTCCAAATCTAGAACTCTGGGTTTCAGTGATTTTATAAAATGAATGTAATTGAATTGTGACAATGGAATGGGATGCCTAATTAGGTATCAAGTTCAACCATCAATGGAAGTGTTCATCATGATTCAATGTCCTATTGTCAGAGGCTTCATGAATCAGATAAAGATTGAATTAGCTGACCTCTTCTGAGTCTAGTATTTTAGGATTTTATTAAAACCTAAGAATCTTACTGTGATATGGGTTGACTAATTTGAAGCATACAATTTGGTACTAACAACTTACTGATTATCTTTGGAGAGTGTGGAGGAGGAAGCATTGTAGGAACCCTGTGTTTGTACAACATCACAATGAGTCTATCTAGTACTAATTAAATATGTAACTAACAGTTTTTTGTACCTAGGGCAAGAAACACTAAACATAGGGAATGAGAAGGGGCTTTGCTAGAGAGACTATCTGGAGTTTGGCTGTAGGAAAGAAGTTTCTGAAGATTCCTATTTCAACTAAATATTCTTGCTAATTAGGTGATAAATTTAGATATTTCTATGCTGCTGAAAAATTGCAGGTTCTATTGGTGCTTTCTAAATTTCAATGCCCTGAGACAAAGTTCCAATCACCTCACCTTAGTAACAACTCAGTTGGTGAGATTAATTCAGAGAAGGAAAATTTCTCAGATTTAGAAAGTAAGAGATGTCAAAAGTCAAGAACTTCAGGAAAGCCAATGTCAAGAAAAATGTGGGATTACTTATAGAGGAGGGAGAGACATCTGCCCAGATGATGAGATAACACTACATCTGCTTACACTACCACAGAGTGTATTACTTCTCTATCCATTATGTCAGATAATGTAGGAAACTAGCTAGCATAAAATTCTAAGGTCATAGGACAGTTTTAGCTTTGCTGGCATTTAGTCCATACTGGTATTTTTAGGATGGGGGAAATGAATTCCATATTCTTCCCTTGCACTAGTCACAATAACATTAATATCTACTTTTAAAGATACAGTTTTGCTAGTGACTAGAAAGGAGGCAAAAAAATTGTTCTTATATTGCAAGAAGCATTAAGATTTCTTGTGATTGGAAAAGAAATTTCACCATTTCAACAACCAGAAGCCAATCAGCATATTACTATGGTTTCTCATTCAATGGCTGGAAATAACAGCATTAGCCTGTTGAACTGGTCATTAGAGATTAATCCTACAGAAAATCATTGTGATTAATAAATCTGGATAATACAGTAAAATGAAGCCAGGATCCTGATATATCCTTTATAGAAAATCTACTTAAAGATAGATTGTAACTTTCTACATGGGGTTGCTCATTTGCCTTGAACTCAAACTAAACAAAACATCTTTCTGGGCAGTGGTTGCCTTTGAATTCTGACTGGTTCATTCTCTATTTCTCCATCACTAGGATTGCTTTAACAAGCCCCTCCCCTTCTACATTAAACCCTTCCCCCCACCAGAGTACAGGTTGAAGTTGAATACAGTGGATTAAAAGAGAAATGGGAGAAAAGTTCTATACAAATTGGGAAACAAAATACATGCTAGTATTGTGACTCAGGTATCCTGAGAGCCCAAGAAACGTTGATGGTTTAATCTAGCCTGAAATTACTTTGCATTTACTTGTGTTTATAGATTGCATACCTTCAATAGAATGTAAGCATCTTGAGCATAGGGACTATTCATTTGGGAGGGGGAGGGAGGGGGGAGTATGTTTTCAGTGCCTAGCTTTGGAGGTAAATTAGTATAATAGATAAAAATATTTGAAATGCAAATAAAAGAAACAAACAAAACTTTACTATCGCTTAATTAAAGATAAATCAGATTCAAAAAAAAATATATGTAGGTACAGGGTAGAAGTTTGTGGGATAGCATCATCTGTTAAGAAAAGGTATGGCCATGTGAGGAAATCCAGGAACCAGAGTAGGGAAATTTGGTGGAAAGTTTTTTGCTCTTTAACTTGTCTAAGAGAAAATTTCATCCTTCAAAAAGTGAAGGAACCAACAAATGGAAATTCTGTATTAGATCTACTTCTCAGTAACAGAGAGGTGCTAGTTGCTGGAGTCTAATGATGGGGCTCTTAGATGGGTGGCAAAGGCAATAAACAATCATTCTCTCCTAGAGCTATCAACAGTAAAGAAGTCTGGGCATACTCCCTACTCCCAACCACCTTGCTGCCAAACTAGAAACCATGTCTTAGAAATCTTAGTGTTTTCTGATCCAGAACTCACTCTAACCCAAATCTTAATTAGTAAATGTTTCATGTGACTCACTACTTTTTGGGGAGCCAGCTGTGCTACTTAATAATGATCTTCTAAACAGCCACCTGCACTGCCACAGCATGTACCACCACCACCACCCCATTTCTTTTTTTTAATAAATTTTAACATTTTATTTATTTTTGTTATATTTTGAATTCTAGCTGTCTCCTTCCCTCCCTCCCAAACTTGCACTAGAAAAGGTCAACATTTGAAATTCTATTTCTTAGCCATTACCAAATAGTTTTGATAATTATAATACAGTTTAAGATCTTGTACTGTTAGACTTCCTTCCATTATATTTTTTAGTAATTCTTTTTACATTCTTCATCTTTTGTTCTTCCAATTGAATTTTGTTATCATTTTTCTACTTTAATAAAATAATTTTTTGTTAATTTAATAAGGACAGCAGTGAATAAGTAGTTTAGTTTAAGTACAATTGTCATTTTTATTCTCTTGGCTCAGTCCAACCATGAGCAATGAATATTTCTCCAATTACTCAAATGTTACTTTATTTATATAAGAAACATTTTATAATTATAGTGATATAATTCTTGGGTTTGTCTTGGCAATTACACTCCCAGGTATTTAATGTGATCTATGGTTATTCTAACTGAAATACCTCTTACTATGTCTTCTTATAGGGCCTTTCTGATGATATATAGAAATGCTGATGATTAATGTGAGTTTATTTTACATCCTGATACTTTTCTAAAATTACTGTTTCAACTAAGTTTTTAGCTGAATCTCTAGGATTTTCCAAGTAAACCATCACATTGTCTGCAAAAAGAGATAGTTTTATTACCTCATTGCCCATTCTGATTTCTTCCATTTTTTTCTCTTACTGCTAGTATTAGCATTTCTAAGTAAAATACTGAATAATATTGATGATAATGGGCATCCTTGTTTCCCTCCTGATCTTAGTGGGAAGCCTTCAAGCTTGTTTCTGTGACAGATGTTTGCTGACGGTTTTAAACAGACGCTTCTTAAAATTTTAAGGAGAAATCCATGTATGTAGATGCTTTCAATTGTTTTTAATAGAAATGAGTGTTGGTTGTATTCTGTGAAAAGCTTTTTTTGCATCTGTTGATATAATTACATGATTTCTGTTACACTTGTTATATTAATATCAATTATATTAATAGTTTTTTCTTATGTTAAACTACCTCTGCATTCCTGATATAAATCTCACTTGATTACAAAGTGCAAAGTTTGTGATATATTAGTGTAGTCTCCTAATAAATATTTTATTTAGAATTTTTGCATCAAAATTCATTAGTGAAATTAGTCTATAGTTTTTTTCTGTTTTTGCTCTTCTTGGTTTAAGTATCATATTTATTTCATAAAGGGGTTCAATAGGACTCCTTCTTTGCCTATTATTCTAAATAATTTATTCAATATTGGAATTAGTTGATCTTTAAATATATAATTCACATGTAAATCCATCTGGTCCTGATGCACTTTTATTTATTTAATTTTTTTAGGGAGCTCTTTTGTGGTCTGTTTATTTTATTTTTCTAAAATAAGTTTATTTAGATATTCTATTTCCTCTTCAGCCAATGTGGGAAACCTTCATTTCAAGTTCTGAAAAAAAAAACCAAATAATTATCATCATTTCTCCTAGAAAGCATTTACGCTTCATTCATTCCACTTACCTTTCTCCTTTAATTTTCCTTGCCAAGTAGTTTCTCTTTTTCCTTTTTTCTCCATTCCTTCTCCTTAAATCTTTCTCCTTTAGTCCTTATTCCTTAATCTTCCTTCATCCTTGATTATCTTCCTTGACCTTGGTTTTTCTCTTTTCACTCTTCTTTTGCAGAAATTAAAAATAAAGGGGCGGCTAGGTGGCACAGTGAGTAGAGCACCAGCCCTGGAGTCAGAAGGACCTGAGTTCAAATCCAGCCTCAGACACTCGACACAATAACTAGCTGTGTGACCTTGGACAAGTTACTTAACCCCAATTGCCCTCCAAAAAACAAAAAAAATTAAAAAAATTAAAAATAAGTTAAAAGTAAAATCTGGGGTTGGCTAGGTGGTGCAATGAACAGAGTACTGGCCCTGGAGTCACAGGAGGACCTGAGTTAAAATCTGACCTCATATACTGAATATTTACTAGCTGTGACCTTGGGGAGGCAGTTCATTTAACCCCAATTGCTCTGCCTTCTCCCCATACACACACAAAAAAGCTAAACCTGAATATGAAGACTATTTTCCCTCAAATTTGTCTCAATGTCTCCTCCTAAACTCAACCTCTGACCTCCACAACTCAAATTCCTTCAGATCATCTACACTGTTTTCTTCTCCTTTTTCTACTTTTTCAAAACTCAACGTCTTCTCTCTGACAGAAATGGGAAGTAAAATACTCTTGACTAAAGTTAATCCTTCTATTTATACACTTGAGTCCATTACATCTCACATTGTCCATGACCTTCCTCTTTCTCTTATTCATCTTCAGTCTCCTCTACTCCATTAGTTCCTACTCATTTGTCTACAAATATGTCTTTATCTCCTTAATCCTGAACTAGATGGAGCAATGAATAAAATACAGAGCCTAGAGTCATGAAGGCCCAGAGTTCAAATCCATCCTCAAACACTTTCTAGTTGTGTGAACCTGGGTTAGTCACTTAACTTCTGTTTGCCTCAGTTTCCACATTTGTAAAATGGGAATAAGAATACCTAAATGTTAGGTATTATCAATATATTTCATACAGCTACTTTTCATCTCTCTCTTCTCCTTGAACGATGCTAAACTTTTGAAACATTTTTCTCAATTCTGATAGAGATAGAAATAGAAAAGTTTCCAATCAAATTCATCTCCCTCTGGAAATACCTCACAAATAATTTTGCAAAACAGTGTCGAACAAAGCAAAAGGTGCATACATGGGAGAAACTATCTAGGAGAAGCACCAGCAAGGTAATCCCCATCAAAAAAAAAAAAAAGAACAAGAAAGAAAAGGCAGAACTATTAAAGATACATTATCAGCTCTGGATCCAGTTATAGTTTCATAATGCATTCTCATTCTCACTCCCCCCCTCAAACAAAGTAACCCTTATTTTCCCTAGTGCAAAGAAGAGTTGAGATACCTATTTCCTCATCCCTGCATTTGTATGTTTTTTCCTTTCATTTTACAATTATTAGAAATGCTAAGTTTCTCTCTGTCCTTACCTTCATTTCTCCCCTATTCTACTCCTTTTTCTCTCTTGTTGTTTCTCTTTGAAAAACACACACACACACACACACACACACGCGCGCGCGCACACACACACACACACACACACACATACACACACCCCACAACACATCTGAGTATTATTTTTTCCCTCTTTGCCCTCAAGAATCTAACATGTTTCTCTTCTCTCTCAGGATAAAAGTACTGATCACCATATCGCTAAAAAAAAAAAAAAAAAAAAAAGAGCATCTGGTCATCATATTGCTAAAACTAATTAGTTTCCCAAGTCTCTATTGCTTCTTGTGTTTGCATCTCAAAGACTTGACCTATCTTTGCATTATCAGCAGGAAAGCTTGGAAATCACCGATTCCATTAAAGTTTCATTTTACTCCTTTGGAATGACTGATAAGCTTTGAAGGATGTTATTCTTTTTTTTTAAATTTATTTTTTAAATTTAGTTTTTATTTGTTTTCTTGTTTACATTATTCATTTTCATTACATTTTTGAATTACACATTTTCTCCCGTCTTGCCCCTGCCCCAACCCTAAAACAGCAATCCCAATGTAAAGCCCCTCCCCTGCTCTGCTCCCTTATTTTCTGGTAGGGCAGGGAGGGTCTCCCTGAAGGATGTTATTCTTGATTCTAGGCCCTTTATGGTTTGTTTTTCAGTCTTTCAATATGTTCTAAACTGTTTTTTCTCATTTTACTGCTTAATTTCACATGATCTGGATAATGCTTTCTTAGCACTTGATATCTTTCTCCCTGGTTGCTTACAGTATTTTGTCTTTGACCTGGAAGATCTGGTGTTGGCTATCCTGTTTCTGGGTGTGTTAACTTTGGAGTTTCTTTCAGAAACAAAAATATTATTACATAAATATAGAAATATTAAACATATCCTTTAAAGACAACAATAAAATCACAATTATCATCAGTGAGTATAGTATAAAGAAAGGATTTAGGTTTAAGCATATGCTAAATAATATAACCTTGAAGAACAAACTAAGGAAAGAACAGGTATTTTTAAAAGAAATTTTTAACAATGAAGTCAAATATTTTTAAACTTTTAGGATGTAACTAAAACTATTGGGGGGAGGGAAGGATTATATCTATAATAAGTATTTCCATTAATAAAAGACAGAAAGATCAATTAATTGAACAGCAACTAAATTTTTAAAAAAATATGAAAATCAACAACTGAAAAGCCCACTTTCCCCTCACCCCACCATGGCTGAACATGTTGAATGTAATGGAATACTATTGTGCTATGAGAAATGACAACTAAGCAGTCTTCAGAAAAAAATGGAAAGATTTTTATGAACTAATGCTGAGCAAAGGGAACAAAACTAGGAAAACTGTACATAGTAACAGCCACATTGTTTAATGACTGACTTTGATAGCTCTTCTCAGCAATACAAAAACCTAAACAACTCCAGCTTCATGATGGAAAATGCCATCTGCATCCAGAGAAAGAAATATGGAGTCTAAATGCAGATCAAAGCATATTATTTGCTCTCTTTTTTTTTTGTTTTATTTTTCTTTCCCATGGTTCTTCCTGTTGGTTCTAATTCTTCTATAAAACATGACCAATGTGAAGATATGTTTAATAAAAATGTATATGTAGAGTTTATATCAGCTTGCATGCCATCTTGGGGAGGGAAGAAGGGAGGGAGGCGGGGAAATTTTAAATTTATGGAAGTGAATGTTGAAAACTAAAACTAAATTAATTTAATTTATAAAAAAAGAAAAGCCCCCCCAACAAAACACAAAAATAGAAATTATTTTTTAAAATAAAAGAAACAAACAAAACAAAAAACAGACTACCAAAGTGACCAATAAAATTGAAGTTTAAAAAATATTAATAAAACACATATTCCATTAGCCAACTTGATTTATTTTTATTAGATAGAGAAACAAAATTAACAACATGAAAAATAGAAAAGTAGACTTGACAATGGCTGAAGAGGAAATAAAAGAAACTCTTAGAAACTACAATGTATAGTTATACACCAGCAAAACAAAATAAGTCAAATGAATGAATGGAAAAAAAAGAAAAGAAAAGAAAAGAAAAGACTTCAAACACTACAATCGCAAGTTAAAATTAAAGTGCATGGAAGGGAAGGAGAAAAAATTATGTAGCAAAGATCTCTGACATCCAAAATAGATATAAAATGAATAGAAAATATATTCCTACAAGAACCATTCCATAATAGACAAGGTGTTAAAGGATCACAACAGGCAGTTTTCAAAAGGACAAATAAATGCTATCCACAACCATATGAAAAAATGTTTCATATTGCTTATAATAAGAATCATATAAATTAACTGAAGTTTCATCACGTATCAGACTGTCAAAGATGTCCAAGTTTGAAAAAGGTAAATGTTGAGACCTTGGGAAGACTGGCACATGCAAAGCTGTTCACCAGCCCAAATCAATCTGGAAAATAATTTGGAATTAAATATTTTTTTAAAAAAAGATACCAATTAGAATTTTTTTTAGTCTAATGATACAATTATTAGTAACATACTGTAAGGTCAAAGATAGAGGTGAAAATCCCATTTACTTAAAAAAATATTTATGTCAGGAATTTTAAAAATCAGGTTTATTGATATATTTTGTTTCTCTTTATTAATACCTACTTTTCCTAATGTGGGGCACTTAGGTGGCAAAGTGGATAGGATGCTGCACCTGGAGTCAAATGGGTTCAAATCCAGCCTCAAATACTTAGTAGCTGTATGACCCTGGGCAAGTTACTTACCCCTGTTTGCCTCAGTTTCCTTATTTGTAAAATGAACTGGAGGAGGAAATGTCAAACCACTCCAGTATCTTTGCCAAGAAAACCCCAAAAGGGGTAATGAAGAGTCAGACACAACTGAAGACAATTAAACAAACACTTTTCCTTTTGTTTCCCTTTCCTCACTTTCCCATAGAATCACCTCTTATAATGAAAATTTTTGAAAGAAAAGAGGAAAAATAAAAATAAAATTCAGCTAAATGAACCAACATGTCAAAAAAAAAAAACAACAACCAATGTCCATAGTATTGTGCCAATGAAACCAGGGAGCCATTCTTTCTCATATCTCTTCTTTAGGGCTCAATTTGATTATTATAACTTTTTAGGGTTACGTTTCAATTTTTTGTTGTTGTTTTTTCCACTTACGTTGTTATAATCATTATTTACATTGTTTTCCTGATTCTACTTGTATCACTTTGCAACAGTTCATATAAATTTTTTCATGTGTTAGGGAAGATGGTAGCTTTGGACAACTAGGTGGCACAGTGAATAGAGTCTCAAAAAGCTGTGAGTTCAAATCCTGTTTCAGATCCTTGCTGGTGGTTGTGAGCAAGTTGCTTGATCACTATTTGCATTTTCTTCATCTGTAAAGTGGGAATAATAATAGCACCTATCTCCCAGGGTTGTTATGAAAATAAAATAAGATAATAAAGGGTATTCTGAGAGTTTTAGTGCAGTCTTCATTGAGATGTTCAAAATACCTTGTAAAGTGCTTTGCAAATCTGGAAGCCCCACATAAATTTTAGATATTATTATCATTTTGTTTAAATCTTTGAAGGGTTTTCATATGGGAGAGGATTTTGACATTCTCCTTGATCCCAAAGATAGGACAAGGATCAATGGAGAGAAGGTACATGGAGACCAAAATCACATTAATATAAGGAACAGCTTTCTAACATTCAGAGTTCGTCCAAGAATACTGTCTCATGAAATTCTTAAGACACATTCAAATAGACAGGCTGACCAATGATAGGGATGCTCCTTTCTTCCTATGATTCTATAAACTACCTCTAACAAAATAAGCTGAGCTTCTCAACTTGTTCCTTGGCTTTCTATTGCTTCTATGCCATATTACCCATCATCTCCCACTCCCAAAGCTAATGCCTCAAGGGTTGGTGTCATGAAAATGTGCCCAACTACTTACAAACTTATCAATTGCATTTATTCACCCAATACCTCAAATCACAAAGACCTGACCCCATTAGGGATCTAGGCAATAAAGTATAGCAGAAAATATACTATCCTATTTCTTTACAGGATCTCATCAGCTCTCCTGGATTTAATTATCATCTTTAAGCTAATGATCCTTCCATCTATTTATCCAGCCCTAACTTTTCTGCTGAGCCCCAGCGTCTTGTCTCCAATTGTCTATTAGACTTCTCACGTTGGATGTGCTACAGAAATCTTAAACTCAATATGTCCCAAACTGAATTCATTAGCTTTCCCAAAAGAACCCTCAACCTTTCCAAATTTCCCTATTATTGTTGAGAGTCCTCCAGCCTCCTTGTGTCCTGGGTTTGATGCCTGTTATACTAGACTCCACACTCTTCCTCTCACCTCTTCTATATCCAATCTGTTGCCAAAACCTTTGGGTTTTATCTTCATAAAATCTCTTATTTTCTCCCTTCTCTCCTCTGACACTCTCCTCTAACTTATCTCTTCACACTGACTTTTGCAATAGCCTGTTGGTTAGTCTGCCTGCCACAAGTATCTCCCCATTGCAATCTCTCCTCCCCTCAGCTGTCAAATTGACCTTCCCAAAGCACACGTTTGATAATGTCACTCTTTATTCAAAAACCCCCAGTAACTCCCTGTCACCTTCAGGATCAAATATAAAATCCTGTGGTATTCAAAGCCCTTCATAACTTATCCTTCTACCTTTCTAGTCTTCTTGCAATCCAGTGGCACTGGCCTCCTTGCCCTTCCTCTAACATGGCACTCTTATCTACTGACCACATATATTTTCACAAGCTGTCCCTTCTCCTCATCCCCACCTCCTGACTTCCTTCAAGTCCCAGCTAAAATCTCACCTTTTACAGAAAACTTTCCCAATCTGCCCTAATTCTAGCACTTTCCCACTATTGATTATTTCCAATTACACTGTATATAGTTGTTCTCTGTGTATTTATCTGCATGTTATCTCCCTCATGATATTGTGAGCTCCTTACTTGTTCTTGCTTCCCTAGTCCTTAGTGCCTATGTACCTGGCACATAGTAGGTACTTAATAAATTTTTAAATGTCTGACTGATAGCATTGGATTAATCTCAACTCTCACATGGACTTGCTGTGTGCCTTTGGGTAAGGCATTTAATAAATATCCCTGAAACTCAACTTCTTTACCTGTAAAACAGGAGGAATAAAAATATTTCCAGACCAGTCTTGTGGGATCATTTTGCGGAAACTTGTTTTGCTTGATTCTACATATTTGTCATGAGGTTTTTGTTTTATTTTTATTTTCTCAGTGGGTTGGAGGAGATGGAAAGGAAAGTGGGGGAAAAAAAGATTTTTGTTCATTGAAAAAATAAATTTCAACTAATAAAAAGAGAGAAACCTACTTTCCAAGTCAAAGAGCCACCTTCCTTTCCCTAGGATGACTCCTTTCCCAAGGGAAGTTCTCTTGTAGGATGTGAAGGCCTGGGATTGAGCCTCTTGGCCAGAGAAGAGAAGGAAAAGGAGGAGGAAGAGGAAGAGGAGGCTGTTGAGTCTGTATAAGGAGATAGTTTTCCCATGGAAATGCAATGTGGCTGGTGCCTATTAGCATCACTATGCATAATGAGAGCTTGGTCTATTGTCATGCAAATCAATTCAGATGACAACCCTGCCTCCTGGACAACACTGCCCCAGCACCAGGAAGTTTCTCACACTGCCTTAGCCAATATAAACTGGGCTGTGCACCATCTTTCATTATTTTCTTTTTCCTCCTGCAAAATTCTTTCTCAGTCATATTCTCCTTTACTCCTCAGCAACTTGTGCCTGTGTTTTGCTCTGGAGTAGCTGACATCACCCAATAAACAAAATAACCCCCAAAATACATTTTAAAAATCCACAAATAAATAAAACCAAAAATAAATAAAAACCCAAAGTAAGTAAATAAATAGGAGGAGGAAAAAGGGAAAGGAAGAAATGATCTCTACTAGAGACTAGAGCTGAAAAAGCCAGTTTTGAATACTTAGGGTCACCACATCATTTCCGGTCACTTATCAGTCCTCTCTCTTTCCA
The DNA here is from genome assembly GCA_028646575.1 of Pseudocheirus occidentalis. Taxonomy (NCBI): domain Eukaryota; kingdom Metazoa; phylum Chordata; class Mammalia; order Diprotodontia; family Pseudocheiridae; genus Pseudocheirus; species Pseudocheirus occidentalis. The sequence goes on along the minus strand of CM053593.1, from coordinate 170,604,336 downwards.
GGGAAAGGACTTTTATTTCCCCTTTTTTCCTTCCCCCCTCCCTTTTCTCTAATTTTAAGTTTCTCTTTTCTCCTTTTCAGGATTGTGTCCATTTCTACCCATTATTCAATTCACCTAAATGATTCCTATTTGTATTTCTCAACGTGTAGCTTCTTAAGGCCTAAGCATCAAACCATCTTCCCTTACTGTTAGAAACTGCCTGTTATCCTAGACCCTCTAGTACTACTCCAGGGCAAGAGAGGAAAGCAGGAGAGCTTATTAAGTACCTACTGTACTCTAGGCACTGTGCAAATATCTCATTTGATCCTCACTGGGAGGTAGATGCTATTATTATCCACATTTTATAGGTGAGGAAACTGGGCAAACAGAGGTCAAATGGCTTACCCAGGGTCACTAAGTTAGCAAGTGGTCAAGGCAAGATTCAAGCTCCAGTCTTCTCGAGGCCCAGTTCTTTGCCCACTGTCTCACATAGCTGGGTCGAATCCAGCCACCCGCTCTCATTTTTCTCCCCCCTGTGATCTGTGATCTGTCCAAATTCTAAATATGGTTCTAGTCCTGAACAGGAAAAATGTTAGGAGCAGCTGCTTCAGAAGGTGGCAAGTTCAGTACAGGCTCTATTTCTGCTACTTTTGGTTGGGTGTTACAGTGGACAGAGCATTGGATGTGGAATAAGGAAGGTCTGTGTAAATCCTACCTCAGGACCTTAAATGCCAAACAGAAGAGTTTATATTTATCGCTAAAGGCAATGGGAAATTGGAATTTATTCTCTGTCAGCCCATAAATACTACTATGTTCCAGGTTAGGTGGCAGTTAGGTGACATAGCGGATAGACTCCTCAAGTCAAGAAATCCAGTCTCAGACACTTACTAGCTACGTGACTCTGTTTTCCTCAGTTTCCTCATCTGTAAGATGAGCTGGACCAGGAAATGACAAACCACTCTAGTATCTTTGCAAAGGAAATGGCAAATGGGGTTATAAAGAGTCAGACACGAAAAGGACTAAACAAATGAGTAGGGGTGTGACATGGTCAGAGCTATGCTTTGGGAAAATAACTTTGACCTTGGAGGTGGGGGGGGGAGGATTTATTGAATAGGGAGAAAATGGAGGCAGGGAGAACAATTAGGGGGCTGCCACAATAGTTCAGGTAGAAAGCTAATGAGTTCCTAAACTGGAGAGAAAGACACAGATTTGAGAGATGTAGAAATAGAAAAAAATAAAATTAGCACACCTGTTTTCCTCTCAGATCCTTATGCCTAGCTGCCCAGGTTCTATTGACCTAGCATCCTGACCCTTTGTTGTTTAGTCCCTTTTTTGAACTTGTGGACTTCACCTCTCTTACCTGAACTCCTTCATTCTTCCCTTCCCCTTCAATAGTACTATGTATACTATGTGCTGACCTACTCTTCTTCTTTGGCCAGTGACCACCTTGGACTGGGAGGCACCTGTCTCAAGGACCTGTCAATCTATACTTCTGATGTTGGTTCTCCTGGCATACTCTGTCCTGTTATTAACACAGATCCAACCCATGCAAATAACGGAGGATAGAACATAGCTTTCAGGATAACCCAAGTGTTAATCCTCAGTCCCAGATAGGAGTCATATAATAACATTTTGAGATGAGGGATCTGAGTCCACAAGAGTAGACAAGGGAGAAAGCAGAGAAAAAAAATAAGGTAGGTGGGGAAAGAAACATCTTGAGGGGGCATTTTAAACTCAAAAATTGACTGAGTACTACACAAACTATGCAGCCAAATACTAACTATATACAAATCAGATGCAAATTAACTTATGAATGTACTTTGGACTTTTGGAGAAAATTACAAGCAGAGACATTTTTTTTTCTCCTGAAGTCCACGCTTTAAGGCTGCCTTTTGTTTTCTGATTGGCTAAAGGAAGCTAAATTAAATTCCTGAGCATGGGATGGAGACATAATAATTGAATCTTGACAGAGTTAGGTCATCTAGGAATTCTGTTAACCCTTCTATTCTGTGCTATGATAGAAAAAAAATATAGATGATTCCATGGAAATCAAAACTCCTCTTCACCCTCAGACCTTAAGACTTGTTCTTGGATGGGGATAGGAGTTTCAGATAGGAGAAGGGAGGGTGTGGCCAGGAAGGGGAGTGAAGGAAAGTGATAGGGAAAGCAGTTCAGCAGCAATTCAGCTGTGTCATGGTGGGGAGTAGGCTGACTAACATTCAACATGTAAATAAATGTTTATAATAATGATCATGAATCATCAAAAAAAATTAAATCGTGCTCAGGACTCTCTGCTTATTATGACAGAGAGCCTTACATGTTCCAATATCACACACCCAGGTGGAATTTGAACAGAGGCCCTCTGACACCCATGCCAACACTCAAGCCATGCTACCAGGCTGCCTTCCCTTCTTATAATTTCTGTTCTTAACAGCAATGGGGAAAAGGTAGGCACCATATACTAGAACAAAGCAAAAACAAAGATCACATCAAACTTATCTACTTAATCTGTCTGGTTCAATTTATGAACCATCCCCCAGCCCCACTTCATTCCTTATTTCTAATGTTAAAGTAAACTAGAAGATGGCTGAAAAGGAATGGATTGTATGTCCCTGAGGCCTTGGGTGATGTCAGACTATCACATTCTGACATGGTACCAGGGGATCAAGCTATGATCCATCCCTTTGGAGGGGGTCTTTTCCACTAAGAATTTATATGGTCTGATAAATTTTGGTATTTATTTATAATGGTAGCTTACAATTGGGCTGTCTTACTTCCATACTTCCCAAGGAATGAGACATTCAAGAAAATGGACACTGGGGAGATTGAAGGTCCAGACCCTTGAAATAATAATTCAAGCATAACCAAGATGATAGAATAGCAGGAAGAATAGTTGACTTCCCCAACATAACTCCTCAAAAGAAGTTTAGGAGATACACCCAACCAAATAATTACCTGTAATAACAAGAAAAGCTACTATTTTTTCAGCCCAGGTCAAAATAGGGAGACAAACAGAAAGGTCAGTGAATACTAAGGACAGAGCCTAGCTAGAAATGGTCATGAAGAACATGTCAATGCAGGAAGGTGTTGGGCATAAGAGCAGGAAGAGGCACAAATACAGCATATAAGGGCCTACCTTTGTTCAGGGTGCAGGAGTATCCGTCTAGTCACAGATCTAGGGTGGACTGATTTAGGGGACTTTTGTCTAAGAGTGACATTTCCAGGATGAGATGTGGTTACAGGACATAGGCTGTGTACCAAGCAAGAAGTCAGTTCAAAATCAAGTAGCTGTTGTGTGACTCTGACCCTGGAAGCAAAGCAGAGGGGTTGAAATGGGAGTGAGGGAATGGCCAGGAGGGGAAGATATCTCAGTTTCAGCTTCTAGCCCAGACTGAAGTATGTAAAGGAATAAATATCTAAACAAGAATCCCAGATCAAAGAGGAATCTCTAGTTCTGTTACTCTGAACCAGAAGAACTTTCCATATGGTTCATAATGGCTGAGTCAAGCAGAAGTCTACTGCAACTCCAACCAGAGGCAAGCCCACAGACTTGTTGATCAGACTCTAATCCAGGTGAGAAACTTGAAGAACTTAGGCTGAGAGGGTAATAATAATAAGACTTTGTCCTGAATCAGTTTACTTTGGGAGCACTGACAACTTGCAATTTCTTAGACTGAGCTGCCCCTAAGATCTTAGAAAAACATAAAACTGAAAAAGCAGCATCAGGAGCAGCTCAGACACTTCCTTTAAAAGCAGACAGAGCCTGAATCTAATATAAACTCCAAAGTCAGGAAGTAGACTGAGAAAATGAGCAAACAAAAGAAGAATCTCATGGTTAAAAGTCATTACAATGAAAGAGGCACTCAAGATATAAACACAGAAGAATGATTCCAAAATACCTACAGACAAAATTTCTAAGATAAAGGGCACACATTCAACTAGAATTCCTGAAAGAGTTGAAATAAGAGCTTTTAAAAAGATTTTTTAAAAAAGATTTTCATAAAGGAAATGAGAAAACTAGAAGAAAAAGTGGGAAAGAAATGGGAGCTGTGGAAGAAAGAATTAGAAAAGGAAATAATAGTTTGGCACAAAAAATACAAAACTTTAATCAAACAACAAACAATCTAAAAATTAGAATGTACCAAAAGAAGATAATGACTCCATTATACAAAAATAAGTATAAATATAAAGTCAAAAATCTGAAAAAATAGAAGAAAATGTAAAGGTAGCTCCTAACAAAAACGATTGGCCTGGGAAAATAGATCAAATGGAGATAATTTAAGAATCATGCGTAAAATCCACAATAAAAAAGGACTTAGATCTTGTATTTCAAGAAATTCTAAATAAAACTATCCAATACAAAAAAAGAGCAACCCTTCCTTTGACTTTTTTTGCCTTTCATCTCATGCTGCACCTGTCTTTCAAGAGTAGAGGATTCCATACAATGATGAACATTTTTATAATTGGTCCTCTGAGTTTCTCTCAACTTTTATAGAATATCATTTAAACCCCATTCCATGCCTTTTACAACCTCATTTCTCATTTCCACCCACCTCAACATTCATGCCCCAAGGTTTCAACCTAATTCCATCCAACCCTTCCATTGTACCCTCTGGAATGTCTGTTCTATAGGTTTCCCTACATACTAGCTCTTACAAAACCTGGCTTTCCCTGATGACACACTCTCCCTGGCCACACTTTCCAGGACCAGCTGCACTCATTCTCCTCAACTCACTGGTTAAGGGAAGAGAGTTGGAATACTCCTTGCCCCACATTGTCACTTTGAAGTTCCCTCTCCTTCTGTCACTCAGTAATTTCTCTTCCTTTGAGGTCCATGACATTCATATCTATTACCCCCCAAAATCCTGACAGCTACTGTCTACAGAACCCCTAGGTCACTCCCTTTCTTTCCTCAATGAGTTAAAAAAGTGACACATAAATTCCTCTCTTGCCTAACTCCTCCTCAGGAGACTTTAAACATATACATATACATGCATACATCCATCCATACACATACATACACATATATGTGTGTAAATATATGTGTCTGTGTGTATATATGTGTATATGTGTGTGTGTGCATATGTGTGTGTTTTCTCCCTCAAATACCTACTTACTTCTTCCTCAATTACTCAGTTTATTCACTTCTAATGAGCTACTCTTCCACATCTCAGCCATATGCATACAAAGATGGTCTTACCCCCAATCTTGCCATTACCCACAAATATACTATCTCTATGTTTAATAATTCTGAAATCCCCTTATACAAACATCTTACTCTTTGCTTGCAGTATTACTTCCAATTCATTAAATCCTCATTTTTTTTTATCCAGGCCATTTCTCTTGTACTAGCTACTTTCCCTTCTTTCCCCTATCCTGATCTCTTGGTGAACCAGTTCAACTCTACATTGTCCTCCTCTATTAAATCTCTAGCTCCGTTATCTTATTGCTAATGATATCCAGCCAAGCCTCAACCTTGCATCATTCCCTCCATTCCCATCCATCACCTTCCCTCCTTCACATGAGGTAAAGTGAATGAAGGTGGAGAAAAGCATGCAGCCGTACTGACTGGGGCTGCTACAAATTATTTTACATGACCTCAACTGGGCCCTCACTGTTGCTAGGCAATACAACTACAATTCTCTTATCATCTCACTATCCCAATCTCCACAGTAGCTCTTCCAAACTCTTTTTATACTTCCTCAAACCTCCCATGACTCCCCCTCCATCTCCTCTCCCAGCTGAGAGCTTTGCCTCATATTTTATAGAAACTGAGGCCATTTGCAGTGAACTCCTTCTTCCCTCATCTTTATCTCATATCACTCATACATTGCCTAATACTTTCTCCTACTTCACTTGTTTCACATGAAAAGGTGCCCTTTCTCCTTACCAGAGTTAATCCCTCTAATCTGAACAAGTGATTCCATTCCATCCTGTTTCTCAAAATAATTGTTCCTTCTATCACCCCCACTCTAACACTAATTTCAATCTCTGCCTACTGTCTCCTTCTTTACTGCCTACAAACATTCCCATGTCTCCCCTATCCTCAAAAATCTTTACTTGATTTTTCCATCTTGTCCATGGGCATATATCTCTTTTGTCCTCTGTTGTTAAACACCTTGAAAAGGCTGTCTACAATAGGTGTCCCTACTTTCTCTCCTCTCACTGCCTTCTTAATCCCTTGTAATGTCTTCCAACCTTTTCATTCCACTGAAATTGCTCTCATCATAGTTGCTAAGGATCTCTTAGTTGACAAATTCACTGGCCTGTTCTCAGTCCTCAATCACCTTGACATCTCTGCAGCCTTTGACACTGTTGATCACTCTCTCCTCTTTGATATTCTCTTCCTTCTAGGTTTTCAGGACATCACTTTATCCTGGTTCTCCTCCTACCTATCTGACCACTCCTTCTCTGTCTCCTTTGCTGAATCCTCCTCCAGATCACACCTGCTAACCATTGATGCCCTCAGGGTCTTATCCTGGGCTCTATTTTCCTCTCCTTCTATACTACTTCATTTGGTTTTCTCATTTGCTCCCATGAATTTAATTACTATCTCTATGCTGATGATTCTCAAACCTACTTTTCCTGACTCAGTCTTTCTGTTGAATTCTTTTCTCACATCTCCAACTAACATCTTAAACTGGGCATCCCATAGACATCTTAAACTCAGTAAGCCCAAAACAGAACCCATTATCTTTCCCCCTAAACCAGTGGTTCTCAACTTTCCTAATGCCGCGACCCTTTAGTACTTATATGTAGGTGTATCTGCATGTAGGCAGACCCGCCTGGAGATGGATAGAGGAACGATGACTCGTTTCCTAAGACCATTGGAAATATGTGATTTCCGATGATCTTAGGCGACCCCTGTAACCTCTGAGAAAGGGTCATTCAACTCCCAAAGGGGTCACGACCCACAGGTTGAGAACCGCTGCCCTAAACCCTTTCCCTACCCCACCTTCCTTAATTACAGTAGACGGCAATACTCTCCTCCCAGCCCCTCAGACTTACAATCTAGAAATCGTTCTGGATTCTTCACTATTTCTCATTCCCCATTTCCAGTCTGTACCTAAGATCTGTCCATTTCACCTTTGCAACATTTCTCCAAAATGCTTTCTTTTCTCCTCTGACACCACCATCACCACTCTAATGCAAGCCCTCATCACCTTATGTCTTGGTTACTGCAAGAGCCTGCTGCTGGGTTTAGCAACTTCAAGTTTCTCCCCTCTCCAATCCATCCTCCATTCAGCCACTAATGTGATTTTTGAAAAGTGCAAACTTGATCATGTCACCCCCCCACACACACACTCAATAAACTCCAGTGGTGTCTTAGTGCCTTCAGGAACAAATACAAAAATTCTCCATTTGGCATTCAAAACCTTTCATAACCCAGCCCTCTCCTACCTTTCCAGTTTTCTTATACCTTGTTCCCTGACACATATTCTTTGAACTATTAATACTGGTCTCTTGGCTGGTCCACAAACAAGACACTCCATCTCTCAGCTCTGGGCATTTTTTCTGGCTGTTGTGATGGGTGAAAGATGAAATGACTGAGTTCATTTGTAAGGTTCACTCTTACAAGTACATGCTGTCTCTCATGCCTGGAATGCTTTTCCTTCTCTGTTCTGACAAATGACTTCCCTAGTTTCCTTTATAAATCCCATCTTCTATATGAAGTCTTCCCCATCCCCTCTCAATTCCAGTGCTTTCTCTCTGTTAATTATTTCCTATTTATCCTGTATATAGCTCATTTTGGATATATTTGTCTGTGTGTTGTCTTTTCTGTTCGACTGTATGCTCCTTGACAGCAGGGGCTCTCTTTTTGTATCTCGAATTTTTAGCACACTTCCTGGAACATAGTAGACACTTAATAAATGCTTATTGATTGGTTGGAATAGAGGACTTCCAAGCATTTTTGATGGAAAGACTAGAGCTACACAGAAGTTTTGAATTGGGAATTAAAGAAAGAAAGTAGTAGGGAAAGCAGCTAACACTTGAAACTCCATTTCATCTGAAAGTGGTCAAAGGAGGAGAAAATGTATACTAGATATAGAAATATGATTCTCTCAACAGGGAAAGAGGAGAAAGGAAAGGGGAAACTAAAAGGGAAGGTAGATTAAGGGAGGAATTAGTCCTAAGCAAAACAAACTCTAAGGATATAAGAAAATATTTATAGCAACACTTTGCTGTGGCCTATTGCCATTAGAAAAAGAAGGGGGAGAGTGTTTAACAAATGGGGAATGGATGAACAAATTATAGTACATAAAAGTGATGAAATGCTATTTCATGCTACATAAATGTGAAGAAATGATGAAGGGAATGGTGAAACCTGGGAAGACTTCTATTAACTGATGTAGAATAAAGTGAGCAGAATCGGAAGGGCAATTTATACAATGATGACAATATCATATAAAAAAAACAACAAATTTGGAAGACTTATGAAATCTGATCAACATAATGACCAACCACAGTCCCGGAGGATTCATGCTACCCACCTCCTGAAATGGAGGTGACACACTAAGGATGTATAGTGAAAGGATTTTTTTTTATTATGATCAATGCAGGATTTTATTTCACTTTTAACAGGGGTTTCTTAATTGTGAAAAAGGGATGATGTGGGACATTTTTTAAAAGGTTGATTATTATTTAGAGAAAAAATAAATTCTAATTTTAAAAAGTAAATAATATTTTTGACTATAAAGATAAATAAAGTCGGTAATTTCTTGAAAACTCTATTTCCTCATCTGTAAAATCATGAATTTGTCAGATCTCTAATGTCTTTCCAGCATTAACATATGTAATTCCATGATCAGATTCCATATTGTCTGAGTTCAGGCTTCACCTTTCCCACCTCTTCTTTTCATTGTTAGGGAAATCTGCCTCCATCGACTATCCCTCTCTAACTGGTATCAAAGAATACATCGTACTACCAAAACCACAAGATTCACATTTCTATGGGAAGCTAACATAAACCAAATAGTATCATAAGATCATCAAATTTTTTTTTAGCTAAAAGGGACCTGAGAAGTTTTCTCATTCATCTATCTTAATTTATGAAAGAGAAATATGAACCCCATGAAGTCTGAGTGTTGTCTAAGGTCACACAGGGAAGTCACACCTCTGACAGAGCCAGATGCTTAAACCAGGTCCTCTGACTCCAAAGCCTGCACTTTTTTCCATTGTAGCAGAATCTATCACATTTCTTTTAAACTTGCTTTCCATTAGCCCTTAGCCTTCCGTTCTATTCCCATATACTCCACCCTCTAATTATACCAGCAGAATAGGTTGCCAGAGGGTGGCCAACTATTACTCCCACAGTTTTAAGGGTGAATGAGAAGTTGTAGCTTCAAATAGCATATTTCCTGAGTCCCACCACTGTGCTCTCTGAAACTGGTTGAACTCCATTAGCTTTTTCAAAGATTTACTAAGGGAGAAAGGACCTACATGTGCAAAAATGTGCCATTTTTGTGGGGGAAAAATATTGGAAATTGAGGGAAGTCCCATCAGTTGGGGAATGGTTGAACAAGTTGTAGAATATAAATGTAATGGAATATTATTGTGCAATAAGAAATGATGAACAAGCAGATTTTAAAAAAAATTGGAGAGACTTGTACAAACTGATGCAAAGTGAAATAAAGCAGAACAAGGAAAACATTGTCCACAATATCAGAGACATGGTGTGATATGACCTATGAGCGATTCAGTTCTTCTCAACAGCACAATAATCCAAGACAAGTAAAAAAAAAAACTCACAAAGGAACATGCTACCCATATCCAGATAAAGAACTGATGGACTCAGAATGTAGATCAAAGCATATATTTTTTCACTTACTCTATTCTTTCTCATGGACTTGTTTCCTTTTTATCCCTTTCTCCTTCCACAACTGTGACAAATACATGTTTTACATAATAGCACACATATAAATTATATCTAATTGCCTACCACTTTCAGAAGAGGGGAGGGGAGGGAGAGGAAAAAATTTGGAATTCAAAATCTTATAAAAATGACTTATAAAAATTTTCCTCAACATGTAATTGGAGAAAAATAGAATATTATTCAAATTTTTAAAAATAGACCTGGTATAAAATATTTTTAAAAAATAAGCTGAAACTGATCAACCCCTCCCGCCAAAAAGGGGATTTACTGAGAAGGTATATCAAGAATAGTATTTATAAAAACATTTCCTCCAGCACCGAGAGATGTTCTTTCCTCTTGGACACCCAAGATCCCTAAGGAAGGCAGTCTGGAGTTTAAACTACAATAACAGTTGAGGGTGATATGTAGGGAACATATGTGGTAAAGAGGTATCTCACAAATCTATGCATGGGAGTCTTTGTATCCCTTTCTGAAAATATGAAGTTCCCCTTAAGTGTAACTCTCTTCTATAGTCTTTCTAGAATACATAGCAAGCAATCCTCTCCATCACAGGGATCAAAATCCCAGGAACTACCACTGTATTCAAATGAGTGACTTTCCACATTCATCTCTAAATGTCTCCTCTGTTGTCAATGGTCATTACTACTGGTTCCAATCTCCAATTGTACTTAAATGAGTATTCAGGATCTTAACTTATATGATCAGCTGGGTACTTATCAAACTAGTTGCTCACCCACCATAAAAAAGAATAATCTCACAGACACCTAACAATAAGGTAGGAGAGAGGGCACCTACCCTCTATCATCACCCACAATAGTATTTAAACAGTCACTGGCAGCCTGAAAGGGGGGAAATAAAACCTGAGAGATCTTCCAGTAGAATTTTCACCAGGTTCCCCCTTAGCACCTCTTGAACCATTAGGTTTTCTAGATCCACATTAGAAGACTTTCCATTATCACATAATACTGAGTTCTCAGTCATAAATTGGCAGGAACTGGCTTCCCAAATTCTATAGGTTCGTGTATAACCAGGAAGGGAACATTTGTGCATGCTCCATATAACTCATGCAAAAGGGAAAATCTGAGGGTTTGCTAAGGACTAAGGCTTCCATTGGCCAGTACCCTATTATATTGGAATAACATCAATTTTCCTGGACACTGCCAATTCCCTCTTTAGAGACCATAAATATATTAGTGACCTTCTGCCATACTCCATCTCCTTATCAAGATTAGGGACAGGGGGAGAGAGCCAAATATATCAAGTAAGTCAAGACTGAAAGCCTTTCATGTGTATTATATCCTACCATGCTTACAAACTGCCACAGTAGAATTGGAGGGAGAAAGAGCAGAACGGGAGATTAAAAAAAGAAAGGAAAACCAGCCTATTTAAACTGACAGTCCTTGCTCTATCATTTCCTATAGGATTCCTCTGTCATAGTCTGTAGGATGGGCTATACTTCTTTTCTTCCATCATTTACTTCCCCGAGGTGTCACTGTGTGAAAGGAAGAATCTTCCTGCCTCTTGTTTTCCCTAATCTTCCCTTGTCAAGTAACATATGCATCACTCCCTCTCCCTCTGCACTGTTTTGGCAGGTACTTCAAACATCTGTTGCCTGAAGCCAGCTGCAAATAAGCTTCCCCTCATCAAATGACAGGACCAGTAGGCGATATTCTTCCCTTCCCTTCCTTTCTGCCAGCTCTCAGTTTGGGGTCTCTGGGACCAGTCACTTGGATCCTGACAAGTACTGAATAAGCCAAGGGCAGAAGCATCCATCCCAGTAAGTGCATCGCTTTGCTAAAGACACCCCCTTCCCCTTTCCTCCCTAAAATTACACCCAAGTGACCTCCTCCAAAACATTAGTAATTTGTCTTGGAGAGCTGCCATACCTACAGCAAACACAGGAAGAATTAGGACACAACATATGCTGCAAAAGCAGCACAAACATGCTCATGTCTTTACTGAACCTAAAATTATAAAGGGGGAACTGAAGGAATGAGAAAAAGAAAGGAGAGGAAAAGAGGGAAGAGGTTCTGATCAGAACAAAAACACATAAGCTACTCTCTATTCCCAACTGCTTCTTACTCGGAATATGAAGAAGGAAAAGAAGAAAAGAGGAAAAAGGAGAAGAGGAGGAGGAAGGAAGAGAGAGAGAGAGAGAGAGAGAGAGAGAGAGAGAGAGAGAGAGAGAGAGAGAGAGAGAGAGAGAAAGAAAAAGAAAGAAAGAAAGAAAGAAAGAAAGAAAGAAAGAAAGAAAGAAAGAAAGAAAGAAAGAAAGAAAGAAAGAAAGAAAGAAAGAAAGGAAGGAAGAAAGAAAGAAAGGAAGAAAGAAAATGAATTGTGTGGATCGGGGATTTATTTATCCATCCAAGACTAAAAGGAAGTGGATGCTGCAAAACAATGGTCTTAAAGTTCACCAGGGGTGGGTGGGTGTACTTTTTCCAATCAACTTCATAAAACAGAATCAAAAGATGTTTAAAAAGATTAAAGAATAAAAAAAAAAACTCCCCATCTCCTTGGAATGGAGAGGAATCTTAGGTAAGTGGAAAGAAATAAAAAGTCATAAGATGGAAAAAGGCAAGAAAAGAAAGGAAAAAAAGAAGAAAGATTCTAATCCTGGGTCAATGCTAGAGAGATTGCTCATCCCCCTTCCCTGCCCCTTCCTTCCCTAGGAGACCTGGCTAAGGATATAGGGATATAAACCAAATCCTGGATTCAGAGCTACAAGTTATGTCCTCCCTGGGTCTTAATTTCCCCCTTCTTATAAGGGCCCTTTTTGTTCATCTTTCTATGATTCTGAGAATTAGGATGTTGTTAGGTAAGAATGGTTTTGCTTTTTGACCCAAAACGATTTTGTCAGTATAGGAACCTTCCAATGAGGAAATTCCCTCTACCAATGCAAATAATCATTATATATATATATAAACATATATATGCATATATATACACACGAATACATATACTAATATGAATACATAATAATAATATTCTGTAATTTAACATGCTGTCTCAGGAAAGGAAGAGTTAAATCACTTGTAAAGGGTCACAAGTCAGGATGTATCAGAGGCAAAAGTTGAACCCAAGTCTTTCTGATTCCCACACCAACTCTTTAACGTCCTGCTATACTGAATCTCATTACTGGAAATGCATAAACTCTGCACAAGACCAGGAAATGCTAACATCCTCCACTGATTCACATTTGCAGTTATCAGTAGCTTAGAGTCAGAGAGTTTCGGGGAGATGTTAAGGGGGTAATTCACTTGCCCCTGATCTCACAGCCAGTATATGTTCCAGGTAGAGCCTGAGTCCAAAACTGTTTATTTTAACAACCTGAAGCATTTCTAATGGTTATTAGTATGTGAAAATAATTTTTAATTCCCAAATATGTTTGAATTTCATAAGTCTGGCACTTTATACCCAGAGTCATTCTCAACACTGCCATCTGCTACTG
>CM053593.1:170583535-170586035 GCA_028646575.1 Pseudocheirus occidentalis | reverse complement strand
GATGAGGAAACTGAGGCAAACAAGATTAAGTGATAATAACAACCAAAGTTCAAAAATAATTTTTTTAAAGAGTTCAGGAAGGAACCTAAAAGCAAATTATATATTTTTGTTATTAGTTTATTAAAGCTAATAGAGGGCATAAGGATAGAAACTGGACCAGATATTTCGCTGGTATAGGGACTGTCTAGATAAGGAAACTCCTTTGCAAGTCATCACCTTCTCTACAATTTAGAGTTGTAGGTTGCTTAGGGCACTGAGAAGTTAAGTTGCTTGCCCAAGATTACTCAGATTTTATACGTGGTTATTGACTTGTTTTTCAGTTGCACCCAACTCTTAGTGATCCTATTTAGGGTTTTCTTGGCTGAGATACTAGTGTGGTTTGCCATTTCCTTCTCCAACTTACTTGACAGATGAGGAAACTGAGACAAACAGGGTTAAGTGACTTGCTCAGGGTCACACAAGCTAGTAAGTTTCTGAGGCCAGACTTGTACTCAAGAAGATGAGTCTTTCTGACTTCAGACCCAGCACTCTATCTGCCACGGCACCTAGCTGCCCTGTGTGTCAAAGGTAGGACATGAGACCAGGTCTTCCTGGCTCTGAGATCAGTTTTCTATATACTGTGCCAAACAAGTTATATCTGTTTTAAAACAAATTATAAATAATAAAGTATGCAATTTTATATGGACTTATTTGTATATTTCAATGCTTATCTTGTTTTTAATAAGTTTAAAATAAAAATACTAATTTTTATTTTTAATGTGGATTCCCAAAATTGGATCTGAAAAAGAAAATCTATGATCCCAAGTAGTAAGGACATGTAAAAAGGTGTGACATACTAAACAGTAGGATATTGGAGCAAGAAAAGGCCTGAGAGATCGTTAAATCCACCCTTACTCTATTTTTTACAGGTCAGGAAACTAAGTCCTTACAATTGAAGTGACTTAGCCACATTCATCGAAGAAGCAGAGTCAAGATTTAACCCAGGCCCTTTGTTTTCTAGCCCAATGGCTCTTTCCACCCTACTAATGTAGGAGTACAAATTTGAGGGTTTGAAAAATCTAAGAAAAAAAGTACTGTCAATCTACAATTTAATTTGTTTCTGCAATATAAATGCTGGCAGGATAATATAGTGGAGAAGTTGCTAGATTTGGAATCAATATACCTTAATTCACATTCTGACCTGCCACTTGTGATTTGTGTGATCTTGGGCAGTTTCTTTTTCTGTAAAATTAGGAATTGGATGAAATATCTTCTATAGTCCCTTTCAGCTCAAGTCTCTATGTCTCTGTCTCTCTGTTTATCTGTCTCTCTCCATATGTGTGTGTGTATGTACACACACATATGCATACAGAGATGGATATATATCTATCTATTTTTGTGGGTATATATGCATGTCTATATACACATGTATATGCTTATATGTGCGCATATGTATAATCCTTAAATCTTCTGAAATAAAACATTTTCTCCAAGATTTAACCTGATGTCAACACTTCTGAGGCTTGAGTCAGAAAGTGAAAGCTTATGCATAAATACCCTCCACCCACATCCAACTCAGCCAGGAGCCTTGCCCTGATTGAGTCACCCACGAGTAGCTGGGTTTGGAGAGTATGGAGTCATGTCATTCCAAATATATAGCTCACAGAGAGCTCTGCCAATTGCCCCTGCCTTGTTGGTCATCAAAATCACATAATTTTAGTCTCTCCAGCGAGTCATAGAGACAAAGTTTAGGGAAAGGTAACCAAGCCGCCAGGGTATACTAGAATTAAAGTCAATATGATTTATTCAATTTAAGAAATATTTATGAGACACCTACTATGTGCAAAGCACTCCCCTAAGTCCTAAGGATTATGCAAAGCTGAATAAGACAGTATTTTAAGCATAGTTAGCTTTTAAAAGATGGTTGCTGAAAGAAGGAATCATAGGGATTCCATTCTCCAACAATTTCTAGTTCAGTAGGGAATATGAGTTCCATGTAAGTGACAATATGGGAAGGAGATGCCATGATTTGGTTGAAAGAACACTGTATTTGGAATGAGGAGGTCTATGTTTGGAGTCCAACTCTGAAGTTTTCTACCTGCATGACACTGGAAAAACCATTTAACCCTGTCTGGGGCTCAGAGGTTCCTTAAGATGAAGGGTTTGGCCTTATGAGAAAAAGACCTAAAATAATTTTAATTCAATGGTGAAATAAATGACTAAGCTAACATTTATATGGTACCTACTACATGTCAACTACCATGTTAAGCACAACATTACAAATAGCATCTCATTATATCTTCACAACAACCCTGGGAGGTAGATGCTATTATTATCCCCATTACATAAATGAGGAAACCTCAACAAACAATGGTTAAGTGACTGTAATGTTAATGAAATCAGAAGATCTTCCATGCCCCTTTCTATTGGCACCTAGTAAAGGCACTTAGCACCTCAAAGGCTTAGCTCCTTACTTCCAGTTAACTCCTTGGGAGTAGTTCACACCTTAACAGGAAGGGGC
>CM053593.1:170544406-170583035 GCA_028646575.1 Pseudocheirus occidentalis | reverse complement strand
AATGACAATAGACACTGAATGGTAGAGCCTCATAGTGGGGGGTTTGAAGGGAAGAACATAGAAGGTGGGAAAAGAGAAAAGTCCACTCACATTTGCTTTTTCCACAGTCACCATTTCTTGAAACACTCATTCCTTTCTGTCTCCACCTTTTGTTCCATTACTTTTAAGGAAAGTAACCTCCATTTTGCAATTTCCCAAAAACGGACAAGTTAAGTTTGGCTCCATTCCTATTAAATATGCACCGGCTTCAGTAGCTCAGCTGTTTGTTTGTTTGTTTGTTTGTTTTCTCCTCCCAACCCCTCCTTTGCTTTGCTTATTCCACACTGTAGCCTGAAAAGGCACTGCTTGTTTTTTGGCCAGAAGTCCCACTGGCAGTTCTCACAGGGATATGAGCCATGAGTTCAGCTACCTGCAGCTGTTCCCCAGCTAACCTCCCCACCCCCTTAAGAAGGATTTTAAAAAATATATTAAGAAGTATGGCAGCCTCATTTGGTTTGATTTATAATCACAGTCTAAAGTCTATAACTCTGTCCCTATGTACCTAGCTAACAAAACAATCTAATTTTCCCTTTCTCACCACACACACACACACACACACACACACACACACACACACACACACACACACACACACCCCTCGGGTCTTTCATCCGTGGGAAAGATATCTGGGTGCCCTACCAAACACCTTCTTCATGATTCCTGAAAAACAATTCAGCGTCTTCCCAAGGACAGACTTAGAGTTGGAACCTTCTAAAATTAGAAGGTCTTTAGGCAACTGGTAGTCTGGTAGATAGAGCTCCGGACCTCAGGTCACAAAGGCCTAAACTCAAATCTGGACTCAGATATGTACTAGTTATGTGAACCTGGGCAAGTTAACTTCTATTTGCCTCAGTTTCCTCAACTATAAAATGGGTATAATAATGGCACCTACCTCACAAGGATGTGAGGATCAAGTGAGACATTTGTAAAAAAAATGTTTAGCACAGTGGCTTGTACATAGTAGAGCCTGTTGGGGAAGCCAGGTGGTGCAGTGGATGGAGCACCAGGTCTGGAGTCAGGAAGACTTGTCTTCTGAGTTCAAATCTGACCTCAGACACTTACTAGCTGTGTGACCCTGAGAAAGTCGCTTAACCCTGCTTTTCTCAGTTTCCTCATCTGTAAAATGAGCTGGAGAAGGAAATAGCAAATCACTCCCATATCTTTGCCAAGAAAAACCCCAAATAGGCTCATGAAGAGTCAGACACAATTGAAAAATGATTGAACATACAAATGCTTATTTCCTTTCTGTTCCAGACAACCCCCAGTCTAACCTTTTCAACTATGGGAAAGAAAATTGTGGCCCAAAATACTTGCCTGAGGTCACAGTAGTAAATAGCAGAGTTAGGATTTGAACCCACTTCTTCTGACTCCAAATTTAGTTCTCTTTTACACTACATGACAGTTTTCCATTTCTCACATTTTCTTTAGCTATCATGACACTGAATCCACTTCCCTATTCACAGGAGCCAAGAGAAAATACAGGATCATAGATTGAGAACTACAAGGCATTTTGGAGACCATCTAGCATAATTCTCCATTTTACAAATAAGCAAACTGAGGCTTCAAAGGCTTTGGTGATTGGTTGATATACAGAAAAGCTTTGGTGATTGATTGATATACAGAAGAGTACTCCAGGTACTCTGAAGATGAACCCAGGTCAGGAGATCAGAGATTTACATCTGGAAGAGAACAGGATATTGAGTCCAAATCTATGGGAACTGAGACCTAGAGACAAAAAATAATTTGCTACAGACCACATGACTAACAAGGGACAGAGCTGATATTTGAACCTAGAGACTCTGCTTCTAAATCCTTTGTTTCTTCCACTGTATCATGCTCTTATGACTCCAAAAACAAAAAGCAAAACAACTACCTATTCCAATGCTTCAACCTCATTGGCTTAACTAAGCACCTTTTTCTTACTAGGGATAGTTGAAGGGTTGAGGTCAAAATACAGATGCCCTTGTGGGACTCCTTAGTACCTAAGGCTAGTACTAGTGGGGCTTCCCCCCCACCTCATTCAGTGAGAGCCCTTCTTCCACATTTTCCTTCCATTTCTTCCCCCCTGTGCTTTTCAGACGCAATCTTTTTACTAGAGTGAGAATATACTTCACAAAATGTCAGTTTCACAATCACAATCAGCTCTCAACCTTCACTTGCAGATAACATATCCCTTCTCTAGCAATGGGCCCAAGTTCAACAAATTGAAGACGCTCCATCTTTGTCTGCCTGCCCAACCTCCTCTTATTATTGTATGTGTGGGGCTCTGTTAACCACAGATCCTCCAAAAGAGGGAAAGGGAGAGGACAGGCCACCCCAACTTATTTCTGTCCTGGGGCTATCAAGTCCCTTTGCTCCTGGGCAGAAGCCAGTAATGCGATATTTCTGAGGAAGCTCCAAATCCCCTCCTCCCACTGGGCACTCAGCCAATCTAAGAGCTCTTCAAGGAAGAAAAATTCCATTCTCTGACCCCTGCAGGTGATCACGTTGAGACTCCTACTGTTTGAAATTTGATTTGATCTTTGATCTCTGCTTACACAGCTGCATGATTACTATTAGCCATAAAATGTTTCGGCTTCCTTTCTGCTCACCTGCCCACCACAGTTAGCCCCTGGGTCAAGGTATTCCTCAAATCATGCCAGCACTATAGACCTCTCTCTGCCACGTCCTCAGACTAAGGACTGACTTAGCAGCTCTCCCCGTTTCTCCCCACCTTTCCTTCAACTCCAACTTTCATGCAGTGGAGATTTAATCTCCACTTTCAAAACCAAGAATCCTTCTGAATGATCGGCTAAGGTCTCAGGAAAAGCCCCACATTTTAAGACACAGGCATCAAACTCAAGTTTCTCAGATACAACCCTCTGCAAAACTTCCTAGAGCAGCAGGCACCTGACTGAAATGCAATTGGGAAATCAATCAATCAATAAACATGAGGTACCTACTATGTGTCAGGTCCTGTGCTGAGCACTGGGGGATACAAAGAGCAAAAGACAGTCCTGTCCTCAAGGAGCTCAAAATCTAATGGGGGAGACAATATACAAAAAAAAATTTCAAAGCAAGTTACATAGGGGATGAATAGAAATAATTAACAGAGGGAAGGCATTATCATTGAACTGTTAGAGAAGGCTGAGTAAAAGATGGGATTTGGGTGGGGGGAGATTTAAAGGAAGCCAGGGGGATCAATAGATAGACTGGAGGAGGGAAAACATTCCAGACATAAGGGACTGTCTGAGAAAATGTCAGGAGCTGAGATGTTTAACAAAATAAATTAAAATAAAAGCCAACATAGATGATGCTAATCTGTGGTTTTCTAAATGAGTAGTCCACAGGGATATCTGACACCATTACTTTAAGAGACTTAACCCTTACCAAGGTGCCAGTCCCCTCATTAAGAACCTGACTTTCGCCTCATATCAGTAAGTTTGTCTGATCAGTCCCACTAATTCACTAATTGCTAGTCTCCTTTCCCTCATTCTTGGGCTACTACTTATATTTTAGATTGCAACTTATATACCTTCCCTGAAATTGTACCTTCCCTGTGTTGTCACCAGATGGGCAATGATGCCATCATTATATAGACTATGGTTTAATCTAAATAAGAACTATCCCTATCTTGGTATGTAGTAGGTGCTTCATAAATGTTTATTGATGGATTAATTAGGTATGCAGCTGCGGAATTCAGATTCAGAAAGGGTTTAACAGATCATCTAAGTCAGCTCTTTTGGATGAGAAATCTAAGGTCCATGTAAATTAAGGGATTAGCTAAAATTCACAAAGCTCATTCATTCCAGTCCAAAATTCTTCCTACTATTTTTTTTATTAAAATAGCTAAACAAAACCATAATCAATATTACTCATGACTGTATTTTTAAAAGACATATAATGAACGCTATTTAAAGAAATAGAAATATTGGCAGTCTTTTGTTTGTTTTTGTATTTGCAACTGTGATGTCTCCTATTCAAATCCTGTATTTCTTATGAAATTTATAGATTCACAGAGTGGTTGTGGAGATGGAGGAAACCTTAGCGATCATCTCATCCAACTCTTTCTTTTAAGAGATGAGAAAAGGAAGAATAGAGAAAATTAGTTGCCTAAGGTCACGTAGCTAGTTAGTGCCAGGACCAAGACAGATTCAAGTTCATCTGATCCTAGAATATTCCTCCTTATCTCACTTAGAGTTTATTCATCTAGCATCAAAATGCCTGTAATAGAGCAACATGACTCTGAACTTCTCAAAATCCCTTCCAAATGATTATATAACTATGATAGGACTTATTAATTATTCTTTTCTAGATCTCTAGATGCAATTTCTTTGATGCAATTTACATTTATTTTTCAGAGCATCTGTCTTTCCATATGGAAGAAACATGAGCAGAGAGAGCCTAATTACATATTAAATCTCTATGTAAACAGTTTACTCTGTTTAGTTTATATGGAATTTTCTAACCACAAAGCAAATGTTCACATATATCTAATAATAATAACTGATATTCATAGAGGGCATATTAAAAGTCTTAGTTCAGTTTTAAACTAATGAAGCTTACTTGTAAGTCATTATATATAATTTTTTTATTATTAATTATGATAGTAAAAATTAATAAGTAATTAAATAAATTCCTTATAACAAAAAAGAGAAACATTCAGCAAAACTAAGCAACACAGTGAAAAAATAGGACGACATTTGAAGTATTCCATGCCCATAATACCCCACCTCTGCAAAAAAGGGAGGGAGATGCATTCTCATATATCTTCTTTGAGCTCTAACAGAACAGGTTTTTGGTTTGGGATTTTGGGTTTGTTTTTTTTATTTGTTTGTTTGTGTGTTTGACTCTCTAGCACAGTGGTTCTCAACCTGTGGGTCATGACCCCTTTGGGGGTCTAACGACCCTTTCATAGGGTTCTCCTACGACTTTCAGAAAACACATATTTTTGATGGTCTTAGGAACCAAGACACCTCTCCTCTATCCATCTCCATGTAGGTCTGTGCACATGCATATACACCCACATATGAGTATTAAAGGGTTGTGGCTCTAGCAGAACAATTTTACGCTCTGGTAGCTTAATGTTATATCAAGACTCAGAACTATTCAAACTCTTAAAACTTTAAACTGCACAAATACCTTTAGGATATCCTGTACATTTGTATGATGACTTCATGGGATTCATTATTTGTATGAATTGGGGCCATAGTGAGGAAGTAGCTCTCTGGGAACAAGAAGAGTTGGAAGGATACATTGGGAAATGTAAGTGATGTAAAAAAAAATTTGATAAATTTTAGAAGACAATTAGTGCTATCTGAAAACAGGACATTACTCATGAGGTAATGAGCTCCTCATCACCAGGTGAGGTAGTCAAACAAAGGCTCAAGGGATCTATGCTTTAGGTTAGCTTGGATTAGATGATCACTGAAGTCCAATCCAACTGTGAAATTTTAGAATTCTATGATATAACCCTACAAATAACTGTAACCATATGCCAGCTCTTGCCTCCACCCTCACCACAACCCCACCCCCACTTCCTGGCCACACACAAGTTCTTGCTAATGTTTTCATTAATATTATAATTACTTTCTGTGTGATCTTCTCTACATAGTCACTAATGAATTTATGTGTTTGTGAAACTTCATGTTATGATTATCGCTATTATTAATAATGGTAACAACTTATAATTATACTAAGTTTTGGAAAGGCTTTCATATCAATTCTGACCCTCTAATTTTTCTAGCAACAGAATAATCATACAAAACAATAATAATGATGAGAAGAATTCTATTTTATAGTCCTTCAAAGATTGAAAAATGCTTTACATGACTTATCTCATTTGAGCTTCACTATTATCCCATGAAATACCTATGATTAATCTCATTTTACAAATGAGGAAACAGAGGCTGAGAGTTTGAATGGCTTGCTTATACTCATACAACTAGTAAGACTCTGAGGGCAGGATTTGAATCCAAGCCCAGAATTCCACCCACCATACCATGTTCTATTCCCTTTTGTCCAAAGACAATGTTAGTATTTTTCATCAGTTTCCATGAAAAGACCAAGAAAGACAGTCCATGCCAAACTTTGCACTGTGTGCAGTAAAAGAAGAAATATGATCATAGGGTCACAGATTTAAAGTTGAAGAGTTTCAATTCACAGGAGTCCACAGGCTGTCTATTGTGAGATAAGCACATCATGGAAGCTCATGAACTATATTTTTAGGAATAAATCCACTGAATAACTTCAAGTTGGAATGGGTAGCTCCCAGGGAACTGGACCTGCTACAGTGATTGGGGGAGGGACCAGTAGTCCAATACACAACACACTTTGAAGCATAATCTGTATTATTAACATTTTTCATCACAATATTAAGTTTAGGTAATCAACAAAACAATAAATCAAGTCCTGATTTGTAAGATTTGCAAATTTCCAAGGTATAAATGCTCACACTGAAAATTTAGTGATCATCTCATAAAGCTGACTCCAGTACATCCCTACTCAAGTCTTAATTTCATCACTAATTAGATGTGTGACCTTGGGGACATCACAGAACTTCTTTGGGCTTTAAACATCTACCTTATAAAACTAGGTAGACTAAAGCAAATCAATCAGTCAACAATCATTTACTAAGTACATATGTGCCAGGGACTGTATTAGATTCTGAGATACAGTGACAAATGTCAGTCCCAGCTTGTGGTAAGCACAGGTTCTATCAACAGGAGAAAAGATGATCCATCCCAGCTCTAACATTATATAATATTACAAGTTGAGCCTGTTTATCTTACATAGATATTAGCAAGGTCCTTTGAATCTTTTCCTCTTTCTTGTAAAGATAAATTTCTTTTAGAGGTTAGGATAAATAAAAATGTATTTTTTTTCCAATCAAGTTGACAAATGCCCCTGAAATCTATGCATGGACACTTTGAGTGCATACATAGATCCCAGGTTAAGAACTCCCGTTCTAATCCAACCAAGTCTTCCTTTGCTCTGCCCTCAACCCTAGAGAGAATCCAGAGGATTATGCTCTAAGGAGACAGTTTGATCTCACACTGGCTCTCAAGGGTGAGCTGAGCAGTAGGTCTTCAGCACATTTACTCAGGAAAGGAAACAGGAAAGAACTGTACAGCTACATCCAGCTGAATCAGCAAAAAGGTCAGAGTGAACTTCGAGAGGGCACACTTGGAGTTGACATGTGAGGGGAAAAAATCCCTAAGATTTACCAGGGTCAAAATATAGGGGTAATGAGTGGGAGACATTATCATATGGGATAATGTGATGATCACTAGAAATATGGCTCTCATCAATTCACCTGCAGGGACAACATGGACTCCTTCCTCAAAAGGATTTCAAGTCTTGTTACCAAAAGTGCTCAAGCTGAATATTCAGTATATGATAATGGGAGTATATCATTTTAATGGACCTGTGACTATTAATAAGAAATTATAAGTGCAAATTAATAAATCTATAAATGCAAATAAATATAATATACATAGTTAATAATAAATACTAATTTATTTCTCATTGGACCTGTGATTTCATCCACGTGTGGAACTCATGGTTTAGAAGCTCTGTCTACTGATGCCAACCATAATTTATCCATAACTTAAAATCTTAGAGAGTTGCCTAGGACACTGAGAGACCATATCACTTACTCAGAATTATATAGTAGGATGAGAGAGGCAGAATTTCAATCAATGCCTTTCTTCTAGCCAAGTCTGGGCCTCTAGCCACTGTATCTCACTGTCATATTATAGAACTATTCAATAGGATTGTGTAGAAATCCCCATAACCCTTGCACTTTCCGTGCAAAGAATTCTATGATACGGTGAAAAAAGCCTAGAAATCAGAGGTCCTGACTCTTAACACATTCTACCCATGTGATCTGGGGCATCTTCTCTGGGCCTCAATTTTTGCATGAGTAAAATAAATGTAATTAGGGGACTGACCAATGAGGGCCCCGTCATTATAATATGTACAGTATATATTCTGCCTCCACCCACAGGTTGGTTTGCTGAGCCTGCTTCTAGAAATGCATGACTAAACTATTTCTTCTATTCAGAGCATGTTTCTTAATGGTCTGATGCACAATAATGAAGGGCCTTTTCCCCACCTTGTTGCCATGTGGCCATAAACACATGGCATTCCTATTTTTCTGTCCCTACTATGTTCATTCTTTCCTGATTTTAGGTAGGTAAGTTTTGGAGACAGAATTGGCCTACTTTGAAAGGTTAGAAGAGATACAAAAGAGATTCAGCAAACTGGAATTCAGTTCAAGGTCAACAAGCAGCCACTACAGCCAAGCCCAGCAATGGACTGCTCCAGCAATCCATAGTACTTCCTGCTACTGGGAAAGAGAAAGCACTTCCTTTCCAACCTTTTATATGTTCACTCGGTTCTGGCTCATCTGCCCATGGCATAGTGAACCAATAGGAAAGTTAGAGGATACCTGTGCTTGCTCTGAATGAGGAAAGGAGCCCTTTCATCACAAACTTTTAAAAGCAGGTTCACCTAACTCAGGTGGGTCAAAGCCAGGAAGAACCTTTCCTGCATATTTTAAGGACTGGATCCTCATTGACCAGCGAGCCTCTCATCCTTTCTCTCCAGCCACACAGAGGTTTTTTTCTCTCTGAAAGGCCAAATCTACCTGCATCTGTCCCAACTATTCCATTTTTGACTGGCTTATCTTCAAAAAAACCAAAGGTTGAACTGTGCAAAATACCGGTGACTGAAATCCCTTTTAACCAAGTACTCTTATGTCCTTGGGAAGACGTGGTATCTTCAATATGAGAGGAGAAGGTTCTTAATTTTCAGGGCCTTCCACTTCTCAGAGGGATAAAGCATGACAGGAAAAGCTGAACCTTGGTCATTTTAAGAGGCTTATTACCTTACAAGGGAATGAGGAGGGGAGGGGAGGCCCATACCACCCAATGAATGTTTGTACAATCCCAACAACCTTAAGTCAGTTCAAGTGGAACTACTTAAATCACACAATATAAATTTTATTGCAGTCCTCATAGATGTTGACTAAGGAAGCTGAACACATACAACCAAAGCAACCCATGGAAAAGCATCAGGGCAGATGGCCAGTCTGCCCCAGTGAGTGATCTCATATGTCCCTGCTCCCTATCCCACAATCTCCCTTGTAAGAGTCATGAACTTTCTCTGGTTTCCTCTGTCTTGTCCTGCCCTCCCTTTTCCTCCTCTTTCTTTCTCTGATGGATCAAAGGAATTGGTATTGAATCATAATGGCCAGGGCAAACCACCTCCTGCAGTAGCAGGTCTCCAATCTAAGTATAATAGAATTCCAGGGCAGATGCCAGACAGGCATGATCAAGTGAAAAGAGCATTGACCTTGAAACCAGAGATCCTGTGTTCAAATCTCACCTCTAATGCTCACTGACCTATGTGACGTTAATCTCTGTGAACTTAATGAATTAATAAGTGACTCAAGTCGCTTAATACCTGGGAACCTCAGTTTCCTCATCTGTAAAATGAGAGAACTGGAATAGGATAACCTCTGAAGTCCCTTTTACCTCTACATCTACATCTATTAGCCTAAATCTCTGCTAAGCAGTCTCTTTCGAACTCACTAAATGAGGAGAATGGAAATAAACTCTCAGAAACACATGTGATTTTGAGAGGATATTAGACATTCAGCCAGCCCCTCACCGCCACCATTTGCACCATCTTCATAGACCTACATCTTCTCACAATTTGGTTGAACAGGGACACAAGAGCCAAAAGACCTATTTTCACTTGGGAAACATGAACTCCTCAGAACTGCTTTCTTCAGTGCAAGGAAACTCCAATGGGTTTTGTGTAAGAACCACAGCCAGGAGTAAAAAACAGTGGGGTTCTACATATTTGCATATTATTTGCATATGCTTTTCAAAGGACTTTGGAGCTGCTCTCTTATCTCAGGTAATTTTCAAGGTAAAACTTGATTCCCCATCCTCCTCACCCCTTTTGTCATTGCTGGATGTTTTCCTTTGTCTTTTCCTTTTTAACCAATCCACTTTGTATCATTCCAATTTCCCTGATTTCAGAAACATTAGTCAGGAAGAAGTGAATGACAAGGACCACCAGAAACCTTAGCTGAGTGGCTGGCTAATAGCTTAGAGATCCCAGCTAGGAGAATATTATTTTGGAGCACAAAGCACTAGACTAAGATGAAAATCAGTCCGGAGACCTTGGTTTCCATCCTAGCTCCACTACTGACAAAAGACTCAACGTGGGGATTTGCATCTTATTTTGCATAAATCTGCAAGTTCATGAGACTCTATCTCCAAGTATGTAAATTTAAATTAACTAGTGCAGCTGCCTGGCATGGTTTCCAAATGGAATGTTCAGAGAGATCCTGGGACCTGCAAAGCCCTGAATGGATCCTAAAGCCAATCAGAGGAATTTTGATGAAGTGACAAAAACATCCCAGAGCAGAAGTTAGGGTATATAGAGCCTAGTCATGGCTCTGCTCCTACAAGCTGGGTGAGTTTGAGCAAGTCACTTCTTTCAATCTTCTCTCTTTTCTAAAGTAAGGACATTACGTTTCCTTCCTGATCTAACATTTTATCATTCTATGAATCCTACTTTGGGACAGGAGAGCTGGGTAGGCACCAAAGGATGAGTTTGTATTTAGCCCTGCTACTGGTGACACAGGAAGGGCTTTGGCCCATCCTGTTGGAGCCTGAGCTGGGAGTACTGCTCTGCCATCCTTAGCCTCCCCCTTTCCCTCGCAGCTCCCAGAACCGCTCCCCTTCCTGTTACAACCTTTCTCAGTTCTTTCCAAAGTATAGTAACTCTCTACCTAGGCTCCCTGTGAACCTGGTTCAAAAGAATTATTCATTCATAAAGACACTGATAGGATGAAGTAACAAATCTGGAAAAGAGATCTGTACCTGTTCTATGGGAGGACATATTAGTAGATAAATCAAGAGGACAGTGGCTAAGAACAGACCAGCCTCCTACCTCTTACAACAATCCTCCCTCCCGCCCTAACAATCACTCAGAGACAGCCATAGGAAGCTCTATGATACCCTGGTAAGTAAAGCTATGGGTATTTATTCCCCACAGTTAATCCAGGCAGCTTCATTTGCATGTACTTTGCATAAATGGCATGTTGCATTCAAGCATCCCTAACTCCCAAGTGCTCAGATCAAGTTAAAGAATTCACCCTCCCACATCCCCCTCCTCCCACCCCCCAACTCTCTCAACAACCCCTTCCCCAATTGTGAACAGCTCACTATTCAGTGCCCGAGCACACCTAAAATAGCTTTCTAAATCCTGATGAAGGAAGGAACATAATGACTGGGAACAGGACTACACTGGAGGAAAGGAAGGGGACCTCCACTCTGATCCCAGCACCATTGAAGGGATTTTGGACATACAGTTAGCTTTGACACATTCAGGAACCATTCTCTAGAATGAGAAAGACTGTATAGGGAGACCATGGGAAGTCCACAGGGGGTGTGTGGAGGAAGACATCAGGGAGATAAATATCTTTTCTGGCAGTTCCTAAAGCTATGATTAAGGGAAGGGGAGGAGGTGGAAGGGAATTCCCAGGAACTAGTATTCTAAGGACATACTTCTTTTTTACAGTCTCTATACTTTATACCCATCCATGAGCCTGAGTCTCCCTGGAGGTTGAAAGGAGGGTAGGCTAATAAGTGAAGGAAAAACAGAGAGAGACACAGAGAGAGAGAGACAGAGACAGAGAGAGACAGAGATAGAGACACAGAGAGACAGAGAGAAAAACAGAGTGAAAGAGAGACAGAGAGAGAAACAGAGAAAGAGAGACAGAGAGAGACAGACAGACAGACAGAGAAAGAGAGAGAGAGAGAGAGAGAGAGAGAGAGAGAGAGAGAGAGTATGTGGTGCAAGATCATCAAAGGAGGGAGAGGAAGTAGGCCTCTCTTGCTCCTAACACATTTCCAGCAATGATAGGACAGTCTCTTCTAAGGTTGGTTCATATCACTACCCCTACACCAAGGTCAACTGATTATTAATAACCCCAGGTTCTGGGATTATTAGTTAAAAGTAGGCCTGAAGCAAAGCTCAAAGGATCCTTCTCTATAGGAAATGCCTGAACCAGACAGAGGGGAGAAAATCCCTATCCTAGGGTAGGAAGGGCCTTGGAACTTTCTAAGTCTGTTCTGTATCTAGACCAGTGGTTCTCAACCTGTGGGTTATGTTCAATTTGTAACAATGAAAATACATCCTGAATATCAGCTATTTACATTACAATTCATAATAGTAGCAAAATTACAGTTATGAAGTAGCAACGAAAATAATTTTATGGTTGGGGGTCACTACAACATGAGGAATTGTATTAAAGGGTCATGGCATTAAGAAGGTTGAGAACCACTGCTCTAGACCCTTGGAACCAGAAGGAATTGATTAACTGAGATTAGGAGAGGAAGTATTTTATGCTGGAGGCAGGCTAAATTTTGCCCTGGGCACTCCTCTATCTACTCACTTTATCAGTAATAATAGCTAGCTTGTGTACAATGCTTTAAAGTTGGTCAAGTGCTTCACAAATATTATCTCATCTTTCTCCTCCAGAGCCCTAGGATGTAGGTGCTATTATTATTCCCACTTTACAGATAAGGAAACCGAGGTAAACAGAGTTAAAGCTGCTTGCCCAGGATCACACTAGTAAGTATCTGAAAAGGAATTTGACCTCCACTCTTCCTGATTCCAATTCTAGCACCCCATCCACTCCATCACCTAGGAGCCTCATCAGTCCTTTAACAGGCTGAATCAACAAGTTCAGTCAGTCATGTACTGTGCCAATCCCTAGAATTCAAAGAAAGGCATAAACAGTTATAGCAATTGTAACTCAAATTTATGACATTGCTTGGTGCTTCTCTTTCTTTGATAGATGAAAGCTCAATCACCATAATTTGATCTGATCATAAGCCCAGGTCATTATGGCTCCCTACCAAGTTCTTCCCCTCCCCACAATGGTTTTGCTTGGAAGAAGCAATCTTATCCCATCTGTCCTATCTATCTGACAGAACTCCTCTACATTAGCTCTGGATTTATGCCCAGTAAGACTCATGAACCTTAGAACAGCATAAGATGTCTTGGGAGAAATAAGGAAGAAGATTGGCCAAGAATAGTCAATGCCCTAAGAAGTCAGGCAATGTGTAGGAGCTCATGCCAATACTTCTCCTTTCCTCCTCCCCACCTCTGAATTCCCTACCTTAAAAGTGACAATAGTGGTCATCCAGGTAGTATAGAGGATAGAGTAGAGGATTTGGAGTCAGGAAGACCTGAGTTTGAACCCTGCCTCAGAAACATATTAGCTGTGTGACCCTGGGCAAATCACTTAACCTCTGTGTGCCTCAGTTTCCTCATCTGTAAAATGGGAGTCATAATAACATTTATGATAGTGTTGTTGCAATGATAAATGAGTTAACATATATAAAGTGTTTTGCAAAATTTAAATTTCCATAAATGCTAGTTATTATTAGCTATTACTATCATCTTATTGGGGCCTGAGTGAAGGACCTATTCTTTGGAAGAATTCTACCCAGGGAACAGACTTTGAGCAAGACTTTCCAGATTGCATAGAACTCATAGCCTTGCTCCACTAACACATCACCTAGTTAATTATCCACCATCACCTAATTTAAAATTCCTATAAAATTGGAAGGAATTTCATGAAATTATCTAGTCTATCCCTTTCTTCTGAGAAAGAAGGGAGAAAAGTTTCCTGACTAACCCATATTGACTTAGAATTTTTCCAAGAATCCAAAGACTCCTAGATCTGGTACCTCCTCTTTTGAAAAAGAAGAGGCAGATAGACAGGGATCATCATCTAATAAATCCACAGAGCAAATGCCCAGGGTCCTTTACAGAGTTAATATGGGCTTAAGTCATTGATAGAGAAGGCTATGGCGGTGGCTTCAGGCACATGCCACATTACCCAGTAAGGGAGTTCAAATTTGAACTTAAAAGGAAACAACAAGGTATGAATGACAAAGTTACATCTAGTTTGTGGTGTCTAAAAACATTTTGAAGGAGGACTGAAGCAGAGTTTTAAGAACTGAAAAATGGACCCAGTCCTCAAAACTTCATTAGATTTAGGTGGAAGAAACTTGAGAGGCTATCTGGTGGCACAGTAGATAGAGTGCCAGGCCTGGAGCCAGGAAGACCTGAGTTCAAATATTACCTCAGACACTTATGAGCCATGTGACCCTGGGCAAGTCATTTAACATTGTTTGACTCAGTTTGCTCATCTGTAAAATGAGCAGGAGAAGGAAATGGCAAAGTACCCCAATATCTTTGCCAAGAAAACCCCAAATGGGGACACAGAGAGTTGAACATGACTGAAACGACTCAATAACAGTAACAAAATTCTTGACCAACTCCTCCCAATAAAAGATGAGGAAACATAGACATAGTCAAATGACTTGCCTCCCATCACAGAATTACTAAGTACCTATGGTAGGATATGAACACAGGTCTTCCTAAGTCCAGAGTCCTAGTCACTATACCATGCTGCCTCAGCATTAGAAAAAAGATCCAAGAACCCCATCTTCTGTCCTTTTTTGCTTCCAGAAGGCCCATAGAAGGGCAAGGGTTGGCAGTCACTGAGTTAGCTTGGGGATTCTCAGACCTTTCTGATACCCATTCAACCTCCTGAATTTTCTGTCTCTCACACACAACATTCCATTTCCCAAGTCCGTGCTGTCCTCCAAGCCTGGAATGCTCACCCTCCTCACCTCTCCCACTTAGTTTTCCTGGACTTCTTCAGTACTCAGCTCAAATCCCATCTTCTACAGGAAGCTTTGCCTGATCTTTCCCTCTCCCCCATGCCCACTCTAATGCCTTTCCTGTAAGATTTTCAGTCATTTTTCAGTCATATCTGATTCTTCATAAGCCCATTTGGGTTTTCTTGGCAGGTACTAGAGTGGTTTACCATTTCCTTCTCCAGTTCATTTTACAGAAGCAGAAACTGAGGCCAACAGGGTTAAATGATTGTGTCCAGCTTGCACAGCTAGTAAGTAAGGCCAAATACGAACTCAGGATGATGAGACTTTCTGACTCCAGGCCTGGCCCTCTAGGATTACCTTCCATCTACTCTCCATGTCTTGTAGATACCTAGCTATTTACATGTTATATGCCCCATTTGAAGGTGAGCTCCTTGGGGACAGGAACAATGGTTTCGCCTTTCTTTGTCCCCCCAGTATTTAGCACAGTGCCTGGCATATAGAAAGTGTCGAATAGGGGCGGCTAGGTGGCACAGTGAATAGAGCACTGGCCCCGGAGTCAGGAGTACCTGAGTTCAAATTCGGCCTCAGACACTCAACACACACACACACGCACGCACGCACAAAAACTAGCCATGTGACCTTGGGCAAGTCACTTAACCCCAACTGCCCTCCAAAAAAAAAAAAAAAGAAAATGTTGAATAAATGCTTGCTGACTTACTAACTGCCTGTACTTCTATTCAGTAAATATTGAATTTTTTTTCATTTTTAACATTTTATTTTTCCCCAATTGCATGTCAAAATAATTCTTAACATTTGTTTGCTTGTTTTTAAAATTTCGAGTTCCAAATTCTAGCTCTCCCTTCTTCCCTCCCCTCCCCCTCTCTGAGAATGCAAGCAATATGTATAGGTTATGCATTTATACATTGACAGATAGATGTGTGTCTTTCTTTGGAGTTTAAAGTCTCTTCTTTTGCCTAATGTCAAAACCCAATCCTTTGTGATGTGGTGAACAGGAAATGAAGATTTTCTTTGAAGAACAGGAGGGGATGGGGGAAGATGAATTTCTTTAAATTTTAGAGATTAAAGATATGGAACAGAAAGCACTGCTCCCATAGATGATGATTAAAAAAAAAGATTTAGCAAACTACAGATTTTTAAAAATCTAACTTTAACCATTTTAACAACTTTAATTCTGCCTCAACTCTCTGTATCTCTCTCTCTGTCTCTCTGTCTCTGTCTCTCTGTCTCTCTCTCTGTCTCTTTTAAATTAGCTTGAGAGACCAAAAGCTTTTGAAAAACTCGGACAATGTTTGCTAGCTGATTTCCACTATGACATCTAATTTCCGTAGAAGGACACTAAATTCCAGTCCTGAGCTGAATGAAAAGCCTGAAGAGATCTTCAGTTGCATCCCAAGACCCTGTATCTCTGTCTATCTACCCTCTGGATACTCAGTAGTATGGAATGTGGCCAAAGCAAGGGAATGAGGGACATGGGGGAGAGGACCATCTTGTTGCAATCTTCTCTTCCTCCTCCTCAGTCATTAATTGTATCCTGCTGGTAGCATTTCTTTGCAATCTGGGCTGAGCATGTGTCAAGCACATTTCCATCTCCCAGCACTTGCCAAGGGCAAATTAATCTCTTATTTCTGAAGTTCCTTTTTCAGGCAAAAGAGAAATACAAGTTGGGGAAGGGAAGACCAGGAGGTTATAATCAATTAGGATGCTGTGTTCAAGATACCTCTAGGCCCTAATTTCCTTCCTGGACCAAGAATGGAGACTTAAGATAAATCCTCTGCCATGTTCTACTGGGAATGAAGCAGTATGGTGCAGTGTAGTCCTTGTGTGAGGCCTTTTGACTGAGTCCAAATTTTACAGAACATATCCTTTTATTAAGGGGATTTGTTCTGTGAAGTTTGGATTTAGTCAAAGGGCTGCACTTGAGGACCTAGCTGGCCACATGTGGCCTTGAAGCCACAGATTTCCCACCCCTGGAGTAGTAGCTTAGCAACCTGTCTTGGAATCAAGAAGATATGCATTCAAGTCCTGCTTTAGAGACTTTCATCTCTATGACCCTTTATAAGTCATTTAACTTCTTTGTGTCTCAGTTTCCTAATCTGTAAAAGGGGAGGGTTCTTGGTCTCTAAGATATCTCCCAGCTAAATATGTGATGCTATAAGGCACAGGCCTACTGTGTGGTCTCGAAGTTAACAGGATATAGATAATCAAGGGGCTTTTCTATACATAAATCCTTCGTGTGATAGCCCTCCTTCAAAGGGCACCACTAGATACAAATTATTGTGTCAATCACCATTTCTGCCTTTTTTAAAAAGTTCCTTTTGAGAAGAAATAAAGTGGAAATAGAAGCAAAGCTGCCTACAAGATTTAAAGTCTACTGTCCATGCTCACTGAGTAATGTGACATTTTATTGAAACTTGGAATAACCTGTACTTCTCTATCAAGGATGGAAGCCCCCGTCATTCTAGAATCTAGGGATTTGCTCAGTAGGTTTATTAGAGATTATTCCTGTCTGCCTGCCTTTACTTACCTCCTTTCCCAAGCTCACCCCCTCTCCTCTACACACACAAAGATGAGGATACAATAAAGTTCCATGAACATAGAGGCTTCACCACTTTAAAGAAGGACACCATGAGGGTAGATCGCTGCATTGTGAGGGTAAAGTGGACTTTCAGGGTGGTTTGGCAAGAAGAATCAGCGTGCACAAAGCATGTACCTTGGATTATTTCCACAGTCATTTCTTAATCATAATCCTTTTTTTTTTTAAAGAAAACTTGCCTTATAATTTTTTAAATGTTCCTTTTCATTATTACAAACTTGATAAATATCAACAAACATGAACTTTTCCCTATCCAAAAACAAACAAACAAACAAAAGTAAAAAACAGAAAAGGGAGATTACATAAGAAGTGATGCATCTCTAATCTGTACAGCTTGGGGTTTTTTTGTATGGGGTATCCCAAAAGTCTTAGTGCATTCTTAAGCTTTTATAGCTGAAATAGAACATTTCAAATTTTACAGTCATTTCAATGCTGCCCTATTTGTCTCTCATGTCTCCTGAGTTTATTTCTGCTCATTTAAAAAAATTTATTCATTGAGGCTTTTTTCTTTCTTTCTTTAATATACCCATCATTACTCTCCCATTTCTCTTCCCCAATTTTGCCACTATCGACCCCCAAACAAAAGGAAAATAAAAGTCATCCCTTTAACAAATAGGAACCTTCTACAGAAATATGGAGGAAACCAGCCTCATTGTACGTGTCAAGGTTTTCCTCTGAGAGGGTGTTTCCCTTCCCTTCATAAATAACGTAAAGGTGGACCCAGCCTTTCACCTATATTAATAGAGTAGTACCTAAGTGGTTTTTTTTTTAAATCTCCCACCTGAATTCTACCTTATAGCGATACTAGAAAGAAAGTCCCATATTGCCAGTAGTTTTGTTCCTAAAAATTCCTTGCAATAATTTGCCTGCTGACTAAGGGCATCCCAGAATTCAGAAGTAGAACAATGTCCTCCGCCCTGGAGGATAAAACATCCTCACCCACATTTAACAATACAGTTTCCTAGACACATCTGCCATATTCTTTCAGCCTTCCAGTCACAGGCCCACTGATGGCCTGATCCTTCAAGATCCTCTCTGTTCTATACTCCTACAATTAAGGCGGTTACAGGCAAACCAAGCACGACTTATTTGATCTCTCTAATAGGTCGAGTTTTACTTCAGACCCATCGCCTGCTTTCCAAGAGGCCAGATTTTGCTCAGTCTTCATGGACATGTATTAAGCTTCTGTCCACTTAGTTCAGTTAACCTTAAAGTTCCCAAAGGCTGATGTCATGAATCCAAGTCACAACTGGATCCTTAAGGCAGCCTGTGGTCCCCGACACCACCCTTAAACAGAATCTTTTCTCTCAGTTGGAAGTACAGAAGTCCTGCTCTCCCCTAGCCCTTGCCCCTGCCCCTCCCCTCCACATTGTCCTACTACTGTTTCTGTGTAGCTCTTCTGGCCAAAACAAACAGCTCTCTGGAGCCAGATCTCCAGCGAGCAGCTGCAAAACAAAGCTGGCAATGTGTCCCGAGAAACTTCCGAGTCCTCCCAGAAGACACCGGAACTGAGACCTGACCTTTGGATTAGCCCTTGCCCACAGCCTGACCCCATTCTCAGGAGAGAGCTAGACCCCCTCCCAAGTACCCTTTCTCCTAGAAGCTAGTTCCCTGCTACCTTCAGTTCTTCACTTCCTCAGAGATTCACTGGCCCATATGAAAGAAAGAAAGAAAGAAAGAAAGAAAGAAAGAAAGAAAGAAAGAAAGAAAGAAAGAAAGAAAGAAAGAAAGAAAGAAAGAAAGAAAGAAAGAAAGAAAGAAGGAAGGAAGGAAGGAAGGAAGGAAGGAAGGAAGGAAGGAAGGAAGGAAGGAAGGAAGGAAGGAAGGAAGGAAGAAAAAGAGAAGCATGCATACCCCTGGTGCCCTTGGGGAGCTGACATTTCAATGGTGTTGCTCCATTTTTTCAGATCAATGTTTTCTCCAGTTCAGGATTTAGTTTTAAGGGAATCTCAGACCTAGAGACACAGAGGATTCTTTCAGAGAACAATCAAGCCTGTGCTCATTGTCCTGGAGTATATTTTCCAGAATGAGGAGAACCAGTCCTGAACCTTTGGATGCTTTCCCTAGGGTAACTTGCCATATATGCTAGGGGTTTGCACTCTTTGGGGGGAAAGATTGACTTAGAGTGTCCTAGAAGAGGACGGTCAGTCTTAGTAAGAGACTATAAGGCATAGAAGGATAGATGAAGACAAAAGGGACAGCTTCCTTGGTCTCCTGGGAGCCTCATTTATTCTATCTCTGTTTCTGTGTCTGTCTTTCTGTCTGTCTCTCTCTCTTCTCTCTGTCTGTTTCTTTTTCTAGCTATTTTGGACCGTGACAATGCTCAGGAGACTGGGCTCTGGACAGCTGTTTGCTGGTGGTGATTTTTTTTTTTGGAGTGGGGAGGGCAGGGCAATTGGGGTTAAGTGACTTGCCCAAGGTTGCATAGCTAGTAAGTGTTAAGTGTCTGAGGCCATATTTGAACTCAGGTCCTGCTGACTCCAGGGCTGGTGCTCTATTCACTGCACCGCCTAGCCATCCCCCCTTTTTTTCTTTTTTTATTATGGATTTAATAAATTACAAAGAGTATCAATGCTTCAAAGTAGAAACAAGAGTAGAGGATGGATTATATATAAAACTGTGAGTAATATTTACAATTACAATTTTTAAACATTTATTAAGTTAAACATGATAGTAACAAAACTGCCTGGCTGGTCCCTTTCTACATGTCCCTCTTCTCCCTTGTATGTATTTTAAATGTTTTATTGACAGTCTTGTTTTTTTTTTAATCACTGCTACTACCTACACAGTTCCCCCTACCCACCACACCCACACGCACACCCACACCACCCACTCCCACCCTCAGCCACCAAAAGTAGAAGCTCCATTACACTCACCTCAAATAAACAATGAAAATCAATACACTAACTGTATCTGAAAATGTATGCCTCATTCTGCACCAGTAGTACACTACTTAATTACCAAAAATGGAAACCATGCTACATCATTTGTCTTCTAAAGTCACAGGATTACACATCTAGACATATTGGTCATTGCCCTGATGAGTGTCCTCAAGCCTTTCAAAATCATTTTCCTTTATTGTAAATTTTATAATTTTTACATATTTCTATTATATTACATATTCATTTAATTTTATACAAGTTCTTTTCATTTCATGCTGCATCAGTTCATGCAAGCTTCCCCAGATTTCTCCAAATGTATCCTTTATGTCATTTCTCAGGGAACAACAATATTGCATTATATTAATATATCATCACTTATTTGGCTATTCCATAACTGATGGGGACTAATTTTGTTTCCAGATCTATGCTATGACAAAAAGTGCTACTATAAATGTCATAACATTTGAGTCCTTTTCCTCTCTCTTTGATCATATACATACATGCATACAAATATAAATACATATACATATGCATATATACATACATACACACATATAAATATATACACACATTATGTGTGTGTATAAACATGCACACACCCCCACACACCTTGGAGTGGTACTATGGGTTAAATGGTATACATAGTTTAGAATTTTGGGGGTATGGTTCCAAATTGCATTGGACCATAATTCCAACACAAAGCATTAGCGTGCCTCTCCTCCCATGGCCCTTTCTACAATTGTCATGTTCCTCCCTTGTCATCTTTGCCAATCTGATAGATGTAACCCTGAGTTCTTTAAGTTTCATTCCTCTTACTATTGGTAATTTGTCCCATCTTCAAATATGGCCATTTGTAGCTTGCATTACTTTTTTTTTAACTACCTCTTTATAACTTTTGACCATTTTATCTATTATGGTATGACTCTATTTTTTAATATATTTGTATCAGTTTTATATATGTGTGTATAAATCTATATGTGTGTATGTATGTGCGTATGTATATATATATATATATATATATATATATATATTGGTGAATGAAAATATAAAGTGCTTACTGCTTGTACATGTAGCACTAAAAATTGGGGCTACAAGGAGCTCACAGTCCAAAAATGGGGAGACAGCACAGGAGGAGTGTTAAGCTTCAAGGTAGAAATGAATTTCTTATAACTATATATTATAATTATATGATGTAATTATTATTGTTATTATGAAATTATTTTTTGTTGTCTGGCTGAAGCATTAGACATCAACCTAGTGGTCTTTAAAAAAAACTTAAACAAGCTCTCTCTAAGGGAGTAATTTATGAAAGTCAGTTTAAAGATACCAAATTCCAAACCTGGTTCAGCCCATGGTTCCCCAGACTCCTTCCAGAACTTTGGCTCAGAGACTATTTTCATGACAGCAACTCTACTATCTCTATAGTATCCCCCTCTGATTGGTGAGGTCATTAAAAAAAAACCTCCATTTGAGGAAGCATTCACATCAACCATATTTATTCCAAACTTGGTTCAACCCAAAATTCCTTCTGGACCATGTCTTTATATAGAATACACTCCCTTGCCCCCACCTTCATAACATTTTTCAGCTTTCTTTTATGTGTTATCTTCCTGTATTAGAATGCAAGCTTCCTGAAGGCAGGCTTTGTGTGTGTTACTTTTTGCTTGTATTTGTCTTCCTAATGCCTACCATCATGCCTGCACATAGCAGGTGCTTAATAAATGCTTTTGCTATCATCTGTTCAATCTTGGAAGCCAAAAAGAGACCCAGTCATAAAGGAAAAACTCAGTCATTGAAGGACTCCATATCACAAAGTCAATTAGTGAAAGAGACACAATGAAAACTAAAATCTCCAGATTCTTAATCTGGGGCTCTTTTCTATGGCTAAATCCCAATTAGTGTGAATAATGAATCCCATGGAAAAAGTCCTATTATTCAAATTAACACTGAATATTTTCCATTGGAACCAATAGCCATGTTTTACATAATTCTAACTTCCATAGCACAAATTTGAATACGCATGACAACTTCACCAGATTCATTATTCGCACTAATGGGTGCTTAGCTATACTATAAAGTATGTGTATTGGTTTTGATCATCCTCTATTTAAAATATAAGATTCAAGTAACAACAATTCTATAGCCCAAGAATAATTTAAACCTCCCTCAGGGCTGTAAACCTGATAACTTTCCTGACAACTGAACTCCCTTTTCAGGAATAAATCATACTTTATCACATTTATGCTTAATGGGAGCCAAATGCAGTTTCCTCCACTTCCTTTGGCTTGGTCCCTATGTTCTCTAGAGGCCCTTTGGAGATACATTACTTGAATATAAATGTCCAGTCCTACTTTTCCTCTGCCCAAGCACTCCCCAGTCAATTGTCAAATAAGGGATGCCCTCTTCAACTTAGGAACGTCAGTCTGGAACATAATTCAAAGCCCCCAAATCATTTTGTGATATTCCCTCCTAAGGAGCCCCCATTTCTCTTCTTCCCTTCTCTCTTTTAGTGTAACACTTCTCTGACAACCAATAGAATCTACATATTTCAGGAACAAACTTTGGACAAGTTCTCCTTGGTTGTCAGGGAGTGGGCATCGAGCTAGAGAAATAAGAAATCAAGATTTTTGTTGGTGTAGAAAGGGAATCTGGAATTCTTGGATTTGTTTATTGGTTCGTCTTTGTTTTGACTTCATTAAAGCAGTTGGTTAACACTACTTCTCTGCGATGGGTTTTTATTTGGGATGGAAGGGAGGAAGTAACCTGGATCCATTTGTGAGACTTCTGGTATGGAAACTTCTTCTTGGTAACTAGTCAGCCATCTATCAATTTGAGGAATTATCTGGGACACTGAGCATTCAAGAGACATACCCAGGGTAAGACAACTGTTAGGTTTCACAAGTTGGACTTTGAAAGCATATCTTCCTGACTACAAGAATAACAGGCTATCCACTGTATCATGCTTTTGCACTATGTATGGTTAAATAACTATTTATGTCCAGCAAGCAAAGTGCGTTTATTTTAATAACCTTTTGGGTCATCCACTTTACTTTTAGAAAGTAGTTCGTTTAAAATTTGCATTAAAAAATCCTGCCTCTTTCACTTTCCTGCACCTTGGAAAGGCCATTCCAGGCAACCAAAAGATCTGCTGTCTCACCAACCAGCCCCCACGATGCTCTAATAAGATGGGACCTTGAAACCTTAACTTAAGAGACATACAGAGAACAAGACATTCTCCATCTCTCCTTTATCTGTCCAAATGTGTTGCTTCAGAATTATAATTGTTTCTTTTCAGCAAGATTTCTCTGACAAAGCCCCAGCTTTTCCACATATTATCACTGCCATATAACCATTTGCTTAATCTTTCAGCAAAAGTAAAATTGTTTCCAAGTACCAACTCTTGACCAACGTTTTTCCCCTGAATTGCTCTTGGGGGTGGAGGTAGAGGCACAGATGGAGAGAAGGTTAGGGGAATTCCACTGTACTCACCAAAACAGCCAGCAGCTTGGCACTTCCAGGGTTAAGTGAGTCAACTCTGCAGAGAAAATAGCATCAGACATTTCCTTGTGTTACCACATCACTGGGCCTGATAAAATACATCATCATTGCTGGCTGAAAATATTAAGATATAAGGCCAAGAATGGACTTCTATAGAGAACTCCCCATTCCACAACTGACCTCACTTCCCAGAAGTGACAGTTGATAGTTCAATCAAGTTAACTAAGCCTTGTCCCATTTGCAACAGTACCTATTACCTGTCAGTTCTTAGACTCTTCGCCTCTTCTACCTGGCACATCTACCCTGGTAACAGCTGGAGGCTGTCCCTTCTCTCCAAAGTCCAACTGAGCAGGAAGTACTCATGGGAGGCTATCCCATTTTTTAAATGTCCTTCAGTACTGATTATATCTAAGTATCCAGTAATGGAGGAGAGAAGGACCATGGGGTGTCAGATTGTTTCATATTCGAACATATCCCCCATCTTCCCACTCACCCTCCATAGGGCCCTGGATGTTGTCAGTTTTGAGATTTATCCAAAGTCACTTTACTTATGCTTAGAAGAGACTTAATGTCAGTTAGCCAGACACCCAACAAGTCCTACTGGTCCTTTAACCAAGGTTACAAGGCAAAATGGAGGAGAAAGAGCAAGAAGAGCTTGGGTTTTGTTATCATTCATGCTGTGGAGTGCTTGAGACCCTGGGGGCTGGAGCAACTCCCCAGTCAAACTGATTAGCCAAGCAGGTCTGAAGTCTCCATTTAGGAACCAAAGGCAAGAAAGGCCTTAGGACAACGTGTTTTTTGAATGACTTTTTTTTTCTGTCTGGATATTTAAGAAAGTTAAACCACAGCTTTTGAAACATTGAAAAGAACAGGAAGTGCTGTGGGAGTGAGGTGAGGAGAGATCACATCCCTCCCTTCCCCTGGCCTGGAGTCCACACAGCCGGGCCTCTGGGGCTCAAGACTAAAACTGATGTACAGTCTGGGCTATCTCCATTCTCCATGGAGCAGTGCTCAAGGCTGAGGATGAAAACGTGCCAGATTTAGCCTTTGTGTAGCAATACACAAGGCAGGACCAACAGACATCCAGGCCTCAAAGTCTGGGCTTTTTAATTACCTCCATGAGGAGGACATAAGTATATATCCTCAAGTCAACTTTCCTACCCTAGTATTCTTCTGTTTTGCTTTCCTGGCTTCTCGGCCTACCCTCTATTCCCTCTCCTCTTCTGAATTCTCTTCTTCCACTCCATTCCCCTTCCTGCTTTCCACACTGTCGGTTTCCTTATGGAATGAGGAGATGCTTGACTAACCTGTACAGGTATGAATATATCTGGTAACTGTGCAGAATGTATAGTGGGAACAAGGCCTAATCCTGTTCTAGGAGCAAAAAGAGGGTGGAGGGAAGCTTTCTCATGGTTAAATGCGTTTTCTGGAACTCCGTCAAGGCAGAGTTCACAGAAGCAGGAACCAACCAGAAACTTTTTTGTGTTTGCTTGCTTGTTTTTCTCAGGCTAGTCTTTGCTCAAGCTAATGCAGATCATGGTTAGATATAGAAAAAACACAGAAGCACAAAGAATAGTCTTCCCAGAATCATCATTTAATGAACAGGGTTCTCCAGAGAACTCTACTAGTTCTAAATCTGGATTTGCCACTCATCACTTACGTGTTCTTGGGCAAGTCACTAAACCACTATGGGCCTCAAAATGACCTATGAGGTTCTTTCCAGTTTTAATTTGATGAGATAAGACCAAGGTGCAAAATGATATACATATATTCCTACTTTGTCAAAGGTTAGGACATTTTCTTTCCAATAGGTTTAGAACTCTGGAATCAATTTAGCAAAAAGCATTTCAAAAATGCTTTTTATGTGACATGCATTGTTCGAGGTGTTAGAAAGAAGGAAAGAATATTTTAGGCTCTTGGGTAGAGATTTTAGTTCTAAATGCCTTGAAAATTGATAATCATCTATGGTTCTGAGAGTAAGCCACAAAACACATAGATGATCAATTCATTATGTTGTATTCTCCATTCTTCAGAGCCCAGAGGAATCTGCTTCCTCTGATTTCTGTTCCCCAGAAGACTGTTCCTTAATTAACACTCTATTCCTTGCTCTTGACTGTTGCCCAAGATGACACAAGTGGTAAGTGTCTGAGAACAAATTTGAACTCAGGTCTTCCTGACCCCAGGCCTGGCACTCTATTCATTGATCTACCAAGGTGTCCTTAGGGGACCATCTCCAATCATCCTCACTACCTGTCTCTTGTCACTGGTCCCAGATGGCTCCAGAGGAGAAAATGAGGCTAATGTCTTTGCACTGGCCCACCTCACTTAAATCCAATTCACTCACAAGTCATGACATCACCTTTATAATGTCATCTTCCTCTTTGAAAAAGAAAGGCAACCAATAACTCTTGATTCTGGGGGTTGGGGCAAGACCAGTTATTTAGACAATCCTCCAACCTTTGTTTTGTCTCCACTAGGACACAGTG
The DNA here is from genome assembly GCA_028646575.1 of Pseudocheirus occidentalis. Taxonomy (NCBI): domain Eukaryota; kingdom Metazoa; phylum Chordata; class Mammalia; order Diprotodontia; family Pseudocheiridae; genus Pseudocheirus; species Pseudocheirus occidentalis. Next base: position 170,556,814 of record CM053593.1, on the reverse strand, counting down.
GGGAACACTTCCTAGATTGAACAAAGTAGTGTCACCTGATAAAAAATGGGCTGAACCTCCATCCAGCCTCCACCTCTCTGTTGCCACAGCAATACCAGCCAACCACAGTCAGGATATCAGGAAATAATCAGTGAGGGACGGTATGTTGGACACAAGTGCTTGGTGACCCTTCAATATGACCATTCAATGTCCTCCAGGGCCATGTGGGAAGAGGGAAGGAGTGGGGTGGTACCAACCAGAAGAAACTTTCAACCATTGCCAGAAACTCCCTTTTTTACAGGGAGTTCTGCTATCATGACACATCCTAGTTGAAGTCATGTGTGCCAAAGATGTTCTTCAGACTCCCTATTTGGGCAGCAGAATAGCAGAAGACCTTTACCTCCTATGTCATCGAGGACTTAGGACTCTAATGCTTTCTTCACTTTTAAAAATGTCAAAGAGTCATGTTATCTCACAGCAAAGCCCATTTACAATTTGGGGAAGATGCTTGCATGCTTCCTTGATAGACAAACATAGACCTACTTTCCTCAGGCAAGTTCTCTGAAGTTACATGTAGAGCATCTCCTCTTTTTTTTTACCTTTAAATTTTTTAAAATATTTTTTGGAGGGGGGAAGGCAAGGCAAGGCAATTGGGATTAAATGACTTGCTCAAAGTCACACAGCTACTTAAGTGTCAAGTGCTTGAGGCCTGATTTGAGCTCAGATCCTCCTGATTCCAAGAGTAGTGCTCTATTCACTGCACCATCTAGCTGCCTCCAATTACCTTTAAATCTTGCTCACAGGTTGTGTGCTCAGGAGGGATGATTAGTCAAGATCCGAAGTATTCTGCGACTCCACACTTCCAAAATTACAGTTCATGCTCCCCACTGGTGTACTTACCTTTAATAATCATGCATCTTAAAATAATACATAAATACAATTAGTTGAAACCAAAGGTATATTGATATGGCAATGTAAGGACAAGAGAGAAATATATGCATGTACATATGTATGTGTATATACACCTGTGTGTATTTATACACATGTGTGCACATGTGTGTGCATGTGTGCACATGCCTGTGTGCATATGCCTGAGATACATTCTCTCACAATTCTACACAGTCTCAGTGATAAGGATGAGTATACACATTTACACTTAGTAGAGGGGAGTTAGATGGTGCCATAGACAGAACGCTGGGCCTGGAGTCAAGAAGATCTGAGTTCAAATCCATTCTCAAATACTTCCTAGCTGGGTGCTCCTGGGCAAATCACTTAACTCTGTTTGCCTCTGTTTTCTCATCTGTAAAATGATCTAGAGAAGGAAATGGCAAACCATTGCTGTATCTTTGCCAAGAAAATCCCAAATGGGGTCATAAAAAGTCAGATACGACTAAAAAACTACTCAGCAATTAATGGAGGAAGAACATAGTGCTCCCCTGGGCGCAGCATCTGTTTGGCAGGTCTCTGAACTGAACTCCCTGAACCTGTTCCTCTGAAAAACTCTGAAAAATCAGGATCTAATCTATTCTTGACTCACATTAGTGATACTACTAGCATCTCCCTCCTGACTTGACAGGCTTACTAGAGAGTATGTCCTAATTTTTAAAAGGTTGCCAAAGATATGGACCATCTGTGGACAGCCAATGTTTAGGATAGCCAGTGATTCTACCAATTTAGCTGGGAGAGCTTCTTTACAATTTGTAAAGGGGTAACAAAGTATAGACACATTTTTTAACTTTTTTGAAGACCTTAACTCATTGTCTGTGATTTTATTCATTAGACTAGGGAGAAATCAGTTGATCACGGGTGTACTAATCAATTTCACTTACCCTTTGCCTAGTCATAAAGGTATCTGTTTTAAAAGACAGAGGAACCAAATGCAAAGGGTTTGAGGGAAAGGAAGAAAGGTGTGGGGCGAGAGGGCGATGACTATACTTTCCTTGTGATTTATTCATTACTATTAGTTCTCTGAGTAATAGGAACCGGATGGTCAAATATTAACCTGAACTATGCTAGAAACCAACAGCTTTTTAATCACATTTTTTTCTCCCAGTCTCTGCCATCAAACGTAACTAAAATCTCTTCTGTTGTTTCCATTATTGCTCAAACCGTACTGCTTTATATATCCAATATGAATTCAGGTCATTTGAATGTTTCACGTTCAAAATATCATCCAGGTACACATTCAGTACCAGTCAGAGGAAATGTAAAAATAAAGACACAGGACACAATGTGAACAGATGCAGTATTTTCTAAAACAAGTCTTTTCATTTCAGAGTACTTTTGTCAGGCATAAGAATTCAATACCAAAGCATAATTAACCATTAAGTAAGTCATTCACTGATGCTTTATCATGGCATGGAAGTAACCCTGAGTACTAGAAGGTGATGCCACTGTAGTAAAATTTCTTCCTGGTCATCAACAACATATCTGATATATGTCTGGACCAAATGGAGGCCACAGGGTGATAAATTTTTTTTAAGTTGTGGTGGGGATGGGGTATTCAGCACCTGTGATTTCTTTGGTTTATGGCATTCCCAGTGAGCAAACTATCTTTACCAATACAGATGGGCACTTGTTTTGCAACTTATAGTCTTAGTGAGTTTCCTGGGACGCTGAAAATGTAAGTGACTCACCTTGGGTCATATTCACAGAGTATATCTATGAGACTGGTTTTGAGTCCAGGTCTTTCTGAATCAGGGATCAGTTCTCTGGCCAATACCTCAAGATGCCCCTTAAGGTGAATTTTTCAGTCACTGAAGCTTTGAATTTTAGAGGGAGGGTGACGTGATAGCACCCTGGAACACTAACTCAAAAAGGCAAGCTGCTTTACCTCTGGGCCTGAGTTTTCTCATCTGTAGCGTGAGAGTTTAGATTAGATTAGATGACCTCTAAGCTGCCTACCAGCTCTAAAGCCATGATTCTAAGAATGTGATCTTAAGAGAAACGGTTTCCATATAATGCATTAGAATTAGAAATTGAAAGCGATTGAAGGAATGTTCTCCATTTTACAATGCATAAGGCATGCCATTGTCTAAGAGAAGGGAGGCAGATCCTACCTGCTGCTGGACAATTGTTTTAGTCATGTCTGATTCTTCATGATCACATTTAGGGTTCTTGGCAAAGACACTGAAGTGGTTTGCCATTTCCTTCTCCAGCTCATTTCACAGATGAGGAAACTGAGGTAAACAATGTTAAGTGACTTACCCAGGGTCACACAGCTAGTGAGTGACTCTCTAAGGCCAGATTTGAACATGGAAAGATGAATCTTAGATGGGATCTAAACTGAGATTCCATTTAATCTCTTCTAATCCAAGAATTCTAAACATCAGGATGGTGATTCAAGAGATCAGGAACTTACATGATTACAGAGAGAAGTTAGTGCCCCTGTAATGGGAGGTTATTGGAGGGGTCTGTCCAATGAAGGCACAGTCCTTGAAACATAGGCAGATACCTTCTACTTGCTACCAGTGCAAAACTTGGAGATTTAAAAGTCAGTTTTGGCTGTGATGACTCAGTGGTTCATACTGTGTGGTGACACACAATCTAGATTTGGCTTTAGACCTAGAAAAATAGGTAACTCCAGTTGCAAAGAGCAGGAACTGACTTTGCTTACAATAGAATAAGTATTACCCTTTTCTGGTTTCTTTCCTGGCATTCATCAAGGCAAAAACTTCTGTGAGCCACCAGGTGGAAGAAGGACAATGGCTGCCCGGTGTCCCATCAAGCTACCATGTGTCCCTGAGTACACAGTGCCTAAGTTTTTGTGTTTCTTCTTTCCTGAGTTAAAAGAATGAGTTTTCTAAAGAAAGAGTGATTGGTAGTCCAGTGGGTTTGGAAGCTCCATCAGACCAATCAGAGGACTCTCTCACTGGTAACAAGAACCAGTAGCAGCAGCAGCAACAAAGGAAAGTAAGAAGCCAGCATGACTGTCAAACAATTTGTTCAACCCCACCCAGTAGTCTGATTGATTGATCTGTCAGTTAAGACACTGAGTCTAGCAAGGAGCCAGCTCAGCTAAGCATGAGAATTTATTTACACCTCAGAAATCAGCAAATGCTTCAAATCAGGGCTTGATTTACTGTTTTGTTGACTGTCTAGACTCAAGAAAGTGATAGAGAAAATGTTAATAATGCAGATTAAACTTAAAAGTGTTTCATGCTTATATTTTCCCCCAGACTCAATTGTTAAAGATTTACCAGACCACTGCTGAACACACCCCCGTCTAGACATGTTTTTGTAACTTCTGTCCTTACTTTTCAGTAAATAGCCCTTTGTAAAAGTTAATTGATGTCGAGTGGTTAATTAATATTAAGGAGCACATCAGATGGGGGCTTGTGATTAAAAACACTAGAAAAACCACTCCCTCAGGGCTCTAGAAGAAAAATTCTGCTGCTCTCTGGGAACCTAACCTGCTACTCCAGTTCAAGTGGGAAGAATGAGCCCAGAGAAGGGTAATAAATAAACCAATTATATTTTTCTTATATATATATATGTGTGTGTGTGTGTGTGTGTGTGTGTAATGTATATACACATATATAAATATATACATACATACATATATACACATGCATATGTGTGTATATGTACCTACATACACATACACACACACACATATATATATACACAAAATCTAATTCTTGGGGAAAATTATTTTCCTCATTGTGAGGAGGACACACCTGTAATTCCATCAATGTGAAGAAAGTCCCAGTGTGGAAAATCCTTCAAATGATGCAAATCAACTCATCCATAACTTTAAGACTTAGAGACATAATTCAAGTACTAAGAGATGAATGACTTATCCAGTCACCCAACCAGTATGTATCAGAAGCAAGACTTAAACCCAGATCTTCTCGACTGGATTCACTATGAACACTAAGTTAGAACAAATTGATGAAGCTCATTGATGTTTACTGAGGCTTATATGAAAATTAGTCTCCATCTCTGGAAACAAAATAACTGACAGAAGTAGCTGATAGTGGTTGGGGTTGCAATGTGAGGAGATCACATGTTATATGAACCCTCCCTTTTTACAGATAAAAACAGTTAAGCAAAATCAACTGACAAAGTGACTGTGCCTGATGGTGTATGCAACACCCCTCATCTGTAGTTTCCCACCTTTCTACAGAAAGGAAGGAGATACTTCCTCATCCTTTCTCAGGGCCAAAGAATAATCATTCTAATCAGCCTTTTCCTTCTTTTTGCTCACTCAATTTCTAAAGCCAGACAAATTGGTTCTCATTCCCCTGGAAAAGGAGAATGGCATTCCACAGAAAATACATCTTGATTTGCAAAGAATCTTTAAAGGCAGAGCATTTTTCCCCTCAACTCCAATAGAATGCATTCTGCCCCACCCCCACCCCCAACCTGACCTTTTGGGGTGCACGGGTGAGGCCAAGGAGTAGAGGACCGGGTTGCATCTGGGACCTGGGGAAGTAGGTGGGTGAGAAAGAGTTAAATAGGCAGCTGCCAGCCCAGGCAGTGTGGAGTTATGCTCAAACTGTTCCCACTACCCAACCAAGTCAGCTGTCATTAGAGAACAAAGAAGCCCCCAGAGCAGCTCAAGTTATGTGTCACACTCGGGAAGCCCTGAGAGCTCCCCTATTAGGATTTCTAAATCAACCCCATCTAGGCTAGAGGAATAAAGCTGTGGAACAATAAGTGGGCCACATTCACACAATCAGCAACCCTGCCCTCCCACCTCCCGTCTCCCGCCTCCCTTCCTCCCTCCCTCACTTCCCTTCCCCCCACCCTTCCTTCCCCTTCCATCCTTAGCCTCAACAGGCATTTCATCTCAAAGACCCATCAAAAAAATCAAATCAAATCCCTGTGCTGCCTCCCTTACCTTTCCTCCTCATACCCTGCCCTTGCACACACACCCTCTGTTCACTGGAAAGAGATGCTCCGACATGAAGACACCTAGGCTGAAATTACTTGGTTGGAGCAAGTCTGGCCAGGGTCAGACCGGGGTCTGGGGGATATTCTACTGAACTGCCTCGGATGGGGGCAGGGCACTCACACTGCAGTGTTGCAAGGAAAAAAGCTGCACACAGGATAAATACAGAATCCTCCTGCACCTTCCCCAGAGGCATCCTGCTGTGGCAGACAGAACTCACAGTGAGGAAGGTCTGAGTTCAAATCCTGCCTTAGGAATCTGTTAGCTGTGGAGCCGGAGGCAAACCACTTAACCTTTCAGCCTGTTTCCTCATCTTTAAAATGAGCATAATAATACCTTCATCAGGTTTTTATGGGGTTCAGAGGAGATGATATATGCAAATCACTTTGTAAATCTTAGAGTAATATATACATTTGTGGTTTTATTATTGTTGTTACTATTATCAATGTTCAAATCCTACTTTAGACCAGCTGTGTCATTATGGGCACAATTTAAATTCTCGCAGCCTCAGTTTCCACATCTTTAATAGGAGACTAATAAAATAGTGTTTACAGGATCGTTGTAAGGATAAAATCATTTTATCCCAAGCCTTTCGAAAACTTTAAAGCACTCTATGAATGTCAATTAGTCTCTTCTCCTCCCCTTCTATTTGCCAGCCTCTCAAAGATCCATCATTCACAACCACAAGGTGATTTGCACGCTAAAATACATCTCTCCTTACAACATGGGTGATATTTCCACCCTTACCATCCATTCCTGGGAGCCTCTGAAACTTAGGAGTCCTTTAAATAATATTTACAGGAAGAACAAAAAAGTCTACAGAGTGCCCACTGGGGCTAAGACCTTCACCCTGGGAAGTTTGCTGGTCCTCTGGAATCCAGAGGGAACTCACAGTTCAATATTTGTCCTTTGCGTACCATGATATTCTCCAAGGTTAGTGTTTCCTAAAATATGTCCCAACAACATATGTCTGCTGTGAATGGGGTTGCATGAGAAAAAGTCAGTGCTAATATCTTAGTCTCTAAAGTATGAAATACAAGACCTTATTTTGTGTCAGCTTCAGTTTCTTAAGATGAAAAGCAGTTACTAACAGCATAGGGTTAATGAAATATTATGTCTAAAGCTCTTGGTAGACCTTAAAGTTCTGTATAAATGATAGCTATCATTATCATCATTATTTATCAAAAATTCCCGATTACTGCAGTAATTGCTATGTAAAAAATAGGCTAAATTTTCTCTATTTTGCTCCAAAATCTTCTCTACCATCTTTTATCTCTAGGGATAATCCATACCTTCAGACACTACACATGAACCCTGCCCTTCCCCCCAGCCAGCATTTATGGGTTCCTTTAATATAGTTCAAGCCCCCAAATTGTTTTGAAGCAAAACTAGTTTGGGAAATGCTAACCCAGGGCAAATGCTCAGAGCCTGGCTTCATGGAGTCTCTACAGGGGGAATGTTTTGGAGCCCAAGCTCTCCAGGGAACAGTCAGTCTTCTCTTAAGAATCTGTTCCTCCTATTATGTAGTTGGGGCCACTGGGCAGCTAGGTCAGCACAGTGGGTTGGCTCATTGTAGCACAGCATTCGTTAACCCCATCGGCTCATTAGGGAGCATGGCAGCTGCTGGGAGGGGGGAAAGAAAGAGGCCTTGCCTGTCCTGTCCTGCCCTCTCCTGTTCCTCCTTCGGACAGAATTGATGCACCTGTTTTTGCCATCCTCTGGTCTATTCTCATTCTTCTATTGGGAGGGAGAGGAAAGGATGAAGGAGAAACTGGACTGACTTCCCAGTCAATCACCTACAGCACTATGAGTGTTCAAAAACCCACAAGGAACTCTGTTGGTAAGCAGAGTAACTCAACTGATAGTTGTTTTTAGACCCAGGAGATGCTTGCCTGAGGGAGCTGAGACATTCTAGCAGGACAGCAAGCTAAAGGAAGGACTGAAGTTTTCCCAGACCTTCCTGACTAAAGTTGGGAGGAACCTACAAACCATCTTCAGCAAATATGGCAACTGCATAACCAGGGGTAGCCTTCTAGGTCCTCAAGTGCGGCCCTTTGACTGAATCCAAACTTCACAGAACAAATCCCCTTAATAAAAGGATTTGTTCTGTAAAACTTGGACTCAGTCAAAAGGCTGTACTCAAAGACCTAGAAGACCACATATGGCCTCCAGGCCACAAGTTCCCTACCCCTGGCATAAGCTTTCTTCAAAAAGAGACCGTTCCAGCCTAACCAAGGGGGACTTTTAATTTCTTTTTTTTTCTGGAGGGGGAAATACAGGGCAGTTGGGGTTAAGTGACTTGCCCAAAGTCATGTGGCTAGTAAGTCTTAAGTATCTGAGGTCTTCCTAACTCCAGGAATGGTGCTTTATTTACTGCACCACCTAGCCACCCCCAAGGGGGTCTTTCTAAAGTCATTTGATATGTCTCTTGTTGTCATTCAATACTCTTTGTGAACCCACTTGAGGTTTACTTGGCAGAGATATTAGAGTGGTTTGCCAGTTCCTTCTCATCTTACAGATAAGGAAACTGAGGCAAACAGGGTTAAGAGTTGCCTAGGGTCACACAGCTACTAAGTGTCTGAGGCTAGATTTGAACTCAGGTCTTCCTGATTCCAAACCCTGTAAAGTCAATCATAGCAACACACCTGAGGACTGCTGCTATCAATAATTTCAAGGGTCTAATTGCATAGTATAACAAACTTCCTATTCATTCATCAATAAACTAAAGCATAACATTCACAACAACATAACATAACAATTATTACTGAGGTGGTCACATAGTGTTAAACAAAACATATCAATCAGTATATCCTATAGCATTCCTCATAATCCCCATACAGCACATATTATTTCGTTCAGTAGCATTCCCCAAAATACTTGTTTACACAAGCAGGGGATCGCAGGCTAGGGTCTTCCCTAGCACAACACTTTCTTAAGGGGTCGCAGAAAATACAACACCATTCATGCCTAGGTCACAGTAAGTCACAATATTCTCAATCAATACACAGTGTGTGTCCAAGTAAAGTTCTCTCTCATCTTGACTCGAGGCTGACTTCCAAACCCCGCAGCTTCTCCTCTATGGGCTTCCCACTCCCAGTTCTTGCCTGGGTTCATACACAGGCAGTTCTCTACTTCTGCTCCTTGTCTCAACTCACAGAGACTATTCCACTCCAAGTTCTTTCCACTTCTACCTGACAACAGGCTCCAGCAGCTCCTGCCCACAGCTTCTGTTTCTAGGAAAACAAAACAAGGTCTGGCTTCTCTCACTCAATTCTGCTCCATTTTAAGGACAGCTGGGGCCATTCCTCTCCAAGCATCAATGGACTTTACTCTCAGACTTTCTCTATTTCTCAATTCACTCCTTCATCTTCATCTGTTCCAGTGTCCCACTGTTTTATATGTTGTCTGCTCCCATTAGAATGTAAACTCTTTGAAGGGAGGAAGGAAGGAAGGGAGGGAGAGAGGGAGGAAGGGAGGAAGGAAGGAAGGAAGGAAGGGAGGGAGGAAGGGAGGGAGGGAGGAAGGAAGGAAGGAAGGAGGGAAGGAAAGAGGGAGGAAGGAGAGAGGGAGAGAGGAAAGAAATATTTATGAAGTTCCTACTATGTTCTAGGCATCAGGCAAGGTACTTAACAAATATTATCTCATTTGACCCTCACAACAACCCTAGGAGATAAGTTCTATTACTTTATAGTAGATATAGTAATGTTATATTATTATGGTTATATTATTTTATAATATTATAATTTATTATAATAGATATAAATAATATCCCCATTGTATAGTTGAAGAAACTAAAATAGACAGAGGCTAGCTGGTTTTCCCAGAGTCACCCAGCTAGTTAATCTCTGAGGCATGATTCGAAGATAAGTTTTCCTAACTTCAGACTCAGAACTCTGTCCACTGTGCCAACTAGTTGCCTCCTTCCTTGAGAGCAAGGACTTTCTGTTTGTATTTGTATTCCAGTACTTAGTACAGTGCCTGGCATATAGTAAGTATTTCATAAATGTTTGTTCACTCATTGATTTGATTCTCTAAAAGAGCAAAACAACATTTAAACAAATATATAAACACAAAATATTTACAAATTCAATACAAAGTGACTTCTGGTGGTAAGGAGGTAGACACTACTCCACTTTGGAGAGCTCATTCTTTTACACAGCTGCAACTGCTTAAGAGGGAATTAAAATTTGAGGGTTGGAAGGAAATCTCAGAAATTAGCTAGTTCAACTCACAGATGAAAGTAAAGTCCCTTATAACAAATCCCAAAAGCTTGACGTTTCTGCTTGAAGGCCTCCAATAAAAAGGAACCTGCTATATCTCAAAGCAATTTTTTCTACTTTTTGATGCCCTCTAATTATTAGGAAGTTGGGTTTTTTTTAAATAGATTAAGCCAAAAATTTCCTTTTTACAACTTCTACTACTGCTGTTTGGTTCTACCTTCTGGGACTGAAAAGAACAAACCCACTTCCTCCTCCAAATGATACTTCTTTGAAGCAAGCTATTATGTCTTCAAGCAATACACCTTGTATGTCATACACTCAAGACACTTTACCATTCTGCTTATGTTGGTCTGCACTTTGTAACTTGTCATTGTCTTCCTTAAACTATGGGGAATAGAATTGAACATAGTACTACAGGTAAGGTCTGACAGGGAAATCTTTACAATGAGATTAGATGCAGAATATAGTGGGACCTTCCTTTTCCTGAAAGCTATTCCTGGAAGCAATGCAGCAGCATGAAAAACAAATCATGACTATTCTCAAAGATAGGATACATAGAAATAACTTAATAATAACTTCTCTGTCCAAAAAAAATGACAATTTTTAAAAATCTGAATACCATAATGTGGGAAATAACATGAAACTTACTGCTAACTTCTGAATACAGACAGTAAATCCTCGATGGAAAATGAAAGAATAAACAGATCTTCAGGAGGAAGAACATGCTCTGAATTCCAAAATATATAGTAGTAAAATTTAACAAATACAAATTTTGCATGTGACCAAAGAAAAACCTTCAACGTAAAGGAAAGGAAATTCGAATAGTGGAAGATTATTCCACAGCCACAAGAAATCATCAGAGGGAATGGAATGAGATTTCAAAAATCAAACAATCTTAAGATACATCCCAAAATGACCCACATTAATATATGAAATTAATTAATCATCAGTAGGAAAAGATGAATGATCAACAAAAGAGAGGCATTTGAGGCATGCTTGTAAAAACAATGATGTGAACAATGGCATGGGTACACTGTTTAACTTGCACAGTTTAAAGAATTTTTGGATATAGTTCCAAATTACTTTCTAAAATGGTTGAACCAAGTTACAGTTCAAGCAGCAGTGTCCACTTGCCCACAGCCACACCACCAATTGTCATTTTTTTTAGTCTCTTTATCAATCAAATGAAATAGAACCAAAAAATTGCTTTAATTTTCATTTTTTTTAGTTACTAATGACTCAGAGCATTTTATATAGCTGTAAATAATTTGGATTCAATCATTGGGAGGGGCAGAGCCAAGATGGCTGCATAGAAGCAGCAGCTCCCACTCAGCCACCCAAAATACCCATAAAATAAGACCTTAAACAAAATCTAGGACTTTCAAACTCACAAAAATACAGAAAACACATCTCTCGCTGAAGGCAGCTTGGCAGCAGGGTCTCATCGCAGCAAGGGAGCCGAGGCCAGCCCAGCCTGAAGCTGAGACACGGCCAGGCCAGGCCCTCGGGTGGCTGGAAGGAGCTGCGCCAGTCTACAGCCAGATCTTCTAGAGAAGATCTACCTCATCTCCAGCTACTCCACATCTAGTAAGGCATGAAAAACAAGGATTAGACAAAGATAGTGCAGCAGGGGGTCTTGTCCCACAGGCCGGCAGGCGCCAGCAGGCCGGGAGCTGAGACCAGCCCAGCCAAAAGGCCAAAGCTGGGGCCCCAGTATGGTCAGGAGGAGCCAAGCCTCACAATCCGCAGCTGAGTCTACTTCAGAGAAGATCTATTGCACCTGGAGGAATCTTCACATCTAACAAGCCAGAATTACAGAAGGTCAGTGAAAGTGAAACTGAAACTTAATTTGGGGGAAGAAAAGCAGTTCAGACCAATCTTCCCCCAGGGCAAAGAAGCATTGGGGGAAAGGGAGGACCTGCTGTAACCAGGGGCTGCCCCAACTAGGCTGCTTCAAAGCCCTTGGCCTGCAGACCCCACAGGGGGACTGAGTCAACTGATCAGGGCCAAGTGCTCTTGCGTTGAGTGGCCTGGATCTGGATTGTGGTCTTGGGTGGAGATCCTGGGGTGTGCTCTCTGCAAGCCAAAACTGAGGCGGGGCTACAACACCCCCCTAATAGCTCCGTCAGTGGGGAAAACCCCAGCAATTTGGAACAGAGCTTTCCCCACTGAAAGCAAAGTTCCACAAAGCTGAAAAAAAACCAACCAATTAATTGACTGGCCAACATGAGGAAAAGGAAGCAAAAGAAGAACTGCAATAAAACTCTAGACTCCTTTTTTGTGGACAAAAAGGATCAAAGCATGGAACGGGAG